>CAOKZL010000087.1:1200000-1800000 GCA_948472985.1 Iguana delicatissima
CACCATCTGTAAGACCACACTTTCCTTGCCTATCCATAAATTAGATTGCTGCATCTTGTTAATACAGAGAGTGTCAATTTAAGATGGATGCAGCCATGATGTTGCTGGCTATATGATATTAAATTGTGATCCCGGCTCTTATTTGTCCTACAGCTTATTATTCTTCAAACATGCACATTTTTATTTTACTTTATTTTATTTTATTTTATTTTTTTGCCCCAAGAAACATTCTTTCCTGGAACTTTTTTTCTGTTCTCACTCTTACTACAACTGCTCTCTTCTGCTAAGCCGCCTGTCAAAACCGTATCTGCTGCAGGGCTTTTGCACACACGCGCACACATACACACACCTCTGTTCTTTTGATCTGTTGGAAGTCATGCCACCAGACATGCCAAGCTAGGTTGTATCAGCATTTCATCAATATCATATGTTTGATCAGTCCTCTTCTTTGAGAAAAGTAGTCCAAGAATGTCCATCTTCTGCATCATGGCTATTGTTCCATTAAAAAAAAAATACCACCAGCTTGCTTCTCCTCTACTTTATCTAAGGAAATTTCCAAACTGCCTTTGAACAAGCCCTTTTCTGAGTATTTCAAAGACCACTTTGATCTGTTCTGGGTATTAATCAACCTATAGCACCAAGACAATCATGTCACAGGTTGCATGTTAATTATATTTTACAAAAACTACCTGAGCTGGTTGTGATCGTGTAACTCAGGCCATTTCTGCACTATACTGTTTATAGAAAGTTCCACTTTCTGATGTCCTGTGTAATTTACTGAGACCAAAGAGCTCTCTGGCTGAAAATTTTAAATGCCTTTCCCTAAACTGCAAACCCCAGGATACCATACGATGTTGAAAATGGAATAATAACACTGGAACAGCGTAGGACAGAAGTGGCCTAAGTTTCAAGCTGCACATAAATTCAAGAACTCTGCAGTTTTCAAGGAATTTTGCTGAGCTGGGGGAAAAGGAGCAAAATGGGGATTCTTCCCTGTGAGGATGAAATTTATGCTTCTGCACATCCCCAGTGAACACTGTGTATGCATAGTTCCATGCTTCCTCACCCAAGCCAGGAGTCAAACCCCAATGAGGCTCTACTATGGCCATTCAATGACAGTGGGGGAAAGGGAGAGGAAGACTGCTGGAGACTGGAGATTACCTCTTGTCTCCTTTCAGTTCTTTGGAGGGAGAGGCAGAGGAACAATATTCTCTGGGGTTTGGCAGCTACCTGGGGATGGTAGTTTTGGATGGGGCCCAAGAGGCCAGAAAATAGCCCTTTGCATGACATTCAGAACAAGAGATTCATGAGTGTATGTTTGACTTGTTCAATCAAAAGTCCTAAGATATCTCCAATTTATTCAAGCTTAATCCCTTTTAGTTCTTACAAATAAATTTTATATGGACACTCTAAGAAAATGACATTGAGAACAACCTTAATGTTCTCACTCTTTATCAGGATCTTTGCTTAAATTAAGTTTTCTCCAAGAGTTAAACTTGTCCCTTCAGAGCTCTGTTGGTGGCTTTGACATGCCTTCTCAGGCCTTCACATCCCTATTCCAACATCTCTAGAAGGGACCTTGGTAGCTGAAGTGACAACTGAAAACTGAAAGTGAGTCAGAAAACTGGCTTATACACAAAATCAATATCATTTATAAAGATTAAGTCCAGCTTTTATTATTGAAGGGATTTTTGCCTTTCACACCTTTCTCTTTCCTTGGCAACCCTGCCAAATACTGGCAGCTTTGCTGAATTAAAATCTAAGGCCAGATTCAGACTTTTGCATCCAGCTAGATGGAGTCTTATTTGCACTCAAATTCTTCTCATGAGGAACGAGTCAGAAGTGAGGATGTTTCTCAAGTTCTCCACATCCGAAATTGTCTTCCAAATTTTGGCCTTTTGAATTATGTGATTTCTCTCCTACCATCAAAACCAGATAGAGAAGAAAATACAAGTTCTCAGATCTTGGTCCTCCAGATAATTTGGACCTCAGCTTCCAGAAGCCCAAGCCAACATAGCTACTGGGCAGTGATTCTAGGAAGTCAGTTCTGAAACATGTGGAGGAACAAAACTTCAGTATCACTATGGCAAACCAAGGAAAAAGAATCCACCATTATCATACCACTCAGATCTGAGCAATCAATTTAACGGTGAACGGAATGTATGCCCACATGTTGGGGCAACAAATGGATCTTTTAAAGGTTATGACAAGGAACTGTTGTTTAAGATGGTCTGGGCCCGGATGAGATGATTTGACTGCAGTTTCCAAAGTCTGACTTGATTCTCAAAGGAACTCACTTCATGCAAACAACAGCTATCCTGAAAAAGACAATTCAGAAATAATCCAAGACCTTTGGTGCAGTAAAACAGATATGGAATTACAAACAGCCAGTGAAGCATAACATTCATCAGAAGCTAGAGGGAAAAGAAAAACCGCAACTGTGGGAAAGTTGTGCATATTGCAGACAAAGGCACACATTCTGAACATTGTAGATAACTGTTTGTTTCTTTTCTCCCTGGAAGCTCAGCAATATCAATTTACGCTTGGGGAACATTATCACCTCTTAAGATGACAGTGGCTCTCAGTGGCAACTGTGGGTCACTCGACTCTCTGCATGTCCAGGAGGCAGTTTAATCAAGCCATTTATTTATTGCTTTTTCAGCTGCACAGTCTGTAATGTGTGGTCCAAACAGGAACAGTTGCAAACTCGCTCCCCACAACGATTTGCTCACTGCAGTCGTGACTTTGCAAACTAAGCAGTCATTTACTGTCCTGGAAAGACAGGCAAAGTCTCTTTGGCTCTGCTCAGCAACACTGTGACTCTAATAAAGCTGAGCCAACGGTTATGTGTTCTTTCTGCTTGCAGCTTTTGGTTGATTTGGACTGGCTGTGGGCTAGGAGAGAAGGAAAGAACCAAGGGAGATTTGCTAGAAACAGTGAGATCCTAGAGCAGTGGTTCTCAACCTGTGGGTCCCCAGATGTTTGTGGACTTCAGCTCCCAGAAGCCCCAGCCACTATGGTCAATGCTCAGGGCTTCTGGGAGCTGAAGTCCAAACACATCTGGGGACCCACAGGTTGAGAACCACTGTCCTAGAGGAAACAGTATTAAGATCAATGACCAGGTCTGTTCTTCTTGCCGTTGCTGAATGTGTTTGTTTTCAATACAAAAAGAGCCTTCAGGTTCACTTGGAATACTTAGGTTTGAAAAGTTACACAAAGAAATGACTGGCAATGAAAGTTCAAATGAGTGGTCACTTTCACAAAACAGACACGTAAAGGGTTACACAGTTCTTCATGATATTCAGGGCCATCAATACCTTCAGGATACTTTAGGTGGCATCTTACAACCTTGAAGTCAGTCTCTACTGCTTTTAGCCTTGACAACAGGCTTCCTGACTCTGAGAACAGAATTAGATTAAATGGAGTGATGTCTGGCGCCCTTTTCGCATGGCATTTGCCATGCGAAAGGGCCCCTGGAGCGTTGCACGATTGCGAGGAGCAGTCCACACGATCCACTCACAATTGTGCGATGCTCCAGGGACTGGTAGGTGCCAATCACACACTATTTCATTTTCAGCTTTGAGCCGAAAATGGTGTGTGATTGCACATTGCTCCGGGTCCCCACATGCACTTGCCGTGCATGCAGAGCTCCTGAGCTGCAGTGCTCACGCTTCCTGCCCCAGTGCAGCCTGGGAAAATCCCAGGCTGCAAAGCGGAAGGAAGAGGAGGGTCTTGTGAGCAGGCAGCAACTGTGGAGCTGAAGCGACAGGGACGCGAGAACCTCTCACAAGAGGCTGCTCGAGCAATCCCCGCACCCCAGCTCCACAAAAAGGTGAGTTGCAGAAAGGGAATCCCCAAAGAAGTTCCTTTTCCTGTACCATGTCTCTGTCTTTTGAGATTTTCCACTGAATCTCTGCTTGAAGTGTCACCTTTGTTGGATGTGCAACAACCAAGGAGAGGGAGTTTTCAGTGGTGCCAAACAAGTATGGAAGATCTTTTCTGTTTATTTACTTATTCGTTAATGCATTCATTTAAAGGGTCTATATGTAAAAGTTTAAGGAAACATAGAATCTCTTACAATTTCCCATATTAACTTTCAAAAGCAAATACTTTCTTACCATCAGATACCAATTGACTCATGGTTTTCATTTTGATTTTCTTTGCTGCAGTTGTAATTTTTTTAAAAAAAAACTTGAACTTCATTTAAATTTGTTTTAGGTCTCCTTGTGCTGGGAAAAAGCTGGAGTATAAATTATGTTAATCTGCAACACGTTTGCAAATATATTCAAAGAGTAGCCATAGCTTAGTGCTCATATTAAAAAGAAACAGAAGACCAAAACAAAAAAGCTTTACCTTACAAAAAGGTAAAATGGATTAAACCATGAAGTATGCAAGGAGAGGCAGTGTGATGGGTGATTGGACTAGGACACTGGAAGACCATGGAAACACACTGGGTAGCCTTATGAAAATCACACTGTCACAACCTGAATGTACAGCAATGGCAAATCTGCTTTGAAAAAAAAAATCTTGCCAAGGAAAGCATAAGTGGAGTCACCATGAATCAGAGTCATTTTGAAGGGTCAGAACAACTACTTACCACAGTATGTGATGTTCAATTGTTTGTAGAGATTTCAGAGCAACAGATGGGGATAAAAGAAGATGAATCCAAGGAAGAGGAAGCTCTAGATGTGTAACCTTGCTGGACTCATGACACCCCACCTCTCCTCAGCCCCAAACATTTTTGTCTTTTTTAAAGCAGAGTTTCAATCTCATCAGCCTCAACAGGAGGAAAAATCTACACACTAGCTTCAGGGCAGGCAAATTATTTCTCCATTCCAGAAACATGTGAGGGAGCACAGGAGGGCTTTGGACCACCCACAGAACAGGGAGCCTTTGGACTTCCTCGCTGCCTCCCTCTTACTTTTACCCTTCCACATTTACCCCCTGCTCCAGGGCAGAGCAACAATGGTAGATATATATCAATGGTAGAATAAGTTTCCATGCCTGAAGCAGGAAAGATTGTGAAGTTGAGCTTCCTTTTAAACCTGAAGATCTTCTCCAGAGGATGAAAGTCTTACTCAGACTGTAGCCTCAGGGGGGAAAAAAAGAATTTCAACACTTCTGCTGCTAAAAGTTCGATAATGTGGAGAGACTTTCCATAATATTAGATACAGAGGGCATCCAACAAAGTAATGGAGATGGAGAGATAGCAAAAGGCTTCTGGAAGTTGGCAAAGATATCCAGAACGGAGTCTCCTTCTTTGGAGGTTTTTAAACAGAGGCTGGGTGACCATCTGTCAGGAATGCTTTGATGGTGGATTCCTGCATGGCATGGGGGTGGACACAATGTCCTTTGTGGTCTCTCCCAGCTCTACAATTCTACCTAATATATACAAGGCAAAGTTTGTTTGTCTGTGTCAGCCAAGGAGACTTCATATGATTGGCTGCCTGAGAAGATTCTATGGAATGCTGTGGTTTGCAGTTTAGGGAAAGGCCTTTAGAATTCTCAGCCAGAGAGCTCTTGGGCTGGCCAGTTGCAATGGAGATGAGGCCTAGCAGCAAGGAGGAGGGTGGTGTATTCCCTCAGAAACCGAACCTCTGTGTGTTAACAACTCTGAATACAGATTGGATTGGGTAATATGGGGAACAGTTACAGGTACTGGACAAGACAGTTTAGGGAATTAGAGAAACAGGATCTCAAATCTGTGTATTTCAACTGCATCATTCCTAAGGTAAGGTAAGGTAATTCCTAAGGTATTTCTAACAAGTGTTACCTATGAGAAAATAAAATCCCAGGCAATGCCAGGTATATATGCCAGTGATTCTATAAAAAGGAAGAACAGCACACCTGAAACAGCACCAATGTAAGGTGGATAAAAATACAATTAGATCGGAACACAATAAAAAGATGGCCAAGAAGTTCTGGTCTGTGAAAGGGAGATTACCCCTGGGGGGGGAGGCTAATCTGAAACTGATGTGTAATCAAACTACATTGATGGTTGAAGGGCTTAGTATGTATGACTAAAGCGAGTGAAAGAGAGATGACAAAAAGAGGTGATGTTTCAGGATAATTATCAAGTGGGAAGCAAATTGAAACAGCATTAAAGGCCAAGGAAGGAAATCTGAGAAGTTGGGAGGAGGCAAAGTTGGTTACAAGGTAGAGAGAATTTAAGTGAAAAATGAAATAAATTTGGTCGAAACTAGGTTATGAAATGGGTACAGATATAAGACAATGAAAATTTGATTTGGTTAATAAATGCTTAAAGGATTTTACAATTAAAAATGGTATAGGAATATTTGAATTTACTGATGCCGTATAACATGCAATAGATCTACAGTTTTAACTAATGAAAATATTATGCAATCAAGTCAGCAGATAACACATAGTATTTAATGCCATTTATCACGTAATGTCATTTACCACGTAAACATAGTATGTAATGGAATGTAATTGTATTATTGAGATACTATGCCAGATATGGTAACAATTGTCAGGAAAAACATTATTTATTTATTTGAAAAGTATGAACTTTCCAAAGAAAAATATTCGATTATTATATTTGAGTGGCTTGAATCGATTGGATTATTATAGTCCATTCAAAGGAAGAACGATAGTTGACCCTTTTCTCTTTTTTTCCTTTTCTTTGCTTTCCTTTCTTTTTCTCAACTTTTTCAATTTCTAATTCATAGCACTCACGTTTTGTTTATGTTGTTTTTTTCCCTTTTCTTTTATGTATCCATAGAATTCTATTGTTTTAAGAAATTATTAATAAAGATACCTATCTATCTATCTGTAAAAAGCTTGCCATCTTATCTTTCTATGGACTGTTGAACTATTTCTGTTCCTCCTTTTCCTACATTACAACCATCGGTACATAAACATTACAAACAACTTTTCCTACATTGCAACCAGCTTCTCCTACATTATTTTCTTTCTTGTCTCATCTGACAGTTTCGAGAGTCCTGAACTAGTCTGCACTGTCACACATAAAGAAGTTCATGTTCCTTCTCTCTTGCCCACATTTTTCCCTTCCTTTACAGGAGTATCAGCTGGATGCTGTTTTATATTACGTTTCCCCATCTTGGTCAGTGATGAATAATACACTACAAAACTGAAAGAGGTGCTGGGGGCTTGGAAAGAGCTCATAATTGTGGTGCTTGTTAGCATTCTATTTCAGTGGGCATCTTCTGAGAAAAAGACCAGACAGGGACAGATTTGGAGTGAGGCTAATATGAGCTGACAAGGAAGCAAAAATGGCATGGAAAGAAATTATTTTGTTTCTTCCAAGTATCTCTAGGAGTAGAGAGTCATGAAATTCAGGTTCCTACATCCTTACTTCCCGCTCAGGGACTGTACTGTACTAAACAATGGTGATGGGATTTCAAAATGAGTCAAGATTGCTCCATTGCTGCTCATTCTTCTTGGTTGGGTGACATTGTTGGAGACCACAAGGCTTGGTAGTCTCATGCCAACCAGCCACAGTGGTACCCTCAGACAGGGCAGACATCCATGGCTGTACTCAGTTGCATATTCAGCAAAATAAGTTACATACTCAGATTTCTAGTTTCAGTTCTCACCAGCATCCTGCCTCCTCAATGACTTCCCCACGAAACCTCTGAAAGAAGACCACGAAATGCAATGGGAATGGCTAACCCCATTTTGAAATACTTGAAGAAAACGCACGACCATCTAAAGAGTGAGCCCCGAGAAGAGCGTTAAATGCAATAGGAACCTACCTAAATCCTGCATAGGCAGGCCATCGGGAAAGTGGAATCCAGCCGAGCACTATGACTAGAAATCTCACCTCCCTACATCTCTCCTAATACTTCCAACAATAATGAACTCTGTTGTTGAAATCTAGACAGCTAGTTGCCTAGCCAGGGGGTGTTCATTGCTAGAGATAGGAAAATCTATCAGTTTTATTCTCTCCAGCATTTATACAAAATTAAACCTTAGATAGATATATAGACAGCATGCCAGATGGATGGATGGATGGATGGATGGATAGATAGATAGATAGATAGATAGATAGATAGATAGATAGATAGATAGATAGATAGATAGATAGATAGATAGATGAGAGAGAGAGAGAGAGATGAATATTTTGGGTTTAACTTCTTTCTTCCTTGTTTAAAATTTTTGAATGCAGGAGAAAGCAAAACTGGGAGATGAATTTCAGTAAGGAAGGGAGACAGTCCCAGCAGGTTGGTTGCCTCCCCCTACTCTTGTCATTCAGTGGCCAGAGCAACTCCCCATGAGGTTGACAGCTGCCAGGGGAAAAATTTGATGGATTATACAGACCTTGTTGATAGTCCCTTGCAGCCCCTCTGAAACAAGACATACCTATGTCTAACCTCAAATTACTTGTGCAGATGTAACCAACAGGCTTCCTGGTCGTAGACAGATTTGCCCAAATAGTTTGACTGTCAAATACGTACATGCATACATATATATGTGTGTGTGTGTGTGTACACATATTTATACACACACACATACAAAACACACATACAAAACACATACTATTAAGCAGCTACTCAGCAAACAATGACTCAGAGAATATATGGAAAATACTCAATATCAAAGGAGAACTGAGAGAACAAATTCATTTCCATGTGCAAATCCCCTGATCTAGTTCTTCTGCTATCCCTTCTTCCTTCAGTGGTTAAGGATGGGACCTTTAAGCCACAAATCCCTGGATCAGAATTAGACCTCATCAATTAGACCTTTGATCTCAGTACGTAGCCTGAGATAAGACATCTATGTTCAGACTTAAATGCCTACAAAATATGTACACTTTAAGAAAAATCAAGTCCTCCTCTTGCATGAATTTCATTGAAAGTAGGGAAAACTGCAGGATGAAAAAAGAATGAAAGAATGTAGATGTGATTCGTAGAAATCAAGGAAAATTGTGTGAGCGTCACACCTCTTCTTCACCTCTGTAGCTTAATTTCTGTTCTATTAATATGTATAGTGAGCCACTGAGAATTTGTACAGAAGTGGAAGAGCAGAGTGACCTGGTTTCTTTAGCCACAGTTTTATCTCCTGCAGTCCTTTGTTTTTCCTCCTTATTCATATGAAAGGAATGACCTTGGTCCACCACACTGATATAAGAGGCTGCAAGCTGACTCATTTTATTTGGCTTTGTCCTGATTGGGGAAAATGGATCTAGATCTTCAACCCACACTCCACCCTCCCCCTCAGATCATTACTGAGTTTATCAGAAGTGAACCTGGGATAGCTTGCCCACCTCTAGTGAGGGTCATTAAAATACCACATATACACATGAAACATTTTGAACACTTGATGTTTGCAATCTGAATGGTAAATATTAGCAAGCAGTTTCTCAACAGCTGGGTTGTCTTAAATGGGTAGCTATTGCTCATCTAGGAGTATCACCAAGCTAGAGGGTGTTTTCATTAGACAGAATTCATACCTTTTTTGTAGACAGTGATATTGGCACATGATCTGCTGGAACGTTCCTACTGAAGAAGATCCTATACAAATCAGCTATACGGATCTATATTAGGATCTGTTTTGCCAGAAGTCAAAGACTGGTTGCCTACCATTAACAGTCTTTTTCTTGTTTGTTGGTTATTGGAGCAACTAAACCCAACAAAAGGTTCACCTTAGAGTCTCCTTAGTCAGCAATGACATGAAGGCACACAACAAAATCAAACTTTTATAGCATCTATTCTGTTTTGCCCATAGGTGGAGCTAGTTTTTCCTCGGAAGACTTAGACTTGATGCTGTATGTTTGCATATTGATATGAACTTCATTCATTTTGTACCCAGTTTCTTTGTTGTATTATTTTCTGAGGTAGCTTCTGGTGTTTTGATTTTCCTGCTTTGTTTATAATACTATTTTTGTCAGTGTTCTATATATGTTTTCTTATTGCTTGATTGTACGCTATGGCATTCTGTTTAGTTCTGTACATACTCATATTCATTTGTTATGCATATTGACTCTAAATATTATCTTAATTTACTTATTGTATTCTTTAATATTCTTTGTCTATGATTTTGTGATAGTCCATTGTGGTTCATGTTATACGGTGACAGCAGATGACAGGCAATACAAAAAAAAGTGTGTGTTTGTGTGTGCGTATACATACACACATATCTTCCTACTCTAATGCTATTTTTGAATCTATATCTATATCTATACCTATATCTATATATATTTTTCAAAAATAGCATTGGAGAAGGAAGGCTTTCTGCTCCAATACAATACCACACAGGTTCTCTTCTCATCCCCAGAACCAAGCAAACAGAACTAAATTCAGAGAAAATTTGATAAAATACCAATAAAATGTAAGCCTATCTTTAGGAAATTTCCCTCCAATGCTATTAAGCGTTGGTTCTCTAGGATGCCAAACCACTAAATCGAAAGTGTTATTTTATGATGACAATATAAATATAAACCAGATAGGCAACAAGGGATCACTTTCAATTCCAGGTCTCTCCTAAATTAAATCTAGATTTCATTATATACTTAACTGTAATATTCCAAATGAACTCCATCAGGGATAAGGCAAGTTAATTAGAGGTGTAGCGTTTGGAACCAATGAAGATAAATGACAGGATCAGCCGCAACTCAATAGCTTTATGGGAACACTTATTAACACTTTTTATCCATTAGGCTCTGGGTCAGAGATTAATCCCCATGTGTCACTTAGTAGTTTGATTCACGCAACCTCTCCTAAAGATGAAGGGGCGAGGATTCCCCCCAGAGTCGTTGAGTGGTAAGAGAGGACTCCTGAGAATATTCCCATGTATTGAGATCATAAATTCATTGCCTCCTGGAGGATCAGCATAATGTGACCATGTGACACTGTAGGTTTATTTCCAGTCTCTTAAGTTGACTTCCAGCCTTGCAAGACTGGAAATTCCCTCCCAGTGCTTTTACTAGGGTTCTTGCCAGCCTTCCAAAGCTGACTTCCACGCATGGAACGACTGGCAATCTCCCAGCTCTATCAGGTATGCTGCCACTACCCCCCTGAATTAAGAATCATTTGGACAGGACAAGAGGGACCCTGCCCAATCTCTAAGCGTAAGGATCTTCCACCTCCCCCTTCCCCTGAGTGAGAGGTCCTATGTAGCGTGTGCCAACCCTGGCGTGGAAATGGAGAGAAACGGAGGTTTATAGAAGTGTTTTAATCAAGGCATGCAAATAAACAATATCACACTTGGGAGACTCCCCTCTCCCAGGTACATTTAGTTACGAGAATTTACAAAACAGATATAACAGCACAGATACATTCTTAAGATCAGCCAATTCCCAAAATAACAACATCCCTAACGCGACTAACTACTTATTTCTAGTTACTCACAATTAGGTTATAGGCGTAGATGGTCTAAAGGGGGGGGGGTCCAGGAGACACAGCATGCCTGCCAGCTCAACTGGCCCAGCTCTCCCGTCTCTCTTTCTCTCTGTCTCTGGCCACATGGCCTCTCAGAAGTTTTATATTTTCCTCCTTGGAAGGATCTGGAAGCATCTCCAAGATGCCCACCTCTTTTCCTTTTGGTTGGTCAATTCTCACCTTGTGGCCTGTGATGCTGACCCTTTCTTTTTGGTTGGTCAACTCTCACCCTGTGACCCTTGATGTAATCCTAACATCTCATTAACCCTTGGTTTACCTGAAGAGGGAAGTATCTCCCTTTGATAAGCCTAGATAATGGGAAGCCCCATTATCACAGACCAGACTGGGGCTAACAAGATGAAAAACTTGCACACAGTTTAACTAAGACCACAGGTATATTCAAGTTTTTTAACACCGTGGGATCTTTATGATTCCGCATGGAATACTGCAGATGCAGAAAACAATTGGCAGTTACTCCTGCCCTTGGTGAGATTGTTCTGACCATGAGTTGGAGGTACTGTAATAACTACCTCCTTTTCTTTTTATATATATACTTATTAATATTAAAACAATCATGGCATTTATTTTGGAAAAAATAGGAGCATATAATGCTACAATATCCCTACACAAAACATTTTCTTACTTCTTTCAATCTTCTCACCTGACTTCCCCGCCGTCCAGTGAAAGGCAGAACAAAAATACGATTCCTGAAGCATTGTTTGTCAAACAAACAGGTATAAGATCAGAACCTGTGTATTATGTACATCTTTTTCTCAAAAATCAATGTTCACTATTTTAATATCCCCCCCCCAGATTCCTAAAATATGTAATAGCATTATCTCATTCTTTGATAAACATTTCAAATTTGTCCCCTCTTAGGACATAAGTAAATCTATCCATCTGCATAACATCAAATAATTTCATCTCTCTTTTTGTCATCAACCATACCTCTTCAGGTGCTAAAATAGCCCTTCCTGACTCATTTCCCCTGCCAAGTCCACAATTTTCTCTAGATTTCCCCCACAGGAAATCTATATCCCACTTAGAGCCCTGATTACTAAGTAATGGGAATATCTCATTACCTTAAAGATTCCTAAGAATGTTCACTTGTGTGACCATCGGTGAATGATTGTTTCCATTGCGATGGAATAACTTGTTAAGCAATAACTATAACAACTAATTTGTTAGATTTATCTCCCACTTTTCCTCCGAGGAAAACAAGATGAACCATGTGGTTCTTTTCCTTATGTTCAATCCTTGCATGAACAATATCACTCCACTATTTTGGGGTGATGGTGACTGGCAAAATATCACTAAGTGAATTTCATGGCTGGGTGGAGATGGGGACCTGAGGCCTCCTCAGTTTTGATTCATTACTCCAAGCACCGCTCCAGATGGACTCTCTTCAATCACTAGCAATTGTTCCCTAGCAAATGACCAAAGTAGTACAGAAGAAAAAACCTGTTTCCCAGGCCAGTTTGGAGAACAGGTGGGGAGAAAAGCCCCAGTCCCTGAATGGTTGGAATGCAACTAGCTTGTCCTGTATTGTAACCTTAAGATGGAAACATGGGATGTTGAGACCTCGGCAAAAGAGAGAGGGCCAGTTTGGGACAAGTTCATATTGACCACCTAAGTTCTGCCCCTATCCACATCAGAAAGGAATACAGGTTGCATGTTGTCTCCTAGGGTCTCACCCCATCGCAGTGTGCAAAGTTGTTTGGGTCAACTGGAAAGGGATGCAGTGTAATGGTAACCATGTCACAAGGGCCATATTCTAATCTCCAACTCAGCCATGAAGCAGACTAGGGGAACTTAGAAGCCTACTGTCTCAGCCTAACCTAACTTACAGGGGTGTTGCTGTTGAGATAAAATGATGAAAGGAGAAATGTACATATTGCTTTGGGTACGGGGAAAATATAGACAAAGCTACAGGATATGGGTAAGATTCAGTATCATTATATGTTAATGCCCTGAAATTCAGCACTAGAAAATTGTAAGAAAATTATAATCATTCAGAATCTCTAATGTCCCAGGGTTCCATAGAATGGAACCATAGGAATTAAAGTAGCATCCGAGTGGTATACTTACACAGTGTCATTCTAAGACATTGGTCTTCCAAAGTTTTAGGGTCAGTTCCCAGAAATCCTGACCATTGGCCATGCCAGCTGGAACTTCTGGAAGTTGAAGTCCAAAAGACCTGGAGAACAAAATTAGAGAACTACTGGTGTACATGTAGCATCAATCACACTTCTCCACAGATTCCATTTAAAACATCTGTAGTTTTAAATTACATTTTAGCTAACTTGGGTTACAGAAAAGGTGGAGTACAAATATTCAGATATAGAATGCTGCTACGTTTGCTACCTTTTGTCTTGTTCATCAAAATAAGCCCTAAATGAACATCAGCAATATAGAATGTTCCTGCTCTTAAATCCCATAGTTTGTACCTAAATGTAAGTTGGGCTGAATATGTTTGCAGTCATTAGGCCTTAATGATTCACTGTCATGGTAGCAGTAATATATACTATGAATAACACAGTTCAGTCAGGGCAGAGGAGTGAATTCCCTTTTTCATTACGGACATATTGGCAGGTAATTATAAACTTCACTGGGAAATATCTACTCTGTGATCAGTTTTCTTTTCCTCAGAGCCATCTTATGTAGGTAATTTACAGAAATTATGCAAATGCACCATGCAGCGTCAATATTGCTGTCTTTGAGAATTTCAGAAAATGAGTCTTGGCTTCACAGAAGTTGGTGCAGCTGAGGTCTCTGATGTCTTGATTTCTTGTAGGCCTGATTATTCAGGTTAGACTTTTTGAGCCAGCAAGTGAATACCAGCCCCTATAACCACCCTCCATTTTATGGAACCACTGCAAAACTTCTCATAACTGATTGCCTTGAAAATGTGGAGTGTGGAGCAGCTGAAATTCCTATCTCTGCTTTCCAAAGAATTTTTAAAAAGCAGAAAAAAGAAACAAAAAGACGGCTATTTGCAAATCGTAATTGAGAGATAATCATATAAAAAATAAATGTCTAAATGTCAATTTTTATGGGTTTTTTTTAAAAAAAGTCATCTAGTTATTGGGAAATGGGATGGAACTGTGGCCATTTCCTCACTAGCCTGTTGTAGCGCGATGATTCCACTTTCAACATCCTCTGGAATCCTGGGGTTTGCAGTTTCGGGAGGGGCCGGCTGGCCCCTCCCGAAACTGCAAACCCCAGGATTCCAGAGGATGTTGAAAGTGGAATCATCGCGCTACAACAGGCTACTGCGGAAATGGCCTGTGTTAGGAATAAATACATGCAGTGTTGCATAGACTTGATATAGATTGAACCATCGTTGCAAGTATCTAAAACTGCTCCTATTTTTATCTGCAAAAAGGGAAGGCACGTAAATATTGTCCAACATGCAGCACAATTCTAGGGAGCTTTACACAGAAGTTAGTCCATCTTACTTCAGTGGAGCTGTCTTTGGAGAGTGGCCTAAGCACTGTGCGCCAAGGTAGAAGGGGAAAACTGTATGAAAGGGACAAACTTAAGTAATATTCTCCCTCAAAGACGTGTGCTTAGCAATTGGTGGAAATCACATTATTTCAATTTGTGAACCCCGCTATTTTTTTACAAATCCCAGGCAGATTTTTTTTTCCTGAGCAGTTTATGTTTCATGCCATGAATAATTGAAACCTACAAATGTATTCATATTCCTTATATGACTCAGAGGACCGAATACGTCCAAGTTGAAGCATCTTAGCAGAAAATTCGCTCTGAAACATCTGCTTCTGTATTGGGTGACCTAATCCCAGACACAAAGTTATCCAGCGTTATTTCCAAAGAAATCAGAAGTCCTGAGAGTACTTTTTTGTACTTTCGGAAAACATTTTTTACTAGCAAACACATTTACCTACCAGACTGCATGTCGTCTTGATCATGTCTGGGATAATTCCCCTCACTACACACAAATATTATAGTTCTGGCTGAAATATATAAAACCCTGAAGGAGAGATTTGGTCCAACTCACAAAGGGAGGTCTGAGACAGAAATTATCTATCTCCCCTATAAGTTAAAATTTCATCTGCAACATTCATTACCCAGAGGTGACATAGTTGTTCCTCAATGGAATTAACGTATGTGACAGCTTTTCCTCTTCTGTGGACCCATGGAGATTCCTGTTTTTACAAGTGTCAACAGGAAAGCCAATGGATTGCTATGGAAACTGGATTAGAACAATGGAACGGGCATCACAAAAATCCCAGAGAACAAACAAATTGTTGTGAGATGAAATCTCTGGCTCAGGATAGCTTATAATCAGGTATATTGAAGAAGGATGAACAACAGGCACAGGAAGAACATTTGAAAATATTAAAAAAATGATTTTAAATAATCATGTTTCTTGAGCATTGGGAACTCCTGATAGGAGGAATCCTGGACTGACAAGAATCTTTGCGGTTTCAGAATTTATGTTGCATAAAATGCAACCCTTTTTTGCATAGTAAACAACATTTTCTGTGCAGAAAATAGTAGTCTTCTCTATATTTTTAGATGCTAAGCCGCCTGGGGAAATCAGAAGTGGAGTAGAAGACTGGGATCCTGTTGGTGGCATAGGCAGGTGCAAATATGTCAGCGTAAATGGGGCGCAGCAGGAGAGGAAAAAGGCGTTGGGGTGAAGTGGCTGAGAAAGAAGAAGAGATAGGAAGCTTAGATCCAGACAAATTTTGTCTGCCTTTGGTTGCCACTACGTTATGACCCTGGAAAAACTACAACTCCTTGTTGAGTGCACTATCAGTGTTCTGGCTGCTTTATATGCAAATAACTAATTAAATCTATGAAGATCACAAGATGTAGCAGCATATTCTCCATGGACTGGTTCACCATGCCATCATGAGGAAAGTCTTCAATTCAAGTTTGTTCATTGGTGGATATAAAAACAATTTCCAATATCCTACATCAGCCGCTTATTTATGAATGCATAAGGAAGTAATGTTTCCTGGCCTGACCCCTCCAAGCCCTCCTCAACAGCCAGGAGCTCCATGGAGTGAAGGAAGCCTGTTCAGCTGCTGATTGAGAGACACAAGGAAAATGATTGAGAGACACAAGGAACTGCAAGAGGGCTGCTGCTTCGGATTGTTGCAGCTTCAAGCCATTTCCGCGCTACCCTGTTATAGTGCCATTATTCCACTTCCAACCTCCTATAGAATCCAGGAGGTTGCAGTTTAGGGAGGGGCCTTTAGAATTCTCAGCCAGAGAACTCTTGGGCCTCAGTAAACCACAAACCCCAGAATTCCACAGGATGTTGAAAGTGGAATAATAGCACTATAACCGTGTTGTACGGAAATGGCCTCAGTAAGAGATCACTGGAAGGAGGTCACTGGAAGGCTCCTCCTTGATCCCTGATTGGCAGCTGAACAGATTCTCTTCATTCGAGGCGGCTGCAGACTGACAAAGTGGGTTAGGGTGGCCATTTGTTACTGTCACATAGTGTTACTGCATATACAGCCATTATGGATCTGGAATCCTAGGTTACAAATCCGTAACGGCAATAAAGAATGCCAGCCAATAATAATATTAATAGAAAGCTATCACGAATGTCCCAAATGCTCAGCCTACCAAATTGCTCCCCAGAGACTTAGCATTGTCATCAGTCACAGGAGTTAGATTGATATTGTGGCTTCCCCATTATCTGGCATTTTGGATTTCATTTACAAGCCGTAAACACAGCAAACTTGGCCAAATTTCACGTGAGACCCTGCAGAGTCTATTTTGCGGCTTGCGCCCAGATAATTTATACTGCCTCAGCTTCACTTAACCTATCAAGACAAGGTCCTTTCTTCCCTCACCTCAGACAGAGCCACTTTATCATCCCCATGGGAACCACTCTTGAGCAATAGCAACTGCTTGACTAACACACCATCCATCTGGTGCATTATTCCAAGATTCAATCACAAAGCAAACTTTTCGGCACTCTTCTGAAAAACTGTAGTGCCTATATTCTTGTTTTTGGAGTTGGTTATATTTTAATGTTGGCATCAATATTCTACATCTTAGGAGAGATGGACAATCTAACAGACTGTCCCTAGCCCATTAAAACTTTAAGTCTTTCTGGCTATTCAATGGCATATAAATACAGTTAATAAAAGAATGAATGAAAGGAGGAAGAAGGCAAGGGGAAGTAGGTACTTTTGGGCAGATAAAAGATGCTGATGGGATATCAGCAGCTACTAAAGATTCCATGGTTAAGAGCAGTGGTTCTCAACCTGTGGGTCCCCAGATGTTCGTGGACTTCAGCTCCCAGAAGCCCCAGCCACTATGGTCAATGCTCAGGGCTTCTGGGAGCTGAAGTCCACAACATCTGGGGACCCACAGGTTGAGAACCACTCGTTAAGAGGGTTTTTTTAGAAAGTTTTGTAACTGGAAATGAAAGCACCCTTTTTGCGCAACCGATCATTTTTATGCCTTAGAGCAAGAAGAATCCTGGAGTGATGATTATCTTTGCAGTTCAGGACTTATTCTGCAGAAAATTTATGCGTGGGTTGTTTTGCACAGAAAACAGAATTTTCTGCACAGAAAGAACATCTTCTGCAGTGAAAATCATACTCCTATGCAGACATATTGTTTGCTGCACAGAAAAATCTGTTTCTTGTGCAGAAAACACTGTTTTCTATGCAAATCGACTAGCTGCAAGTTTTGCACACAAAACGTCTCCCGTTTCAGCTATGTGCAAATTTTGCACAGAATAAGTCTTGAAATGCCAATAGGCTTTGAAAACCGTAGGGGTTTCCAAGACTTCCTTACAGTGGATGGTAAGTTGCTAAAATTACTTCTTGCTTCTTCGGAAGTGAAATTCAGTGAAGAATTACAATCCTAACATAAACTTTTAGAGATGGTGTTACTGTGCTTTTGCTACAGGTTCCTATTTCCTATATTGTTTATGTATACAGTTGGCCCTTTGCATTTACTAGGATTGGGGTGCAGGACTCCCACAAAAATGGAAAACTCACAAATATTAAAGTACGCGTGTATCTATGGGAACAGTTTCGAAGTATGGTGGGGAGAACAGACATCCAAGGTTCAAACCAGATCAGGGAGAGGGAAAATCAGCATGGTGGCCCTATATCTCCCTCTCTCACTCATCTCCTTCCTTGAGTGTGGAGGACATTGGTTCAAACCATGGGGCTCATAGTGCTGAGAAATCAGGGTGCGGGTTGTCTTCAGCCAGCCAGGGAGTAGCTGGTAGAGGAGAAGAAAGATCAGATGTGGGTTTTTAAAGGGCTGTGCAGCCATTAAGAGGGAAGGTTCCCCTAGGAAAGAAGCACCAGAGGTGGGGAGGAGGGATTGAAGAAACTTGCAAATAATCAGATCCATGAAAATTAAACCCTCAAATGTGGAGGGCTAATTGCAGTTTGTTTCTTTTGTTGTTGTTGTTGTTTTTCTCTTCTTTTCCCCTGTAGTTGTGAATTGCTTTGTTTGCATCTCTGAACTAAAATTAATAAACATTTTAAAAGGTAAAAATATTTTAAAAAGAACAGTGAAAGTTATTAACCCACAAATGGATGCACCATCGCTTAGATAAATTATGTTTAGGGAGGCCTAGGCAGGAAGAACTACAGACCTTTTTACGAACTGTTTTATTTTATGGAACTCTGGAGAACAAATGGAAAGTACAGTTTAGAAAAAATAAAGGATTGTAAACATCAATATCTAGGGTTTTAGGCCCTCTGCCCTCCTGTCTTTCTCAAACAGCTGGCACAAAAAGTCATTTTCATGGTTCTTTGGGGATACACTGTTTTGTTATGCCACATCTGCTCACAAAAGCCACAAACTCAGAAAGCAGACCAAGCCCATAAATCTTTGTTGGGGAACGCTCAAGGTTTCAGGGACAACAATGATCTTCATCTGGTGTGTTAATGGTATCCATAATTGCCATTGTGATGAGCCTGAAATTCATCCAGCCTTTCCAAAAGGCGAATACACTCCCTCCCTGTAATAATAATAATAATGAAAAGGGGGCCAGCCATGATAAATTTTCAGTCGCTATGAAAATGTTCACTCTGCCAGATTGATGAATTGTAGCCCCAATTGGCAAAAGTTGGTTGCCTCGCGGTAAGCACAAGATGACAGATCTACATTGCATACAAACTATACGCCTGTGCCTTTCACAGCTGGTTTAGCTTGCAAATGCAGCAAAAAAACACAAGGATTGTAATACAAGCTGAAGGTTATGACTCTGCCTTCTCCAAAAGGTGGTTTCAAAACTGAATGCTTTTCTCTGTTACAAATCATATATTTCTCATGAGGAAGCTGTGTTTGCCAGGAAATCCCCGGGGGACGTGTGGGGGTTTCTACTGGAGTGTTTTTTTCCCTCTTCTAGAGGACTCTTAAAGGCACAATAGCTCTGCCTATTTCTAGAGAACTCTTAAAGGCATAGGAACTTGTCTATTTCTAGAGAACTCTTGGGGTCTTTCCAACTACACTGTTATATTGCTATTATTCCACTTTCAACATCCTGTGGAATTCTGGGATTTGTAGTTTACTGAGGCCAAAGAGCTCTCTGCCTGAGAATTTTAAATATCCTTCCCTAACTGCAAATCCCAGGATTCCATGGGATGTTGAAAGCAGAATAATTGCATAATAATAACATAGTGCAGAAAGGCCCTAAAAGGCACAGGACGCCTATCTATTTCTGTATGGCAGGGAACTCTTCAAGGTACAAAAGCCCTGGTTTGTTCTTTGCCAAGAAAGAAGCTGTTTGGTCTTACATTCAACAGCTATACCAGATATCCTGTTCTCGTTGATTCAAAAATCGTCCCTATGGAGTTCTGTTGACCTTATGCCTTCATAAACGTGCATAGGATTGTATATTTTATGTACACTGATTTGGGAATACGGAGAGAAATGAACACGGTAAGACCCACATGACTTGATTCATTCTTTTTTTTTTACACTGTGTTACCATAAAAAAAAGGAAACTTGCCTTTCTCGTGCTGAAAGTCTTCAAAATATGATGAGATCCAGAATGGTGATTTATTACTAGCTGAAGTAATGGCCAGAGTCTGGGGCCATTTCCACACTAGACTGTTATAGTGCTATTATTCCACTTTCAACATCCTATGGAACCTTGGGGTTTGCAGTTTAGAGAGGGGAATTTAGAATTCTCATGCAACTCATGTTCTAAAAGGAGTCTGTTTTGTTTTCCCAGCCCTCACCCCCATTTTGCTTTATCTCAAGGAGGAGATATCTGGAAAGATAGATAGCCCTATATCTATATCTCTGTCTCTGTGAGTGTATGTATCCCGGTTGAAGTATGGCTATGTCCCCTTTTTCTTGTGTGACATCCCCTCGTTGTAATTTTAACTTGATACCCATGATCGGGCTTTGATATTCAGGTATTTATTTGATACCAAAGTCACGACTGTCCATGCCATCATGTTTCCTATTTCTGTGTATGGTTATGAAAGCTAGATAGTGAAGAAAGGTGATAGGAACAGAATCAACTCATTGGAAATGTGGTGCTGGAGGAGTGTTCTGCAAATACCATGGACTACCCAAAAGACAAATAAATGAGTTTTAGAGCAAATCAAGCTCAGACTCTCCCTAGGAGTCAAAATGAGTAAACTGAAACTTACTTCGGACATATCATGAGAAGACCAGACTCACTAAAAAAAGACAATGCTTGGTAAGGTAGAAGGCAGTAGGAAAAGAGGAAGACCACATTACAGGAGGATGGATTCAATCAAGGAAGCCATGGCCCTGAGCTTCCAAGACCATAGAATGGCTGTTGATAACAGGACAATTTGAAGATCTCTCATGTAGAAGGTCATCTTAAGTCAAAGTCAACTTGACAGCAATTGAGAACAACAACTGGGCTTTGAATTATAACTGGAAACATTCCTCCTGCTTTACCTCTAATAAGCTCTAGTCTGTATACATCTATCTCCTCTTCCTAGATTTACCGTAGTGCAGAAATGGCAGCTCTGGCCATTTCTGCACTACCCTGTTATAGTACTATTGTTTCACTTTCAATATTCTGTGGAATTCTGGGGTTTGTAGTTTACTGAGGCCAAAGAGCTCCCTGCCTGATAATTCTAAAGACCCCTCCTGAAACTGGAAAACCCAGGATTCCATAGGATGTTGAAAGCAGAATAATCACACTATAACTGTGTAGTATGGAAATGGCCCCTGTCTGATAAGTGCAAAGTCACCCAAGGGATTTGATGTCTGAATGACTGGATCTCCACAACCTTAGACCAATGCCCCCACCACAGCACAAACTGATTATCTAGATAAAGGAGAGAACATAAACTACAATCGGAGATAATTGTTATAATTGTGATTCATGACTAGGTGCCCAAACTTCCTGCATGAGTGACTTTGGAGCTGGGATTTCAATAATCTTATTTCTCTTTGGGCATTCTCTAATCTGCTTTTGAAAACACACACACATACTTATATATGGGATAGATATTATTTTATTGACTCATTTGTTTTGAATTGTAGGTCTTGCTGTGTTGTCAGAGAAGCCATTTAAGATGTTCTGTATACAGCAAACAGTGGAAACAAAAAAAAAAATTGCAGCATTGATAAAGATGGAGCGTATGTAGGAGCAGCGGGCAGCTCTTGCTGAGAGCTTGATTTAATTATGATGTGAGCATTATTCCCATGAAGGCAGCATCGCAACAGTCCAAGGAAGCAAGGCTGAACTCCTGGTCCGGGTGTTGAGGATGCTGAACTTGCCTCTAGACACCATGTGTTAAATGTCATCTTCTGCAAAGAATAAGTCTGTGGGCAAGCAGGAGCTCACATGTAAGATTGCAGAGGCATAGATGTCTACAGGAAAGGAATTGAAGATTCAGATCTTGTACCTGCATGAACTAACTTGGTTGCTTCGTTCTTGGCAAATGACCATGCAAATGGATGAACAGCTGAAGGAGGTACCAGGCAGAGTATCTGATGATAGAATGGGGTTGAGAGAGTGGCATGGTTTCAAGTACTGCATTTGCTGGCACATAAGACACACCATCATATAAAGCATACCCCATTTACATGCCCGCAAATACTATAAGGTGCACTGGTATATAAGATGCACTCCATTTTCAAACAGTATTTTTCAGGGGGAAAAAGTCAGTCTTATACACCAGCAAATAGCATACATATGTTATGTCCCTTTATTTGGATAACACATGGAGGGGGTTTGAAAGCAAAAGAACAAATTGTGCAGCTGTACAGATGTTGCTGGACTAGAGTTCCTAGCATTCTTTAGCATTGTCTAAGCTGGGTAGGGCTCATGGGACTTGAAGTTCAACAATGTCTAGAGTTTTTTACAAGTCTCACTCCTGCCTTAAAGCAAGTGCCAGCTTGGTCTACAGAGCAGAGGGATACACATTCAATCCAATGGGGTTGTGTCTTAATCCAAGGTCTGATTTGTTCATCAGGAAGATTTGCAGACAGACAAAATCAGCATAACCCACTTACCCAAAATACATTTTTATTAAACATAGAAATATAGAATCACAGAAATGGAAGAGACCACAGAGGCCATCCAGTCCAACCCCATTCTGTCATGCAGGAACCCACATCAAAGCACTCCCTCTGCTTAAAAGCCTCCAAAGAAGGAAACCACCACACTCCCAGGCAGCAGATTCCACTGTCAGACAGCTCTGACTGTCAGGAAGCTCTTCCTGACATTTAGGTGGAATCTCTTTTCCTGTAGTTTAAATCCATCGTTCCTTATCCTAGACTCTGGAGCAGTGGAAAACAAGCCCACTCCTTCCTCAACATGACATCCCTTCAAATATTTAAACCTGACTATCATGTCCCCTATTTAACCTTCTTTTCTACAGGCTAAACATACCCAGCTCCCTAAGCTGTTCCTCATAGGGCATGGCTTCCAGACTCTTCACCATTTTGGTCACCCTCCTCTGGATGTGTAATAGTAATTAATGTGTGTGTGGACATTTTAGAAAGTATTTGTTGCCAAACTTTTTATCTACATTGAAATTATGGATTAGTAGGTTTGGGTTTTGTTTTGTTTTGTTTTGTTTCTCTCTTTTTTAAAACTTATTTCTCCTGATCATATCAGAACGTGATGTTTGTCCAGATGTGTATCTCCAAGTTGGACTCAAACACAGCAGAAGAAAGCAAGTCCTGGGGCTAGCCAGAAAAGAAAACAGTAAGAAATTTTCTTCAGAAATGAATTTTATGCAGAAATGCTGGCAGACAGAGTCTAAAATAAAAGAAATTATTCAAAGAGAATACATGTGGAATGAGCAAAGTGTACAAAAATCAATATTCCAGAATTCTCTTTGTTTGCTACAAGGCAACTCAAGCAGAAAACAAGGCATAATGGAGTGCCTTTGGAGGAGGGAGACTGAACCTATTACAGGAGGGTTTAGAGAAACTCATGGAAGAGAGAGATCTTTTGATGTCTGTTATTCAAGAAGCTTGCATCAGGAATGAACTGAGGAATGTCTCCATGCAACCCAAATATCTGCCTCTCCCTTCACTCATGGGGAAAAGATAGGTGGGCATTTCAACTGTTTGGTGGATTGAATAGCATAGACCATAGACCACATGGTAGGGCTTACTCCATGGGGATACCCCACTGACAAAATGCAATTAGCCTAAAACAGCCCATGAACCCCCAAATATGGTAATATTAGGTTGTGACTGGTGAAGGAAACAAGGCATTTTTACTCCAAAAGAATTCATATCAATGTGTTAGCCCTCATTTAAAAGAAAGAATTGAGAAAGTATTGTGTTTTCCCCTAACGCATGAGCTATGGAAGACTTCTTTTATGTGCCAAATAGAAACAGCATCTGGTAAACTTCCAAGCACAAAAAAAAAAAAAATAGCAATAGCATGTGTATTTCTATACCGCTTATCATCTAAGTGCTCTCTAAGTGGTTTACAATGTGTCAGCTAATTACCCCCAACAAGCTGGGTACTCATTTTACTGACCTGTGGAAGGGTGGAAGGCTGCGTCAACCTGGAGCCCAGCAGGATCGAACTCACAACCTTGTGGCTGCAGTACCAGCATTTAACCCCTGCACCGCCAGGACTCCAATCCCACTCTTGGTGGGATTTCTGCATATTACAATCTCTATGATGTCTCACTCAAACACTGATATGAAAGTAGACACATTATTCCTGCTCTAGCGGACAGAAGGGAATATGAAGGGATTCCATTTAAATGTACTTTGCTGTGTTGCTTGCTAAGCTTGCAAAAACAAAAACTTTCAGAGAAATTATAGATATAGATATACAGCTTGACATACATGTGTACACAACTTGCTCTAGTATATGCCTTTTTGAAGTTTCTGTCCATGTGTGACGTTTTGTACTCAACCTTCTCTAAGGTACACTCCAGCCCCATCTTCTCTCTTCCTCTCAATCTCTCTCTCTCTGTCTTTTGGCCAAATGCAGAGAAGCAAGAGAATGATAATTGTGTTCCAGTTCACGTATCATTTCAGGAAATTTGATTTAGCCTGGTTCATACTAAAACGTGAATCAAACAAATCTAATCCCTTGTCCTCAGCTGTTTCTAGATGGTGGAGTAAGGAGAGCTTTGAAGATCCTACGAAGGGATTGTCACCCAGTAGAATCACATGACACTCTGGTGTACTGCCATTGGGAGAACATAGCTGTGTGGCTTCTTCCTATGATCCAGAGAGCATCAAAAATATTCTTCTATATTTAATGCATATGATCAAGCTAAGAGGGCTGACAAGTTTCTGTTTTAATCTTTCTTCTTTGCCTCGGTATTGTCTTTCTCTTCCTTAGAAAGCTGATCAGGAAGAAAGACTTTGTTAAACAAAAAGTCTGCAGCTGCATTAAATACATTTTAATCAATTGGCAATATGCATTTTACTTTATTAGCTGACTAATCGCCCAGATAATATTCCTTTGATTTATCCTAGGTGAAGGAGAAGAGGGAGAGGATGAGGAGGTGATGAACAAAAGGAGAAGAAAAAGGAGAAGAAAAGAGGGAAGAGGAGATGCTGGAGAACAAGAAGAAAAACAGCAAGAGGATTATTATTATTATTCAAAAGCAACAAGTGTACCCTGTTTCTTCTCTATTTTATATCTATTATGCATATACACATGTCTGAGCAGACGTCTTCTTAAAAGACGTCCAACATAATGAAGAATGACTTTCTAAAAACAGTGATTGCTCTCTACAATTTTTATAAGCCCTTGTAGGGTATACACACACACACCAGGGATATAATTTGTCACCAGATTTCTTCACAAAGGGAGCAATGCGTAGTTTTACAATTTTCTTCTCACTCTGAGAAAGTCTTTAAAAACTGTGCAGTTATTGAAGTCTATTCACAATTGGGAACTTATTCCTTGCAAAATTCTTCTGTGGTTAATTTACCTAGAAACAGCATTTTTTGTGCTGAAAACAATGTTTCTATGCAGAAATATTATTTCCTGCAAAGAAAATGCTGCTCCTTGTGAAGGAAATGCTGTGTTCTATGCAAATCAACCACATGTTAATTCTGTGTAACATTAAGTCTCCAATTACAGGATTTTCTGCTCAGCAAATAATATTTTCTTTGCAAACGAAAAATTCTCACTTATCCAGGATTCTGTTCACCTGGCTTTCCAGCACTCAAGAACCCTAATTTTTTACCAACTTTCGATATTCTTTCTATCCCTGTTGGAGACAGACAACTGCTGAACGTAATAGGGACAGGAAAGGAAAAACCCCTATGTTGTTTATACTCTGAAATCATTATTTTTTTGCACAAGAGAAAGAAATGAAATGAATAATTCCGCCGAAAACCTCTGACATTTCTTCTTTTTATATGGCTCAAATAGTGTTAAGTGGTTTAAGTGGCCAGTGTGATTAATTGATACTGACAAAGGGTTGCCCCCTAATCATTAATACTAATGATTGCCTTCCATGGGCACGCAGCTATGCTGGAAGCCAAATATATTTTTGTCTCCTAGCCAAGTTGAACTGTGATTCAGTTCAGATTTATTAGTGTCATCTCACCTTTACTCCTTCTACCAGTTCACTCATAATCAATGAGAGCTTTCACAATTACTGCCAGTGTTTAAACAAACACACAAACAAGGAGAACTTAATGTGTCATTCATTGGCCAACTTTTGAACTATTTAGCTCTGAACCTGCCATTATATCATCACTCACATGCCTACATGCTGTACCCATCACCTTATATTTCCGATCCTCTCATGAAGGTTTTCATAAAGGCATGTTTCTCTTCCAAAAGTACTATATTGGACCTGAAACTGAAATGGGTGAATCTTCTACATAGAGCTTCTCATACTTAAAACTGAATTCTAAAACTAGGGGCTGCTTTCACACATGCATATTGAATCACTAGGTGGGAGCCTTTTGCCCCTTGCATGATGAACAGGACATCAAAATTTTCTATCTACTTGGTTTACTAATGAAGAACAACCAAGAATTCCATGCTACAGAGGTTTATTAGTCCCAGGCCATTACACAGCTTCTAAAAATCCAGGATTCCCATCCTTTCGTTCATGCATAGCTGCAAAACAGTGGTGAAGTCTTCCAAATTCTACCCCTGCAGAACTAGTAGTC
Source organism: Iguana delicatissima (assembly GCA_948472985.1). NCBI lineage: Eukaryota > Metazoa > Chordata > Lepidosauria > Squamata > Iguanidae > Iguana > Iguana delicatissima. Next base: position 1,226,934 of record CAOKZL010000087.1, read on the forward strand.
TTATGATTTGCTGGGAAGACAGTAAGTCAAAGCAAGATCTACTCCATTCTCAAGTTTCCATGTGGTTAAGCTTGTGGAGAAAGATGCAGAATTACAAAACCTACTTACAGAACCTAATTACAGAACCATTTGCTATAGCTGGAAAGGGCACTTCTAGCAGTTTCTCAGGGTGATGAGACCAACATCGTTCCTGACAGAACAGCATAATCTACATAAGTATTGAGCACTGGCCCCTTCTAGCAGAGAGCAGAGGTCCCCCCGCTCTTCACATTTCTTCACACCTTCTTCCTGACTCCGACTGGGGCCCATCATCCTAACTTTCTTTTTCCCTTTCTTTTTCCCCAGAGGTGAATCCTGGGGTTTGCAGGTGTTCTCCAGCAGCTCCTTTGGCAGGAAGAGCATGTGATGGGAATGCTTCCCTCCACACCCAGTCGGCTCCCTGCAGCAGGGAGCATGAGCGATATGCACCTTCCTTCTGCAGTGCATCTGGCCTCTTTCCCATGCTGCACTGGGGAAGGAAGCATCTCCATCACATTTCTGCCGCTTCCCCATGGCCAGCAGTGATGGGAGCATCGTGTGATCCTGGGTGCCTAAGGGATTTATTATGTTAAGTGTATATCCCATGATTGTGACAGGTGGGGATGGGATAGCAATGGGACAGTGATAACCTCATGCAAAAGGATGACCTGTGGATCACTGCCATTGGATCCCCATCACAGGACTGCAACATCGTGCGGAAATGGTCTATCTCTCAGTCCATCTTAGAGCATATGGGAAATGACCCATAGCAAAGCACAAGCATAAGCTTGAAAGATAGTTGTCTGCTTAAGATGGTGCCCAAGAAGGAGAACACTGCAGTCTGTATAAACCACATGGCATCATCCACACAGCTCCAACAGCCACCCATACAAAGAGATCACTCTTCAAAGTTAGCTAGCTATCAGATTGCAGTATTGTTCATATTGTAAGGGGCATGGTTTAAACTCTCAATTGCCATTCTGTTTTTTCCAACCCCTTTCCTCTAGGTAATCTCATCTTTGCATCAATTTACAATCTACATAAAATTTTTTCAGGTTTACATGAAAATTTGTATGCCTTGCTTCTAATATATGCATTCTTGGAAGCAATTTTGCCTGATCTGCACATTTGTTTTTCAAGCAGTATTCCCAACACTACATGCTTGTGTGATTTTTACTGATACCTACTTTTAAAGGTAGACTTTTCCTAATATATGTAGTTTGTATGCAACATTTTTAGTCCCGTATTGAAATATAGGGGGAAATTGACTTCAGAAGAATGACTGTGCTTTGCTTCACAAAGTGGTTAAAGAAATATGCATTAGGCAGCTTTGCCTTAAAATGGAAGCTAAACTGATTCCTACACTGTCCCCACAATTGGGACAAGAAGGTATTTTACCTTCCGAATTCTGATTGTCTGAAGACTGGATATTGTTTCAATTTGTCCTTAGTCTGCACTCCGTGGTCAAATTTAGGCAATAAAATGTGGATGTACATCAGTTGACAGATGAACACATCTGGTCACAACTCAGGGCTTTGGGACCCATGACAGAGAAACGGTACAACTTCAGGGCAAGTTTTTCTCCCATTTTCCTGTCCTGAAAAACAAACATGAGGATGTTTTTTTTAATGTTAACAATTTTAAAAGGTCCTTTTAATGAAATAAAATATTAATTCTAGAACAGGCAATCCGTGACTGGCTTCCTGTTGGTGTCTTATGCAAGCTTAAGTCCCCTTCTCTAACTCTATTTTGGTGGGGGGTGCAAACTGCAAACACCAGAATTCCACACACGGTTGAGTAATGAGTAATGTCCCTATTCAGCTGAAGGGTGTGAAAGCAGAGTTATACATGTGGCTCCACGACATACCACTGTGCACTGTATGTTGTACATTTTGCACTGTGAAGCATTGCACATTGTGCATGGCTTGCATGGTTGCACATGGCAGTGCATCATACATGCTAAGGTCTGAGTGAGCTGGATGTGCTGAGCTTGGAGACAGGAAGACTGAGAAATGACATGAGAGCAAAACTTTAAATATGTGAAAGGATGCCATGGAGAAGATGGAACAGGCTTGTTTTCTGCTGCTCCAGAGAGTAGATCATGAACCAGCAGATGTAGATGATAAGAAAAGAGATTCCTCCTAAATGATAAGAAGAAATTCTTTAATGTAAGAGCTGTTAGACTGTGAAATGAACTGCCATAGTGGACTCTTCTTCTTTGGAGTTTTTTAAACGCAGATTGGATAGACATATCTCAGGAATGTGTTCGTTGTGTGTTTCTGCATGTCAGGGGGTTGGACTCAATGGACCTTCTGGTCCCTTCCAGCTCTAAGATTCTGCACTTCTATGCTCCAGTGCTCAATGCATATTTGGGCGTGCAAAATCACAAGGCTGTAATGAGGCTACATAGCACAACCAAAGCAGAGCTCCATGAATATTATGTTATGCTACATCTAATTAATACAGAATCTCAGCCCAGCGTTTTTTCCCTGAAAGATCTAGGGAATCCAGAGGGGTCAAGGACCATACAAATACCTTGAGGGCCACACACCAACCCAGGGCCACACTTTGCTCGTCCTAGTTTAAACCAGCAGCATGTGTCTTACTTTTACATATTAAGATGTAGATGGAAATACAACGCAGGGAGAAGTGAAGAGAGGGCTGATCATTCCCTAGTGCTTAACTATTTCACTTTACTGACAGTTAATGTCTTCCTGGAGTTAAATATTACCAAGTGTACAGGATTTAAAGGTTTGCACTGAGTATTTAAAAGCAAATGTATAGATTTTGTAAATGATATTCAAATGCATTGGGACATGTACTTGCATGTTTGAAGTTTTCTCCTGATTATTTTCTTAATATTTCCCATCAGTGTGAAGTGTAGAGTTCCATAATTTCTGCATTCAGAATAGATTCAAAAATGCTTAACAGAAAATTTTGCCTATGGTCATTTTGCACAGAAAATGCTTAACACAAAGACCATTTCCACACTGCACTGTTATAGTGCTATTATTCCACTTTCAACCGCCTGTGGAATTCTGGAGTTTGTAGTTTCCTGAGGCCAAAGAGCTCTCTGGCTGAGGATTCTCAAGGCCCCTCCCTAAATTGCAAATCCCAGGATTCCATAGGACATTGAAAGTGGAATAATAGCACTATAACAGTCTTATGTGGAAATGACCCAAGAGAGCATGACTAAGACATCTGAGAACATGTAGCACTGAGAAAGTTCCTTCAGCAAACCATGCTCACTACTAAGCCAGATCCCCACAACAATAAGTTACTCTGCATCCACCATAAAATTTCTTACCATGTCACAAGCAGTATTTTCTTTTTCTGATTGCATTATAGATGACTCCCACCAACCCTTCTCCAGGTTTTCTCTTGGATATTTTGCCTCATAGTTTTCTTTTAATGAGTGAGTTTTCTTTTTAATTGATGTGTTACAAAGACAACACACCTGTTTTATACTTCAAAACAGCCTTGTTTCAAAGGCAGATGATGAAAGAAGGTAAAATCTGAAGCTTTCCTTGATAATCAGGTAGCCTTCGGTGCTTTGATCTAGACATGGATGTTTTAATTCTGACTTCCTACAGTAGCAAGGCAGGAAGACTCCTATTTGTGAGAAGCTTTCTCAGGGAATTCTCAATTCCATTCCAGTCCAAACATCTACTTCCAAATATCTTTTACTGCAATCAAAATTTCCACACTATCATAGTCTTCTGGCAACACATGCTATTAGGAGATGTAATCAAGCAGTAGAGAATTGAATTGGTAAGGCATCAGTTATAGCAAGAGTGGTGTTCGGAGAATGTATGCAGGGAATTTACTCAAAAACAGAGCTGTGCTCAAAAAACAATTTTGTTAAAATCAGAGAAAGGATAAGTTTAGGCTGAGGTATTAAAAGATGAAGCAGTTGAGTGAAAGATATTCCTTTGAGGAGAGATGTATATGATGGAATTTATCAAAACTCTTTTGGAATTCTTAGACCATTTCTGCTTTCAACCTCCTGAGGAATTCTGGGGTTTGTAGTTTCCTGAGGCCAAAGAGCTCTCTGGCTGAGAATTCTAAAGGCCCCTCCCTAAACTGCAAACCCCAGGATTCCGTAGGAGATTGAAAGTGCAATAACAGGACTATAACAGTGGAGGGAGGAATATCCTTACAGTATTCTGAAAATTCAAACTCCAAGTGTTTTACAATGATGCAGTACCTAAGGACTTCTTCATTTCCTTTTGGTGACATGAACTGTGGGAAGAGATTTCATTGCAAGACTGTAGGAATGCGTGAGTTGATAGAACTCAAGCTAGAAGCTTGTTCTGACAAAAGCGTGTATTTCAGTGATTCACAACCTGGGTCCCATGGACTCCTGAGGGACCACAATGTCCTCACAAGGGGTCAGGAAAGTCTCAAAGTCTTCTCAAACTGTCTCCTCCCCACAACAGAGTACCCACCTGACAGCAAGCAAGGCAATTGCAGGCAGGCAGGGCCTTCACGTTGGTGTTCAATCCACTCCAGGCATAAACTGGCAAGAAGAATCAGAAGAAAAGTCTTCCCTCTCCCTCCAATGCTTCTCAGAGAATGTGCATTCACTTATTTCTCCCTTCCCTCTCAGGCCATTTCTGCCCTACATGGTTATAGTGCTATTATTCCACTTTCAACCTCCTGAAGAATTCTTGGGTTGGTAGATTCCTGAGGCCAAAGAGTTCTCTGGCTGGGAATTCTAGAGGCCTCTCCCACAACTGCAAACCCCAGAATCCCCATAGGATATTGAAAGTAGAATAATAGCACTATAACCATGTAGGGCAGAAATGGCCTTAGTTTGAAGACCCTTGATGAGCAATCTGAAATAAATATTTAAAGCACTTTGGGGTAATCTTGAGTTAAGTCTTGGGAGGTCCGTGACAAGTAAAGATATTTAAAGGGGGTCCCTGGTAAAGAAAAGGTTAAGAACCACTGGTGTATTCTGTTGAAGGGGTTTTCCCACCTTGCAAAGAAATGTGCAAATTTATGTGTTAATTCTTCTATGGTTATGCATTTCATGGGCATTTTTTATTTTTTTTCTCTCTCACAGTTACTCAATTGTGTTTGGATACAATTTTCAACTGTATGGATTGTCATGCACTGTTTTGCATGTAATGTGTGAATTCCCAGTCTCAAGTTGCATTTGGTTTCATGCTTGACTTATTTGAGTGCCTGAGGGAGAGCTTGAGACACCGAAAGAGCGAACTGCGTACATTCCAGACAAAGATAACCTGAAACAAATTTCTCTCACCTCTAAAAGAAAACAGAAGCTGCAGTCTAGCATGGTTTATTTGCGTGCACAGGAATTTAAGACAAGATACGTTGTGAAAAATTAGGGATGTAATTCTTCATCACGTTTCTTCTCAAAGGAAGCAAGGAATAATTTTAACAATTTTTCTTCCCGGTGTGTGGGGGGAAGACTTTGCAAACCTCATTGTTTCTGAAGCCTATTTGCAATTGAAAACTTATTCTGGGCAAAATTTACACATGGTTGTTTTGCACGAAGAGCAACTTTTTCTGAATAGAAAACAAACCTTTGTTCTATTTGAAACTATTTACAGATTCAGACCTATCCTAGTAAGATTGGCAGAGCTTCCACGTTGCAGATCTTTTGCTTTTTAATTCAGTTAAGTTGTGGCTTCTGTTTACACACAAAAAATCCCATGTCTGTTTTCATTACTTCTAGGTGGTTGGTCTCAGAAACACATGTCCACAGGTCATGAAGAAACACGGCCGTGTTCTTCAAGCCATCTTCCTACACCCTTCAGTCCTTCCTCATTGTGTGGATAGCACTGAGAAGGGACCAGTATGGGGTACAACAGTGGAAATAGAGATAATATCACTATCGCTGTTCTTATGATTGAAATGTGGCACAGATGAATTATACAAAAGGATACAAAGGGAGCTGGAAGAAGGAAGCAAGTTGGAAAAGGATTTCTAAAGTGGAGCGAAAAACTTCATCCTGTTCCCATGTGAGAAGAAGGCTGCCTCTGTATTAGAGATCTCCTCCCAATTTCTTCCCAGAAAACCTCCAAAGAATGTTAAGTTGAGACAGCATGATGCTGTGTTCTAAGTTTGGGGTTGGATGCCGAGAGACCATGATTCTCATCTCTGCTCAACCATGGAAACCCACTAGCTTACTTTGGGCAAAATCAGATTTTCTGAGGCTTAGAGGACTTAGGAGAAGGCAATGTCAAGTCTCCCCTGAGGGAATCTCTCCAAGGAACCCCTATGATGGAGTCCTCACATGTAACATCTAACTTAAGGGATGCAACAACAGCAATATCAGGTAGCGATGCACAAGTCTCTCTGCTTGGCATTCTGTAACATTTCCAATTTTTCCCCAAGTGCAGTTTTCTTTATTTCACACCAATTGCAAAATGTATATAAAAATCATATACATTTTTAGGCATACAAATTTGTATACATTTTCATGCATTCAAATTTTTGTGCATTTTTTGATACGGCATTCTTCTGAACATCCACATTTATTTCTTTCCTTTCCTTTCCTTTCCTTTCCTTTCCTTTCCTTTCCTTTCTTTTTCTTTTTTTGCAAGCACTTTCTCTTAAAATATGCTTTTTGTACATTATTCCTAATTTGCGCCTTGTATCAAGCTTTCCCTGATTCATGCATTTTTTGTATGCCTATTGATTGTAGAACGGTACTGCATAATTCAGAGATAACCAAAGGATAATTTTGTTCTGGATTACGCATTAGTTTGAAAAGTGCAAATTAGGTTGGTCTGCATTAGAATGGGGGCCGAATAATTTTCTCCCTATCCTAATCCCAACGTATAACTACTTTTCACACTTACAGTTTCAAATGACAAAGAAAGACATAAAAGAGTGAAGAATTTTCAGAAAGAGGGGACTGTGAGAAGCACCAAAAAAAAAAAAAAGAGCTGGAAATCTGCCACATGAAAGACATTAAGATAAAAAAAAATGCCTCTTGGTTTCACAAGAGAAGAAAGAAAGAGGAGGAAATGGGAGACAAAAAGAAAGGAGAGAGTGATGTGGGAAGAAACCAAAGTATCTTGTGTCTCTTCTGTGAGGCATCAAGCCATAAGGCAGTCTAAAATAACCAGTGCCATTTCAACATTTCCAAAGATATCCTTTGAAAAAGTGTCCAGTTTGACAGGCAGGACTCAAGGAGAGCTATTGGTTCACACTGAAAACCCACAATCAAAATGTAGACTGGAAGATTCCATGGCACAAAAGCAACAGCATTATCAGATGCCAAGGTGCTCCTTACAACTGTCCAGTATTTTGTCGCAAAATGTGAGAGACACAGTAGGTGGGGTAGAAGAGTTTTAAGAGAATGACATACTTCAAATCAGGGCCCTTCAGACTAGTTTTATGAGTATTTCCAGTCCAACTGCTTTGAGCAAAGAGTAGCACATGCCTGTGAATAGCTTTGAAGCTAATTTTAGCCTCTTTAACAAGGCAGATGTCTAGCAACTTCCGCTGTTTTTCCATACAAATGGTCAAGGCAATGCCCCCATTATTTCCTTTGTGGTTGTAAGGTTCCACCTTGAACCTGTGGCATTTCCAGTCAAAGGGATCAGGAAGCAGATGATAGCAAGACAGAAAGACCATTTCTTCCCCCTGAGGTCCTGGACATTTTAGAATTTCTGCAGTCAGGGTGGACCAACCTCAGCTAAATAAACAAACTGATTTGGTATAAACTTGCTTGTTAACGTACAATGTAATGTATGCTTTCCAGCTCTGCATCCATAGACAATAATAGAATCATAATGCTGGAAGAGACCACAAGGGTGATCAAATCCAGTCCCCTGCCATTCAGGAATACAGCATGAAAACATATGCAATGTAATGGATTTTCTCTCTGGCATTTGTTGTGCCACTTTAAAAAATGGCTCATGTTTTTACTGGTTTTAGTATAAACACTAGAGAGACAGAGAGAGAGAGAGTTTAATCACTTCTTAATTTTTTTATCTTGTGAACTTTCAACTAGAACTTTCAACCAGAGCCCCGGTGGCACAGTGGTTAAATGCCAGTACTGCAGCCACAACGTTGTGAGTTCGATCCTGCAGGGCTCCAGGTTGATTGAGCCTTCCATCCTTTCGTAGGTCGGTAAAATGAGTACCCAGTTTCCTAGGGGCAATTAGCTAAAACACGTTGTAAACCGCTTAGGGAGTGCTTCACACTAATAATCAGTATAGAAAAGTAACTGCTATTGCTAACTGCTCACTGCCAGTTTTGTTTTTTTAAAATCTGTTTCCTTGAATATAGAAGTGAGGAAAAGGTGATATAATAATTGCAAGAACAACAACATTAACAAATGGAACAATGGAAGACCCAGAATGCTTCCCCTATTCTTCATGAAGAAGCCCAACAGTACAGTAAGGATCCTCATGCTTGACAACTTCGTTCTCACAAAAATCAGTCCCACAGTTTTCTCCCTAATGCAGAGAAAATAAATATTTCTTCAGAGTTCTACTCCCATATTCACATATTCTGAATTGTTTTGTGAAATATTCTGTGCAGAAATACTTTTTTTTTTTTTTTTTTGCATGAGATGTGCAGGAATTTGCACTAAAAAAAAGTTCCCAAGCAGCCACATAAGTTGTTTTGTGTGTGCGAGATTGTTGTTTTCTACACAACATAGCAATCTTGCACAACCTTGCACAACATAGCAATCTTGTGCAATTGAAATTTTGCACAAAAATACAGAAAACAGCATGACAAAACTATATACCTATTTTTCTTTGTGCAGGATTGTTGTTTTTCAGGAGGATTTTTGTTGTGCAAGATTGCTGTCTTCTACACAAAAATGCATAACTAAAAACTTACTCAAAAATGTGTACAAAAACAGCTGCCTAGCACAGAAAACCCCACACATGCGGCTGTCTGGAGCATTGTTTGTGTCTTGTAATAATATTTAGAGAAGCAAAGCAGTGCCAACAAAGTGGAAGTTGTTCCATGGATCCTGGCCATCATTTGGAAATACTGCAAGTTATCTTCAATTCAGTTTTTCGTGGCCAGGAAGAAGGGAAAATGTGAGCATTGTAATGACTGTTAATCAGGACTGAGTAAAATACAGATACACTGGGACAGGAAGAGCTATAAAACACATATTTACCATCAGTCAGTAGACAAGAACAAGATCTTTAATTACTGAATTGATTGGGATTCAGAAGTATCACAGTTAGAAAAACAATATATTTATCTGCATTATGTATTTGCATAAACCATTTGCCATTGAAAGTGGATTAATTGCAGACCATTTTCCACTTGTGCTGTGGTATTTATTCATATTAATTAACTAATATAGAACTAAACTCTTCTCATTGTTTTGTCAAAGAGGGACTAAGAACAGAAAATAGCATAATTAGACGTTTCCCCCAATTCTTAAGAACATAATCTTCTTGAATGTATAAGCCATTGCCCTGTTATTATTTACTGTTTAGCTTTTCTAATTGGACTGAATCATTAACAGGCAAAAGTTTAATAACAAACAATTAGATGATCCTAATTGTCACCACGGTCCCCTCAATATCAGAATGTAAGCCGAATCTGCCCTTGGAAAATCTCATAATGTCATGTTATTCTTGCTCCTTGGCATAAGCTTTTTTGAAAATTTAAGGAGACACAAGGGCTTAGCTTCTCAAAGCTGACTGTAAGGCTGTTTCTGTACTAGACTGTTATAGTGCCACTGTTCCACTTTCAACATCCTATGGAATCTTGGAGTTTGCAGTTCGGGGGGGGGGCCTTGAGGTCCCAATCTTTTCTAAACCTGTTCAGGGATTTATCCTTTAATAGAATGGACAATTTGTCTGTTTTGAAAAAATGGTGTTGGGCAATTGTCCAAATTGCCCAACACCATAATATTTGAAAAATGTTGCTGGGCAATTGTCCAAATTGCCCAACATCGTTTTTCAAATATTATTGAATATTTCTTTCAATCCCTACTCTCTATGAAAGAATGCAGAGGGTTAAGATATCATGAGGGATGCTCACTACCTAAATGATATTGCTTTCTTACATGAAGTCTGAACACTGTTAAAAACACTGAGCTCATCTCTCCTTGGCAGTGTGATGCTTCCTTGTTATCAGCTCCACTGTGTGAAGGTTGCTTGCATCCCACCACACCTTGAAGAAAGGGCAATTCTGGGTTGTCAGTTTGCATTTCAACTCTGGGTTGTCAGTCTGCATTTATTCACTTCACTACCCTCCACAAAGGGAATCATTGTATTATCAGCATTCCACGCTGAGTGTTCAAAAATAAACTATTGTATTACCAGGGTGACCAAAATGATGGAGGATCTGGAAGCCATGAAGCCCTCTCAGGAGTGGCTGAGGGAGCTGGGGATGTTTAGTCTGCAGAAGAGATGGTTAAGAGGGAACATGATAGCCATGTTTAAATATTTGAAGGGATGTCATGTTGAGGAGGGAGTGGGCTTGTTTTCCACTGCTCCAGAGACTAGGACAAGGAGCAATGGATTCAAGCTGCAGGAAAGGAGATTCCACTTGAACCTCAGGAAGAACTTCCTGACAGTCAGAGCTGTCCAGCAGTGGAATCTGCTGCCTCGGAGTGTGGCAGAGTCTCCTTTTTTGGAGGTTTTTAAACAGAGGCTGGATGGCCATCTGTTCAGAGTGCTTTGATATGGGTTCCCACATGGCAGAAGGAGGTTGGACTGGATGGCCCCTAGGGTCTCTTCCAACTGTATGCTCCTAATTCTTATGAAATTAAAGAATTCCTTCCCAAAGTGAACAGAAGCCAGAATCTGAATATTCTAGGATCATGATATGTAACAGCTTTCAAGGCTGGGCGACTGGCAGAGGTGTGGAGAGAATATGGATTATATCCTGACTTGATTCATTTTTCATAACTTATGAAAGAACTTCAAAAAAATTTCTCTTTGATGCAAGCTGTTGCAAGACGGTGGGCATTTTTAAGATGGTCTAGGAGAAAACTGTGCATTTTTAGAAGTTTGTGTAGGTGCGGGTGCATTTCTGTTATGTTGCTACATAAGCAGTCTCCTGTGTAAGAGAGAATTGTGACAGGGGCTCTGCTTCTTCCTATTGCACGAGACATCGCCCTTGGGAAAGGGAGGAAACAGACCAGCCGGTTCCTGAGTGACAGGGGAACAGGCCCCTATTTATCACAGTGAATGTTTCAGAGGCAATTCCGCACTACACGGTTATAGTGCTATTATTCCACTTTCAACGTCCTGTGGAATTCTGGGGTTTGTACTTAATGAGCCCAAAGAGCTCTCTGGCTGAGAATTCTAAATGCCTCCCCCTAAACTGCAAACCCCAGGATGCCATAGGATGCTGAAAGTGGAATAATAACACTATAATAGTCTAGTGTGGAAATGGCTTCTGTATATATTTCCCATCCAGGACTCTGGCCAACAATTTTAAAAGAAACGACATTTACAAATCTTATGAACAAGCACTCATCTGCGTATTTTTTAAAAAATGCTCCAGACATGCAATCTACCCATGAATATAATTTGAGCAGGGTGGCAAATTTCCCATTTCATTGCTTTATCCAATGTTAAACATCATTTTGCTTAAATCTAGAATGTAATTTCCCTGGAGACTTTCTTCATCTTTCTCCTAGCAACTTATATCTGTTTAATTAAAGAAAAAGGGTTCAACTTCATATAGATCAAAGGTTTGTATTATATACTGGAGAGGTTATGCTATATTCTTCTTTCTTCATGTGCGTGAAATAGAGACCACCCCTTCCCTGCCCTGTATTTATGAGCCAACAGCCTCCCCCAGCTGTTCGCCGACTTAATGCGTCTTCTCTGTATAAACACCTTGAGTCTCGTGAACTCTCCTTTTCTCATCTATGCTGGGCTGTAGTAAATATTGTTCTCTTCATACCTCTGTGTTGTGGCTATTGGGGATGATTCTATCTCAGAGGCAACATAGAATTGGGGCATGACAAATGGTGGCCTGTTGGTTATTGGGTTTCCCATCAACCATGTTGACTAGATGAGATTGTTGAGGTTGGGCATAAAGCAATCAAGGATGGGCAATCCCGAGATACCCTTATTTTATTATTAAAACATCCACACTCATCTTTCATTAAGGGATCTCAGGGTGGCATGCCGATAAAATCAATCTGAACATTTTTACATTTAAACAGGATAAAACGAAAGAAGATAAAAGAGAATAACTTAAAACTTTAGAAAGTCAAAAAAGCACATTGAACAATTTAACAAGTAAAACCAGTTTAAAAGCAGACAAAAAAAGGTCTTTTTTATTGCTTTTAACCTCTCTAGCAAGCCTGAGCTTGTTCTGCACTTTAGTTTTTCTCACCTTCTCCCTGTACCTGCTGGCTTTGATTTTCCTTTTTTTCCATTTCTTGTACTTGTCCCTTTTAAATCTTAGCTCAGTTGAAAGTTTAGACATCCATCCTGGATTCTTTAGACACCTTCCATTTTAACTCCTGATTGGAATTGTTGGAAATTGTGCCTTCAACATCTCACTTTTAAGAAACCTGAATCCACCATGAATTCCCTTCTCTTTTAGTATTCCTGTCCACGGGACCACACCCAGTAGTTCCCTTAATTTACTGAAATCAGCTTTCTTAAATTCTAGAATGTGTGCCCGACTACACTTCCCCCGAAGGATCTTGCCACTTCTCCCGATTAACCAGGTTGCCCTTGGTTAGGATCAGATCTGAAATAGCTGTTCCCCTTGTTGTCTCTTCCACCTTCTGGACAATGAAGTTGTCCGCAAGGCAAGTGAGGAATTTGTTGGACCTGATGCCCTTGGCAGAGTTTGACTTCCAACAAATATCAGGATAGTTGAAATCTCCCATTGTGGTTGATCATGTTCTAATTTGGTGCCAGAGTGATTGGATCCAATTCAAGGATAAGCCATTCTAAAACTAGGGTACCAAAGAAAACCATCAGTTGCTTTGTCCCACAGTGCATTTCTCCCACTGGTGGGGCACAATGGAGATTTCTCCCGCAAACTTCATTCTTTGGGCAGGCTTATGCAGGAAAAGGTGTTCTTTCCAATACCAAGCTTCCAAGGTATTTAGGGCTTTAAATGTCAGCCGCAGCACCTTTAATTCATGCCAAAGATATATTGGAAGCCAGTGCAGTACCTTTAAATCTGGTTTTACATAGCTTCCATACAGTAGTCTATTTAGCAATGTATTTTGTACTAGCTGCACCTTCCAAGCTCTCTTCAAGGGCAACTTCAGGTAGAGGGCATTGCAATAGTCAACTGAGAAGCTGCCAGTCCATGAGCTGCTATGTCTAGGATATCCTTGCCCAGGAAAAGCTGTAACTAGAAGACCAGATGTTTCAAGCTGCAGAATCCATCTGAGACTTTAGTGGCAGAAGTGGATCTAGGAGTGCTTGCTCTTTTAGACAGAATTAAATCCTGTCCAGGAGAGACTGTTTATCAAATTCTTGTGCTCTGGAGACACCAATTCTTAGAAGTTCCATCTTGAATTTCCATCTAGGCTTCATTTACTCAGTTCTCACTGAGCCCATTAGAACATTCAAGCCCTGATCTAGCATCTGCATAGCTCCGGCTGTGATTATAGCACCAAGGAAAAGCTATCTACATGTATGACTTCTTGTAGTCTTCTGCAGAACTTCAAGAAAACTTTCAAACCTCCTTTTGACCCAAGATGATAGCACCAACAAAAGAAATGTGGCCATGCACGTCTCAGTATAAATAATCGATGCCTCGTTTTATGCTACTTTCAGCACTATTATCTGTCTTCAGTCCACTTGTGATTAATCCATGGCAAATTATTGAAAGCAACTCTTTTTACAAAGTCATTTCAAGCATGTCTGTTCCATAATAGAATACCCGCTGTCAAATGCCACTGACTTTAAAAGAGGACAGATTAAGTTAACAATAATTTTGAGTATTGCTAAAGGTGGAATTGCAAGGGATGAGATCCTGAGCAAGGCTTGAACAAAGAAAGACTTTGTTCTTGAGGGTAAGTTCTTGCTTCCTTGCTTATTATCAGATCAGCTGGGAGAGATAAGTATTTGTCTCAGGTTAAAACAATAAATATTGCAAAATTCTTTGCTAGTAAAACCACTGCGAGAGGATTTTTAGGGATGCCTGGGGAAATAGATCACTGGTAATTATTATACAAAATTACCTGAATCTTCCCTTACCAACTACAGCGTTGATAAGCACTTAGCTATCCAACTTTTACCATTTTCTGGGTGTTGTAATGTTTGATTGGTTGGCTGGTTTTGTAGTATACCCTTTTGACTGGCATATAATCATCTGCCAATTGTGTTTTGTAATAGAATCCACACAAAACAAGACCTGAAATGTAGGCAGTCTGTGTAAGCATACTGCATAACTATATCAGTTTTGTGCCACTTGAATTGTCATGGCTTCACACTATGAAATTTCAGGATTTGTAGTTTTGTAATACTTAGAACTCTCTGGCAGAGAGTTCAGTTCAAGATAGTGTTGTCAAAAATTCTAAGTATCTCACCAGATTGCAGTCCTGGGAGCCATGACAATTAAAATGGAATGAGAGTGGTAAATTTTTGCACTGTAGATGCATGTGTTGTATTACATTGTTACTGGATGAATTGTGAATTTCTCCAAATTAGAGACCCTTTCCGCAGGATGATGCTCCTGCGCATCATCCCATCACAATCCCAGCAGCTCCTCTGCTGGGATGGGAGTGTGTCCCCAGTGCTCCTCTCTGCACACAACTGGCTGCCTGCGGAAGAGACTGCGAGGGACACACTCCAGCCTTCTGGACAGCAGCTGGCCTTCTTCTCTTCTGCATGGCCTGGTGCAACAGCAGGCTCATGCAATCAGGGGTCATTGACAAATTTTTTCCATCAATGATACAGCCTGTGGTCGCATCAGCTGGTGATGCAAGAAGGGCAGGGCCATGACAATGTCATGCAGAAGCACTGTCACAGTCCCATTCCTCTAATATCTCCATGCTGGGACACCATTGTCCTGCAGAAAGGGCCTTAGTCATTTCGTATGAACATGTATTTTAAAATAAATAAATAAATAAATAAAACAGAATTTGTCCAAATAAATCTATTCCATTTTGCCTTTTTTTTCCCTTCAACCAAAGTTATATACTGGGACAACAAATGTCCTATGCCATTTTCCAGCCAGTCATGCTACTGAGAAGCAGAATTTGCATATACTAGATATCCCAAGCCCTTTCCGCAGCTTACCTTTCTTCGGCGCTGGGGTACGGGTATCGCACAAGCAGCCTCCAGCGAGAGGCTCTTGCATCCCCGCTGCTTCAGCTCCACACAAGCTGCCTGCTCCCGAGCAGGCAGCGCAAGAGCTCCTCCTCTTCCTTCCCCAGCACAGCCTGGGAGTTTCCCAGGCTGTGCTGGGGCAGGAAGCGCAACCGCCGAGGCTCTGGAGGCTTTGCACTCACAGCAAGTGTGCACGGGGACCTGGAGCAATGCGCAATTGCACACCATTTTCGGCTGAAAGCCAAAAATGAAAAAGTACGCGAGCAGCACTTGCCCTACCCTGGAGCGTCGCGCAATTGTGAGTGTGTCGTGCAGATCGCTCCTCACAATCGCGTGACGCTCCAGGTGCCCTTTTGCATGGCAAATGCCGTGCAGAAAGGGCCTAGGATGGACACTGAAATGCGTGGTGGTTTCAGCAAATACTAGAAGTGTGCACTAAGCTCTACCACTAAACCTAAGAAAGCCAGTGTGGAATACTGCTCTGAACGTTCATGATTTTTATTTAAATTTGCTTGTTTTCCATTTACAGTGAGTCTTGCTCCCCTAACCCCCCACAAAAGTGGAGGGTCCACTGTATTGCCAAATCTGTTTTTACTTTACCTTTACTTACTGTTTGTACTTGACCCACTTTAATTAGAATAAACTTAGTGTATCTAACATGTCATCTCTAACCAGAGAACACCTGAACTCCTACTCTCTATCTCTTATGAACCCAAACCTACTCTTTCTCCCCCTTTTCTCTTCCATGTCCCATTCTATTTGCCACACTGAGTTTGCAACTCACATTTTCCTCTTTTTCTTTTCTCTTTTTTTACTCCTAATAATTTCTTCCCCGCTGAACTGAATTGCAGTTCATGAAAACAGAACCTCCTTCCTGGGTACAACCACTGATTTCCCATGCTGTGAGAAGATGCTGCTTTCCAGAAGTGTCAATTCAACTCAGCAAGAGGGAGGCACCCAGAAAGCAATAGTGACAAGAGACAAAAAGGAAATGAGATGAAGGAACACACTGCAAGTCTAAGAGGTGCAAAATTGGCATTCTTTGGGGGAAATGAAGCCAGCGCACTTTGCTGGGATGCCTAGAGATGAAGAAGTGATGGTTCGAACTGAGCACGCTAAAAAAAAGGCTCCAGGCTTACTGAGAATCACCTTGTTTGTAAGACTAGAAAGAAGCAGGCCTGAACCAAAGTTTTCACTGACAATTTCCAGGGGTAAACATTTGGTAAATCTTGGGATGCTCATTTTAAGACAAATGAATATGAGGAAATGCTGAAGACAGCTATAACTGAGCTGTGGTGGGATGATGGCATGGTATCCGCTGCTCAGTTTTCGATGGCATTATGATGTCATTATGCAAATCCTTCCAGACGGAGGGAAGTGATATCACTCTATTTAGCTTTGGTCAAACCTCACACTATATCCAGTTCTGGGCACCACAGCTCAGGAGGCATATTGACAACTTGGTACGTGTCCAGAGGATGGAACCAAGATGGAAACTAAATTTATGAGGGTTGACACTGAGAGCTGGGCTTTGCTTGGAGAAGAGAAGGCTAAGAGGTGATATAATAGCTATATATAAACATTCGAAGGGGTGTCATGCAGAAAATGGAGCAAGTTTATTTTCTGCTGTTCCAGAGATTAGAATATGTGAAAATGGCACCCTGCCATTATTTGGGGCAACACAACTGCAGCAGTATGAGTTACTCCCAAATGAACAAGGGATCAATGAAATCAGGTTTAAGTTATATTTAGGAGGGTCAGCATCATGTGAAATCTGCACAAAAGGGAATCCTCCAGTGTGACTTTGCTTGTGGGAAGACACAAAGACTTAGAGACACTTTGAAGTTGAGAGGTTATAAAACATGGCACCATGAGACATGTGAGAGATTCCAGGGACTGCTGGAAGAGTAGAAGAGATGCAGTCCCTAGGGAAGCATGACCATAAGCCTGACAAGGAGGTCCAGACTCCCAGCTCTTCCATGAGGACCTGAGAACCCTGACTACTTCATGAGTGGAATGGGAAGGTACGACTTGTTGTGCTCGGTAGCATATTTTCTCTCTGATTGTTGTGTGCCTTCAACTTGTTTCTGACTTACGATGCCCTAAGGCAAAAGTACTAAGGGATTTTCCGAGCAAGATTTGTTCAGAGGGAGTTTCCCTTTGCCTTCCTCTGAGGCTGTCTTGACTAAGGTCACCTAGAGGGTTTCCATAGCCCAGTAGGGATTTGAACCCTGGTGTCTCAGAGCCCCAGTCCAACACTACACCACACTGGTTCTCTTTACCCTAGCTAAATATGTTTTACAGCTATTTTGCAATTTTACAACTGCTCTGACACAACACCTACCGGAGCGGACCTTCATGCATGAGACATCCTTTGCTTGCTTAGGTTAAAAGCTTTGCTGAAAAGCTCTTCTCTCTACTTTTTCTTCATGTGCCATCATTCATTGCACGTGCATGCATCTGCATAGGATTCCCATTTCTTGTGACAGGGGAAGGGAAAATCTCTGCAAAGTAACCTCTTTGAGTGACTTCCCACTAAGGCAGTGGTTCTCAACCTGTGGGTCCCCAGATGTTTGTGGACTTCAGCTCCCAGAAGCCCCAGCCACTATGGTCAATGCTCAGGGCTTCTGGGAGCTGAAGTCCACAAACATCTGGGGACCCACAGGTTAAGAACCACTGCACTAAGGCAATGGATTTTAGGAAGTGATGTAGTGGTTTGAGCATTGGTCTATGACGCTGGTGATCAGCATTCAATTTCCAACTCAGCCATAGAAACCCATTGGGTGACCTTGGTCACATCATACAAACTCATCCCCCTTTTCTTTGATCCTCATAAGACTGTGCTATAGTCCTACTCTGGACTGCTTGGAAAAGCTTTCTTCCCCTCCTCAAAATTCCTGGATCTTAATGAAAATAACCGGCAGTCTGACGGACAGGAGAATATAAACCTTGTGTTTCTTAACTCCACTATATGTGGGTGGCTCAGATCCTGGCATTTTGCTTAATGGGATCTTTAGGTAGATTACAGCTTTACTATGCTTTTGTTTGTCAAGCCGAGAGAGTAGCCTCCCACATTGGGTTTTGCTGTGGCTTCTGCATTAACCCTCCCACCAGGAACTGGCAATTTACTTGTTTAGAAAAGCCTTGGCAATCTTTCATAATTTGCCTCTCAAAACAACTACTCGTTGGTTGACAGGAAAAAGATTGAAAAGAATTAAAGATGGAAAGTATCTCTTATGATAATAGAATGGATATAACCCATGAGCTTCAGAAAAGTTAACAGTAATGCAAAGATAACTTGGCAAAAAGGCTGCAAGTTAAAGATTCTGCAATTATTTAACAGCACATTCTAGCAAGGTTTCTTTGTGTGTCTGTTTGAATGCCTTGAGAAAGTGTTTAAAATTCCACAAACATTTACATATTCTATATGGACCAACAAGACCAGCTGCCTGCTTTCCATTGAACAGATGGAGAATCTTATCAATTGACTGCCAATTAAGAGCAATTAATCAAATCCACTAAAAAGGTGGCAAAGCATTTCTGAAGACCGCAGCCCCAAACATTTCATTACCACTGAAGAGGTGTAATAATAATATTAAACCACAAGTATTTTTTTAAAAAAGACAGGGAGATGGTTGAAAGTGAAAATTATGGAGATGGGGGAGGACTGCATATGATCTGAATGTAAGAAAATCAGACACCAATGAAGAACTGTGCAGAACTGATTCATGACTGAATATGTTTTAAAGATAAGAAATATAATTGGGTCCCATATTGGAGAAAGGCAGGATACTAACATTTAAAAATAATTAAAATAGTATGATTAGTGTATTCCTAGAAATGTTTGTCTGGATTTGGAAGGAAATAGGAATGCAATAACCAACTTATTTTTAGTTTTTAAAAATGTGGTCTAATCCAACACACCCGACCTCTGCACATGGGTTGCCATCTTGATGGTGGGAGGGGCAAATAACTCCTCCCATCTGACACGTGAGTAGGAGGAGCACAGTTGTCAAGCAACATATCAGGTCAGGAATTTTGTGAATTGCACGACATATACATCATATCTAGCCTTGCATGTGCAAATCCCTTGTGGGAATCAAAGAATGCCTGTGTAATTGTTCTGGTCCATAGAAAGGAATTAATTCACATGAAAGATTTTAGAATCTTAAGAGTCCAGATTTTAAAGTGGAAGCCTTCTAACCAAACTTTACAATGTGTAAAGCAATCCACCTTCTCCATTAGTTACTGCTATGAAACATCTTGGAATGTTCCTCCCTTGAAAGCAACATTCAGTAATTTAAATGTTTTGCTTCTTAAAGGCAGCTGTATGTATATATATATATATATAGGGCAGTGGTTCTCAACCTGTGCATCCCCAGATGTTCGTGGACTTCAGCTCCCAGAAGCCTGAGCCACTATGGTCAATGCTCAGGGCTTCTGGGAGCTGAAGTCCAAAAACATCTGGGGACCCACAAGTTGAGAACCACTGACATAGGGGGAAGGGGAATCACAATAATTGCAGAAACTTCATGAAGTCTTGGAGAAAGTGCTATTAATTTTGATGGCAAATGAGAAAAACTGGAGACTGTCCCGGAATATCCTTAAGGATTCATCAGCGTTTCAGTTTTTAGGAAGCATATCAGTTCAATGGATGATCATCACTTCTAAAAAATACTAATAAGCTACCCTTGTATTAAACTAAATATCCAATTCAGTTTTATTGAAATGTCCAAAGCGGGTTGGGAAGAGGAAGGAGAAAAACCAGCATTAAGCATTTGCTCTGAAATCCAACAATTCTGTATTATGCTTTTTCTTTTTTAAAAAATGCACCAGTTTGCAATAGTTGAGCATATTACATAAAAAAATCTAATATATCTTAGAAGACATCATGTAAGCCCATATAGCCTGTAATATTAAAACTTGAGCATCTCAAGGGTACTCATTTCTCTTCCCTTTCGACTTCTCCTTTCTCTGCCTTCCCTTAAGGCACATTCTGTTTTTATCTTTCATTTTGCTCATGGAAATGCAATTAAGCAGGAGAACGTTCAGTTGAAAGTATAAGATTTCTGCTGGGATTAAATCAGAGGGGCCCACATATACCAGAGCCTGGAAACTGGCCTTTTAACAAATAAATAGCCTAAACTCCAATCTATCTATAACTATCAATCTATTTGTTGCCTTTTGCATGGCATGAAAACTTATAACAATTTAAAATAATGGCCAGTTAATTTTTTATTCTGAGGGCCAGCGTAGTATGGTGGTTTGAGCATTGAACGACAATCCTAGAGACCAGGACCCTTTCCGCACTAGACTGGTATAGTGCTATGATTCCATTTTCAACATCCTATGGAATCCTGGGGTTTGTAGTTCAGGGAGGGGCCTGAGTGGAATAATCGCGCTATAAGAGTGTAGTGCAGAAATGGCCCAGGGTTCAGTTCCCAACTAGACCATGGAAACCCATTGGGTGACCTTGGGCATGTCACACACTCTCAGCCCCAGAAAACCCTGTGATAGGTTCCCCTTAAAGTTGCCATAAGTTGGAAATGAGTTGAAGGCACACAACAAAAGAAGCTATTTTTTAAAAGTAATATATGATCATTAAAGCTATTTAAAGCAGTGGTTCTCAACCTGTGGGTCCCCAGATGTTTGTGGACTTCAGCTCCCAGAAGCCCCAGCCACTATGGTCAATGCTCAGGGCTTCTGGGAGCTGAAGTCCAAACACATCTGGGGACCCACAGGTTGAGAACCACTGATTTAAAGCATGCCTAAAGCATAATTCCAAAATAAAAGCACAACTCACCACATTGGAAACTCCTATATCCTTCTTCCTACCTCACCAAGAGACTCATCCTGTGACCTCTTGCAGACTATTTGGGTTCTGACACTGCAGTTCTGCTGGCTTTTCGTATTTGAAACTGCTCTGTTTTAAAATTGTATTTAAGTTTTTGAAGAAGAATTCCACAGAATCTTTTTTTAAGAACACGGAAACCTTTCACGGACCACATAAGAAATAAAAAGGAAGAGTTAATGATGAGTGGATTTGATTTGTAAAACATAAGAATGATTTAAATAATTTGGAGAGTGAAGGTAATTATAATGAGTACACATAAAATATTTGTAAGTATCTCTATATTTATATATCTATTAAGAAGAGGTGTTGAAGTAGAATCAAGCTTAAAACCAGCTGATGAAGAAATCTGGAAGAAACTTAAATGGTACTTGTTAATATCTTCTTTCTTTCTTTTTTCTTTTCTCTTTTGACAAGGTTTGTGTGTCTTAAAATGTACTGCAAATGCATATATAAGATTGGGTGGATCCGGTATCCTTCCCTTTTTTCTCTTTCTTTTTTTAATTTTTTAATTTTTATTTTATTAAAGAAAAAATAATAATACAATACATAACAGAATAACACAAAAACATCAAATGAATATCATAAACGTGATAAAGGAAAAAATTACAACACAAATGGCTTACATTACTATTGCTCTCCAAATCCTTTCTCATCGTATACTTATTCCACATATTTTATATCACATTAATTATCTATTTTTATTTCATGTATCTAAGTCTCTTTCTCCTTGTACTCACTATGCCTATAATAATTTCATTCTTAAGTCTATTCTTTTCAACTATATTTTTTAAAAAAATATATTATTTTTATTATGAAAAGAAAAATTAAACAATACAAATGCAAATGAACAAAACCCCACATAATTTTCTCTTTCTATTTTGTAACTTTTTATTTTCTATCACTTTTGTGCTATATTGTTATGGTTGTTTCTGTTAGTGCTGCTTTCTTTTTTTCTTTTCTTTTTTGTTCCCCCCCCCTTTTGTATGTATTAAATTAACAAAGATTATATTTTTTTAAAAAAAATTGTATTTCAGGATTGTCTTCACGACTGCTCTGAAAAGTTTTTAAAGCGTATTTTATTGTGGTTTAAAAAATGTTTCATTTTTGTTCTGGTTTAACTGTTATTATTTGTCCATTGCCATGGTAGCCTTCATAAGAAACCTATCTTATAAAATCTATATCTAAAAGTCATTCTCCTTGCAAAATCTCTAGGTCTTCTAACCTTTAATGAGCAGTTGCTGATCACTAGCAGGAG
The DNA here is from genome assembly GCA_948472985.1 of Iguana delicatissima. Taxonomy (NCBI): domain Eukaryota; kingdom Metazoa; phylum Chordata; class Lepidosauria; order Squamata; family Iguanidae; genus Iguana; species Iguana delicatissima. The sequence goes on from CAOKZL010000087.1 coordinate 1,249,282, forward strand.
CAGATGAGCTGGAAATTCATATTTTTTTAAAAAAAAAAAATATGGGGAGAGACAAATTTGGTGTTGTTGGGTTTACAGGGAGCCCAAGATCAACTGCGAAGCTCACGGCATGGTTTTATCTGCTCTTGGTGACAAACAATAATTCAATACAACTTCATCTTGCACTTGCATATTGTGCACAAAGTCATTAGAGGCTGACCTAAATCCATCTCTTTCTATTTCATTGTAACACGAGGATGATTTGTGATGTTTCTAATTAGCTCAGCTGAGAGGCCCACCTCACTTTCAGGAGGAAAAGTCAATGCGTACTCACTCACGCTGTGAGCTACAAACTAAGTCCTTTCAGCTAACAAGAGGGGGAAAAGTCACCGTTAATTATAAGCAAAACTCTTCTTTCAAAAACTTTTTGGCCTTGACATGTTCAGCAGCAATAAATTTTGCAGAGCCTATGTAGATCTCTGTGTCCGTCGCTCCCTGAAGTCTACCGAGTGTGTGTGTGTTTCTCACAGCTCTCTTTCCCCAGGATTAAAACAAAACCTGCCAAATTGATGCTCAACCTAAACCTGTGCAGAAAATGGTGTTTCCTATGCAAATCAACCGTGTGCACATTTTACGGAGAATAAATCCCCAGTTACACCACTTTCTGTGCAGGAATCGGGCTGTTTTAAAATATTATTTCCCATGAACAAACTGCAGTTTTCCCTGAAAAACAAACACATGCACAGAATAAGTCCTGAATTACCAAGATTCTCATCAGCCCAGAGTTCTTCTCATTGGGGTTTCTCAACTCTCAGAAAACATGTTTTTCAACCATTTTTCAAAATATTTTGGAATATTCTTTCTGTCCCTGCAAACTAAGGCACTGACTGAAACTTGCATCCAGGTAAACCTGTGTAGGATTAGACTGCAAGCCTCACTGATTATACGAAGAGTTCCCAGCCCTCCGGTGTTTCATCTGCATTGCAGCTTGTGATTTTAAGATATCCATCCCCATTTGCTCAGTTGTTGGAAAGCTAAGGGTGTTGCTTTGCTTCTCCACTGGTATTTCTCCACTGAACAACATTGCAAAGAGTGTTCAGTTCAATGTTTTGTGTAGTTGGAATGCAAACCCATCTGCACTTTAATGGATGTGAATATCAGGCTTAATTTAAACAAATAGTTTCTATTTGGCTTACTCTGGAGATACAGTGCTATGACAGTACAGAGCCTGAGCCAACGGGAGAACATTCTACAGTGTTTATTCCTATTGTTTCCAACTAAATATCTTTTTAACCACTGCCAAAGAGGCACTAATTAGGCAAATAACAATTGTTACCCTCCTGGATGATTTTTTTTTTTTTTTGAAGTGTGAATATTCCAAGAAGGAGAAATACACACAGACTGTAGGCATTTCGAAAAATGTAGGCAAACCATTTCCAACTGTGCAGGTTTAGTTAACAGCTGCTTTGCTGGAGCATTAATGGTCCGCAGTAAACTAACAAACCAGAAGCTAATTGCTGGTAATTATGGGTTTCTTAGGGAGTATGGTCTCATTAAATCTCAGTGATGGTGGGTAACTAAATAGTTGTGCTAAATGGAGAAGTCAGTTAAACCTTGGTTGTAAGGATGGGGATTCTGAGTGGACCTTGAGAAGAACATGCTGTCGGTGAGAACTATTTAATACTGGAATAGACCACCATCACCACCTAAACAGATGCTGGATAGCCATCTGTTGAGGTTGCTTTAGCTATGGATTCCTCCACTGGAGAAGTTTGGACCAGATCAGAGTGGCAAAGTGTTGCCTGTAGGATGCATTCAACTCTTAGACAACACTTTTGTAGCTCTTGAAGCCGCCTGGTTTTCAGTACAAAGCCATCATAAGGTTTTCCAAATGCATGAAAATACACAAATACTCCCAAACAATCTCCACAGACACAGTGGAACCCCAAACTACTCCCCAAATTTAACCTTAACCTAACCAGATTTATGCTTGGAGAGAAGCATCTCCACTAGGTGTCTACTGAAAAAAAAAACACCATAAAATGAAACCAGATTTATCTTCTTAAGGTGGTGAGTTACAAACGCTGGATGTCACGCTATTTCCAACTACCCCAGGAAGTATTTCCTATGCTGCCTAAATCTAGGCACAATTTTGTATGCATTTACCTGGGAATATAAGTGATATTGAACTCAGTAGGGCCTATTTCTGATTCAACCGTTATGAAATTCCATTGACATACACAGTACACATTTTAGGAATGTTTTCTGGATCTGGCTGAATTCATGGATCATAGACTGGTTCCTACACAAACTTAATCTCCAACATTTTCATATTTCTCAGGACGTTAAGGATTATGCCTTCTTCATGCAGGAACTATGTTTGCCTTTGCACTTCAAAAATGTATTCATCTCATTAAAATCCGAGTATCAAGAGATAATGGACTAATGAGATCTGTGGCAGTTACTGTTTATAGTGGAGATTTAACTAACAAGCTATATTTGCTTGGCTCACTGATCAAGGACATTTCAGTCTCTTGAAAAAAACTGACGAGGGGCATTCAGCAGGGTTGGAGTGCCTTCAGCTATATACTTTATATATTTAATCTCTCTATTTATAGGTCTAACTTTTACTGTTAGATCAAAATAGACTAGATTGTCTGAACAGACAGACTTCCAAAAAGTTTAAATGAGACAACTGGGTGGACAGCTCCCATTCAGACAAGATTAGTGAGACTGTGGTCATTCTGCACTAGACTGTTATAGTGCGATTATTCCATTTTCAATATCCTATGGAATCCTGGGAACCCCAGGATTCCATAGGATGTTGGAAGTGGAATAATCGCACTATAACAGTCTAGTGCAGAAATGGCCTGTGTGGATGCTACTCAACTTGTTCATCAATACGCAATCCACATTAGTCCCATTTAAGAAACACCTTCATTTATAAGTCTCCTGTTATTAAAAAGAGCCAAAAGTTAGCAATACCATCAGAAAGTTGAACATTTACAGGCTAATAATTTCATCAGCAGAAAAGTAGTTATATATTTTTTCAAAAAATACATTGTTGAGATAGACATTCCTTCTGTGTAAGTTGAATAGGAATAAAAGATCTGTACTGTGGTGTAAAAGCTTCCTCATTTCTTTTCTAATTTGGAATTAATATTTGATGTTTTCCATGCACTCTATAAATTGGGTGAACCTTTTGAAAATGATGCTTTAAAATTATTCAGTAAGGATTATTTCATGTGCAGCTCAATGGTCATGAAGTTATTAGTTACAGGAATGATGTGACTCATTCAAGCAAGAGCATCAACTGATCAAGCGCAAATGTTTTACTTGTTTTCTTATTTTTAATTTTTATGTTTTTGGTGGCATTTTATTACATAGAGTCTAATATTCTGGGCAGGGAACTTTCATTTTTAAAAATCTTGGCCTTTAAGCAAAATCAATTTGAACAAAAAGCCAGGACCAAGAAAGTCACATCTTCTAAAGCACTGTTAATAGTCTTCAACAGCAGTTGTACCTTGGTGATACCACACACTTGCCAAAAAAAACAATGCAACACTGGTAATATGATATTTAGTATCATGTATTATAGAAAGAATTTGGCTATGGGATATCTATACCTATAGATAAATCCCATAGATAAGTTGCGTACAGGTTATAAGGTCCATGCCTAACTTTCTGTGTGTGTATGTGTGTGTATTCTCCATATTCCCAATTCCATACACATTCATGTATATATCATATGTTGTTGTTGTCAAGTCATTTCTAACTCATGGCAACCCTAAGGTGAACCTATCACGGAGTTCTCTGGGGCTGAGACTATGTGACACACTCAGCTTCACCCAGCGGGTTTCTGTGGTTGAGTGGAGAATTGAACGTTGGTCTTCAGGATCACAGTCAAGTCAACCATTACACCTTGTTGGCTCTCATATATCATATATGTATGTTTTACCCACGTATTAATTTTACTCTCACATCGATGCTGTGAAGAGTGTGGCAGAAAAGACAAATACTGCATCTTTTCCATACATTTCCAAGTAGTAAGCTGTTCTCCCAAAATATGAAGAAGTAGGTTTGACCATCAATGAGAACTGGTAGCGTTCACAAGGCCAACTAGAATTATTTCAGTACAGAAGAGTTGTGGTTGGGCATTTCAGAATTGTCCTTTTTTTATTATTATGGTAAATAAACCATTGATTTTACCTTTGAGGTTTAATTTTTCAAAACTGACAGAGCTCTGTTCCTTACCAAGAAATGGTCAACCATGGATTATATTACCCGGAAGTAAAGGGGAGTAGATTGTACAACGGATCATATCACGTGTAATGTAACCATTGGCTTGGGCTGAGCAGATTTAATACTCATGAATTTTTTAAAATAGCATGTCCAGTTTCCTTATTAATGCATCTGAAATAACAGACATCTTGCTAATAAATACAGACATTGCATTATGGGGAAAAAAATCATTCAAATGAATAATAATCAGAAAAAGGCTTTTGGGGGTGCTATTTATCAAAAAAAAGTGTCAGAAAAGAGATTCAGCGCAACAGATAGGAAAGGAAGAACAAAGCAGGCAAATGCTTATATCCATCTGTATCGTCTCAAAATTAAATCAAGACACCTTTGGAAATTCCCAGCTATTTTCTTGAAATTTCCACACAATCCCTATCTTTTTAGCCGTTTTCTCATTCCCACAGTAACTGTAATGTGAACAGATTATCTGAAAACTCATAATTAAGTGGTAAGAGAGGAGCAGCCAGTAACGGAAGATGGAGCTGCCACGGGGAAAAAAAAAAGGCAAAGAAAAAGTTTATGAAAGTCATGATGAAATATTCATGCATGCCTATGAAAATATAATAGTACATTAACTCTCTGCATAATTTTGAACACACTGGAGCACACTTTCTTCCTTTGTAGCACACAATCAATTTATGGTAATAAGTTTGGGGGGAAAGTAACGATGCCCCCACTTAAATATATACAGCAGCTGTTTTCAGTTTGAAAATGAGTCATTTTGACGCTGCTTGTGACATGGGCTCATTTATGGGAAGGGCAAACAGCTGCAGTTTCACCAGCTGCGCCTCCGAGCTCACTACTCCTCTCCTAGCAGTCAGGTGAGGAAAAAGAGACTTATCCATACTTTTCAAAGCACTGGGGGCAAGTACCTTTCTTGGAAAGAGCACAAAGATCATTAGGAGTTGTGTTGGGGCTCCTTCAAGATCCTTCCCATCCAGGGGGAGGAGGAGAAGGGGGGAGGCGGTTTTAAAAATAGGAAACAAGGTGTCCAAAAGTCAGCCATAGTCACTGCAACAGAAGGAAGTGGTACCCAAGATGGACAGGTAGTAATGTTGGGAGTGACTGAAATATCAATCCATCCTTCTTTCCCAGGTATACAAACATGGAGCTGAGATTGGGCCCTGAATCAGATTGGGAAGGAGTCCCCCGCACACACACACACACACACACACACACACACACACACACACACAGACAATTTCTCTTGGCCAAGAGGTAACATCTTCTCAGCCTCTGCTCTTAGCTTGGCTGCAACAGTAGTCTGATCAGATGGACAAAGCTTTAGCGAAACATCAGGATTTCTACAGAGCTCCAAAGGAAGAGAAAATGCGTACACAGACAACAGATCATTCTAACATTTTTCTGTAAACAAATGCATGCTCTCAGTGAGTTATCTTGTTGATTTTTGACATAGTTCTAGCAAGAAGACAGACTGGCTTGTTTAGAATTGCTCATGAAATCAGAAACAAAGCACTAACTCCTTGGAAAACGTTTTACTCCCAACAGTAACAGGAGATGTCAAAAAATACCTCCCACCTGAAAATTGGCTACTTCCCCTCATACCTGGCCCCCTAGATGTTGTCCCTTTTTGTGAAAAATAAAGCATGTCTCAATTTTTTTAAGCAACAGGGAATACTATTGGTTGTTGTCTCTCTCTTGAGAAGGTGACTTCAAATGCCTCTTCCTCAGCTATGCTCCCCTTCGCCACATTCATTTCCTCTCTCTCTCTCAGAAGAGGCATTTAGAAGGAAAGTAACAGAGTGTTTATCCTGGCTGGCTCTTGCAATAACTGCATGCTCCCTGCAGTATAGCCAGTGTGATGTGATGCGCATACAAAGCAGTTTGCATTAGACAAGGTTTAGCAGTTTCTCAGTCTCTGCCTTCTGTATATATCAGAAAAAGCAGCCCAGCTTCTTGGAAGAGGAACACAACTCACTAGTGCCAGGAAGCAGGAGGGGTTTCCGCAAGGCTGGTATCAGCTTCATGTAAGAGAAAGTTTCCGCAGCAAGTGAAACCTATGGCTCTGTTCCATCACCTAACCCCCAAAGTATAGGCAAGGCACAGCAAACTAGCTTCTAATTAGACAAATGGAAACACAGTCAGCACTAACACTGACAACAATTCTACGTCTCTCTCATTGCACGGTGGGTCCCACTTGGAGACAAAGCTATTGACACCCCACCAGTTTGGAGATATAGCTTGCTTCTTTTCATCTCCCAAGGCAAGGAAAGCAGGAAGCACATACATACAGATGTATTTTTAAAAGGCAGATTCCTCTAGATGAAGCTAAAAAGTTATCATGATTGCATGTTAAATCATACTTCAAATACAGGGATGACAATGAAATTGTGAAAAGGGAGCTCTCAGTAGGTTCACTCATGTTAAAGATGAACAACATTATAGAAAGGAAAGGAAAGGAAAGGAAAGGAAAGGAAAGGAAAGGAAAGGAAAGGAAAGGAAAGGAAAGGAAAGGAAAGGAAGGGAAGGGAAGGGAAGGGAAGGGAAGGGAAGGGAAAGGAAAGGAAAGGAAAGGAAAGGAAAGGAAAGGAAAGGAAAGGAAAGGAAAGGAAAGGAAAGGAAAGGAAAGGAAAGGAAAGGAAAGGAAAGGAAAGGAAAGGAAAGGAAAGGAAAGGAAAGGAAAGGAAAGGAATCAGGCATCAGAAGTGGAAATATGATAGCAGCAGGAGAAAGGGGACCTCTTTGGATAAAATGAGGACATTGCCCCCAATACCATCCTCCCCCCGATGAAATGTTCCTTCAATTCCAAACTTTCTAGGATAGCAGTAATTTAAAACTTCAACTGAGCATATAGAAATGCGGTTTGGGAACACAAAGAAAACAGGCATGCAAAGATACCAGTGCCTTTCTCTCTGCAAGGCTAGAAATTTGGGAGCTGAAGGTTAAATTTCATGAGAGGGGCATAGTTCTTAGTTGGCGGCAAGCCCCATATTCTGCTCATAATCCCACAGTTATATCCCTGGATTTCCTCCCATTGCAGTCCTATCCATGAACTGAGAAATGGTATTCCTTGGAGCTATACTTGAGGACAAGCAAAAGTGTCTGAAGGCAAAGGACTCACCTGCAAGGATAGCCCCATCTTTTTTTTCTTAAATGCATTTCTTTCATTCCATTGTATTTATTATGCCAAAAAAAAGTCTTTGTGCAAAATTCACACTGCATAAGTCCCAATACTGAATATTCTCATGGGTTCAAGATTCTCCTTGAGAAACATATTTTCAACTTTTTTTAAAGTATTTTCAAACATTCTTTGAATCCACAGTGATCACACAGTGGTGATGGTGGGGATTTCCTTCAAGTTTCACTCCATCTTTTCCTTCCTGCTTATAGGAAATCATTGAAGAACAGCCAACTGAACATTCAGGATAGCCCTAGGATACGATGCTAAATATGTTGCCAATATTTATTTTAATGTAAAAGTCCTCTAATGTTTCACTGCAATAATATTTAAGCAGAGAGTTTAGGTATTTACAAACTATGGTCTCAGCCCCTGAATGTAAGTCCACTAAACTGGAAACTAGGGAAACAAAGTAGGGACCTCCTCTCCTCAAAACAAGAACTCCTTTCCACCAACCTAAGCTAACACAGTTCTTCAGACACTTTGACATCTTTCACTCAGAGAGCCATGTGCTCCCAGGTGAGATTCCACAGTGGCACAAACTACCTGCTGAGCATCGGGGCACCGTCTCAGAAACCTGTCAGTGCAGAAGCCTTAATTCCCTTGAGTTCTTGCATCTTGCGTCAGTTCTTGAGGTCCTGTCATGTGCGCCAAACTTTCCACTGTAGCTAGACCAAGTGTGGAGAGGGGTTTTTGGAAGAATCTGAGACTGAAAATTATAGGCCATTTCCACACTAGACTGTTATAGTGCTATTATTCCACTTTCAACATCCTGTGGAATGCTGGGGTTTGCAGTTTAGGGAGGGGCCTTTGAGGGACGTGCTGAGCTAAATGAGTGCAAACTATTTTGCACTTTGAGTTAGCAGCAATTGATGTAAGCGGAGGGGAACAGGAAGAAAGTAAGAGGTGGAGAGAGAAACTGGGACGTTGCAAAAAATGCTGGGGAAAAACATGGAACAGCAGTGGATTATACGGGATTGTCCCAGCCATATTGGGACAATCAGAGGCTAAACAGGGGTGGTTGTTGTTGTTGTGTCTTCTAGTTGTTTCCAACTTATGGCATCCCTAAGGTTAATCTATCGCAGTGTTTTCTGGGGCTGAGAGCGTGTTAGGCACCCAAGATCACCCAAGTGGGTTTCAATGGCTGAGTGGAGAATCAAACCCTGGTCTCCAGGATTGCAGTCCAATCAATCAGCCATCATGCTGGGTCCCTGTGCAGGAATTGTCTTTTATTAAATATATATAAGCTGTTTTGAGATCCTTTTTGTCTGTGGAGCATGGACAAAATACTTTAGGTGCAAGAAGAAATAAAAAAATGTGATCTTCAACATTTTCACTTTATCCTTACCCATCCGGAAAGCCCAGATTTGTCTCACTTTTTCACGTTTTCTTGAACTATGGTACTACTGTTTGCATCTATTTTTATCGAGTATAAACAATATTTACACATTTGCCTCAGCAAGGGGGAAAATGTCAAGATTCTTCCATGTTCTTTGTTTGCCAATTGTTGAATAGTAAATCAATACTGAAGTAATTCCCATTGATTAAATGGGTCTACTCAGGTTGGGGATAAGCATTGGATTTAATGCCATAGATTTAGGATGCGAAGCCATAGAATGGAAAGAACAGTCCTTTCAACAAGCCAATCTCAAATTTAAAGAAATCCAGCAAGGAGGAGGGGATGGATAATCATATCACAAGTTTAACAGCCAGATTCCCACGTGGAAATGTTTGTGGATTTACTTTGGTGCCATGGGGGGAAAAAGCATATTTTTTCCCCACAAACTGCAGCACAGTGGTGCTAAAGCCTCTCCTTGCAGAGAATTAATGAGGACACAAAGATACTTATTTATATCTTTTTGAACCGGAAAGAGTGCCCCTGGAGGATGGCTTTCATGGTCCCATTAGTATACAATTACCCAGAACTCCCTTTGTTTTAATTTCCATTTATACCCAAAGAGCCTAATGATTATGAAGCCATTTTCTTTCTAGATGCTGTTTGGTTTTTATTAGTTTCTCAGCATAGTGAGGTACATGCCAGGGGAAAGTCACTTTAATGATGCCACAATAAACATAAAGATTAAGGGATACTGTATTTTGTGCTCAGCACTAAAGGTAATTTGGATGATTTGAGTACCAAATATGCCTGTGTGGGGCAGTGGCATGACGGGAAGGGAAAGGAAGTAGAAAGGGGAGGTTAGAATAAAGACAATGTCAAGCACTGCATGTGTGTGTGTGTGTGTGTGTGTGTGTGTGTGTAAATAAATGTGGATATGCCTGTTCACACATGTCCACACATCCTTTAAGGAGGGAGGTTGCTATTATTACAGCAACAGAACTTACAATTTGCAGATTCTGCTTTTGTCAAGTTGGGCACCAAAAAAGTTGTTGTTGTTGCTGTCGTCGTGTGCCTTCTAGTTGTTTCTGACTTATGGTGACCCTAAGGTGAACCTATCATGGGGTTTAAAGAAATAGGTATCTTCAACACTAGGGATAGGAAGAAAGTGGTTGAAAAATACTTTTTCAGTGTCCATAGACCCCAGTGAGAAGAATCCTGAACTGATGAGAACTTTTCAAGTTCCAGGCTTACTCTGCACAAAATTCACATGTGGTTGTTTGGTGCGGGAAACAGCATTTTCTCCATGGAAATAGCTGTTTCCTGTGCAGAAAATGCTGTTTTCTTTGCAAATCAACAACAGGTGAATAGGCCTTGAAAACTGTGTGTTTTTCAAAGATTTCCTTGCAGTGGGGAGAAAATTGCTAAAATTACTCATTGCTTCCTTTGAGAAGAAACTGACTATATATACTCATGTATAAGTCTAGAAATTTTAGTAAAAAAAATAATAGAATGACCCCAAAAACCTGGGTTGGCTTATCCATGGGCCAGTGTAAGTAAGGGTACCATGCAAAAAAGACCTTGGGATTGTTGATCATAAGTTGAACAAGAACCAGCAATGCATGCTGCAGGAAAGAAGGTGGATGCTATATTAGCTTGTATTAACAGAAGTATAGCTTCCAAATCAAGGGAAGCAATAGCCCCTATACATTTTGTGCTACTCAGGCATCATCTGGATGCCTCATTTTAAGGATATCAACAATTTGGAGCAAAACAGGTGAAGAAAGGTTGAACGAGCTGGTCAAGTTCAGCTTGGTGAAGAGAAGATTATGAGCATGGTATGGTTGTATTCCTTAAATACTTCAAGAAGTATCACAGAGAGGAGGGAGAAGACCTGTTCTCTGTTTCTCCAGAGAATTGGACCATGTCTAATGGTTTTAAGACACAGAAATGTTGAAGTTGATTGAATATTAGAAGGAACTTCTTGACTGTAAGAACAGTTCAGCAGTGCAGCCAATTGCTAGAGAGGTGATGAGGCCTCCTTCTGTGGACATCTTCAAAAAGAGGATGGACAACTATCTGCTGGCGATGTTTTAGCTGGAGATACTGCATTGAACAGGTGGTTGGACTCCATAGGCCATGAGGACCTTTCCAAGTTTATGATTCTATGTGTTCATATGTCACCAACAGGTTCCCAGCCTTAACTGAACTTCCCATCTGCTCTCCACCTGCCTTGGTACTTGTTGATGGGAAGATGTGTAATGATTAGTTTCTTGCTGAGTACTTGGGTAGAATCTCATTTGTCTGTCTTCCTTTTTGCTTGTACAGGTGAAATGGGCTGAAGATTCATTCTTCCTTTAACATATTGCAGAAACATTTCTTGAATGTTCTTTTACTTTTTTAGAAAAAAAAAATTGTCCAGGTAGGACTCTAATTTATTTATGTTTCATATAAATACCAGCCTTTGGCGATCCTTCTAGAGCACTTTATAAAGTAAGAAAAAATGTCTGGGAAAGGGGTAAAAACCAGAGATAATTTTAAGACCTGAGGGCCTGCATTCGAAATTTGAAGAGAAAAAAAAAACAGGCTCCTTATGTCATTTCTTCATCCCGTAGATGAAAATACAGTGTGCAGAGAAGGATTTTGAGCTAGAAAATGACCAGAAGATAACCTCTCTGTGAAGCCTGTAATTAAATAAAGGGGAGAATAGAGGAGTCATCACATGTACATTTGCCCTAATGCTAGCAGGCATGATTACATTTTCCAACAACTCTACCCCTTCCATGCCACCAAACAGCAGATTTTTCCATTCCTGAAGCTTGCGGCATCATAATATAGAAGAAACGTGCTTACAATAAACTTACCCACTTTGATTGAGAAAAAAAAAGGCAGCAGGAGATAAGTAATAATATTGCAGCCGCAACGGAATATATGGAGAGTTGTACCCCAATGTGAATGCAGAATGTTTGGCTTTCTGAGTACACAGAACTCTGAGCTCGTGACTGGAAGCAAATTTACTTAGAACACCTGCAAAGAAGACCCAGCTGCAGAACAAGCAGACTGAGATTTACAGTGTCTGGGATGACTTTCAACTCCAGTGCAGCCATAGTTCTTCTTTCCCCCACCTACTCAGCCACTGCCACAGTCTCCCACCCTCCTCTTTATTCCTGTTGGTCAGAGGTATACAGAAATAAGCTTCCCACCAAGGTGTGTTACCTGATGCCACGGCTGATTGGACTGTGCTCTCTGCTAATTTGTTATTCTATGAGCGATTGCACTATCCTATTTAATGTTAAACCAAGCCCTTGCCACAAAGCCAGATGCCAACCGCACCCACACAATCTACTCATGGAAATGTCATCCCAGAACCTAATCACGTCACTTTTTTTTTCCCTAGAAGTAATAGTACAGAGACCTCTGCTTGAGATTGGGAGTCTGTCTGTAGACAACTAAAGGCCACCCAACAGTTATCTACCTGTAGGAGGACACACAACGTGGGTGGAGAGACAGATACAAGATCTTTCCACAAACCCAAATGCCAACTCTGCCCACACATCGACCCAGGAAATTTCACCCCAAGACCTAATCACATCACCCACAATCTTAGAGCTACATTTACTTGTTCTTCCTCTAATGTGATATATGCCATCGTTTGTCAACAATGCCCTTTAGCTCTTTGCATCGGGCAAACAGGTCAGCCTCTGAGCCAGAAGATGCATGGACACAAATCAAGCATTAGATATGCAAATATATTTAAAACTAGTTGCAGAACACTTCAATCTTTCTGTACTTTCCATCTTGGACTTCGGAACAGCAGTCTTTGCACAAAATACCTTCAAGAGAAGAATAGAAAGAGAAACAACAGAGTTGGGGTATATCCACAAACTCTAGTCCATTGACAGTGAGTTGAACACTGGTTTCCTGGCACACTAAACATATTAGAACACTTGGTAATACTCCAGCTTCATGATGGCCCTTCTACCCATTTGATCTCCTCTCCTTTCCAGGTGCCAGACATCAGCAGTCTATATTCCAAGAACTTCCTCTACCATTCATATGGATATCTACTAATCCTGGCTATAGGCAATATCTTTCCTCTCACTCCTGCCCCCAGTGACCATCATTAAAACCATCACCATGTCCGCAGGTTTGGCATTTCTATTACTATTCACACATACAAGTGGCTCATTCAAGGTTATATATAATGGGCACTTGGAAGAAAAACTACATATGCCTACCCAAAGCTTGATAGATGATTGGGAAAGGTGCAAAACTGGGTGTATAGAGGGCCACACTTCGCATGTATAATACAGGATCTTGACTTGTTTCTTGACTTGATCAAATTGTTAGTTTAAACAAGGGGTTTTCCAAGTTGTTCCTTCAGTTCACTACTGAAGGATATTTCAGTACACAATGAATTATATTTTCCATATGAAGTCATTGTGCTTGATGAATCTCAGTTAATAAGCACAGCCTCCCCTCCTGCTGTCTGCTGGCACGATGGGGACACCAAAATTAGGAAGAAGACTTTACCTCTTTAAGGTTATTGATGTATTGAGGGGATTTGCTTTGCGATGAAGTAGGAGGTTGATTAAATGGACTTCAAGCCTCTTTCTAAGTCTACAAGGCAAGAAGAAATAATTTTCATGTGATGATGAGATTCCCTAGATGCAAGCATGAAAAATTAAACTGGCATTTGATTGTTCCAACTTTGATTATCACTAAGTGGCTTATAGGTATTACTAGGTCTGCTGTAATATGATGAACACAGGTGATTTCATTTTAGGTATTAGGTTCAGTGAGGTAAAACAAATGTTTCAGTTAAATTGTACTTTAATTTGGATTCATCCACACAGTCTCCCCCTACTCCAAGAGCCCTCTCATGTAAAGGCTCAGTATAATCACAGAATTAATACTCTGAGCAAAGTCAATTTGACTTGACTGGAAGAAAATAAATTTTAATCAATACAATCCAAATCAATTCTGCGGATACTTGTTTTCATTTCAGGACAAAATGAAAAAGGGGATCCCATGGGCAAAGAATTGCTGGCGGTGAGGCTCAAGGAGGAAGATTCAATAACAGCAGGAAAAGCTTTAGCACCCATCTCATGCGTTCTTTCCAGAGCTTACCGCGAGGTCTTAAAGTGGGCAACATTAAGTGCTAACAAGAGAAGCTACACTTCAAGAAGGGCTTCATTATGGCTGCTTGAGTGTCATGAAATGGACAAGAGGAAGAAGAAGTAAGCTAGGAAAAAGAAGCAGGAATCATAAGCCAGAATCGTGTTTGTGCACTGCATTGATGTAACTATACCAGCACTCCCAGTGGCAACTGGAGGAAACCACAATGGACATTGTGGTCAAGAAGGAAGGAAGGCACTGGGGGAATGTCTACTCAGAGCAGGCTTTATCTTAATGAATTACAGGCATGTAAGTCCCATTTAAATGGATTCAGAAGCCTATTCTCTTTTCCTTGTGCTGCACCCAAAAACATTCCAGCACCCAGCAACTATAAAACCCTGGGAAGAGCCCCTGCTGTTCTCTCTTATTGGTGGGTAGTAGAGGGAGAGGGCAATCCATTGTGGAGTAGTGGTTTCAGCATTGAACTGTGACCTTGGGGACTAGGGTTTGATTCTCTGCTCAGCCATGAAAACCCGATGGCTGACGTTGGGTTTATCACGCACTCTCAGCTCTAAAAAAAATCCATGATAGGTTCACCTTAGGGCCACCATAAGTCAGAAACAACTTGAAGGCACACAACAACAGAGGGAACAAAGGTCTGACTGCTCTGTGTTCCTTGGAGAAGGAAAAAGCAACTGTGCTTGTTCTGAAAGTGCATCTGGGTCAATTTAAATCAATGTAGCATCTTCCTACAGCCCTTTTCTTAAAAATGATTTCTTGGGGAAAAAGGCAATATGATGTAGTGAAGACCAGAGTTGAATTCTGTACTTAGCCCATAGGTCAAGGCTTGCCATCAGTCAGGGGGGTTGCCATAAGTCAGAAATAAGTGACACACAACAAAATTTCAAAAAGCTTGCCAGAGAAGGAAGGAGGAGGAGGAGGAGGAAATGACACAAGGCCAGCAAGGAGGAATCCATTCTAACCTTCTATGGAAGGAATTTCAAAGTCTAGGGGCAGCCACTGAGAAGGCTCTAATTTGTGTTCCCAGCAACCAAATCCATGAAGGTGGTTGTCCTGAATGAAGGGTTTCTTCTGTGGATCTCTCGGTTTAGGCAGACTCATAAGGAAGATCTGGTCTGCCAGATAGCCAGAACTAAGCCATAATACTAGTTCAGCACTGACATGGTTCAATGCACAAGAAGTCACCCTTATCAGACTGGTGAGCTGCCATGTCAGTCTGAGGAAGAAAGAAGTAGGTCCTATCACAACATTTGACTGTGGAATAGACCCCTTCATCAGGTACTAGAGTACCCTTCTTTAGTGGTCTTTAAACAGAAGTTGGATGGATGTCTTTCAGGTTTGCTTTTGTTATATATTCCTGCATAGCAGAGGTTGGACCAGCTGGTCCTTGTTGTCACTTCCAACTGTATGATTCTATGGCCCTTTCTGCACCTTACCTTTTTCCGGCGCTGGGGTGCAGGGATCACGCGAGAAGCCTCTGGCGAGAGGCTCTCGCGTCTCTGCTGCTTCAGCTCCACACGAGCTGCCTGGTCACACGAGAGCCCCGCCTCTTCCTTCCACAGCGCAGCCTGGGAGTTTCCCAGGCTGCGCTGGGGCAGAAAGCGCGACCGGTGAGGCTCCAGAAGCTCCGCACGCCAGGTGAGTGCACACGGGGCCTGGGAGCAATATGCGATCACACACCATTTTCGGCTTCTAGCAGAAAATGAAAAGGTCCACGATCGGAGCCTGCCGGCCCCTGGAGCATCACATGATTGTGAGTGTGTTGTGCAAATTGCTCCTCACAATCGAGCGACTCTCCAGGCACCCTTTCACATGGAAAATGCTGCATGGAAAGGGCCTTAGATTCAAAAGGAGGAAATGGAAAAGAGTTATAGAGATTTTTTTTTTTTTTTTTTTTTAAGGAAGAAAGGAAGGAGAGGAAAGAAAAGAGATATATCCATTTCCGGTAAATAGGAAAAGCTAGAACATGTGATAGTGCAAGGAATCCTCAGAAGTTATTCATCTAGCTGACCGGTAGAGGTATGACACGTTTTGGAACACTGTACTAATAATTTCTCAATATATTTTTGATCCAATGTAGTTATGTGTCAGGACTGATTGTTTAACAGTCATCTCTTTGACACTTTGCCCCCTTTCTTACTCGGTAAAAAATACCCCTTTTAATTGTAATTGAACTCAGAAGGCTTTTTTACTCTTCATCTTTTTATTAGACTGAATTGATTCCATGGAATATTGACTCTCTACAATACAATATAATTTTCACTGAAACAGTAAGGTCAGACATCATCATTTCTCTCCATCAGACAACCCCCTTATGCACCAATATTTATATGAATGTCATTGTTGAGAAGTTAATAGCTGGTTATGTTAAACAAACCAAATGAAGTCACATCATAGAGTTGTCCACAACTTCCTTCTCTTTTAACCATCTGATCCTGATCTTTAGGAAATGAGAAATAGGCCACGTTTATGGCTGGGGTGAAAAAACAACTGCCTTCATGCTACATGTGACCTCTAGGTCATGTTTTGCAGCTCCCAAAGTGGTTCCTGAAACCTCAGAATAAAAAAAAAACCCAAAACATATTTTTGTATATTAATATAGCAATATGGCTTGTATGATTATGCTGTTTAAAGTACTTGCTGTTCAATAAAGTTTAAGGCTTTCTCAACTACAACCGGTGTCTCTCGTTGCCCCCAGATTTTACCAAGTAAAACCCTTGCCTTTGGCAAGACACCATTAAAAGAAAAAGCTGTTCATATTTTATTTCTGTCTAGACAGATGGAAGCTTCGCTGTCTGTTGCTATCCTTACAATGAGAAATTATATAGTATTATACAGATACAACTCAACACCACAGACATGCATAAAGGAGCTTGCTGAGTTCAATCAGAATAACAAGTACTGTTAGTGGGTAAGAGAAAAAAAAATGGTGTCAAAGTCTATTCCTAAGCAATCAGTCCCGGCTGACACTGATCTTCACCTAATCCTAGATTTATCTGTAGGTTATTATTACTCCTATAATAAATGTCATGCTTTTCATAGGTCTCCAAAGTGAAGAGACTCTAAAGGGAAACACACACACAGAGAGAGAGAGAGAGAGAGTGAGAGAGAGAGAGGATTGCATCTACAAAATTCTGGAAATATGATAGTATTTTTTCCAGTGTCTTCTTTCTCACAAGGAAAGCACAAGGAGTTAGAGAAGAGGGGACAAAAAAAACAAGGAAGCAAGGAAGGAAGGAAGAAGAAGGAAGGGAGAGAGGAGGAAAGAAAGAAAGAAAGAAAGAAAGAAAGAAAGAAAGAAAGAAAGAAAGAAAGAAAGAAAGAAAGACAAAGAAACTGAAATAGTAAGTCTACTATTCTGTGAAAGTATTACCAGCAAAGCAACTGAGAAAGTATTTAGCAGTCAGGAAGGAAATCTTTGCAAATTTCATTCTGTGCAAATCACCACATGCAAACTGTGTGCAAAATCAGTCCTGAATTATCGAGATTCTTATCAATCTGGAATTTTTCTCATCAGGATTTCTGACACTCAAAAAACATTTTTTGAAAAATATTTCTGGATATACTTCCAGCTGAATTTGTGAGTGTGAGGAGCAAGCTTGAAGCAATAAGACAGAGAAAGATGGAGGGGAAGGAGAATAGGAAATGGAGGCAAAAAGAGAGAAGAGTAGAAAGGGGAAAAAGGGGGCTGCAGGAAGAAAATAGACAAAAGGGATCAGTAGAAAGCAACCAGAGAAGAGGAAGGCAGCAAAATTAAGAGTATTCAGACTCTCTCTTTGGCTTTTCTTCTGGGTGCCTCCCACACTGTGGGTTTTGCTTGAAGAACTGGGTATTAATTTCTGGTCATGGATAAGAGAAGGTTTTGTAGATTTGTTCATATTCAGTGGGGAAAGAATTTTTTCCTTTTTTAAAAAAAATGAAAATGCAAGAAACTAGAACTGACAGTTTCATCCATCGTGGCCCAAAGCTTTGATTGCTTAATTCTTTGAAGTCTGAGTTTAAATTCAGCATATTTATCACCTGTATGGCAGGCAGGTGCAACATGAAATTCTCCATAGGTATCAGATTTGAGTAGGAAAAGAGCCAATAGGAAAAATGGGGAGAAAAGGATAAGAATAGAAAATAAAATCAGGAGGGGATCTAATATTTTCACTCATGGGCTTGGGTGGAAATTTGCGCAGCATCAGTGAGCAAATGTGCAAATACTCTTCAAATCCCTGCCTCTCAGCATAACACAACTTTATTTTACCTTGTAGTATTTCAATTTGACCGTCTAACATAGCAGAGTATTGTAACTTTCCCAGAAATGATACTTGGTATGTCTTACCCCTTAAAATTAACATTCTCCCACCAAAAATAAAACATGTATATGGGGAAAAAAAGGGTCAAACAGTATTCTCCCTGTAGGGAAATTATGGAAGCTTACTTAAGACTGCATGCACAGTTCCAAGTGAGCTGAAAGGATGGAGGCAGGAATGGAACCAAGTTAAGTGAGGCCATTTCCACACTACACTGTTATAGTGCTATTATTCCACTTTCAACATCCTGTGGAATTCTGGGGTTTGTAGTTTCCTGAGGCCAAAAAACTCCCTGGCTGAAAATTCTAAATGCCCCTCCCTAAACTGCAAACCCCAGGATTCCATTGGAAGTTGAATGTAGAATAATAGCACTATAACAGCGTAGAGCGGAAATGGCCTGCAACACCTCGCAAGAAGCATGGGCACGTGCACATATTCCCAAGCAAGCCTTTATAATTTCCTCATGCTCCCTACAGGAAGAAGGCAAGAGGAGTAGAATCGATGAAAGAGTGGATCACTCTAAAGAATAGTATAGCGTTTAAAATATTTTATACAGTAACCTACCCACATTCTCTTAATGTTCAGTCAGGAAAGGTGTATAGAGAAGATCCCCATGAGATAAGATAGGGGGATGGTTTCTGAGTGCTCGCCAATCTGGACAGATTGTCTTTCATTGTATTTGGAAATGCACAGAGCCTAGAACGGTAAAAGGATTGGCACAAACCTGTCAGCGTTGGGTTTTCCTACCTAATCCTCTCTGAACTTATAACTCTGAATACATCAAGGTTGACCCTGAAACAGGTTCCCTGGACAACCTGACTTTGATCATGTTCCCCAGTCATTAACAAGCCCAAATTTATGAAAACAGCATATCTCTCAGGAGGGCTCTTAGCATATGGTAACACAATATAGCCTAGAATTTCAAGGACTGTGCGTGAATGAGCAGCAAAGAATTCATGTCTGGGAAGTATTGCCGGCAAGTAGGAGCACTTCATAGGCTTTATTCTCTCACGCTAGTAAAAGTTACAAATTGATTTCTTTTAAAGCGAGATACCTTTTGCTTGTGCAATTGCCAGACCAGCTGTCCATATGTTCTACCTTTAGTCCCCCCCCGCTCAACTTCCTCTGTTTGTTTGCCATTTACAAAGAGAATGCATTACTCTCCTAGGAGCCATTCACAGTGCTTGACTAGAGCACTGGCAGGTCTAGAGTATATTTTAGTGCATGTTTAAAAGGCAGCGGGAAAGCACATTGTACAAAGCAATAGAAGGTAGCAAAGTGAACACTGAGTACCGTTCCGTTCAACCAAAGCCCATCTCAGTTCAGTTAATGAACACTTTAAACTTATTCAAAGCTTAGAATTGCTTGTGCGCTTGAGAAAAAAACAGAGAGGTAGAAAATAAGTTACCTTAGATGTGGGTTCTCCACCACCACCAATTCTATTCTTTATTTTCTCTTCAGTTCCACTTACAATTACTGTTTTAAAAGGTGACTTTACCATATTAATTCTGAAAATAAAAACATTCAAAATGGAGAATCAAATTGCATTACTAACACTCATGGACTGACATCCTGTTAGTGACATACACAGACCTACATCTATCTTGCACATTAGTTGTTGGTGGTGGTGTGTGCCTTCAAGTTGCTGTCCTACTTATGATGACCCTAAGGCAAACCTACCACAGGATTTTCTGGGGCTGAAACTGTGTGGTGTGCCCAAGGTCTCCCAGTGGGTTTCCATGGCTGAGCAGGGAATCAAACCCTGGTCTCTGGGGTCATAGTCCAAGGCCATTTCCACACTACACTGTTATATTGCTATTATTTCACTTTCAGCATCCTGTGAAATTCTGGGGTTTGTAGTTTACTGAGGCCAAAGAGCTCTCTGGCTGAGAATTCTCAAGGACCCTCCCTAAACTGAAAACCCCAGGATTCCACAGGACGTTGAAAGTGGGATAATATCACCATAACAGTGTAGTGGTGAAACAGGCCAACACTAAAACCACTACGTCACTCTTGAGCTTACTTAGGGTATTTTTCTTCTAGTCTCTGCAGAGGTTGGTATTCCCTCCTGTCCCCCAGATTCATTGTTTAGCCAATGAAAGCCCCCCACCCAAAGCCATCCAGTGGCTGGTAGAAAGTGGAGAAGATCAGAGGCACATCTGGCTATATTACAGGAGTCAAATGCAGACTGATGATATCATGTTTTGGATCCACCAAGGGACCTCGACAGATCTCAGTGGATGATGTAATTCGTCTATGTCAGACTACAGGGACATAGCTGAATGCTCCTCGTATCCTCCCCACAGTCACCAAGCCATGGTGGGGCCAAAGTCCTCATAAATGTGTGAATTTCAGATGCAAGTGACTGTAAAGGAATTAATTTCTATCCCTTAAGAGAATATTTCCCTTCTGCCAAAATCAGAATTGGAATGATCATACCTAGAATTGTCTCAAATTGTTTTGTATATAGTTCTTACTGTGTACACATAATTCTTTTATGGAGGGCGGGGGCGAAGAGTGGTAAAACCACACACCATGTGAAAGAAATCACGGAACAATCTGACACGAGATCCAGGTTAGATGTATTTTGCATTTCAACAGTGCTTTGGCAATGTGAATGGGACAAGTGGGGCAAAGGCAAGAACAGACTGAAATTGTACCAAAATATATTTTGCAAAAACACTGAAGTGATAATAATGATAATAGTGACAAAAACAAGAGTGAAAAAGCTGTCAAAAATGCTGAATTAAATATCTTATGGGACTTTCAGATTCGAACTGATGAACAATTCAAATATGTCAGACTAAAGGTGATTGAGAAGAGGGAAGCTTAGATTATAGATTATAGATCTAGAAAACCTGAAAAAAAAAAAAGAAGAACTGAAGACAAAGAGAAGGAGAAGGAAAAGATGGTGAAACATCAAGACCCACAAACTGGGTTTCAATGCCTCTGGGGAAAGAAAGCAACCGTGGTTGCGGTTCTAAGAGATGTTCTGGGACCAATCCTCAATGGACTGACAAAATGAAAGAATGAAATCACTGTAGGCTGAATCACAGTAGCACTATTACAAATCTATGACACCACTTGGAATGCACCACATTATTCAATGAGACATTGCTGATTACTTAGATTCTCTGATGGAAGCTGAATCATCGAAAACGCCAGTCAGTAACACCTGGTAGACCGTGAAATGATTGACAAATAAATGCAATAACAATTGTTGTTGTTGTTGCTGCCATGGCTACTGCAACTATAAAATATGCACAAGGTCTAGTGCAGTGGTTCTCAACCTGTGGGTCCCCAGATGTTTTTGGACTTCAGCTCCCAGAAGCCCTGAGCATTGACCATAGTGGCTGGGGCTTCTGGGAGCTGAAGTCCACAAACATCTGGGGACCCACAGGTTGAGAACCACTAATCTAGCGGATAAGTTTCCAGTATGCCAGTCTGTCCAGCAAGTCCAAGGTGACCATAAAGCAGGGCTTTCCAAACGGTGTGCTGCAACACGTTAGTTTGTCTTCTGAAGCGTGTAGGTGTGTCGCCTACCATCTTGGAAATGGATGTCATTATTTATAAATCATATATTTTTAAAAATATATGGAAGGTTTCCATGAGATATGTTGTGTCTCCATATATTTTGTTATTACAATGTGTCTGTATCTCTTATAAGGAGTTAGCTGAATCTCCGGTTTGCTAGTAAAACCAAATTACTGTGTCGCAAAATGGTGCATGTCTAAAAAAAGTGTGACCAACATGAAAAGTCTGGAAAGCTCTGCCATAAACTTTTTCCAAGGTAAATCTCTTTCACCATTTATTGAACTATTTAGAGTAGTAGGACTCTCTTTAAATACGCTTTGTGCAAATGAAAGGAAGCATATGGGGTGCAATTTATTAACTTGAAATATACTCTGATCAGAATACATCTAACATTTGAATCAGATGCATTGTAAAGACTCCTGCATAAAGACCAAGGGTGCTCCACTTTTGTCTTTTTCAGAGTTGGTTGTACCAGTGGGAGTTAAAATGGGATAAAACCTTCCTGCATTCCATCAGATCTGAGCCAGAAGCAATTAAGTCCTGTACCTGTTTGGAAATTCAGACTTTTGGGGTTAATATCTGAGGGGATCATGGATCACTTTCCTGGTAAAAAGCAGTTACATACACACAAAGGCCCAGAGGAAAACTCAGGTATCTGTATGCTGTTTCCTGATGGATTTCTTCCTCCAGTTATCTGCTTAGTTTAGGGGACTCTCATTTATTTTGAGAATGTGGTTTCTTTTTATTCATTGCGCTGAAAGGCCATGCTAATCATTTATCCCAGTACTAGTTAATGACTCTGTTTGGGAGTCTAATTAATACTGCATATACTGAATTAAGGTTGAACCTTCTAAAAGAAAACTACACTCTTTGTGTAGGCAGAAATTACAGTCACCTGAACCGAGCTGTTCTTTTGTGCAGTAGGTCATTGAAGTCATCTTTCTAAAATATCACCCAGACCTTCAAATCTTCTTCAGAAACTTCCTTTTAATCCAACACCCACGCTTACATTCTTGCATTAGGGCTTTGTATATATATATTTTTTTTTAAGAAAAATAACTACACTAAGGAAAGAAACATGTCTGGGAGCATTTGAAGATTTCCCAAATGCTTCATGTGATATTTTTCTTTGTCTTTCTTGTAAGTAACTTCTATACAGAGCACTAAAATTTCCATTACTGAGATCACTATTTGAAATTGGGGGGGTTGGCTAGATAGGGGAGTGGGGGAATATCCGCTAGTGTTTTCAAAACTCAAAATCCCATTTAGCTAAAAATCCTCCAAAGGGAAACTTATTTAAACCTTTTGTGTCAGGAAAAATGGAGTTTTTCATACCACTGAATTCTGGACTGACGAGAATCTTCACAGTTCACAACTTATTCTGTGCAAAATTGGCACATGTTTGATTTGTACATTTGTACCTGCATTTTCTGGATGTCCTGAGCAGAAAGGCTGTAAAGGAGATTTATTCTGGGTAAGATTGCTCACATAGTTGATTAGCACAGAAAACAACATTTCTGTGCAGTGTTTTCTGCACAGGAAATAATGCTCATTTGAATATTTTCTGTGCAGCAAATGCAGTTTCTTATGCAGAAAATACTATTCTCTGTTCAACACAATCAGACAAAAATTTTGAAGAGAGTACGTCTGAAATGCGAACACTTTCAACAAGTGCATGGTTTTTGAAGACTTTCTCAAAGAGAGAAAAAAAGAATAAGTGACTCAAGAAGAAACTTGGTGAAAAATTCTATCCCAGTTAGACATATCGGCAAACTTTTGGAAAGTCTATAAGCCTTTTCTTTAAAGAAAGAAATAATTTGTGAATGGTGTTTTTATAATAATGATATTCTATCTTATATATATTGTATCATGTATTATGCTGGTTTCCATAAGAATGTCTGTCCAAAAGGTTTCCAGGATCATAGTAGCCTCGTGATACTTTGGCCATTTCTGCACTAGACTGTTACAGTGCTATTATTGCTGCCCAACCCATGGAAAAAAGAGACCCCACACTGGGCTTGGGTTGAACTAGGGCCATTTATTAATATATGCCTAATTAACATAAAGCTAGTAGTGAACTTGACCTTGAACTTGGGCTTGAATTTAAACTTGACCTTGACCTTGAATTTGAACTTATGACCTGAGAAGGGGGGTCAACAGCATGGGTAGGCTGAGGCAAGAGTCACCTCCAGACCTCTTCTCCAGCCCTCCTTGGGCGATGCACCAGGCCCCGAAGCCAATCCATGAGGCTCGGTTGAAACTTCAACCAGCCCTTTTCCGGAAGGCGAGCCCCAAATCACGACCACCCTGTCTCATGACACCATGGTAGGGGCAAGTCCTGGGCCCGCCCCAAGGACAGCATTTATCCTACACCAAAGGGTGCCATAGGTACTCACCAAAACCCTCAAAGAGGCTGAGGAAGGGGTGGCACAGCCCTAAAAGGGGTCTGCAGACCCCACCCTCTCCCCTTCCTTTCCCACCGTGCAACCCTTGTCACACAGTGATTGCATGGTCTCCTCGTGTGGGAGGCCAGCAAAGGTGTCCCCTGCCATGCATGTTCACGTGGGCGGGGGGAGACAAATTCCACTTTCAACCTCCTATGGAACCTGGGGTTTGCAGTTTAGGGAGGGGCATTTAGAATTCTCAGCCAGAAAGCTCTTTGGCCTTAATAAACTACAAACCCCAGAATTCGGTAGGAGGTTGGAAGTGGAATAATAGCACTATACCAGTTTAGTGCGGAAATGGCCTTTGTGTGCAGATTCTCCCTCATTACCCCATTGCTGGCTCTCCAGATCAAAGGAGATGTTCAGCCTAGATCCTGTGAACCCATTTGCATCTCTGCATCTCCATGACTGATGGATCTAGTTCTGTACTGTGATGTAAGTGAACTGACCCACATAGTTACTATCTCTTCAACATGTGGAGTGCAGCCATGGGTATATTACTGACAAATCCAGTCTAGTTCCTCTCTTTCTTTGTTATTTTAATCACTATCTTCTTGGATTCTTATCTGTTTCAACAATCTTTTCTAGAAGTAATTTATCATTGCCCCTCAGCTGACAAAAATGAAAATATTGAAGAATTTGACCTTTTCCATCCTCTTTCCATCGCCAATAATACAAGGATAGCTGGATTAGACAGATGGCATAAGTTGCCTTTGAAGCATTCTACAAGGATCTTGATAAGTATTCTCTGAAATACATTCCGCTCCTCAGATAATAGCAATGTTGAAATCCTCTCTCAGTGTCAATAATATAAGAAAATACATGGCCGTGTCTATTCACAATTGAGTACTTCTTCCAACCTTGAATATTCCACTTCCTGAAAAGCAGTTGAAAGGATGAATTCATCACAACCATTACCAGAAGTGATGGCTGCTGTTTCACAAACAGGTGACATGGTGTCTTCCAGATGTTTTTGACTACACCTCCCATAAACCATGATAAATGATCACACTGGTTGGGGCTTATGAGAGATCTTAGTCTAAAATGTCTCAAGGTAACCAATTTTATGCAATGAACACATTTGAGCGCCAGCATTATGTTGTGGTTTGAGTCTTGGGCTACAGGTCGGGAGCCCACGGTTCAATTCTCTGCTTCGGGTGTGCATCACACACTCTCAGCCCCAGAAAACTCCATTAAGGTGACGATAAGTCAGAAATGACTTGAAGGCACATAGCAACAAGATAATTTAGTAAACTTTCTGTTAATGGGAAGCATTAATCTTTTTAAATGTGTAAGCTGTCTTGAGTCCCAATCCTGAGAAAAAGGCAGAACATAAATATTGATGATGATGTTGATGACGATATTTCTACCTCCTTCTTAAGATTCGTTGTCCAGAACTACATTCAATGCATCAGGTGAAGTCTGTTTCTATTCATCATCCACCATTTATCAAGAGCACCACATATGAAAAAGCAGTGTTTGGGGCAGAAGAACCAAAGCAATGACGTTGAAAATGAAGTTAACAAGCAGATATTTTTAGAATTTACAGTAACTGGCTGTATTGCATTTACAGTTAATTATGTATTGTGATTAATGGAGCCACTTTTGATCATTTCCTTAGGACACTTTTTTAAAAAAAAATAATAAAAAAAAATGAAAGGAAAAGTAAATTGAATTTTGCCACAATTTATCCAACGCTAATTCTGAATACTAACATGATTGTATAGCAAGAATAACCTGAGCTTCAATTTATTTGGGGGAGATGCTTTTAATGCTACTTAAGAAGGTTAGATATGGCAGCCTGTTGGTTGTTCATAAAGGAAAAGAGTCAGATTGCCCTTGAGACCTGCATTAGTTCAAGATGACAAGAAAAGAGGCAGCTCAGACTAATCTTCTATGTCATAGGTTAAGCAATGGGTTGATTTGGGAGCAATAGGCAACCGTTAAGCTAATTGGAGTGGTAGATCAAGATCCACTGGTAGGTATTTCTGAATAAATCTGCCATAAATCAGTTCTTGTTTCCCCATGTTTTAACTATGTTGAATAAAACTGAAAGTTCTTTTTCTGAAAAAGCACCTTGTTTTTCTCCAACCATTTCTTAGCCTCCTGGTCTCCCGCCCTGAGAATAGACATATTAATTGGTTGCCTTCCCCTGGATCTTTTGAAATACACAAGTACATTTGCTACTGGAAAATTATTTTTTATTCCATGATGCATGTATATTTCT
The DNA here is from genome assembly GCA_948472985.1 of Iguana delicatissima. Lineage (NCBI taxonomy): Eukaryota > Metazoa > Chordata > Lepidosauria > Squamata > Iguanidae > Iguana > Iguana delicatissima. Next base: position 1,275,677 of record CAOKZL010000087.1, read on the forward strand.
TAACTTGTTTACTCATGTCCTGGAACATAGAACATGGTCAGCAGGAATGGAACTTTTGTGCCCTCTTGATGGCTAGATATTTCAGCAGTGGAAAGATAACATATCCTTACCTGTGACCTCCTGGATAGAAGATTTAAGAACTCTTGCAATATTTGAAGGAGTGATGCATCAATGTAACTTACAAATGGATTCGTATATTTCATTTGCTTTTATTGAAATTTATGAGTAATGATTCTCCTTTTTTAAAATCTCCTTATTCCTTATTGCTGTAAAAACATCATGATATGTAACTGAGAACTTTACAATGTAATTTTCCTTCGCATAATTGCTTAAAAATAAAATATTCATTACCCCCCCCCCAAAAAAATAATCTCCTACAGTTACACCAGCCCCTTTCCATTTATTTTATTTAGTGTTTTTAAGAATTGCTGATCTACAGTAACTCAGGAACAGAATATAGAAGTAATGTGTTACAGGTAAGGGAGCCACTCATAATGTATTGCAGTTTAGAGCCTAGCAATGTTATTTTTGCAAAGCAACACAACGTCTTTTTTTAGCATCATGGGTAATATTTGCTCATTACTTCTAAAACATTGTTGGGGAGAGTTCTAGCTGATTGGGGCTATTGTTTGCTATGTTTTATTATGCTAGTAATAACAGCCCATATTCCACATCAACTGCTTGGTAATACATGTGTAACTAAGTAATGTCTGTTGGCCCAAACCTCCCAAATCTACTTTACTAGTCATCAGCTACTCCAAAAGATGGAGGCCTGTTCTGCTAATGACTGGGTCTCAAGGAAGATGACATTTCCATCTGACTCCCACCAGAGAGTCAGACTGCAACACGGACTTGTGATGGAAGTTCTGGTGGTTGTAGCCTTGCTCATTGGTAGGAATAAGGTGGAAATATCATCTTCCTTGCACCCTGTTGGAAGTTAGAGTTTTCCAGAGTGTTAGCCCTTTAGGGGAAATCCTATGAAAGCTAAAACTGTTAGGAATCAGCCTTCTTTTAGCAGTGTAGCTGAAAAAGCATGTCTCAATCTCTGTGTGGCTTCCCTGAACTGAGACTGACTTAGAAAGCAAAACAAGAAAGGCAGTTTCTAGTTACAAACTTAGGACAAGTTTACTAATGAATTTTACAACTACATATGCATTACAGAGCCTAGACCCTAACTAACTAACCAACAAATAGATTAGGTAAGATAGTAGCTTCATTCTTAACTCACCATCTTCTTGGTGGAGAGGCAAAGCATGGTCAGAAGGAAGGAAATAGAAGCAAAAATGGCAAAGAGAGAGAGACCTGAGAAGTGTGGTCTTTTATGTGAGTCCAATGACCCAGCATCTATCCTGGGTCACATGGTCTGGATACCATAGCCATGCATTTAAATAACACAAAGAGCAAAAATTAGGCTTTAGGTGAGGATGCAGAAGGCTTTGATATGCAAAAGAAAAAGAAACTCTCTGCTAGCTTAGCCCCCTTGCCCTAGAACAAGTGGGAGGATTGAGAATATTAAAGCCTCCTATTATGGAAAGCTGGAGGGATCTGTGTTCTACCATCACAATCTTATTAGCAGTCAAAATGGCTGTGTCCCCATTTTCTCATGATTATGTTGTAGCTGCACTGTCTTAATAAATGCATTTCCACCACTATCACCACCCCCAAAATTAAATAATAAAATGCATTTGGTGGGTTTTAAATGTTAATTCTAGAGGCAAAAGTTAATTGGTAAATATGCAGACTTGAGGTCCTTCCCTATCCTCAGGCTTTTTTTTGGGGGGGGGCATTTCCAAGATTGTAGGTGACACACCTATGCACTTCAGGGGACACACTAATATGTTGAGGCACACCATTTGGAAAGCCCTGCTATAGACAAAGTTAATTGGTAAATATGCAGAGTTGAGATTCTTCCCTACCCTCAGGTTTTTTTGGGGGGGAAATAGAGGGGATTGATAGTAAACAACAACAACAAAAAGGCTTATTTCACTCTATATCAAATGCATTTGAACACCAATGAATGCATTTGCCATCCATTTTTACTGGATTTTTGTTGTTGTTGTTGCTGTTGTTGTTGTTGTCATCACACAAAGCACTTTGGAAGGTCTTGGCTTGCCTTCCCCTCCTCCCCACCAACTCTAGTAATGATATTTCAATTATGGTGCCTTTAAGTATTCGGGTACCTTAATGAGGAATTTGATAGGCTAATTGAAAGTAATGCAGTCAAATATAAAATCTCAACTCGGTGCCTCAGCAAATTCACAATTCCTATCAAAGGTGGTTGAACAAACAGATTGACCCTTCTGCACCAGGGAGTTTTCCTATTTCATTAGGCTAGTAGTAAAGATTTACGATTATTATTACTACTAGTAGTGACATTATTATAGTATCACTGGGAGTGAGGCACTCATCAGATGCTTTGAACGTGTATTTAAATAAGGACATAATAGGGGCTGTATCCAGGTACATCCCCAATAGTTATGACTTCATGTGCACAAAGCCAGTCCTAATTCACAGTGTTTTGCCTCTCTTTCTCTCAATGGTCTCAATCTTCCTATCCCTCTATCTCTTAGGATGCTAAAATTATATAGAACAAGCCCTGCTGGAACATTTAGTTCAGCTAAGGGTGTAAATCCTGACCAACTTCATCCTTGCTTGGTAAACAAGATGATACCTGGTATGTGGGAAGAAAGGGGGGATATATCCTGGCTGAGATCCTTTTGGTGCTTTATGCATACCTAAATTTCCTAACACATGGGCTGGCATCCTGTTGGCGACATATACATGCGTAATTCAAGTGATGTATGCAGGGCAAATTATTCACCATAGTACAACAGACGTATTCTGCTGACAGCAGTGAAGCAGAGTTGCACATATGGTCATATTGTACCTTGCAATTTCACCCTGCACATTGCAAATATTGCACTGCAGTTGTACCTTTCACATTGCAATTTCACCCTGTATACTGTGCCTCACTTAGTGGCACCCAGTTGGTGACACAATTGCATAATTTTGCTGTTCTGCATGGGGGTTGTGGTGGTGCAGGCTTATCATACTGCCAGATGTGGATATTTAGGCTACACTCAGAGGATGCTGGATTGCAACCATGGTTGCACTTTTGTGGCTATGGATAGTATCTGTATTCATTTCCCAGTTGGGTAAGCAATGTTACACAAGTGTAATCATTGCACACGCAATTGCACATTCTTGGATAGTGCAAAATTATGAACCAGTGCCTTCAGTGTCCTGCTTCATTCACTGAGACTGGAGAAGCCAAAAACACATTTCCAGACACACAATTGGCTGCACTATATTGCTATTCATAAGGGTGGACTAGTACAACCACCACTCAACTATATAAGTAAAGATTTATATTAAAATAGCATTACATAGACATTTGGCTCCTGCTTGCTGCAAGTTGCTGAGAGTGATTTTCTGGGGGATCGATCTCAGAGAGGTTTTGTAATTTTCAGCAGTTTTGGTTCCCATCCTATTCTCCCAATCAACAGCCCGATCCTTTTTTTTTTTTTTTTGTAATGTCATACATCCGTATTTGCATCATAATTAGGTAGAAATAGGTCTAGATGAAAGCCAGAAGAGAGAGTGGGCGGTTGCAGACAAGCGCATTTCCAGGAAATCAAATGAGGTTGCTTGTACTTTGTGTCTCCAAATGCACTGGGTTTTGATTATTTTATGATAATATCATACCTGCCATGCCTTATTATGTAAACAGTCATTTCATCTGATTGTTTGTGAAACTTGAAGAATGTGACCTATAAAGACTTCCTGGTGTAGCAATTTTCATCCGTAGTAATTTTGCCATCAAAGTTACACTCATCTGTGCCTATTCCTCAGTAAAGAACAGGCAGTTCATTCTCATGCACAAATGGGAGAGAAGTACCCCCAAAGTCTTAATGATGCCAAGTTGTCTTAATGGAGTAGATTTTAGGGCATGGAATGAACTCAGTTGTGAAGTATCTCTTTACCTCTATACCTTATCACTCCTTCTAAGAAATGAAGGAAGTGAAGACTGATTGCTGCATAGCCAAACAGCAACAACAATGAAGACATACCTAAATTGTGTTGCAATCGTAATGCAGTGAGGCACAGGGTCATTTCTTTTTTAACTGCAATTTATAAGTTACTTTTAGAGTTATGGATGTGTGGCATCATTAAATGGTGGGAGGAGGAAGATCACATGGGTTGGGTGCTGGCTTTTGCTTTGTGTTGTACTCCGTTGTTCAGTGTTGAGGAGACAATAAGGCCAATGAGAGGAAGTTGTCTTCTGTACCACAGACTGTCAACCTATAGCATTCAGATGTGATTTCTTTTCCAGAGGACGCAAAGTTACTTTTGGATACGGATGGAAAGGCCAACTGTGGATGGAAAGCAAATCCACCCTTCAATATTTCAAATGCATACCAATACGAGTGGTGGTAGCACAAAAGTATAACTTAAATTACAGGCACTCTCTAAAACTATAAAAAATATGCATCAAACTTATGTGATATTTTGAACCAATTATTTTCTAATGCAGATTTTTTTTTCTCTCAAGTATTTTGAATCACCTTATTATTCTTATTTTTCACCAGTGTTTCATGCCTTTCAATCCTGCCTTTCTTTCTGATCTCCCACCTCCATTATCTAGGTGGGTCATAAGCGTCTGGGGAGAGAAGTCCTGTATCATCATCATCATCATCATCATCATCGCAGAAACAGGTAGGAGGGGCCTTTAGAATTCCCAGCCAGAGTGCTCTTTGGTCTTAGTAAACTACATACCCCAGAATAATGACACAGGATGTTGAAAGTGGAATAATAGCACTATAACAATGTAGTGCGGAAATGGCCTATGGCTGCGAGAACCCAACAACATGTAAATCAGCATTAAAGAAATATGATCCAAAAGGGAGTGTGTGTGTGTGTGTGTGTGTGTGTGTGTGTGTAATTTGTATAAGAAATAGTTTGTTGAATCATGTCAGTAACAGGAGAAAGTAACTAGTTTTTTTCTGAGAGATGTGAAAATGGGTATTTTTTTGTGTTCTTTGTGAAAAAAGTGGAGAGCTGTTGATGGGCAGAGACAATATGTTATTTAAGTGGAAAAAACAGATTTAAGAGATTTTGGGGACAGTGGGGGGAATATCAGAGGTCAAGTGAGGGGAAAGAAGAAAGCTTAAGGCCATGACATGTGCCTTAATACCAAGAGATGCCAGTTGGGCAAAAATATAGATCTCCAAGAAGAAATTAAGGTGAAAGGCTAAATGGATGAAGTTGCCAGAAGAATTACTAATCCTCTTCTGAGGCAGAGCAATAAAATGCGAAGAACCTGCTCTACAAGAGAGCGCTTTGTGGAGAAAGAATAACAAGCAGGCGAGACAGTGGACAGAGCAGAATTGGAGATTAAGCAGATGATCCTTTCACCCTTTTGGAGTGTAAAATTCAGTCTAAAGGTCTGAAGGTGAAGCAGATGGGATGAAGTCCACTAAAGTCCATGTTCAAATAAGGCAAGGAGGACTTTGGCCCAGCTAGTGAGCAGAGGTCAATTTAAATGATATCTCCAAAAGCACGACTCCATTGTTGTGGGGCTGGCTGTTATTAATCTTGGACTATTTCAACCATACGTAAAACTAGAGATGCTTGTGAGTCATCTGCAGTTGGGATGGTGACAAAACAAAATGAACTCTTCCCAGCTTCATATACAAATCCCATGATTGTTTTTAGCAAGACATGGAAGAAATTGGGTTCCCTTCTCTGGGAGGAGGTGAGGAGAAACCAACCAGCAGCAGACCAAGAGAGGAGGCGGCACTTGGGATGATTAGAAAGAGGAATACTGCATGCTTCCAGGCCCAACTGCAGCTCAACAAAAGATGGTTCCACACAGTTCATGACACACAAGGGGTAAGTGGGGGTGCAGTGGGAGAGTTTAAAGGGAGGATGGAAGATGGTCAAGGGAAGGAAGAAGATGCTGGAGGGTATGAAGAGCAGTGACGGGAAGGGCATACGAAGAAGGAGATGAAGGTGAGGAGAAGAGAGACCTCCACAGCTGACAGTGATGTGAATCCCACTCCCCCTGTGTCCGAGCACAGCCTGGCACACTGTACCAGGATGAATTCTTCCATAGGTGTGAAGACCCAGAAATAGCACCTACCCCTGCAGCTGTCATCACAGTAGCCAGGTCAGCTGGACTCAGGAGAGAGGTGTTGGTGAAGTGCCTCAGAGGTTGAAAGCTTCTGCACTTCAGTTTGCAAGGTTATGGTTGGGGCTGAGGGGTATTATGACAGAAGCATAAGTGGGAGGACAATGAAAAGAGCATCCAGCAGGGCAGGGCAGCTGAGACAAGGGTTGTTTGATGAGGAGGACTTATGGGTTTTAAGGAGAGAAGGCAGAAGGGCAACCACTTGGCTTTACGTCATTTCTCTAGGGAAAGAAACATATTTTCAGTTGGGAGAGAGGGTTTGGACTATATCTTAGAGATGGAGGGTGCTTTTAACCCTGAATCTCTCCACCAAAGCCTTCATCACTACTCACCAGGTTTCCTTGTGATGGAAGCAGAGGCAGTTGGGGGGCTCCTGCAAGGGGGAAGCACAAAGGCATGTCTCCCTGTTTATGAAGAAATTTATGAAGATCAGGGAGTTCTTCCTAACAAACATCTCATTGATATGCACTCTCCAGGTTCAATTGGTATAGCTACTCCAAGTATACTTGGAGCTTATGTTGTAACTACTTGCATGCAGTGGCTACAAATTAGGAGTCTGTTAGGAGAAAGACAAGGAAGAAGAAGAAGACGAGCAAGGAAGAGCAATGATGAAGAGCAATGATGAAGAAGACAAAGAAAGATGACAAAGACAAGGAGGAGAAGGAGAAGGAGGACAGCATCAACAGCAATCTTAACTCAGTTACACAAATGTGGTTGAATGCACAAGTATTCGAAACTAGACTTTTAAAAGCCAGCACTCAAAGGCCATTTCCGCCCTACACTGTTATTATTCCACTTTCAAACTCCTGTGGAATTCTGGGGTTTGTAGTTTACTGAAGCCAAAGAGCTCTTTGGCTGAGAATTCTAAAGGTCCCTCGTTAAACTGGAAACCCTACGATTCCATAGGATGTTGAAAGTGGAATAATAGCACTATAACAGTGTAGTGCAGAAATGGTCAAAGTCTTCTGCCTGGATATGTGACTTATCTCAATTTAAAATTTTCAAAATCTCAAAGCATTTCAAAAAAATGTAAACAGAGAGTAAATGAGATACTCCCTAGTAACCTATCTTTTTTGCTGTCCCCCACTTTCAAAGTTCTCAATCCCAAGGACCCAGTTAATCCCACCTCTACAGTGTCCCTGTTGAATGAATGAACTTGTTAAATCAACACTTATTGTAAGTCCCAGTTGCTCCATGAATCCACTCTAATTGGGACAGATAACTGGATTGAACCCCCAGATCTTTCCATCCTATTTATGAAAGCACCAAGGAACTGCGGATGTTACAAGCCCACTGTCCAAAAAATATGAGAGTTTTAGGAATAGATGTTGAATCTGATATGTAGAACCCCATTCCCCACATACTAAGAATGATGGCAAACTATTTGTTATTACTGTCTTTCTTTTTTACAAGTAATAATAAGAATTTGCGTCATAAATAACTTGTATCTGTGCTATTATCAGCAACAAAGTGGTGGAAATATACTAAGCACATAGACGTTCACTCACAGTGGCTGTAGGATCTGAAAAATTAAAGACCAGGTTTAAAGTTTTCAGACGGAAAACTAGGATGGACAGCTTTATTGAGATATGCCGGACATTCATTATGTTAGTAAACAATATATCTGTTATTCTGAAATCACTGGGGCTTCAAGTATAAATACAGGGAAAACTTGCTACAGCATCTTTCATATTGTAGGTTTCAGACACTGAACATCCAAGATTGTTCACTTATAGTGTAGGAAAGAAAAATATATTTAGATTGTGTTGTGCAGCACAATGCCGGGGAGGGGAATGCTTTCCTCTGAGGCTGAGAGTGTGTGAGTTGCACATGGTCAACTATTGAGGTCAACTGTATGTCTGCCTGTCTGTCTCAGAGCATTTCTGCACTGCACTATTATAGTGCTATTATTCCACTTTCAACATCCTGTGGAAACCTAGGGTTTGCAGTTTAGGGACAGACATTTAGATTTCTCAGCCAGAGAGCTCTTTGGCCTCAGGAAACTACAAACCTTAGAATTCCACAGAATGTTGAAAGTGGAATAATAGCAGTATAATAGTGTAGTGCAGAAATGGCCTCTCTCTCTCAGTCGAGATCTAGATCTAGAACTAGATACTGGAAGCCGGTCCAAGAAAAGTACATGGCTCCTGAAACTTTGAAATCATCTATTCATCCCTTGCTTGGCAATTATTGTTATAGTTATGTTCCTTCATGCAGACTCCAATGTATGGCAACCCTATCATAAGCAAGTTTAGGAAGCAAGATATATTTAGAGGAGGTTTGTCACTGCTTTCATCTCACACTGAGAGAGTGTGACTTGTCCAAAGTCACCTGGTGGCTTTCCTTGGCTGAGCAACAGTTTGAACTCTGGTCCCCCAGAATCCTAGGCCCTTTCTGCACCAGGCAATTAGAATGGGGCAGTGCGTCTTCACTGGGAAGTCGTCTGCACCTCGGAGTAGACTAAGAGTGGACTACTTACTGAAGATCCACACCTCAGTCCACTCCAAGACAACCCCAAGTGGTCCTCCAGCGTGTTTTTGAAAGACCGGAAAAACAGGTCTTTATTTTCCTGGAACACGCCATTGAGTTCCTGCTCCCTTGTGCAGATTCGCAGGCTCGCACCAATGCGAGCCTGTGATCTGCGGAGGGTGGGCTTTAGGCATGGCGAGCTTCAGTGGTTGGTCGGGACCCACAACCAACTGGAAGCTGCCATTCTGGAAGCCGGAAGCCGCCATTTTGGAAGCCGGAAGCTGCCATTCTGGAAGCCAGAGCAGTGTGGATCTACAGACCTCGCACTGCTCCGATTCGCCCTGGACCAAGGAGGAGCCCCGCGGAAGGGCTTCAGGGACAGTCCGCATTGTTTCAGACCCTAGAAGAAGCGGTAGGTAACAGCATGGAATGATTCCTTCACCTCGTGCGGAAAGAGCCCTAAGTCATGCTGGTTCAAGGCATAGGTCTTCCCTCTGGATAGTCATTTTAGGAACCAATAGGGCTTTTGCCTGCTTCATAATTGGTTCTTATTTGTTCTGCATTACTTTGTCTACTTGTATTGATTTGGAGGAAAATGCAAGCAGTTGGATGGGATGACATAGCTGTTAATTAGGTGACACACAGACAGAAAGGAAACTGTTCAACGCCTACCTTTGCCTTTGTCTTCTCCCAAAAGGAAAACACCACTCCGCCTGCTGCTATCATAATCCTCATTACTGTAGAAATGCCAGTAATGAGAAATATCCCGCTTGTGCATTCTGATGGAAGTTCTCTTGAGTCACACCTCCAGAACTCACGGATAGATCAGAACATGTAAGTAAGAGTGGTTATACTTTCGTGATAGTTTTGCACTTCCCAGTGTTGCAACATGGTTCTCAGCTCAAGCAAACTAACAAAATACATTTAAAAATCCATATTTTGAGAGTGGGGTGAACTGTTTAGAATTCTGCATTGTGAGAAAAAATGGGCTTAGATGTATACATGCTAAGGAAAAAATGTTTAAAGTGTATAATTAAATATATATTTAAATGAAAATATAAATACATCTTTTAAAAAATGCAGAATAATGTGGAAATGAGAGCCAGCATGGTATAGTTGTCCCGGGTAACCCTGAGCAAGTTATACTCTCTCAGCCTCAGAAGAAAGCAAAGACAAACCTCCCCCATTTGCCTTTGCTTCCTCCGAGAATGGGTGTTATCCAAAGTCACCCAGTGGCTTTCCATGGCTAAGCAGGGATTCAAACCCTTGTCCTCAAAATTGTAGTCCAGCATTCAGACCAGTTTACCATTCTGGCTCCGTCAGACACCCACCAGGTAAATATATGCAAAAATAATATGGACCAACAAGAAGTTAAATCTAATAAGTTCTTTGGTCTGACATGGCAGATTTCTTCTTTATCTTCCATGAAACCTCTCATAACCTGGTGCCCACCAGCTGTTGGGGGTGCCAGCTCCTACAGAAAAGATAGGTTATTCTTGTGCAGCAGTGGGAATCATGCAGCCTTCTGGACAGGCCACATGTAACTCCCAGCATTCCTCACTGTTGGCTGGGCTGGCTAGAGTTAGTGTTAGCTGCAGTCCAACAACATCTGGAGGGCTTCAAAGTTCTCACCTCTGTCCTTGTGTAATGGGTCACGAAGAACATAGGTTTGCGCTCCCCAGTGCCTGGCTGTAAAAGAGGGGGAGAAAGGAAGCACACCTCCTTGGTTGGTGAATACTGATGCAAGAAGAAAAAAGGATAATTTAAGTCTGGATTCAATCCATGCTGCCCATATTTCCCTCCCAACGGTTGACAGAGCAACTAGGATCTGAAATGGTCAAAAGGAGAAGTTTTGACATTTGCAGTGTGATGGAAATGGCAACAAAGAGATTCCAACAGTGAATTTCATTTCATTTAACCCCAGCACAAACCATTCACTGAGGAAAAGAACTCTCTTGTTGACCGACCAATTCTCTGTTCTGTGCATTTCTGCGCAATTCTCCCCATGGAGAGCTTTATATTTCAAACTCCCAGTTAAAGGGGTGAAGATGTCAATAATACAACCTGCAGTAAAGATGTCCTGCACCTTTTTACCCTTGATTCTCAAGTCACTACTGCTGCAAGATAGAGATGCTGCATACTGGTCAGAACTAACAGAAAGTGGGTTTTTTTGCCATGAAATTATGATGGCCAACTTCATTCCAGCCAGCTGGTTTAAATATGGTTTGACATTTTTGGAAAGACCAACCAGCACAGTTTAGTTAGACTCAGGTCCATCCTCCCTACGTAATTTGTTACAGAAGCATTCTGTGGATTAGTGACCCAGAGCCATCATTTTGCTTTGTGCTCCATTAACTTGTCAGTCAGTTCTTGCCAGTGACATCTGGTGGCCCCCATGTCAGTGGATTAGTGAATCTATTCTAGGCTCTAGTTTGAACTTTCAAGGGGCTGAGCCTATCTGGTCACTTCCAGGGTCCCTTTCACACTACGCAATTATAGCACTATGATTCCACTTGAACTGCCATTACAACATCCTAAGGATGTTCAGCTCAAGCTTGTGGAAGTGGATTTGTGCATATGGTGCATGGATGCAACTGCACAGGGATGTGCTTGCATGTACACGGAACATCGCATATGGATGTGCCTGCACATTTGATAGTGCCTTTGGTATCTTGATTCAGTTGCTCAGAATATGGATGGAAAGAATATTCAAAAATATTTAAGAATGCTCAAAGGAACTTTTTTCAGGTATTGAAAAACCCTGCTGAGAAGGATCTTGGAATGACAAGATTCTTTGTACTTCAGAACTTATTATACACAAAATTGTATGGCCACCTTGCAGAGAAAACAGCATTGTCTGTGCAGGGGAGATCAATTTTTTTCCCCTGCACAACAAATTGTTTTTTGTATGGAAAATGTTGTATTGGGGAATTATTCTGCACAAAATTTAAATGTGTATGATTTGCATAGAAAATAATATTTCTGTCATATCATTTTCTGTGCAGAAAAATGTTCTTTCCTGCATAGAAATTGCTATATTCTGTGCAAAGCAACTATATGTCAATTTTGCACAGAACAAGACCCAAACTGTGACTAGTCTTTGAAACCTGTGTGGTTTTTGAAGACTTTTCCACAGTGGGAAGAAAATTTCCAAAATTACTCATTGTTTCCTTTGAAAAGAAAGTGAAGAATTTCGTCCCTAAGCAAGAGATTTACAGTACGCAATTCCAATATAGAATTTCAGCCATATATATGAAAGGAATGTAGCTAGGTTATGTAATGGCTCAAAGGAGAGATGCCCAGAGAAAGATTGCAGAAGAAAAACAATGAATGGTTCCAAATGGAAAACAGCAAGGACACTGATTTTGCTCTGAAGTAGGTAGTTTTCAAAAACTTTTCGACACTCAGTAGACATGGCCTGATTGTTATTGCTCTGTGTTTGTATGCTATATGTGTTTCTAATTGTACACCAGTCCAAAGTCTGAAATACCTTTACATCTAGCAATATTATATCTATTGCTACTAAGGACAAAATCTTTACTGTCGGGGGAGGAGCGGGGCTGGAGGAGTTTGTTGACTGTCTTTAGACTCAAAATGGAGAAATCTGTTTTATAGTCTGGAACAGAAGGTGGATTATGTTGTAGGTGAGCCTGACAGTTATGAATGCCAAATACAAGGTAGTGTCATTTCAAAACAACCTTGAGCAGATGGATGGCAAAAGTGTGCACTGATGAGGGTTGTTAATTGAGTGACCAGGGATTAAGTTTAGACGTTTGCAAAGAAACCGCTGAAAAACTATTAGAGAAGTCACCACCAGATCAAAAGTTTGAACCTGCCAGATGGCCCTGAATGGGAAAAATTGAATTAAATGGCTCATTTTGGGTTTGCTAAGAAAGGAGACTTGACACATAGTTATCCTTTAAAGAAAGAAGAAAGAAAGAAAAGCAAGTCTAATTCAAATTGTGTGCATCAAATAAATAGATTTTATGACAATAACAAGGAGCCCTCCTGGAGTGGTCTTTAAAGAACGCTTTGACATCATCTCCCAAGGGAGGAAAATGGATAAATTTCAATTTAATTAAAAAAAAACCTGTTTAGAAGAGAGTTGAACGTTCTCTGTGTTTTTTCCACTTGGGAATACCTGTCATTTTTTGGAACCAATCTGTGAAGATCTCCAGCTGTGCCTGTCTTGTATGTAGGCAGTAATGCAAATATTGACGTGATATGTTCAACTCAAAGCAGACTGGGTGGTCAAACTTGGATTTTTAACCATGGTGCCTAGAGGATTCTAGGTAGAGTGGCCTAAACAGTAACTTTCCAAATCTTAGGGTTGGAGAGGGGGACACAATACTGTTTTTTCAAAAGAAGAGCTATGGAAGTTTGGAAAGAATTTGGTCCCTTTTTTATATATTTTTTTTCAGGAAATGACCTGCACCTTAGGATAAGGGAGAGATGAATTCAGTTCACAAGTTAAGGTGAGCTTACCTGATTTTGCACTTTTGAACCAATATGAGATCAGAAACTTAACGGTTGTTGAAATTCGTACTCCTCCAAAAAGTTGTGATAAACTTCTTCCATCTAGGAAAAAATAAGTTTGATGTGAAATAAGATTCAAGAACGCAATGCATCAGTAAAGTTTGACATGAAGGAGAAAAAGCTGTAAGAAGTTTTGATTAATGATAAAGATTACGACTGTGACTGTGTTGGTAAAATAGATTTAGTATTCAGTAGGGATATCAAGCAATAGAAATGTGGAGTGGTTCGAGCACTGGACTAAAGCAGGATTGGGGGATTCACAATTATGTCAATAGTGCCATGATCAGGAATATGTAGAGACCATGAGTATGAATCAGTTATAATTCCAGGTTAACCCATCCATAACTCTGATAACAAATTCCATCCATTATCTTTTGTTTTTCTTCTCCCTAAGTGCATACTTACTCATACATTTTCCCTCGTGCACATTTTTGCCAAACTATTAAATGTTAGTGTATATTTTTATTTGCATGTATTTTCAAATTGTTTGAATTATAATACGCCCATATTTCTCTGCAGCCTTGATTTCTCTGAAATGATGCCATGCAAATGTGAGAATTATTGAGGTGCAGTGCGTCTCTTCTTCCGATGAGTCTTTGGAAGTACAAAAATTTACTTTTGTTGAGGCTGCCAAATTTGAGGGGGGAAAATGCCTTCCCGTCTCTGGTTAAGAGCTTTCATGTGCTGCAGAAACCTTGTACAACCACCTTGCTGGCATTTCTGCTGCACTAGTTTTCTTTCCTGCTTTTCCTTATTCTTAGTGCTACAGTTTTGATAGCAAAAAAGCCCTAGGCAAAGTAGTGCTACCAGCACGAATACTGCTCAGGCTTCCTTTGGATTAAGCATGTTCCCGCCATGTCTTGTCTGTAGATTATCTCCACTTCAGACTTTTTCTCTTTTTGATTCTGTTTTAGCTGAAACTGAGACTGACTCCCAGCAGCCTTTCTCTGCAATCTAAACTGCTGTGTTTCTCCTCCTCTTGTCCTAATACTCTGGGGAGACCTGTCAACGCTTTGGAATCAAGCATATCTGGGGAAAGTCTTGAAAACCCTCGGCGGTTGAAGACATGGAGTGAAAAAGAAAAAAGGGGAAAGAAAGAAATCTTCTGAGCAAAGGCAAAAAAATTAAAACAGCAGGAGAAAGAGGCAAGATCTTAGAAGATAAGGGGAAGTGAACAGTCAGGATGAAAGGAGAGAGAAGATGAAAAAAAGGAGAGGGGAGACAGTTGTGGATGTAGCACAGAAATGGAAAGAATTCCAGGGCACTTGTTGATAAATGTGAAATCCAGAACTCATCCTCCGACTGCAATTTTATGCACTTGTGAAAGAGGAGTGATCAATCTCCATGGAAGATAAAGAAACATACAGTTGAATAGGGATGGGCAAGTTTGTCAATTCTGGTTTCTCTCCATGTCTCTTTCCCCCCAATTTGAATTCTGAGAATTTTTTGCAAATGTAAATTCAATGGGTAGTACAATTTAGCTTAGTGTGCACATATATTGGCAGCCAATTAACGGGGGAAGAATTTCAGTCGAGTTCATATTTTTGATAAGATTTTATCAAAAAAAAAATGAGTCTCTTCTTATTAGATATGGAAAGAATTCAACATTCAAAATTAAATTGTGTAATTAACCAGTATCCTAGGGTTTTGCAATTTAGGGAGGAGCATTTAGAATTAGAATTTGCAGCCAGAGAGCTGTTTGTCCTCAATAAACTACAAACCCAAGAATTCCACAGGAGGTTAAAAGTAAGATAACAGCACTATAATAATGTGGTGTGGAAATAGCCTTTGAGTGCAAACTGCTTTTGCACTTTGAACTCGATTTGCAAAAATTGATGTAAACTGAGTGGAAAAGGGGAGAAAGAGAGAGAGAAACTAGGTCACTTTAAAAGCAGGTGAAAAAGTGGGACAACAGAGGATTAATACAGCCTGACTTTGAGAAATCGGGACTCTTAGAGAGTATGGCCATTTTCAAGGCTTTGGATAGATTCATTAAACACATATCAAATGGATGCAATTGTATAATGCACGTATACCTTAACTTCCTGAAATGAATCCAAATCTCTTTTCCTTCTTGTTTTTTTTCTTCCTGCCTCCATCTTTGTGCTTCCCACTGTTGCCTCCTCCATGTCAGATTGAAGATTTCAAAGTCTTTGAAATTTACTCCCTAAAATATGAAGGAGAGGAGATGCTTTCGGAGGTTGGGAAGCTTCTCTCCAGCCCATCCAGAAGAGAGCAAGGCCAAACCTGAGAAAGACATTTAAGTTTAATGATACATTTCTTTGTAGGTACTAGTGGGTGGTTATGCCTCACCACTTACTGTGAAAACTTCATCTGCAGATCTTAGCAGACCCAACAGCTGTGAAAAGCATTAGAAGAGCGTGAATGGGAAGAGATACTTTTATAAAGCTTGATCAAGTGACTCAACTACTTCTATATTTTGGAAGCCTGAAACGATGCATCAATGACATCTTGCTCTATTTCTCTTTCCCACCAAACTCCAAGGAAGCTGTCTATCATCACGAACGGACGGGACGAGGGCAAAGAAATTAAGGCTTACTCAAGATAAGAAAAAGTATATCTGGTGTACATACATAGCCTCTGCCTGATGGAGTTACTGTCGCTTAGGGACGGAGGGGGTGATTTGCCCAGGCGGCAACGTTTTCGGGCTGTCTCTGCCTGTAGCCACACCCCCGCGCACCCTGGCCACGCCCTCACACCCCGCAGCCACGCCCCACACGCACAGTGGCCATGCCCCTCGTTCTGTAGTCCCGCCCCCAACTCCCGGTTCCCCATACACACACACACCGAAGATGCAGTTTCACAGGTTTCTGCAGTGGCCAGTTTAGGCCCAGGACAGACCCTTTTAGAAAAAATATGTGAACTGAGCAAAAGAAAACAAAACTTAGCAGTGGCTGAAATTTTTCTTCTTTTGGAAAATCTGTGCCTTTTTTTCCCATGTTAAAGAGTGCAGGAGACCTAGCAACCTGTTTAAAAAGAGTAGTGCCTGGCTAGAATCATAACTGCAAAATGTTATTCTGATTTTATTAAGTACATGTATCCTAAGTAGCGGGCTAATTATTTGATAAGTATAACTATAGTAAAAACTTTACTCGAATATAACATCAGGTGGAGAATTTGATTATTTAGATATGGATATGTCTATGGAACTTTGAAGACGTATCATAAACTTTTTAAAATGGCCATTCTCTACTGGGATGGAAGTCAAGTGTGTAATTTTTCTCCCTCTTTTTGTGTTTGTGTAGTAAGTGTGTTAGTTTAGTTAGATGTTGGTTGTATAGTTGTTAGACGTTTAGTTATGTGTGTATGTTCCTTTGTGTGTTGTTTTATATTAAACCTGTTCTCAAACTATATATATATATATATATATATATATAAAAGAGTAGTGCCATTTCAAATAAAAAAAGAGGAAGTGAACAGGAAACAATCTCCACTCACTTCCTGTGTTAAAAAAAGGCCTCTACTTGGCCTAAAATAGGTCCAGGAAGAACTAAAAACATAGTGAAAATGCCCCAGAGGGTGTTCCGGGGCATTCCAGGGTAAATCTAGATATATAGATATACTAGCGTATATACTCGGTGTTGCCCAGAATTTTATTTTCTCATAGATAATACTTGTCAGAAAGATTTGAGATCCTGTATCTCTAATTCCCCAAACTGTCTCACCCAGTACCTGTAACTTTCCCCCATATTCCCCAGCCCAATCTGTATTCCGAGTCATTAACATGCAGAGGTTGGGTTCCTGAGGGAAAACACTGCCCTCCTCCTTGCTGCTAGGCCTCATCTCCATAGCAACTGGCCTATTCGAGAGAGACACAGTTGACTGAGGCCCAAGAGCTCTCTGGCTGAGAATTCCAAAGGCCCCTCCCTAAACTGCAAACCCAAAGATTCCACACAATCTTCTTAAGCAGCCAATCATATGAGGTCTTTGCCTGATACACACAAACAAATTTTGACTTTTATATATTAGATATTTGGGAGAGATGCAATGAGGGTGACTCACCAAGGTCTCCGGGGGGGAATAATGCAGTTGCCCAGTAAATAGTAACACGAGCTCAAGATTTGTTTGTGGGAAGGCAGGGGTGTGTCCATATTCCCCGTACAACAGAGAAAGAAGGTGGAGAGCTATCGATTTCATTAAAGCACATTTCTATTTGCAGAACTTTTCTACCTCGCACACCTTCTGCATTGGTTCTGAAACATCCTTCTGCTGCAAAATGTCGTGACACATTTACATAATGGCACTGGACGTTTTACTGGGAGTGATCGTCTCGAATTGCCTTACTGTTCTGATTTTTCCTTTTAAATATTTTGTACATGCTCTGATTTATTGTCTAATTCTTCTTTTGATGGATCTACGGAGTGTAATAAATAAATGACTGACTGATTCTTGAAGGGTGTGTGATGAGAATGGAGCAGAAACAAGTCTTAAAGGTCTGCTGTTCCTGGGTGTTGAAACCTGATGAGTTTTCACACATTTGTGTGTATGTGTGTGAAAATGGCTTTGGGCATCTTAGATGAAGTTTGTGGGAGCCTCACTGTTGTTTCCTGTGAATGACAGGCCAATTAGAAAATATCTTGACAGATGTTTATGTCCGCCTGACATCTTATCCCAGGTCCAAGGGTTTGATGAGGGCCTAGCGGGGCAAAACCGAACACAGAGTCCCTCGCTTCAGTGAGCAGCTAGGCATGGACAATTCCTTGATCAAAAGAGTTCAGCTTTGTCCTCATCCAGCTTCCCATATTCCTCCAAGCGTGTTCATTCATCGGTTGCTGATTAGCCTGCTGCTGGAGACCAAGACAGAAAATCAAATACCTATCATAACCTCTATGATCAGACTTAACATTTGCCAAGTCTCTTCTAGGAAGCAAAGAAAAAATACGTTAACTAGAAGAGATATCTCTGCACATTGACCGGACCTCTATTTTTCCCCAACTAAAGTTATACAAATGTCAGCTTACCAAAGAGTCGAGTCAACAAATTTACTTTACTTGGAATTGCCAACATGATTCTGGTAACAGTGCCCAAAAAGAGGATGTGACTGTGCTTGGACAGAACCTTGTTGATAGCAAATAAATTTATAAGTCCCTTACACATACAGTTGTACTTTTAGCCTGTTTTGCAATGGGACATTCAGGCCATTTCCTGACTACACTGTTATAGTGCTATTATTCCACTTTCAACATCCTATGGTATCCTGGAGTTTGCAGTTTAGGGACAGTCATTGAGTATTCTCTGTCAGAGAGCTTTTGGGCCCCAGTAAATTACAAACCCCACAATTCCACAAGGCGTTGACAGTGGAATAATAGCACTATAACAGCGTAGTGCAGAAATGGCCTCGGTTTATGGCTGCGTAAGTGGAATCCCACAAGTGTAACAGTTGCACAGTGTCTAAAACCTACTGTTAGTTCCACCAGAGGAGAATCATAGAGTCAAATGGATTTAGCTGTGTTGACTTACCATTCACCCATTAGTACAATGGATCTACAAGAGATGGGAGTGAGCAACTGAATTCTGGCCATGTAGGTGTACATAGTCCATTGGTGTGTAACTACCTGTCAATGTCTTCAATGTACCACTTGATTTCCTGGGGCTGCAGAAGGAACCATGGCTCATTCCCTACGGCCCAAGGGAATAATAAGCAGACACACTGGGAGAGACACAGTTGCTGTTGTGTTGGCGCTTCCGACTTAGCACCACCCAAAGGCAAACCTATTGCATGGTTTTTTGGGTCTGAAAGTGTGTGGCACACCCAAGGTCATCCAGTGGAGTCCCATGGCTGAGCAGAGAATTGAACCCTGGTCTCGGGGGTCATGGTTCAAGGTTCAGATCACTACACCAGGCTGGCTCTTGTGCACAATGTTGATATTCAGCAGAAGACTACTGTAGTACAACCCACCATATAACTACATGAATGTGGATTTCCATTACATAAACACAGTGTAGGTTCTGTGGAGGAGACAAATCCATGAAGGTAGTGACCATATTTTTAGGGCCTTTGGGGCCATTTTAGGCCCAGGAGAAAACTTTTTAAAAACAAGAAGAAATCAACACTTCCAGTGGTGGACATGTAAGGCCCTTTTCGCATGCAGTTTCTTTTGCGCGAGGGCCCCTTGAGCGTTGGTCTGTATGACGCACTCCCATTCACGCGACGCTCACGAGCCTAAAGTGGGGCGTGCGCGCATTTTTTTTATTTTTATTTTCAGCTCTAAAATACCGAAAATACTGGGCGGTCGCGCAATGCTCACGGGGCCCTCGCGCACTTACCTGTGCTGTGGTACATCGGACGAGTGAGCCGGTTGCGCTTCCTGCCTCAGCGCTAGCCTGCAATTCCCAGGTTGCGCTGCGGTAGGAAAGGGGGGGAACTTGCGCGACGGTTGCACAACCAGGAAGCGAGCTGCGGGACGAAGCAGGAGGGAAGCGGCAGCGTTTCTGCTGAGGCTTTTCACGCGAGATCCCCCCCCCAGCCGCACAAATGGGTAACGTGCGAAAAAGGCCTAAGATAGCAACAATTTTTTGGAAGGGAGTACTTGACGAAATCCAAAGAATTTGTAAGCTGAATTTTGAAATGAAACAGAAGCTTTATTTGTTAAATATGCTAGAGCAACAAAGGGAAATAAGAAATCATCAGAAGATATTATTATATCTAATAACTGAGGCAAGGTTGACATATGCGCAGCACTGGAAAGAAAAGAAACATACTGATATAGAAGAATGGAAGTTAAAAGTTCTGGATATGATAGAGATGGAAAAGTGAGCATTTTCTTTGAAGAACAAATCTATCCAGAACTTTGAGAAAGAATGGAAAAGAGTATTGGACTGGGAAAGGATATAAACGTGTAAGAAATCAAGGAAGAAATAATGTAACTGTCTTTCTCTCTGTGAGATAGAAATTATGTTTGTAATGGAATGGAAATGAGCAATTTCAACTGGAAGATTAAAGCATGGAAGTGTGGGAGGGGGTTTTATTTTTGAGTTACAATGGCTTTTAGCTGAGCAATAAAGATTTATTCATTCATTCATTCATTTGAGACAAACTCTCAATAAAAATTATACAAAAAAAAAATCACTTCCAGTTTACTTCATGTTTTAAAATGGCCAAGGAGGGCCACAAACATGATAAACCAATGCCCTCATGCCGTCTATAGAGCATTTGAGGGCAAAAATGCTTTCTTTATTTTTTTTTATTTTTGACCCCTAGAAGGTGCTGGAAGTCACAAAAATGGCCCTGAGGCCGTATGTAGCCCCCAGGCCATACTGTGGCCACCCTATTGTAGGATATTCGCACATGTACATTTCGGGGAACAGGAAATAAATTCACAAACCAAGAAAAAAAAATTTCTTTCAGGAAATAAAATAAAACATGATAAAGAATTGGCTGCCTGCAGGCTTCTTCACTTTAAAATATCATACTTTTGATTAAAACTTGGTAAATAGTAATTACTGCACAAAGAGTTTTCTGAAACAGGTTATTACTAATTTTTTTCAAAAAGCAAATGACTTCACAGCCGAGAGAAGAAGCGGTTTGTGTGGTAGCAACCGGAGGAAGACAAAAGCTTTGGAGGAAAAGAAAATAATAAAATGCAGATGCTTCTGTTTCCATCACAACTTGGATAATCATTTTGTATGCAGCACCAATTTCAACCCCCCCCCCCGCATTTGTTAAATATGTTAATGCAGAGGAAGAGCCTATTATTTCCAAAGAAATTACTTTTGTATTGCATTTGTATTCATAAAAATGTAGGGAGGGAAAAGTTAAATCTTGTTCATTTTATTAGCTTGACACCAAACTGAAATAATCAGAGGAAGAAGGGAAAACAACCCATGGGAAGGAGGAGTAATTATTTCCCTTTCTTTGGTGTTTTATTATTCAGACTCTTTAGAAGTATTCTTCCTGGATTTTCCATCCCATGGAATTATTATTATACCCACCTTTTAAATAAATAAAACATTGAGGCAAGGTAGTAACTTTTTGGAAGCTCTCCCATGAAGTTCTACCTGAGTGCTCTGCCTATTTATAGGCAAGAAGCTCCTGCTGCATTGAGTGCAAGGCTCAGGAAGTTACTTTTAGGGACAGTGAATACGCCAGCATGCTGAAGCAATCCATAACTGAGCTGGGGTAGGATAATGTTCTGAGTCCCGGAGCATCATCTGACCACTCCTCAGTTACAGATGGCTTCCAAGCTTTGATGCAAGTTCTGATTTGCTTCCAAGCTTTGATTTACTGCCAGCTGACTTCAGAGTTTCTTTTGCCTCAGGTCTTGCATCACAGAGTAAGAAAATGTAACTCACAAAGTTTGAAATCTTGGCACAAATTTAAGGATCTTGAGTCTTGAAAGTGTAATTTGGGGAAATCAGAAAGGCCAGTAGGAATACTTATTTCAGATAACTCCTACTGGAAGAGATAGCATGATTAGATAGCATGGCTGGAACCCTTTCAGTAAATGACAATGGCATACATCACACTTACAGTACCACAACTCACTTTTTTGATGACTGCAAAGGTCAGAGTCTTTCCCAAGGCTTGACCATGGCTGGTATCTCTGCTTCAGCAAGAATTCATACTGTGGCATTGTCCCCTGCAGTACCCCCTTGAATAATCCCAGCAAGATCAGACCCATTCAATCAATTCTTAAATGGGGAGTCAAAAGAAATAAGTAAACCCCATCGATTCAGTAGATCTGCTCTAGCTGGGATTGAGACCATTGTAAATAGTTGAATGAGAGCCAGTTTGAGCATTGGACTATGACTTTAGACACCAGGGTTTTATTTCCTGCTTGGCCATGGGAACCCACTGGGTGACCTTGGGTGCCTCAAACATTCTCAGCCCCCCCCCAAAAAAAACCCATGATAGGTTCGCTTTATGGTCACCATAAGTCAGAAACAACTTGAAGGCACATAAAAACAGCAACAAATAGTTGAATCCAAATGGGCCTTCTCGGCCCATATCTTCTGTTTCATCCCATTATTCCTAGTGGTGCCACTGTGCCTTTCAACCCCACTTCATGGTACAGTCTAATTGGAAAGAAACATCGTTTAATTGGCACTATAATTTCTAATATAATAATCACACACTTATGGCTGGAAGGGCTATGGACAAAGGACTTTTGTTGGAAGCCACACGCTAAGACAAATGACTTCAGTATGGCCAGATCATAAGTTCAAAAGGATTAGTCAGAAAGCCTTGGCACTGATGGGCTCATGATGATCCCATCAAGATCCAATCTCCAAGTGCAACAGCAAACTAAACTGTCTCCGTGGAGCAACCGATGGTAATCAGCCCAGACCAGACATTAAGAGGCTATCACGAATCCTATCAATGTTTTGTCACTTGAATGTTTTGTCACCGTCAGTCCATTTCAGATCCCTTTTGTTTACTCTGGCAGAGAGCAATTAACACATTCTCTTTTGGGGTGGGAAACAGGATACTTACACCCTGGCTCCAAGCCTGATGATTCAGAGTACACCTTGGACACACATACACGTTTCATTCGGATTGTGGCTTCCCAGTTCTCAGGCCCTGTGCTACTCTCAAACTCTCGTTTGGGCCATCTTGCATTGATCTCTGCTTCTGTGACAGTAATTATCACCCACTTCACCCCAAAATATCTTGCTATCCAGCCTTTCTCTCCTTTACTAGCCTTGTCTGGTTTGTGAGACTGCTTGATTGCTTGAGGGTGTCTGAAATTCCCCCAATAAAAACGTTCTTTTGAATCTCCGCTGGTGTCCTACAATTAATACTGGTATACACAAGTGAAAAGGTCCTGTGGTTACCCCCTGCTCTTTCACAGACCTCCTTTGAGCTATAATTCCCCCCCCCCAGCTTTCTAAGAAGTCACTGGCACTGCTGGAGCACCTCAAGGTCCCCTACTTTTGGGGCTAACAATGGATCAGCAATTGCTGCTGTATTTTTCTCCATGGATTCTGTTCATCCCTGCAGATTTATTAGATGCATTGATTATTTTTTTTAAAAAAATGAAGGATCTAAATCTAACAAGTGGGGGTTGAAGTGATGCCATGCTTAGATTTGAAAGCTAGGGCTTAAGGCAGGACCACATGTTCTGAAGTACAGCGTTCTAAATATTGAAAGAACAAATCCCAGAGCACTGTGTTTGTAGATCTGTGCAAAGAAACACCTGCAAGCAAATTACAGTGTGTACCCAGAATAGTCAATAAGCAGTTAATCAATCTGCCAGCTTTCTAAATGCATGACATGGTGAGACAGGTTTGCACATATTACCAGAAGAATGGAAACGAACACCGCCACCGCCACCTGAATATTGGAAGGAAAGACGTTAGCCCTACGTCCTGCTTTGGAAACCCAGGAATGAATGTCACATAAAGGCGAGAGGAAATCTTTTTCTTAAGTGGTACTGGCAGACTAGTATGGAACAGTTATAGATTAATTTGTCTCACAAATGTCTCAGGAAACAAAAACTAAGTGAGATTCTCTTCAGAAACTACTTATAAGCAGAGGCCTGAGCTTCAGCTTTGGAAAGGGTAAGGCCTACTGGGACTCCACAAAGTGGTTTCCACAGCAATCTGTGCATGAGCAAACGTCAATTTTTTTTTTCCCAGTGTGCATGGCAAGGCAGAGCCTTTTTTATTATTTCTTTTGAGGAAGACAGTTAAAATTCATTAGAACTCACCCTGGGATTCTGATGGACTCATCTTCTAGCTCTGTACCTGGCCATGGAGAAAAAGAGCTGATAAACATATCCATCTGTCTATCTGTCTGTGTATCTATCTATCTATTACTGGCCAACCATGGAAGTAAAGAGACCAAGACCAGACACATTCATCCAGGATCAAATCCTGAATGGCAGCTTTTTCACCATTTTCCAACTTGTCCATTATCAAGGCCTTTATGTGGTTCCTTCCCTTCCACTTTAGCCTCTTAACAACTCCATGAGAAAGATGGGCCTGAGAGTAACTGGCTCAGGGTCTTCTAATGAAGTTTTTGGCCATATGAGGATTTGAACTCAGGTCTTTCAACCGCAGTCTGATGCTCTAGCCCAGGAGTAGGCAACCTGAAGTTTTGGGTGACAGCTATGATCATGCTGGCTAGAATTGATAGGTGTTGCAATCCAAAATATCTGTAGGCTTCTCATCCCCACTTTAAATATATAGCAGACTGTCTTTCTCGTTCCAATGAAGAATGAGCCAGTCAACATTCTGAAATGGTTCTGAGGAAATAATCCCAATTAGTTAATAAATACAATGCTATTATATTGTACATATGGTTGTGTGCCTATTATGGGGTTTTCTGGGCAAGATTTGTTAAGAGGGAGTTTGCCCTTGCCTTCCCCTGAGGCTGAGAGACTGTGACTTGTTCAGGTCACCCAGTGAATTTCCATGGCCATCCAACTATCGGAAACCTGGTCTCCCAGGGTGCTAGCATGCTAGCTCTCTTTTCTCATATCTAAACAAATAAAAATTAATTTTTATAGAATTCTAACCAGAGGCATGTAAGAAATAGTGAATGATGTTAGAAAGAAAAATGAAATCTTCTCTTTAAAGACACGATGACATTAGCGCACATGAGACATAATTTTGCATTTGTGCGTGATCATCTCCTATCAGCCCCAAAAAAAATCTTCATTGCACAGCTTGCAAAGGGTAACACGGTGCAGACTAAAGACATGTTTTATTTGGCTCTAGGCAATTTCAGGTTTGACTGCCGTGTGCTCCGAGACATTTAGACACCAGTGACAGCTTCAGAGCTTTGGGTGGGATCAGCAGAGCCAGCGACAAGCATTTCTTCTGCCTGCTGCAACACTACAAATCAGTAGATTTTTTACATTCAAACAGCCCTGTCCCTGTTTATGTATGTCGAGGGCATAGATGTGCTTTGTTAATGAGCCTGAAAGTTAGAATTTAAAAGCTTGGGTAAAAGAAAGAAAATTTGTTGCTTGAAAGGTTGGTGCATTCCTTTGTCCTCTCGGGTTACTCAAAAGGTTTTTTCTTTCTTTCTTTCTACAATGTTCCTATGCAAGAAGTGAAGCCTGCATGTTTCAGATAACTTACTAAGGCACACGCTCAAGTCCCTAGTGTTCTTGTGACTCCTGAAAACGAGGACGGTGAAACCATCCCGGCTTATCTGTGTAAATAGCTTCCCATCAAACAGAAGGAGGCATGGGGAGAGGAAGGGAATCCAGACATTTTCAAGGGTTGTTTTATTGCCATGTGGAATTCGAGAGACTCATCTAGATGATGAATCATGTATCACCACCAGGCCTCATTACCACAGACAACATCCTCCATCTCTCATAGGAGGTAATTGAATGGGAAAGGCAACACATCTAATTCTTATTTATGTAAAGAACGTAAGACTTGCATAACCTTTTGAAGAAGGTTTTTATCACTCTGGGGAAGGGGAGGGGAAATGGAGAAATGTCTACAGTTGGTGTAGACTTTGCAAATCATGCCTGTTAGCAGTTAACCTCTGAAGGGATGTATATGAAGCAACAAAAATTACCAGAGGTCGCTCTTAAGTAGATAATGATTTAGCCAATAGCATCCACACCAATGCCATTTCCGCACTAGAGTGTTATAGTGCTATTATTCCACTTTCAACATCCTGTGGAATTTTGGGGTTTGTAGTTTCCTGAGGCTAAAGAGCTCCCTGGCTGAGAATTCTAAAGGCCCGTGTCTAAACTGCAAACTCCAGGATTCCATAGGAGGCTGAAAGTGGAATAATAGCACTGTAACAGTGGGGTGCGGAAATGGCACAAAAGAAGGAAAAACCCTGAAAATGCACAGAAGACGTATCGTGCTTACATGTTGCGCACTCAGCTACTCTGAGGACTGGTAAAGATGTCTCACAAAACTTGACACAACACCATCATCATCATCATCATCATCATTGTTTATTGATTAATCGACACAACACACAAATGCACTGAGAAAGAAACTTAGATTAATTAACACACTTAGACATCATGTTTACTGCGCATAGACTGAAATGACTGAAACCTTGGCTTATTTTACCGACTTCACTGATTCTACTAGACCTTAAGTAAACAGCATTTGCACGTAAGCAGAGTGCTGTTCAGAAATTCTCTCTGTGTTTATAAATGCACAGTCTCATCCCCCATGGCATTCTCATCCAAAATTTATAATTGAGGATATGGACTGGAGGTGTAACCACACAACACAATTAACAGCAGTTTGATACCACTTTACCAGCCATATCTCCATCAGATGGAATCCCAGGATTTGAGGTTTGCTGGTACTTAGAATTCTCTAATCCCTTCCCCTGGACTATTGCTCTCTGGCAGAAAATTCTAAGTACTTCACAAAACTGCATATCCTAGGATTGCATAGCAAGGGCTTTTGGTACAGCCATTTCCGCACGACACTCTTATAGCGCGATGATTCCACTTTCAACCTCCTATGGAATCCTGGGGTTTGCAGTTCCGGGAGGGGCCAGCCAGCCCCTCCCGGAACTGCAAACCCCAGGATTCCATAGGAGGTTGAAAGTGAAATCATCGCGCTATAAGAGTGTCATGCGGAAATGTTCGCAGTCAAAATGGTATCAAGTGCTATAGTTTTGTAGAGTAGACACATCACAGAGGGTGTAATACTTTATATGGGGACACTTTTTAAAGTGAAAATAAAATGAATACTGCAGTGAATTGTGAGTTGACTACAACCTTCTCCTTCGTTCAGACATTTTTGTTTGCATATCTGAAATTGGAAACAGCCTTGAAGCAATCATGAAAATATATATAAAAATAATTGCATACCAGTTTGTCTAACAATTCAGAAACTATTATGATGTTGGTTCATACTTTAAAAATTGAGAATTCATCTCTAGCCCATCAGCACAAAACCCCACTCCTGCCTTTCCCCCAAAGTGATCTTTTCTAGCAGCAGAATTTGCCTAGGGAGAGCTTTTTAACTGTTGCTAACAATTACAATCCCTTGCAAAACCACCAATTATATCAACCAGGAACTGGGATGCAATTGTTCCACTATTTTTCTTCTTGAAGAAAGCAATGAATAATTTGAGCAATTTTAGTTGGTTAAGCA
This sequence comes from Iguana delicatissima, assembly GCA_948472985.1. Classification (NCBI taxonomy): domain Eukaryota; kingdom Metazoa; phylum Chordata; class Lepidosauria; order Squamata; family Iguanidae; genus Iguana; species Iguana delicatissima. The sequence goes on from CAOKZL010000087.1 coordinate 1,302,927, forward strand.
GTTTTAGCCATTTTCTTCCTGCTGTGAGAAAAGCTTTGGAAACTATACAGATTTTAAAGACTATTTGTATTTTGGGACTTATTCTGTGCAAAAGTTGTACTTTTTTGTATGGGAAAAAAAACATTTTCTCTGCAAGGCATAGCACTTTCTCTGCAGAAAATGATATCTTTGCTCAGAAGAATTATCTTCTCCACAAAAAAAAAAAAAAGGTTTGCGCACAAAAAAAGATTGACAGACTAGGGTTGAGTTCTCCTTGTGCCCTCATTGGAAATGTTGCTCAGAAGAATTTCCAAACTGCAAAGATTTTCATCAGTCCAGGATTCTCCAAACATCAAGGTTTCTCAACACTCAAGAAATACATTTTTGACCATTTGTTTTCAAATAATTTCAAATATTCTTTCCATCCTTACCCAGCCATTTGGTCACCCACTGCGACTCTAATTAATATAAATTTTTGTGTGTATTTGGTTTCTGTGTCAAAGTCAAACAAACAAACAAAAAACGATAAAGGGGAGCCAGGGAATAAATGTAACAGTGGAGGATTCCTATAGCATTTATTCCACTTTAGATTCCAGGCCTGTCAATTCAGAATTCTAGTATCTGGGAAGAACTATTGATGAGGAGTATGTTTGAAGTATCCTCCCCTTTTGATGGAATTATATCATGTTGGTAAATAGCTGTGCCCTCCAAAGAAATAAGCAACTTGGTATACTTAGAAAAGGAAATGTAGCTAAAATCTTTGTCCCAAAAAATTTACTCACAATGGAAGTGGCATTGATTTTTATGAAGTGTGAAGTACACACCCAAATCGACAAAATAACTAATCCGATACAGAGTCAGTAAGCTCAGCATAACTTTTAACACAAGAAAATGAAATCATTGATTTTAAAAAAAACTCTTTTTTAAAAAAACTCTTCCCATTCTCTTTGCAGAGTCTAATACCATTATTTAGCAGTCAAAAGTAGCTTCCTGTCTTACACAGATGTTTGGATATATTTTTGGTTGCCTTTATCAGCTTCAATTTAGGAACGTATTTGTAATATTTAGTTTCCTTTGTACCTTTTAAAGAGAGACGTGTGAGACTTTTTAAAGTTACCTTCAGAGTGTTCTGGAAGAGGCTTAAATAATTGAGGGCACCTGGTTAAATATTTAGAAAATATGTCTTGCCATTTTGATACTCTGCTCCAGTTTCCTATTAAAATTTATAGGAACGACATTGCTCTCAAGCATGAACGAGAGAGGAAGACTCTTTTTGCAACATAAGAGGACTGGGGAATTCTGTTGTAGTTGTGCTATTCCAGGAGCATTGAACAATGTGAAATAGGGGGGCAGGGGGACACATCCAAAGCTGGCTTTTGGAAGAAACTGAGGCCATTTCCACACTACACTGTTATAGTGCTATTACTCCACTTTCAACATCTTATGGAATCCTGGAGTTTGCAGTTTAGGGAGGAGCATTCTCAGCCAGAGAGCTCTTTGGCCTCAGTAAACTACAAACCCCAGAATTCCACAGGGTACTAAAAGTGGAATAATAGCACTATAACAGTGCAGTGGGAGAGCTCGGAGTGCATGGGAGGGGGTATGGCTACGGCATCTGGGGCTATGGCTACTATGAACAGGGGGCTATGACAGATGGGGCAGGGCTGCGATGGGACTACAGCATATGAGGAGGGCAAGCAAGGAACTGCACCGCCTAAAAGAAATTCCCACTGCCCCCCATCACCTCCCCTGTCCCTACAAGGCTGTAACAGTGTAGGGTGGTAATGGCCTGAATTCTGATCAATTTATATGGGGCTATTTGTTCCAGGGATTGGAGCAACGGGTCTCGTTTTCATTTTTCCATGGAACTGATCACTGATGGGATTGTGAAGGAGGAAACGTACAAGAGCAGAGCTCTAGGACTTTTTTCAGACCAGGGACACTGGCTTTGGTCTAAATCTACCTTTTGACATTTTGAAGCTTTGAAGCTCAGCTCCCAGAAAACCTGGTCATCATGATGTCCAAGACGTACGGATGGCTAGAGCCTGAGAACCGTTGTTCCTGAGCAATCAATTTTATTTCAGCCTTTTCTCATACCTGTCATTAAGATGGGGTTGTCTTGGAAATGGGTATTTGGGGAATTCACAGGAAAAGTGTGATGCTCATTGTCAGGCACGTTGGGAGAAAGATTGCAGATATTCAGTGGAAATACTATGATGTACGCTGCATGTCAACTTTGCTTCTTTGAAAAGTTTTTGAAAGGCAACTCTTGCAAGTTGATTTAGTGAAAGCTCATTATGCAAGCCGGTGCAATTAATCTCAGAATTAAGAACTAGCTGAGTGCTCGGTTTTGTCTAATCAGATTATTAATAATACAAATAGGCTTTTAATTAATCTGTGGGTGTGCTCCTCCTTCCCCACAAACATAGAAATGTTGAATTTCAAAACACCCTCATTAATAATAATCTCATCCATTGTCTCCAAAAATGTTACAAAGTAACAATGTTTTCCAAGCAACTTTCTGCCACTAACCCCACATTGTCTCTCTGTTTTCCAAACCTGGAGACCAGGGTTTGATTCCCCGCTCGGCCATGGAAACCTACTGCGTGATCTTGGGCACATCACACACTCTGAGATGCAGAAAAACCCATGATAAGTTTTCCTTAGGGTTGTCATAAGTTGGATGTGACTTGAATGCACGCAGCAACAAACAATAAATAAATTACTCATCAGAAGGTCTTCTAGGGAATTTATGTAAGAGATGGGTAACAGAAAGCACACCTGAGCTGGGACAATATATCTTTCAGTTTTTGCAAATATTGAGAATGCCTTCCATCATCCCTCCCCCAAACTGGTTTCTGCTTTACAACCTATCTTTAAATTATGTGACTTGACTTCTCAGTGCTTTCTTCAGCTAACATTTTCTTTTTGGTGTTGCTTAAATATAGATGAGGTCAGTCTGACACAAAAAGACACAATTATTTAGTTCTTTCTTATTGATGAAATTATCACAAAGGCTGCAAAGGCAGCACTTTATAGATGATAAATAGCCTCACTGCCAAGCCGGGGACTCTGCAGCTACAGAAAAACACCTTGACCTTTACTTGTCTCCAGAATGACTTCTCTGATAGCAGGAGGCCTCTTGCTTCTTTAGTCTCCCATGAACTTCAAGGATGCTCTTTATTAATCACTACCAGTCCAAAAATACCACAGGAAAAGGCGCAGTTCAAACAGCAGCTAGAAGAAAAGGATAAGCAGAGCAGACTCACTCGATGCTTCTTCTTGGAAACAATGGCATTCAAACGTCCGTTATACCCAGTGGCACAGACATAAATTTTGGACAGTAGTCCATCATAGCTCGTTGAGGACTGCCCAATGCAGAGCATCCAAACAATGTAAGCAAATGTGTTGATGTTTTTTTTCAAATGAGAACAACAATAACTTGTTCTAGCAGTTTTTATACCCATCAAGAACAGCTCTTTTGTAATGCTAATGCATCGTGCCTGCTCAAGGTTAAGACATCCCCAAATACTTTGGATTTCAACAGAGATAGTGAAGTTTCTTTTTACAATGTCTTTTTATGCCTCCCTAACCCTGCTTTTCTTCTTGTCCTCTGTCTACCAATTTATTTATTTTTTAACAACATCACCTTTAGGAGAATGGTGAAGGAGGGCTGGAGGTACACAAACTTTTGCTGTTGTGTTGTAGCAGCATGTCTGCAATAAACAATGCAGTAAAGCTTGAGCAGATAAGAGCCAGATTTTACCTAGTTGAACAAAAGCCATTTCCGCACGGGGTAATCAGAACGACGCGATGTGACCTCTGACGGAGGTCGTCCGCACCTTGGGAGCGGACTGGGTTGGACTACTTGTCGAAGTTTTGCACCTCAGTCTGCTCCGGAGCAACCCAAAGTGGTCACGCAGCGTGCTTTTTAAAAACCTGTTTTTACAGGTTTTTCAAAAGCACGGAGCGCGCCACTCCGTTCCCGCGCTCCGGTACAGATTTGCAGGCGCGCACCAGTGCAAGCCTGCAGATCTGCCGGGGGCGGGCTTTAGGCTGGTGAGCTTCAGTGGTTGGTGGGGAGCCTCCACCAACCGGAAGCCGCCATTTTGGATGCCAGAGCAGTGCGGAGCGACGAGCTCGCACTGCTCCTCGTCAGGACGGACCCAAACAGACTCACCAAAAAGCCGGTGAGTAGCGGCAGGGAGCGCTTCCCTCACCACGTGCGGAAAAGGCCAAATTGTAGCCACATGTGCCTCCTTACAAGAGGCAAGGTAAAGAGCAGCTGCCTTTGAAATCCATTCCTCAGCCTGCATGAACAGCAATACAGAGAGAAGCGGGGAGAGCACATAAGCCTCACCAGCATACTAATAAAAAGCAAAGATCTGTAAGTTTGGCCACCAAAAATTATTAGAAAAGTAAAAGACTGGTGAAAGAAAAAAGTCATCTCTGGATGCATTTTGGTGGAAGCCTGGCGGTGGTTTCTAGAGGATTCAATATGTTTTTTTGTTTGCAGTGCTTACGGAACCTTGTTGTTTCATTTCATGTGTTCGTATATTTTGTTGTTGCTGTGTGCCTTCAAGTTTCTGACTTATAGCAACCCTAAGGTGACCGCATCATGAGGTCTTCTGGGGCTGGGAGTGTGTGGCACATCCAAAGTCACCTAGTGAGTTCCTGTGGCCGAGCAAGGAATCGAACTCTGGTCTCCAGCATTGTATTCCAAAGCTCAAAGTACTACGTCAGCCCATCTTTAGTTCCAGATCAAAAAGTCTGCTGAAATTGGTTGAAGCTGCTCTTGTTTTGTTTTGTTTTTGTGGTATAGGAAATTATCCCCATTCTTTGCATGTTATTCCTTTGGCTGGCACCTAAATTTTCTCCCCTTTTCATGAATTAAATTCTACAAATCTTCAGGGCTTAAAAAGTGATAGGATTCCTTGGATGATTGTGAGAGAATGAGAATATTTTTTTTTTAACCTCCAAACAAAGGACTAATAAAACAACTCATGAAACCAGAACTGAGAGTGAACATAGACCGAATCTAAGACAGTCAGGCTTCCTAAAATGATTGAGGGGAAGCAGAACACATACATCTCTTTCTCCAGATCTTGACTGAAGCCTGATTCAAAAGTGCAATATTAGTGATTTAACATGAGCGAAACACATTTTTATAATCCTTATCAAATGTTCAGTTACCGGATCAGTATAAAGTGCGGCTTATTAAAACGGATAAGAGCAGGGTTATGGGATTCACATTGTCACAAGAAAGAAAGGGATTTAAAAGACAGATTCCTTTAATGTGTCACTCAAATAGCCTGCCACATGCTATGACTGGGACAATGTGTGCACAGCTTTCAATTAGATGGGACCTGGCAAAGGGTGGAGCCCAAGGATTCAGCTGCCAACGTCAACTTTCTTATTCCAATCAAATGGCAAGATTTGTGAGGTTCAGGTGCAGCTATAGTGATGCTAAATGTCTAAGGATCTATTTAATGAGAAGGCCACAGGATCAAATTTTAAGAACACCCAACCATTTTTGCTTTATATACTATGGTCAGGATATGTGAGATTTTCTTCTTCTTCTCCTCTCACATGAACCCGTCTATCACCCGTGACTTTTCCTGAGAAAAATCTCCACCAACTGTCTTGATTTGGAAAGGACAATCCTGATTAATCCTCCACTATCCTGCTTTTTCAGCTGCTTTTAAAATGTCTCTGGCCACTTCTGCACTTCACTGTTGTAGTGCTATTATTCCACTTTCAACATACTATGGAATTCTGAGGGTTGTAGTTTTCTGAGACCAAAGAGCTCTCTGGCTGAGAATTCTAAAGGCCCTTCGCTAAACTGCAAACCCCAGGATTCCATAGGATGTTGAAAGTGGAATCATGGCACTATAACAGTGTAGTGGAGAAATGACCTCTGTTTCTCTCTCCTCCCACTTCCCCTCCCTCCTTTGTCCTCAGTGCACTCAGTTGCTGCAAACTGAGTTAAAAATGCAAAAATAGTTTGTGTAGAATCGACTCAGCGGCATAGATAGGACAGAAGAGGGCAGAGTCTTGCCCTTCCTAGTAGGCTCAGGCAAAAGCAAAACTGCTACAGCATCTCCTAGCTGGTGTGTTTTTTTTTTTCATTAATAACTCTTGACCACACTCTGGTGTTGATTGACCACGTGTGTTCCGGATTTCATCTGTGACATATTGGAGGGTATGAGTAGGAAAAGGGCTTTTTCAGTAGAGTTCCTTCTGAGAGGAGGTCAGTTTGTCTCTTCCTTACTGAGACTTAGGCCATTTCCACACTAGACCGTCATAGCACTATTATTCCACTTGCAACATCCTATGGAATCCTGGGGTTTGCAGTTTTGGGAAGAGCCAGCCGGATAATGGAATAATAGCGCAAGTGGAATAATAGCACTATAACGGTCTAGTGCGGAAATGGCCTTAGACTCATGGCTGCTGTTGCTGTGTGCCTTCAGCTAATTTCTGTCTTATGGCAGCCCTATCATGGGGCTTTCTTGGCAACATTAGTTCAGAGGGGGTTTTCTGTTTGCCTTCCTCTGAAGCTCAGAGAACGTGACCTGCCCAAGGTCAACCAATGGCTGAGTGGGGACTCAAACCCTGGTCTCCAGAGCCATAGGCCATTTCCACACTACACTGTTATAGTCTTATCGTTCCACTTTCAACGTCCTTTGAAATTCTGGGGGTTTGTAGTTTAGGGAGACCCAAGAGCTCTCTCACTGAGAATGCAAAGTGCCCCTCCCTAAACTGCAAACCTCACAATTCCATAGGATGTTGAAAGTGAAATAATAGCAGTATAAAAGTGTCGTGTGGAAATGGCCAAATAGTTGCAAACAGCAATTGCCAATTGATACCTTATAGCTCTAGCAACCTATAGCTCCCCTTTCCTCTATTAGTCTACACTGTAAGGAGACAGACACTGTTTCCTTACCTTCTGACAGCCTCAGAGGAAGGAAATGACAACAGATCTGGGGAAGAAAACTAAGCAATATGGTCATCTAAGAGATACCATAGGTCTGAAATGATTTGAGGGCACACAACAATAACAAAATCTCAAACAACATACCTCCACCGAAATGTTCTGGATTACAACTCACACTAGCTCCACCCTCTCACCCATCCATGGCCAATCAATGGGAATGGATAGTGGAAGCTGTAATCCAAAATATCTGGAGTAAAATGGTTCTTTAGACCAGGAGTTTCCTGCTCCAGATTTATAGGATAACAACTGAGAGACATTTTATAATCTTTTTAAATAAATGGAACTGTATATGCTTTGTGGACCATTTCACTTCTATGGTACTGTTATGCTTTGCCAAGGTTTTAATTTAGTCAGTTGTGGTTTCTGCAGAAATTTTATGCATGACATCTTTAACTAATTATGAATGTTGTGCTTCTTTAACCGTATGAAATGGAGAGTTTGGTGCCAAATTTGGGCTTTACTGATGCATAGCTATATTTAAAGTAGATACTACATATACTGTGATAGCCCAGATCGGTGTAAATGATACTATCTCACACAATTTTTCTCTTGGTAATATTTCAAAGCCTTTTTTTTTTCTTTCAAAGTTCAAAGACTTAATTTCCTACAATGAGATTGTTCTAAAGCCTGAAACAGATATCACCAATATTTTTACCTCTTGAGTCTACACTGGGAATTTTCTGGTACAAATGAACATTGAGATTTTTTTTCTTATTTTTTTTTTAAACAAAAACTTCAAAAGAGTCTTAAATAAAATACAAGTGGTGAGAGGCTGGTATTAGACTTTCAGAGCCTTTGTTCATGTTTTCACTTCTCTCTCTCTCTCTCTCTCTCTTTAGGCTATTCTCAGCTTGGTTGTAGATTGGTAATTCAATTTTATATGAGATGTCAGGCATCAAAGGTGGGAACTAAAAAATCCACAAGTCCCACCTGGACATGGGAGAGCCAAGAAAAAGGACTTAAAATGGTTCTACAATGGCATCCGGTGGGATCATATGCCCTGAGTGCTTTTTACCCAATATGGCTAGTTTGTCAACTGCTCTCCTACCTGGAGAGAGAACGGGGAAAGCCAAAGACATAGCAGAATAAAGACACTTTATATGCTAAGCTGCCAAAGTTTGCCAAGTTATTTCAGAATAAAAGGGTATTTTTCTAGGCTGGTGCAAAGAAGCCACTGTTCTCCCAACAGGGCTCAATGCTTATTGCCAGTTGGTTCCTCTTTAATGCCACCTTTGCAGCTTTTCTTGGCCTCGCCAGCTTTCTTTTTAGTCCTTCTAAAAGGAAGTTGGGATGCAGGAGGATGAAGGATTTGATATCATCATAAGCAACTTGGCCAATCACTATTCAAATCTCATGACTTGGGCAATCATCATTCAGCTCTCTCCTGTGTCTTTGCTTACGACTGGCTCTGGATGTTGTCAGACCCAATATGGGCCCACCTTTTTTTAAAAAAAACAAACAGTGGTCCAAAATTGTATGTGTAAACTGCAAAGGAACCTCTTGCTATTAGCTGTCCCCTCCACTTCACAGTAGCAGTGAGAAGGAGTTCCTGCTCCACTGTAGACTGCAAATATTAAACTGCATAAGTCCCATGGGGGTTTTGTCTTCTGATATACCCCAACATGGGGAAGCAATAAAATATTTGCTGCTGGTACCTGGAATTATCACTGAGTAGTCTGAGAGCCGGCATGCTGTTGTCGTTTGAGCATTGGACTATGACCTTGGAGACAGGGTTCGATTCCCCACTCAGCCATGGAAACCCACTGGGTGATCTTGGCTATGTCACACACTCTCAGCCATAAAAAAAAATGATAACTTCACCTTAGGGTCACCATAAGTCAGAAACAAGTTGAAGGCACACAACAAGTCTGAGATAAAAGGAATGTCTTTTTTTTTTTTTAAGAACAACCCAAGAACTACAGCAACAAATACCATAGCCATCAGCGACATTTCCTCCATCAGGAGGAAAGAAAAAAAAATCCCACAACTGCTTCCTCCCGCTCTTGCAAATAAAAATATAATAATAACATAGCAAGTAGCAATTGGCTGTCTTTTCGCAATACTCCAAACCTGCCACCTGAGACAGTCACCTCTATTTTAGGGTAAAGCTAGTCCTGAAAGAAAGGAGAATGATATGGCCCTGTCCTGCTCTGACGTTTGTTGATTATGATCCAGAGCTGAGGTCTTGGAGGAAGCAAGCATTTGGAGAACGTAGCATCAACAGTATACGTGTTTAATCACCTGCCCATTTATTTCCGGATACGATTGGAAATACTGGTTTTGGCTTTTGAAATCATCAAGGATTGGGATCAGGTGATCTGAAACATCACTTGAACCCTGTTACGAGAGGTGGGAAAGAAGGAAATTAAAGTTTTTCTGTCCACTTTCTCCACCTCATATTTCAGCTTCTCTACCATGTCTCACTCGTACTTTCCTTTCATTTTGTACAGTTGACAAGCCCTGATGTTGTCATCTTTCACATTAGGGAAGGGAACAATTATTTGGGTAGTCTTTTTTTTTTTTTTTTTTTGCACCTTTTCCAGCATCATAATACCCTTTTGGATACAGGGCAACTGGAAATATGAAGGAAGATTGAACTTGCAATCATGAAGTCAAAATCCTTGAAGCCTAAATTCTATTGGAAGATTGTGAAGATGAAAGAGCTATCGCCATACTTGTGCTAGAGGCAACCCTGAATTCTCACTGGAAGCAAAGATGTCTAAATTGTGGCTATCGTACTTTGGACTTATCATGAGATGAAATGACTCATTGGAAAAGATTATAATTCCTGGTAAAAAGTGGAAAGGACTAGGAAAAGAGTGAGGTTGCAGTACAAGTAGGTTGGGTCAAACAAGCAAGCCACCTCATCTCATTTTGCAAAACCTGAGCAAGGAACTTGATGCTCAGGGCCTTGTAGAGATCTCTCATACATAGGGTTGCCACAAATCCAAGTTGGCTTGATGATAAATAATAACAGCAACAACAACTAGGAAAGTGACAGGTGAAAGTTGGTTGATGATGCAAGGGAGGCACCCCCATGACCACCCAGTAGCAATCTGTACTGTCATACAACTGTTGTTGCACAGCATGGGAAAAATCTGTTGAGTAAGTATTGGATACTTCCTTGTGTGACATCTGCAAAAGTACTGGGATTGGCAAAGACTCTGGCTGCACCAGCAGAAATGATCAAGAGGATTCCAATCCGGAAGGTGAAGCTTGCAGGCTGCTCTCATGATATGCTTTTATATTTACCCAGAGAGGTGTTTAAAAATATCAAGGAACAATCCTTACTAAGCATGTTAACTTTATTCTTTATTTATTTTGGGGAAAAAAATTCCCAAGGTCAAATTTCAGTAAGCAATTTTTTTTTATAATGTTGATGAAATCCTCCTCTCCCATCCTTGCTATTTTGTTCCTAAATATTGATTTTTTTAATGGAACGGAGGAATTCCTTGAGACATAGAGCACAATATCAATCATGCAATTTATTCTGACATTGAGTTGAATACAACTCCTGGCATGGCAGAGAAAGATCTGATGCTTGTGAAGGTGACAACCTTTCCTCTAACAAGCACTCACAACACAGGACAGAATAGATGTCACCTGTCATTGTTTTACAATGCATATTGTTTCTGGGCCAAACTACTTTATGCATGCATGTACGTACTTAAATATGAATATAACCTCTTTAGTTGTTCTCCTTAAATCTTTCCTAGACACTAGTGTTAAAGCAGCTGACACGCCATCACATGCAGCTGAGAAATCACTTAAATGCATTAATTAAAACAAATGCACTGTAATAAAGCAGTTCATGTTGTTGTTGTGTGCCTTCAAGCTGTTTCTGATTTATGGAGACTCAAAGGTGAACCTATCATGGGGTTTTCTTGGCAAGATTTTGTTCAGAGGGGGGTTGCTTTTGCTTCCTCCAGAGGCTGAGAAAGTGTGACTTGCCTAAGGCCACCCAGTGGGGTTTCCATGGCTGAGTAGGAAACCAAACCCTGGTCTCCAGAATCAATCCTCAAATGACTATACCAGGTTGACTCTAAAACAATGCTAAAAGTCAGCAATGTAACACTAAATGGAAGATTTAAGAGCTTGCCCAGATGTATGAGAGTAAGATGAACAAAGAAACAAGAGTGAAAGAAATTGTTTGCTTCAACTGAAAATTAGGAGTGTACTTCAGCTAATGATTTCTTGTGGCATATGATGTGAGTGTACTCCTTACTCCTTTTTTGGCTGGAGGCATTGCAACATGCTAATTTTGTAAAGATATCTTTGGAATGTGTAGTTGCCTATGTTCATTTCAATTATATCCATCTTATAAGAGGGCCTAAATATCCTTAAGGCTTCTGATCCTGTCTGATTTTGGAAGTTAAGCAGGGTCAGTCCTGGTTAGTGCTTGAACAGGAGACCATCAACAAATAGAGGTGCAATAGGCTATATTTCAGGGAAGGAACTGGCACAATCACCTCTGAGTCCTGCTTGTCTAAGAAAGCCTTATGAAATGCATGGGGTCACCATAAGTCAACACACTGTGACACACATACAATATGGAATTAAACTGAACGTTTAAAATGCTTTTGGAAAGACAATGACTTTATACCAATGCTGCAATTGTCGTCATTACCACCACCACCACAATTACCACAGCCATCACCATCTGTTTTCTGTTGCTGTGCATTTTTTCTCTTGTGGTGTGGTTGGTCTTCCAACAGCTTCTAGTGTCTTCTTCTGGTTGCCTTGCAAAAGACATTGAATCCTGTAGGCCATTTTTAATCTGATGCCCAGGAACGCCAAAATCTGACATGGTCCTAGTTGACCTGGATGACAACCGATCTGGTATGGGACTTGTCTGTGGTCTCTGTACCATATTTAATGAGTTTGGGATGCCTTTAGTCTGACCCCTGATTAAAAGCCTATCTGATTTGAGAGAACCAACCAATAGCAATGCTACCATCGGTATAGCTTCTTGCCTTGCAGAAGCACACAATCCCAGAAAAGTAGTGCCAGTCAGTGAGTCCCAGTAGTGACAGATGCTCTGGGAACTCCTACCTGTGCTCTCAAATACAACTGTGGTTCCAGGGCTGAAAGGGTTGCTCTGGAAGCCGTTCCAAATAGACTTTGAAATGAAAGTACTGTAGATGGACTCACAACAGGACAACTACACGGCTTTGAAGAGGCCATATTGTTTGATCAGATTTCATTGATGACATCTCACTGTTTCCTAGATTCTTGGGTAGCATCTGTGTCACTGCCCAAAACTCCAGTAGATAACACTCTGCAGACTATGAAACCTATGATAACAATAATATCCGATGCATTTCCTCTTCTCTTTTTCTCTTTCCTCCTCATCCTCTGTTCCTTTTACTTTAAAAAATCATTTTTTTTTTTGAATGATAGAACAAAGATAGAACAACCGGTGAGCTGATAGCATTACAAAGAATAAGACACTGAAAATTGTTCACACCTATAACTCTTAAGTTTGCTGTGTTGTTATTCCCTTGGTCATTTTGCCTGCCCCTTTTCTTTCATTGCTGAAATTGCACTTCTAAATGTTTGACATTTAAGTTACTAGAATGCTAGAAATTTGGAGACTGAAGGAGAATTTTGTGGGCAGGGAACAGAATTCTTATTGGAGGGCAATGTCGTCATCCAACCCTTAGCTACACCCTGGATTCACCCCAGGATTAAGAAAAACATTCTACTCTTCTTTCATACGTAAAGCAAGTAGGACAAATAAAACCATAACTGAAAGCTCTGTTTAATCATATGTGCTGCAACATCCATTTACAGCTTTCATTGCTTCAATATTTTAATATTTGGGTGGGTGTTAAAACAAACAAAAAAAATCAGTTAGTTCTATTTATTTTTCTTACCTCTCTTCCTGCCACATGATGGTGAATTAGCAATGCCATTTATCTTCATAATTTATTCCTTAAATTATTGTGTCTTAAGTGGCAACTTTTCAGAGGTAATTATGCAGTTGGCTTAATATTGATATTACTGGAATATGAATTTAACTAGTTTGTCCCACTGTGTTTCAGATTTGCTAATGTTCACTACTGTGCAGTAATTGAATTACAGAAGATTAGCGGCATGATTACTGTGATCATAAACTACTATCAAATGCATTCAGATTCCAAATGTGGCTATTTTAAAGTCATCATATCCTTTACGTACTCTATTGTTTCATGAACTCAGAGAAAGTCTGTTCATAAGATTATGTCCACACTAGTTGCTCCTGTCTAATTGTTCTTCATATGTATGTTTTTCTTTTATTCCAGGGTTGTTTCCATCCATGCACAGTTTCCATCCATGCACATCCATGTATAGCAGAAAAATGTATCAGTTTCTGGTGGTCACGATTATGGTTCTATTAGGTACAAAGCAATTTCCCAGTTGCTGGGGAGCATGAGTTGGTGAGTTGCTCACAAGAGGAAGAGAAGTCACAATTTACATACCTAATTCATGTCCTACTTCTGGCCATCTTCAAGGGATCTGATTGGCTACTGTGCAAACAGAATTTTGGGCTGGACAGAGCCTGTATAAGAGCCCCCTGGGAGCCATTGTGGTACAGTGGTTTGAGAGTTGGACTACAACCCTGGTGATGAGAGTCTGATTCCTCATTCAGCCGTGGAAACCCACTGGATGGCCTTGGGCATATCACAGACTCATATCGCTAGGAACCCCCATGATAGGTCCACCCTAGTGTTGCCATAAGTTAGAAATGACTTGAAGGCACACAGCAGCAACAGCAAAACTGGGAAACCCAGCTGGCAGAAGATCTAAAGCTGGGTCAAGATTTCTAGAAGCTTTTCAATTTTTTTTAAAATTATTTTTGGAGGACTCATCCTGCACAAAAATTTGCATGTGAATGACTGGCATAGAAAACAGTATATTCTGCCCAGAAAACAAGTTTTTTTCTATGTAAAACAACCATGTGAAAATTTTGTGCAGTGTTAGTCCATGTTTGCAAATAGACTTCAAAAACTGTGTAGTTTTGGAAGACTTTCTCACAGCTAGAAGAAAATTGGTAAAATTACCCATTGCTTTGTTTGAGGAGAAATTTGGTAAGGAATCACATTCCTATAATCTCTACTCTAATTTACAGTAGTTGCTTTGCTTATTATGCTATTCAACTCCACATGCTTGGACTGCAAAACCACCAAACTAGATCAAACTAAAATGGAGAGCATACCAAGGCTCTGGAACCATTCCTTCAAATTCTTTTGGTTCTTCCTAAACAAGCACTTTGGAATTCTGTGCCTAATTCTCTAGAATGAATATTTATGAATGGTTTTGACCCCACTTAACTTGACACCTTGAATATTAACATGCAAGTTCAAGGCCAATCAGCAAATTTCAGCCTTTTTTTTTTTTTAGGAAACTTGTTCATTGGGTTCATTTTTTTAAAACATGAAATAACTATTAAGTATTGCAGGTGATACCATTCAAATGTTTGTTTTACTCAAATCCTGAGCAAAATGACCAACGTGTACTTCAGCAACACTGGACAATAAAACAAGGACAGATCTGAATACCTTGGAGAGAGAACAGAGAATTCAGACCATGGAGATATGGCTGCTCTGGGCTCGTGGGGGAAGGAAAAGATGAAAAGACATCTTCTGCAAGCATACTCTTGTCTCTTCCTCACCAAGCTGAGTCCAACTGCCGTTTCAAAGTCTGAATCGCCCTTTCACTCCCCTTCCCACCAAAAGGAAGCAGCCGTAGCTCGGAGAAGTACATGGAACTACCAAGGTGGAGCTCCATCCAAGATATGATCTTGGTTTCTGTTTGTTGTGCCCTTTTATTCTTTTTATTCCTGAGATGGTTTGGTGTATCCTCAAGAGTTTAGATATGTTCTGTTAGATACACGCATGGGGCTGGCTGAGATTCCTGACTGAGTCCCCTTATACATTTCCAAACGTTATGGTTCAAGCAAAAAGGGATAAGTGAAAAACCTCCTGAACTGAAATCCAAATCACTTAAAACTTCAAGGGTGGCTGACATGATGAAAGTATTCCTTTGAGGGGCAGTGAGGGAAAAAAATGAACTGCTACAGAAATCATGCCTCACAATGCTGAGAAAATTAAGCATAATTTGGACACTCACTTATAGAGGTGTTTTATTTTGTTTTCATATGTGCAGGGGGGTTTTTTCTATTTATATTGATGGTGGCGGTGATGAGAGATATCTATGGAAGGATCATATTATAGGTCAATGCCACCTGATTTTTACTTACTCAGTTAATACTTGAACAAGTATACAATTGGTCTCTGGTATATACACATCTCTGAGTTTTCCAATGGCGCTTTCTGTTTATTTAGTTTTTAGCTGCATATAAAATACGTATGCTGGAGAAATATGTGTCCAACTGCATATAAAATTGACAGTAGTCTCCCTTCCATAAGCGCTGTTCTGCCACATGGCTAGACGTTTAACAGCACATTTCATTAGTGCCATAGCAGCCCATCTTCCATGCTTAGAACTGTGGAAAAGCTCCCAAGAACAAGAAAATGATTGCACATTCCCTTAACTAGTTTTGAGGTTGAATTCCTCCCAACAGGTTACTCAAAAGTTCTTCAGCAATTCTTGTAGCTCTGTAAATGAGTTAACATTAAAGATCTTTACAGAGCCTTAATACACACACACATTTCCACCTCCTGCCCACACATATTTAAATATATCTCCCCTGCTTCCGGTACCCATGGGATATTTATTCTGGACAAACTGGAAAATCATTTGTAGTAAATTAAAAAAAAATCCTTACAAATTACTCACTGTTAATTAAATAACCTGATTCTGTCCATTGAAGCTAATGCATTAAAGTATTTAATGTTTGTTTGGTAAACTGTTTTACTAAATGCTCCTTTGACTTTTATTGGTAATAAACATTAGCATTTATGGTCCATGAAAGCAGCTCCAACATCTAGCTTATGCTGTTGCTATTTACAGTTTGATAATGAAATACCATTAGCGGCTTCCACATGCCTCAATTCTCTCTCCTCCTCTCTCGCCCCCCTCTGTCCTTCACTTAGGCCATTCACACAACACGTGCAGTGAACTGCTTGCAAGATTATCCCCCAAAGGAGATCTCCAATGCAAACTCATTCTTGATGAGCAAATATTTTGCTAACAGGAGGCTCGGTGTTCTGACATTTAGCTTGCACTTTTCTTCCTGTAATGCGAGCATATTTCTCTCCTCTATGCTTTAACGAGGCCAAAGCAAATAATCGGCATCCCTGTTCACTTTCTCATTTTTTTGAGGGGATGTGAAGTTCCAGGGGAAATGCTGCTGAAGTCTGGTTCCCCAATGAATGAAAGAAAACTAGAGATATAAGGTCTAAGATTATTGCCAGAATCTTAGATCAGCTACTTGGGGAAGGAGATGTTACTAAATAATGTCTCCTGGTCCAACCTCCCTCCGGTCCACCTTAGAGGCAGCGGCTGGATAGGGATGTTTTCAACCTTCTCCCACCAGGCTGTGAGGCTATGACAAGGACTTGCAGTAGATTCCTGCTTCTGATGTTTACGGGCTTGCTTACTGGTGGGAGGGCAGTGGAAACATCCTCTTTCTTGTGCCCTGATCACCAGATGAATGGATCTTCTTCTCTTGGAGTGGCTGCTAGATGTTAAGGTGGGCTAGGAGATTATGGCAACACAGGATTAGTGAGTACAGATCAGTTACAGATCTGTAACTCTGGGATACAAATAGATAACTGCAACACAGAATATTAGCATCTTTAAGAAAAGCATACATGGAGTTAAGCCCAAGGTCTCCACTACCACCCCACTGCTTCTGGTGGTGCTGGCGGGGAATCTTCAGCAAGGCCAACCTCATATGAGAAGAGGAAATGCTAAGGCCAGGACTTCATAAACATTGGGCATAGCAGGCTATATAATCCAACCCTACATCAAATCCAGCATATTTGCCATATGATTGAAATCCGTCCTTCCACCCAAGGTCAGTTCCAGTGTGGAAAATTATTGGTCCTCTGTTAAACCAAAAAGGTTGTGCTTGCTGGACACAATCTACCACAGGCTTTCTTCCATTCCTCTGTAATGAATCACCAGGAAGAGCTGGTTCATGGTCAGTGGTGACACTATTAGGTAACTTAGGATGGTTATCACACGGGTTCTTTTGAAACTGCACCATTCCCTATACCCATTGTTTCTTCTTTCAATTTTGATTGATATGTCATTCAAACACATGGTTTGATCCCCAACTTTATACTAAGCAGTAGTTCACCTTGGGAAAACATCAACCATTATCCTGGAATCTAACAGTCAATGAATAGTTGTAGAGCCATTACGCAATCTCACTTTCTTCTAGCACACATTTGATGGGACTTTCTTCATCTCTCTTTGTCTCTATGACCCTCTTCATTATTTAAAAACAAGCCCTTGGAGCAGATTTAAAGGACAGATGGGAAGGCACTTCTCCAAAGTGCATTGGGAACTTCTGGTGCCCACCAAGTGGCCCTATTTTGCTCCAGCACTTCCTAGTGAGTTTCTAGATGTGTATCAGGAAGTGCCTGAATGTTCAGTACCTACTGCTCATTGGGCCATTATCCTGTCCAGAAAGCCAGCCACAGTTCACAGTCCTCCAATAGAATCCGTAGTAGTAGCCACAAACAAGGCTTACAAAAGCTGATCAGTCAGTTATCATTTTTGTTTCAGTAGTCCAAGTGAGTAATAAATTCAGAGCATCAGTTCAAGGGAGTATCCAGCAGAGCTGTCAGTGTACAAAGTGGGGGTCAAGGTTTTCCAGGAACATGAGCCAAAGATAAAAAGAAAACAGCCTTGATTCCACTGGAAATGCCAGTTGTCTGCAATGGATTTCTTCTCACTCCATTCCTTGTATTTATAAGCCAACAGTCTCCCCGAGCTGTTTGCCTAATTATTGTGTCTTTATATAAATGCTCTGAGTCTCATGGGATCTCCCTTTCTCATTTATGATGGGCTTCAGTAAGAATTGTCTTGCTCATGTCTATGTGTCGTGACTGTTGGGCAAGATCCTTACTGTGTTTGCACCTGAGCCCTGGGACACAACAGCCATGTCTAGCATTGTGCAATGGTACCTTTCTCTTGCAAAATTACAGCAGCCTCTAGGTGAATATGGACATCACAAAGTTACTTAGTCCACATAAGGACTCACATAAGGCCATTTACAAAGACTGAGGCCATTTCTGCATGGTGTTGCAGTCCTGAGTTTGGGACATGATGGCAGCAGTCCATGGGTCATGCATTCGCATGATGCCGTCATGCTCCTGCTGCCAATCTGTCTCCACCCATTGAGATTATGGGATATTTGCTTAACGGAAAAAATCATGCAACACTCCCTTCACCACAGGCCATGTCGATGGGGCAGGAATGCAATCACATGCTCCCTTCCCCAGGGCAGCATAGGAAAAAGGCTGGATGTGCTGCCGAAGGAAGGAGGATGTTACTGATGCTCACGTCCACAGGGAGCTAGCTGGGTACAGAGAGGAGCATTCTTGTCATGCTCCCATCCCAGCAAAAGCACTGCTGGGAGCATGATTGGTAGAAAAGGGTAAGCTGCAGAAACGGCCTACAACACAAGTAGAATTCCAGACTATGTTTTTTTTTCCTGCCTTTTTTTTTTTTAATGGGGAAGGGCAAAATATTAGCATACATGGTTTCAGGTGTTAAAGACTCTGGCTGGGTTAAAAAGAGTATATTTGTGTCCTCTGGACTCTCAGGAAGTTGGAGTGTTCATTAGTTCCCCAAATGCGTTGACTGGAAAAGAAAAAAGGTTCCCTAAATCTGTCCTTGTTCTCCAGGGACATTCAGCTCTCACATCATCACATTGCCATTCTAAGGAGGCTGAAGCTTCAAGAGCATTGTCCCCAGTGTCACAATCATCGTCACCCCACAAGAATCAGAATAACAGCAACGAGTGGTGATTGACGGAGCCTTTTTTAAGAGGGAAGAAGTAAGCCAGGTGGCCTTAAAAAAACATACGCTTAATTTCTTAATTGTTCGCAATTGCTTTATATTGAGAGTGAACTGCTGAGTATGTTTTAATTATCATTCCAAGAAAAACCTTGTGTTTAAAATAAATTTTAAAGGAGGAAGCAAAGAGGTAGTTAAAACCACTAATCCATTTCTAACCTTCCTGTGGAAGTGACAACAAAATTAAATGGAGGCTCTCGTGAATCACAGGAGGAGAGATGCGGGTTAACTAATTGGCCTATTTTCGGTGCTGTCAGAATGCTCTTAAGCAATTTTCCTCAATTATAACTGCAAATCAGCACGTTATTTCCTCTTTGCAAACTACTCATTGCCCAAAGACGGGTGAGTTATCCCAGGACGTTTCCTGACGAATTGCTGGAGACCATATCCCACTGTTAAATAATTATAGGAAGCTCGTATTTATGTGCTGCAGCAAAAGGGGAGGGGAGAAAAAGAACTATTTCAGCTCCTAACACAGGAAATCAACAACTGAACACTAAGCAAGTACATAATAATCTTCTCATCAGTTTAAGATTGTCTTTATCTTTGGCAAAATACTAATATTTTTAACTTTTTTGGAAGCCACCTTGGTCTCACTCTGGGAGAAAGGCAGCATATAAATGTAATAAACAAACAAACAAACAAACAAATTTGTCCATAGCCTTTTTGATCTGGAATTGCTGGGCAACCAGTTATGAATTTTTGAAATGTTTATTTATTTAATATCTCATGTTGCTTCCAATAGGGAACCACAAGTAGCTCATGGGCCTTTTAAAACAAAATATGCCTAGAAACAAGTCATTTTTTAAAAAAAAAAAATCAAGCTATTCTTTTTGAAGCAGTGCTAATTGAAAACTGCTTTAACACATTTAAAGCAAAACAAAAAGGATAAAAATGCAATGCCCACTGCCTATAAAAATATGCTTCCGCAACAACCAGATAGTAGTGAAACATCCATCTAAAACGGGGGGAAAGTCTAAGAAAAATGAGCTCAGATATGCAGCCCCAGAGGGAGTTTCATGGAAACAGAACTCTGACTTGCAGATTTGGAAAGTTCAGCATGAGCCTTACTCCTGAGAAGACGTACATAGGGGCTTAGGGGAAGAGGCATCAACTGATGGCTAAAAGATTTCCCAAACAGCCTCTGAATCTGTCAATACATACAGAAGCCACCTGTAAACATTTGTGATAGCTATCCCAGGGAGTCTTGGCTAGAGAGCCTCTTCCATCCATCTGCTTGCCCTATACTTCCAGCAAGAAAGCTTCTGCCACCAGTTGCACACGGACCCTCTGGTAGCATCTTTTCTTTTTCTGGTAGAGGAAAACAAGAAAGTAACTGCTGGTTGCTTATCTTCTTTGCTCTGTCTGGATTTGCAGTCTATATTTGCTTTCTAAGAGACGGTGAAGAAGGAGTTGCTATGCAACTGCAGGCAAGTACTACCAGTAGAAGAGAGAAGAAGGAAGGTCAACAAGTGGGAACGACTTCTCCTTCTTTGAGATTCCACCAGTGGGCAAATGTTGGCATGTAGAGCAAAAGAAGGACTAGACGTGGATCCTCTTTTGTGGGAAATCTACACAGGAACCAGTTTCCACCCTGACGCCCCTCCCCATTGGTCACATCTGCCACAACAAGCTCAGCTATCTCCATTTTCCTCTGCAGTCCCTCTCAAAATGGCTACAGGAAGTGACAGTGCATCACTTCCTGTTGCAATTTTGAAAGGGACTATTAAAGCAATGGAGGTATTTGGAAGTAGCAGAGGGGTCTGGGGGTGTTTGTAGAGGTGGTTTGTGCATGTTTTAGGGCAAAAATTGTCCCTATTTTTTGAAAAAAAAAGTTTGTGGTTTTGGGGGGCTAGTGGGGCTTCAGAGACCCCAAAAGCGGGGTCCAGGAAACCCACAGGCATCAGTTTGACCATCCCTGATCATGGTCCTAGCACCTTTAGCAACTCTCGAATAAGCAATAATATCCACTGGTACCTGGAGGGTTTCCTACACATCAAGCCTATACCTTTTTCATTAAAAAAGGCATAGGCTGAGATTCCATATCATGCTTGCATGTGTAAATCTACATGCAAGTTGCTATTGAGCAGTGGCATATTTTTGAAATATTTTTTTTTTTTTGGTATTTCCAGGCTTTCATTTATATCTAAAACTATATCTAAATTGGTATATTTTTAAGTTTATATTTAGAGAGGACGTTAATGTCTGGTGGTTTATGTTTTAATCTAGATTTATGTGTTTAAATGATTTTATGGGTTTTTTAGTTATATACCGTATTTTAATCTATGTTGTACCCCACCTTGAGCCTTGGGGAGAAGTGGATAATAAGTAATAAATAACTATCATTATTATCATCATCATCATCTTATTTTTAGCCTCGTGGTAAGCCACCCTGGGTCCCTTGTTCGAAGAAAGAGGAGATATAAATGAAAAAAAAAAA
Source organism: Iguana delicatissima (assembly GCA_948472985.1). Lineage (NCBI taxonomy): Eukaryota > Metazoa > Chordata > Lepidosauria > Squamata > Iguanidae > Iguana > Iguana delicatissima. The sequence continues at coordinate 1,324,316 of CAOKZL010000087.1, forward strand.
AAAGAATAAATTCACAAGAGTAACTCATTGCATTTGGTGTGTGTGGTGTCCAGACGGAAAATGGCTAAAGGGAACTTGCCCAGGGCCTTAATTTCAAGTATTTGGGGCTTTTCCGTTGTTACTATGAGCTCACAAAGTTTTCACTCTAAATAGCCGTTCTATTTTTAAAGTTCACTTGACGTGCCTTGAATAAAAGATGGCTGAACAGGTGCTTTTTTTCCATGTGTTCCTGCCAACTGATTAGAGCCTGAGTTACAGAAATTCTGTGTAGCTGCCAAGCAAATTTCTGTCACAGAGACCAGAGATGTCTGCCAACGGACTTGGCAAATCTTGAAAGCGTTGCTTGTTGTTCCCTCCTTCTCCGAGACTTTCTTTCCCACCCTTCAAAGTGCAAAATCTTGCTCTCGAGACACTGTAACGGATATTCTATATGTGGTGTCAAGTCAAGGATACACCATTGGTGTGTATAATGACAGCTATATATACAGTAGTGATTCAATTAAGCAAAATCCATAACTGGCCTCACCTTTCATTACACTTTTGACTCCGTCTGAACACGAGGCAATCTTGACATTCATATCTATTCAGGTCAGGCAGCTTTAACTCTGCAGGCTCCAGTTTCAGTGCTCCCTCAGGAGAAAGCCGTGGAGTCTTAACGAATGCAGAAACTTGCTTTATGCTTTCCCGTAGCCAAGAGAGTTCTTTTTGAGCTTGGCTAATATCCAGACACGGGCAGTCCAGAAACACAGGATGACTGCAAATGAATTAATGAAACATGCAGAGTGGATGTGGCTTCTTTCTCCCAGATGAGAGACAGACAATCATTACTTAAAGGAAAGGGCAGGTGAATTCGTTCCCTTCTCTTCTCACAACAAGTTTTCCAATAGCAGTGGAGCTCCAATTAGGGCTGTAATTCTTCAGTAATTTCATTTGCAAGAAAAACAGTGAGAAATTTCAGCCATTTTCTTCCAGCCGTGACAAAAGCGTCAAAAACTGGGCAGATTTTTGGAGGCTGTTCACAGCTTGAGACTTGTTTTACACAACATTTGCACGCGGCAAAAACGTGCGTGTGCGCGCACACACGCAGAAAACAGTATTTTCTGTCCCAGGCACAGCATTTTCCATAAAGAAAACAATATTTCTGTACAATTCCTGCACAGAAAATGCTATCATTCTGGACTTATTCTGCATAACATTTGCACATTTTTTGTGTGTGCAGAAAACAGCATTTTCTGCCCCTGATACGGCATTTTCCATAAAGAAAATGATATTTCCGTATAATTTTTTTCACAGAAAGTGCTATCATTGGGGACTTATTCTGCATAACATTTGCACATTTTTGTGTGTGTGCAGAACACAGCATGTACTGCTCCAAACACATTTTCTGTGCAGAAAATAATATTTCTATTTTCTGCCAGTTTTGCTGCCAAACTTTTTTGATCCTTGGGCGCAAAAAAACTCACACCCCTTGAAAAGTAATGTAAGAAACTGTAACATTATTATAATGTTCCTATAATGTAATTTATGCTCTCAAAATATTATTGAAGAGGCATGGAGGGGACTGGAAAGATCTGGAGACATTTTGTAATCCTTGTTCTGAAAAGGGAGTTTCTACAAATTAAGATGTAACATGTCATGTAATGTTATGAACAAAACTGAGGTGACAAGGTACACAAAAAAGCCAATTTAGAGGAGGAAGAGGAGAAGGAAGGAAGGAAAGAAATAAGAAGTAATTAATTACTTTTTAAAATTAACATTCTGAGCTCTATAATCTACATCTGAAGAGCCACATGTAATAAGCAAAAACAAAATCTCAAAATACCAAAATAATACCGATAAAACAGTCACTCCAAAAGATGCAGATCGCAAATTTTGTATGCCAAATGGAGGCAGATAGAGCACACTTCTGCATTATTATGGCTTTACTTTAAGGTTGAGTTGCTGGAACTGACATGGCAGGATCAGCAACCATGTTGGCCTAACCTCTGGCACATTTCTTGATGAGAATCAGTTTCAAGTTTTTGTGTTTGGCAAGAGTTTGTCACAGTTCACACCCATAAATGCAAACACAATTTGCAAAATGAAGTCTGTATGCTTCCAAGCAATAACAAAAGCATAGATTTGCTTTAAAAAATGAACACGAAAAATTGCGCATGTTTGGAAACTGTACCTTTGACACACTTTAGTCAATGGGAGAAATGTGTGCACTTTTCAAAAGGTGTGGACTTTCCAAGTCCTAGACATCTTCTGTTTTCTTGACTGCAGTATCTATTCTGATTTATAACTGAACCTAGGTACATAGATGTGTACAATCCAATGGCATTGCAAGGGCATTTACATATGAGTTGCACATGTACTGTTTCAGCCGCTTCCAGCTTCGTGTGTATACCTGCAAGTTGGAAGAAAAAGAGAATCCCTTTATAACAGATTACAGGTTGGAATTGTGCAAAGAAACTGAGACATTTCTTTCACAGACAGAAGGAGAATGCCCCCAGTTGGATTTAGTATTTCAAGCATGCTCCCTCTGATTTAGTGCATCTGCCTGAAAGACATCAGCATTCCTGTTTGGTTTGGTTTTTTAAATAGATTCTTATTTTGCACTGATTGAGCTAACTAAGGGACTGCATTAGATTGGAAATGTACTGTTCAGAATCTCAGCGTTTGCATGCTTCCTGGCCCTTTCCCCGAAGGAGCACAGTTCAAATGGCATCAATATCAGCATCTTCTGCATAATTTGCCCAGTCTCTGCAAGTTTCCACTCCAGATGCTGCCGGGTGCAGTCGAGGAACTTCGCAATGTGCTTCAGTTTGGTGGCACAGCTCCATGGTAGGTTACTATTGCCTAGGCAAACCTTTTGGCAGTACCATCTGTTCAGCAATCTGATGTTGGCACAGAGGAAAGTATTCGTGGTGACTGGTCCCAGATGTATAGCTCCCATCATGTTTAGGCTTAATGAGTTTGGATCTTCCAGGAAAAATAAATGAGACTTTTTCTTCTACTTGAACACAGGCTTAACGGCCCAGAGAAGAGGAGGAGGGGAGAAGGACATGGCATTTCTGTCCCCTGCCTCATGCTAAACAGGAACAGGTGATGAGAGAGATTACTTCCTGAAACCCCCGAATCAGTCAGACTAGGCCATACAGTGTTGGATGGACAGACGCCTGTCTGTCTGTCTGTCTGTCCGTCCATCCATCCATCCATCCATCCAATGTATTAAAATGTTTCTATCCCAATCTGCTTCAAAAGATCTCCAGGTTGCGTGCAAGCAAAATCAACACAGACAGGTTAAAACAATTTAAAGCAGTAAATACAGTTCTGATAAACTAAGGACATATTAAATGCATTAACATGATAAAACAGGTTTAAAATATTCAAACAGTTTAAAACCAAATATGCAAGCCATTGAAGTACAGTAGCCCCTCCACGTTCATGAGGGTTCATGGCACAGAATCCTCACAAAAATGGAAAAATCACAAATAACTCCCACCCCTATGATTCCCCTCCAGAGCTCCCCATCCCATTCCTTTGCCTCTGGCCACAGCATTGAGGAGCAGGGAGAGAAAAGACATAGTAAATGGTTTACCGGTACTTTCCTCTCAAAGAGAAGAGTACAGTTTTCCCCTTCTAGTTACTTTCAGTGGCTGTCTTGAAAAGGGAGGGGTAAGAGCAAAGAGAGCACCTGACCAATCAGCAGCCAATGCACAGCAGAAACTGCAGTCACATGGGAGAGAGGACGTGCTTCCAGCAGTGGGAGGGGGTCTTTGCTCACCCAAAAGGAAAAAAAAAAAACATCCATTTTAAACACAAGCCTGGTAAGCCTGGGGTGAGGAATGCAAGCGAATGGGAGGAGGAGAAGTGGGGGAAGGCAAGCCCTTGCCTTGCAAATAATCAAATTCATGAAGGTCAAACCCACAAACATGAAGGGAGGACTGTATTCGTACAAGCACTTACCGGCGCTTTGAGCCTGTTCTCTGGTAAGCACTTAACCATCACTCAAAGCCTGATTGTTTATGTCCTGACTGTCATCCAGAGCAAAATCTTGTGACTGTTTAGCACCAGGTGGAATGTGATCCTGTCAGCACTTAATACCCCAGAGCAAGATTCTGTGAGTACTTCACTACCTCCAAAGCCTGATATTTATTTATTTAAAATATTTGTACCCTGCCCTTCAGTCAAAAGGGCTCCCAAAGGAGCTTACAGGCTCACAATTCAGTGGGACATGATGGACAAGGAAAAGGAGAGGGTAATAGAAGAGGGGGTTAGGTCTAGCAGATGTTGGCTGCTCTTCTTTCCCTCAAAGGCCACAGTGATGGCACTTGCAACATGGAGAGAGGGCTTCTCACTAGCCTCTGTCCCATGCCCAGTGGAGGTGTGCCTGGCTGCTTCCCCACCTAAGGCCAGAAGAGTGTCAGAAGACATCCCACCAGCTGCTGGACAAAGACGTGACGGAGTTGTATGTGGTTGCTCTTCTCAGAAGTGAGAGCAGTGAGAATTGGAAAATGGAAGGAGGACTTTTCACTGGCCACTGGGACTAGCACGCCATGATGTAAATCTATCTGTACATAATGCCAGCCCAAGCCAAGCCCAGTAAGTGCCCACCAACATGTTATGCTAGGACAGTAAAAAGCTCCAGGGATAGATGACCCCACCTTGTAAATGTCCAAATCCTCTAAAGAAAGAGGGTCATCAAAGCATGTGAGTGTCCAGGTCTTCCCGAAACTCTGCTGAATCAAACAAATGCTACATGCCTCTCTTCATGGACTTTATTCCTACCCATGCAGAAGAATATGGTAAGAACTATTTTTAGCTACAGCTTCTGTAAGCCTAATAAGGACTGAATTGCCTTTTTAAAAAACTAAAAGCCCTGTTGAACAAACTCAGTAGGCCTTATTTGAGTAAACATGCATAACTAAGTTCAGGCTGCACATTAGAAAAAGCACTTCAGTTCATCTATGCTGCCTGTTATTATCTCATCATTACCAGTTTCCTGAACTATCCAGTCCTCCAGCTCTTCAACTTTATAATTTATTGAACCTGATTAAGTGGAAAATTTCAATCCTTTCCATTTTCCTCATTCATTATTTGAGCGTGCAAGTAATGTCTATTGCAGTAATCTTGAGAAATATGAAGCTGGTGTTCTACACTGTACCGCAAACCAGAAGCGAAGGCAAGATAGCTCCCAAGATCCAATTCGACAATATTTTCACAAGAAGAAAAAAAGCCACAGAACTACCAAAAGGCTAGATTCCCCCCCCCCCCATATACTTCATCTGAACATGGAGTTTAGGATAACTCTCTACTGGGGATGTTAATATTTGACTATTTCATCCTGGCAAATGAGGACAAAAAAACCCACCATTTTTGTTTTCCTTGCTGCACAGAAAACAAATATTTCTGTGCAGTTTTTGCCCAGTATTGACACATCTTGAAAATGGGTTAGGAAATTTTGTGCAGAAATATACACAGTGGTGGTGGCGGTGGTGGTTGCTTTGCCAAGACTTGTGGGGAGTTTGTGCAATAAGGATGAGCACAATTTGGCTGCTCCCAAATTTGGAATTTTCTAACACAAGAGGTTTGTTTGGCTTTCTCTCCCTCTCCTTTTCTTTCACCTGTGCTCTTATTTGGCACTTTGGGGACGGGGACGGGGGCAGAAATACATTTCAAATTTAAATAAGAATCTGTAGAAAGGTTTACTTAACAGTTGAATAAGTCTGCAGTTCTATAGTACCCACTTACCTTTGAAGATTCATGTACGTGTATAAGATGTATATGTATAGGATTACCTTATATACCAATTATTTCTGAGGGTTGGGTTTTGACCATTTCTCCTCATTACTTTATACCAGAACTGAAATGCTACCTGCAGATATTACCATTTCTCATTCAGATGTTATTACTCTTCAGCCAATGAGTTCTCAAGGTAGCGTACAATACAATGGCTTTAGAACAACAACAAAAGAATGGCCATGTTAAAGGCAGAAAATGAAAAATGTGAGAATCTAATGGGGATCTTCAACTGAAAGCAGAAGCCTATCATCAAATCTTAAAAGAGAGGTAGTTCTCCTCCCTAGGAAACTCCCATGCATCCTCAAAATATACTTCAGAAGTCTGGGAAACCCTCTGGAGCATAGTTTTAAGTAGTGAGGAGGGCTGGTGAAGGAAGGCATTGAGATACCCCATTGCAGGCATTCAGGGGCAATGTGGATCTCAAACCTCTTCTGAGAGTTGACAGATTTCTCCCATCACTGATAGTGAGAGAGTGGAACTCAGGTATTCATATGAATTCCTTTCAAAACCTTTTTGGGGGGGGGGGGCCGGGGGGAATAGGACATAGGCCATTTCCGTACTACACTGTTATAGTGCTATTATTCCACTTTCAGCATCCTATGGAATCCTGGGATTTGCAGTTTAGGGAGAACCATTTGGAATTCTCAGCCAAGGAGCTCTTTGGTTTCAGTAAACTACAAGCCCCAGAATTCCACAAGATGTTGAAAGTAGAATAATAGCACTAGAACAGTGTAGGGCAGAAATGGCCATAATTTCTCTAAAGGAAACTAAATGAAATCTTAGAGCCATGTTATGGGTCCAATGTTGGCGGGAGGGGGGCATCATTGGCTGACCTGATCCCTTTTCATTTCCTTCTGAGAGTGTGTGGGGTGTGCAGGCTGCAAGCACAATGGCTAGGACATTTTTTTTGTTCAAATGGACACACGCTCCCATTGATTTGTCTGCCCACGTAAGAGATGAAGATGCTATTGAATGCATTTATGTCACAGAAAGCATCCCAAGCCTTAAAAATGTATAAATTTCCTGGTTCAGTCTGTTAGGCACAGAAGTGGGTAAAACGGTTTTGTTTCTAAGTCAGTGAAGTGAATTTCTCACACGTCCCCGGCTCTGGCCATCAACACAGCTTGTGTCTTCTTGGCTTTTATCAGGCCGCTTAAGGGAAGGAGAGCATTCTTGAAATGCATTCCCAGTCTGCAGCGTGGTGCTTCAGGTACTAAATTCTGATTTTAGTTAGCACAGTGATGTATTGTGTTGCAGAGAGAGACAACAACAGGAGTGGTTGTGGGCTTAACTAGGATATAAAAGCATCCATTTATATCTTCCTCATTTACCATACCCTCTCTTGAGTATGACAAATGCCGTACCTGGGCCCTCTGAGGCAGTTTTGCCTTCACCTACACCGCACTAAACTCAAATAAATAAATGTGGGTTGCTGAATTATATGTCATAAAAATACATCACAGAAACCGCTTGCGTTCCATGATTAAGTAGGACTCTAAAGGAAGAGCGCGCCTTCAGACAATCATGTTAATTTCACCACTTTTTATAAGACAAAGTAAGAGATATGGGCTGGATTTCTGTTGACGAGCCTTAACCATAGTAGGCCCAATCAACTGTTGGGTGGTGACTTGAGAGGCAAGTAAATCCAAGTGATTCAATGGGTCTACTCTACTCCGGACTAACCACAGGATTTAGGTCACAGAGCAAGCTTGGGCCATAGCATTTCATAAAGCTGGTTGGAAAAGAGAACTGATCCTGAAAGGAGAGAGACGCACAGACATCCAGGCAGCCATTTTGTATTTTTGTATTTGAATGCAGTGGACACACTCACATGCAAATCTCTTTTGGTTTTGCATTGAGAAAGTGCACAAACATTTATGTACCACTGAGAGCAACAGAGGTAGGGGAGGGGAAAAGAAGGAAGGAAAGGAAAGAGGGAGGGAATGACACCAGTCAATGACAGATGCTAACTACCATGTCAGTAGTGTGGTGAACCTGCCCAAACTAGAACAGTCACTTCTCAAAGTGATGAACCTATTTGTGGCATAGAGGTCAGTACCGTGGACAGCTTGTTTAAATTTTGACTCAGTCCCTCAGTGAAGTCTGATGCCATTTCTGGACTACATTGTTATAGTGCTATTATTCTACATTCAACCTCCAATGGAATCCTCGGGTTTGCATTTCAGAGAGAGGCATTGAGAAGCTCCTTGGTCTCAGTAAACTACAAACCCCAGAATTCCACAGGATGTTGAAAGTGGAATAATAGCACTATAACAGTGTAGTGCAGAAATGGCCTGATTAACCACCCTACTGACTTGGAAGCCATCAGTTGTATTTCTCATGCAATCAGCCTGAAGGTGGGAGAAAAGTGAGCCAGACTAACCAGGGTGGCTCAAGGATGGAGGAGTAGAGGGCAAGAGGTTGCAGAAGGGACAGATTAGAGCATGGCCAGGGCTGGGCAGGACTGGGCACCCTCTGGCGGGACTCCCTATTCATTGTCCCACAATTTCGACAGTGCCCCTGGTCATTGCAAAAGAATTCTTTTCCCTGGCCAGATCTGCTCTCTAGTTTGGAAAAACCATTTGCAGAGAGGGCAGGAAGGAGGGAGATACGTAAGTGGCTTTATGTGCTGTCATGCAGCACGTTGAAGAAGACACAAGGCTATGTAAGCCCCATCTTCTTCTTGTTCTAGCCCCTTTCTCTACAGTGACTCACAGTGAAGAAGCATGAAAAGAATGCTCCTAAAGACCTTCAGGGAAGTGGCTTGGAAGCACTATGGGGATGTAAGAGAGGGGGTTGTTTTTAACTGTTGAAGATTTAAATAATAATTATAATAAACAGGAGAGGGAACAGGGAGACTGAAGCTCAGCTGTCGAGCTAGGAGTGTTTTACCTGGAAGACCAAGCAGTCTCCCCAACTCATGTCTCTGAGCTTTCTTTTCCAAATATGTTGACATCTATATCTCTAGCTCATGTGTGGGGTTGGATTTGTGTTGCCTCAATTTCCTTACTTTCTTTGTCCTTTTCACCTTCCCAGCAATAAACACAGCAGCTCTTTTCCTTACTGCAAGTGTGTGTGTGTGTTTATTTCCTTTTGGTTTTGCATTTGCCTTTGCCTGGGATTGTATCACTGATTCAGTTAAGACCTTGCAAACAGAACTCGCTTTCGGAGCCCTCTGCTGGTGCAGAGGGTTAAACACTAAGGCTTTGTAATGAATTCATTAGTTCTGAAGGTGATAGTCTCAAAATTCCCTGTACTCCCTTTTGGATTGTTTTTGGAAATTAGGTTTTCATGCATAACATACATCTTATTTTATTTTAATATTAATAATAATACAAATTAGAATAAAAATCTAAGCTAGTTAAATAAGTAAATAAATAATTAGCACTCTTCTTGCAGACATACAATCTCTTGAGGATCCCCTGTAATTTTTTGCTTTGTAACAACATAAAGCAACCCAAACAAGCTCAGGGAAAGAAGAAGGAAGGAGAAGGTCCCCCTTCTAGGCCTTCAGCCAGGCTTCACCCACCCACATCATCTTCTGATCTAAAAGAGGAGGCAACAGATATAAAAGCCATTTTGACCTGTCTGGAGGCTTTGGAGAAGATAGATAGATAGATAGATAGATAGATAGATAGATAGATAGATAGATAGATAGATAAATGGAAAAAGAGTGTCAGAGGCTAGAGGGACTGGTAAAGGTCAGAAAGCCAAAAGGCAACCTAATGAGGCACTGTAGAAAGGCTGACCTGATGGCAAAAGTGGGTCATTGTGTGTATTCCGCCTCCTCCCCATCCATCTGGATGATTTTAACTCATTGGGCACTTTTTTTCAAGATCACTATCATTTCAACAGAGCCTGAGCAGTTGAGGAGAGATGAACTAAGTTGTTTGTCCAACTTTTGTGGCAGGGGCATTCAGGTTCTTGAGATTGGAGACGTGTAGATGTACTCTTGCAGGGTTCTTTTGGCCAAGCCAAAGGTCTGCAGTCTAGGACTCTGGGATGCTTGTGCTAGATATGGCTGGATCTATATGGTCAACCATCAGCAGCTCCCCAGAGCTGTGAGGCACTGGGAGGGGGTGCTTCTTGGAAGACCATCCTCCACACTCTATGGAGCGGGCATGTGGCTTCACTCATTTCTCTAGGCTGTGAGTTTTCACCCAAATCTGACATGCTCTAGGCCTTTATCTTAGAGTAGGTTGCCACCAAACATTAGTTACCCTCTACTGATTGCTCTCACTGGGTTTAATAAATTGTGGCCCTAGCTCAACTAAACCTTTGAGTCTGCCTCTTTATTTCCTGTCTTCAAAAGACAATGCTGGGCTATGGGGACAAATACTCCGAGCTAATCAAGGGTCTCTTCCTCTTTGCACTGCAGAGTCCATATTTATGTCTTCCCTGTTTCTAGGCTTTCTCAGTTTTACAGTTCTTCTATTTGAACATCTCATCATGCATATCCTTTGTTTTGTGGAGTTTTTTTTTCTTTAAAAAATGTTGGAGTAGGGGGCTGTAGAGGTCTCTTGTTTGAAAAGATAGGGAGTTTGGAAAAAAGATGCTCATTAAAAGATGAATTAAGCCAGTATCCTTGAGACAGTTAATGAGATATGCTAATTTTGAATAAATAGGTCTGGACTGAATTCTTGATAAGAAAACATCTGCTTGGCGGAGCTGAAAGTCGCTTTCAAGGGAGGGAAAGAGGTCTGAAGACAGTGAGATCCGATAAGCAAAATGCAGACAGTCCTGATGGAAATCATTTGAAAAGAACAAATTGTTTTTCAAGTTACGTCTGGAAGGAAGTGCCTGCCACTGTGGGATTTTAGAGAATCTGTTTCAGATTGTGGGCATGTTACTTTTTTGGACTATAACCAATTACCCTGCTGGCTAGTGGACTTCGGGGGGAGTTGTAGTTCAACAGAGTTAGCCTTCCAAGCTCCTTTCTGTTTTAAAGGACATACAGTACTAAAGCTCCATACTACAAAGAGTGTGTTCCAAGAAAGGCACTATAATTCTTCAGTGCTCTTTCCTCCAAAAGCTGCTCTGAAGTCCACCATTCAAGGAAGCTGACATATGGAACAATAATTCCAGCAATGCTTGAATGTCATTACAATCGCTGTATGTAATTTCAGCACAAAGTCAGTTCAGGGTACATTGTGCTACTTTATACAGAACACATTGTACTTTATGTCTTTAATAAGACAGCCTAATGGCCTACCATTAACATGTTTATATATACTCACCAAATGCTTTATTTTATAACCTTAGGATTCACTTTGGGCAATAACTTTCTCATAATTCCTTTTAAACCTGTACTTGATTTGTTCTGACCCCTGGAAGTTTCGGCGTGGCAGAACAGGTCTTAATGAAGTGTGTAGCAAAATCCATACTACCGTTTGCTATCTATATCTAATTTTAACAAGCAGTCATTAATAGGCCATCTGCTCTCATAAACTGGGGAAATGTTATCATTGCTGTGGGGTATTTTTGAGAAGATGGCAGAGCGGAGATCGGACTGCGCTCTGGTTCAACTAGATTAACTCACCTGTTTGGAAGGGACACCACTGGGGGAAATGGCTGCTTCAGTGTTCATTCAATGGTACGGAGCTGTCCAAGGCGTTGAACACATCTGGAGGAAAGGTTTCAGCACTGTAGAGAGCAGCTTTAACATTAACGTTAAAACTCGGAGCAGATTTATCAGCCTCGAAACATGTAAACCTGTTCCAACAAGGTCTAAGAATACAGTTAATTATTTTTTAAAAAAATAACTGGCACCCTATTGTGAATTTATAATGCTGTAATCCAACTTATGATTGTGCCATGTAGAACTGCAGCACTGAGCAAGGTTCATATTCCCAGGAAGACGTGGGTGTTGTCATAGGTGAGCGACATGGCCATTGTACAATGGCCACCATGTGCAACAGAGCAGGATTTGTGAGACAGGCTGCCCTTTCAGAAAGATAGGACAAGATAAGAGAGTCAACGCTCCCTCCTTCAACAGTTCCACAAGTTACTGATAATCCATAATAGCAGATAGTAGAAAGTCATGGGTGACCTTCACTTCACTGGAAAAATGTCCTACCTTTTGTGTTGCCCCATTGCACAAATGGCACATCTTGCACAGGGGCCCATTGTACATGGTCATTATTATCTAATATGGCTGTGTCTTGGGTCAGTGATGTAGTCCATAGAGCAGCACATGATCTCAGCCAAAGACTCAGTGGAATTTATTAAGAAATTTGTGAATTTGAAAAAATTCTGTTTTGTGTGTGTGTGTGTTTTAAGAAGCCAATAATGTTCTACCTCTCTCCTAAAAAGAGGCAGGAGGTCTCATCTGTAATAAAATCAAATCATTCCATACATTCAGCCCCCCCAAAATAAATAAATAAATACATGGAAAGATAATTCCCTGTTTTATTCAACTGGAGTGCAATTAGCTAAACACCATCACCATGTTAGTCCTCTCCCCGCAAAAAGTGTGCCGAGAATGGATGGCAATTCCAGATGAATGAACTTGTAAGAAAGCAACCGAGCCTGAGATCACAATTTTATTTAATATACCCACTTATTTTGCATCTTTTGAAGTCCGTACTCTGAATCATACTCTTTGTCTGGCAGTCTGCAGTCACAATCCGGTTCTTGTAAAACTCTAAATGTGGAAAAGTTTGAGAGTGAATTATCAGATGATCACTCAGCTCCACAGCTCATCCTAATATCAATGGTCTGGATTTCTCCAGCCCTCCTTCACCATCCCTTCAACGGTGATGCTGCTACATTTCCAGCTAGAAAGAGGAAGAGGAAAAGTAAGGTGCAGAGCAAGTATCAAAATCCATTGCCAAAAGCTTTTAAAACCGTGGCATGCCTTTATATGACATTATTGCTGATTAATTCAATCTTGTAACTCACCAAACAGAGGTGAGAAGCTGTGTTAAAAAGGAATAGCTGGCAGTAGCTGTAGATTTGTAGGTTGCCATTAATATTGCAGGCCAGTTGTGAGGTTGAAGCTGATCTGTATTGGTAGTCAAAAATCCTCCATGCTTCGCAGCCTTCAGCAAAGGTCAACCAACACAAAACACCTTAAGCCCAAACAAGTACACAACTGCATGCAGAAACCTTATCCTCCACCGATGGGTATGCAGACAGCTTGTCTTTATAAATGTTCACAAACTTTTTGAAAAAGTAAATAAATTCTGGCATGAAACTGAGACCCAAGTTTGACTAGATTGTCCTGTCTTTGTGGCTAACTTTATTTTTCAATCCCCTCAGCCACAGGGCAAGGTGATGTGCACATTAGGGATGTAAATCTTTACTTATTTCATGTTTGTATGCAAGAACCAAGAATGCTTCCTGCTGGGAAGATTACAAGAACTGAAATTACAAGACATTTACGAGGAAGCTCAGAATGATTTTCAGCATGCTGGAATTTGGGGGCAGAAGAGGAGTTTTTGCACAACAGTAGGGCCCCTTTTTTGTCATTGAGCTATATCTACCATGGAAAGCGGCGTTTTCTTTAAAAAAAATCTTTTGAGCACTCACGCTTTTGTCAAAAACCAATAATCCTGAAATGTAAAATCTCATCAAAAGGTACACAAAAGCTTTCATAATGTGTTGGGATTTGTTGAGAAAGGCTTTCTCACTAAGAACAAGAATATATATTAATATGGGCTGGGATTTACTTGGAGACTTACAACTTCTTCAGTGGACTTAATGTCTGTTGGAAATAGACAACTGTAAGGGGCTGCTATTATGTTACTATATTAAGAAGCTAGGAAAGTGACCATAATGCGTTGGGACTAATACATAATGGGACCAATAAATGTGCCTTCAACACACAGTCTTTTAGATCTACACCATTTTTCTGGAAATCAACTCCAAATTTCTGCTAGCTTTCTGCTGTTCTGCTGTTAGTATTTCACATAGAAATACAGAACATATCATTACCTTGAGAAAAATGGGTAATCAAGGTATCACAGTAGTCTTCTCTTAGACAGAGATAATCAGAATATGAATTATTCAGGCAATTAGCAGGAAAGGGTATGCCAGTACATGCAACCAGATATGTTTTGGGAAAAAAGGCACAGCATATCTGTCTCTGTTGTGGGGAGGTAATTCTTAGCTAATTTCATTCTTGAAAGAAACAATAAGCTATTTTATCACTTTTCTTTCCATGGTGAGGAAGTATTCGGAACCATGCAGTTTTCAGAGACTATTCACTCTTTGCAACATACTCTGCACAAAATTCATAGGAGATTTTTTGTGTGCGTGCATGCAGAAAACACCATTTTCTGAACAGAAAACACCATTTTGTTCCCAAAAAAAGAATATTGCTTGAATAATGCTACTATTTTCTGCACAGAAAATGCTGTTTTCTGTGCAAAACATTCGTATGGAATTTTTCTGCAGTGTATTTCCTCAATTACAAAGATTCTGTCAGTCCAGGATTCTCCTTGCCAGGAGGCATTCAAGAATATTCCAACCATTGTTTAAATATGTTTGAATATTATTTCCATTCCTAATCTTTTGTTGCAGAATTCAATATATCCACATGGGGGTTGCACAGTGAGACATTGGCACATTTCTTTGAGAAACAGGATGAAAATTCATCTGAAGGCAGTGGTTGAGATCTAATACAACACCTGGTAGAGTATAACTCTGCCCACATAGATCTGCTGGAGGTTTAGGGTTCAACATTTCTGAGTACCCAATGACAGTCAGAGCCTCCTGGATGCAGCCCCACCCCAGTACACCAATGAGAGGAGATGAAATAACTCTGGGGCCCCTTTACACTGCATAGTTATAGCACTATGGTTCCACTTTAACTGCCATGGTTCTGTCTTATGGAATCCTAGGATTTGCAGTTTGGGCATAGAATCATAGAATCATAGAGTTGGAGGAGACTCCAGGGGCCATCCAGTCCAATCCCTTCTATGCAGGAACATCTATCAAAACACCCCTGACAGATGGCCATCCAGCCTCCGCTTAAAACCACCAAAAGAGGAGACTTTACCACACTCTGAGGCAGCATATTACACTGCCAAACAGCTCTGACCATCAGGAAGTTCTTTCTGAAGTTTAGGTGGAATCTCTTTTCCTGTAGTTTGAATCCATTGCTCCTTGTCCTAGTCTCTGGAGCAGCGGAAAATAAGCCCACTCCCTCACCATCATGACATCCCTTCAAATATTTAAACCTGGCTATCATGTCCCCTCTTAACCTTCTATTCTGCAGAGTAAACATCCCCACCTCCCTAAGCCGGTCCTCATAGGGCTTCATGGCTTCCAGACCCTTCATCGTTTTGGTCACCCTCCTCTGGACGCACTCCAGCTTATCAATATCCTTCTTGAAATGAGATGCCCAGAATTGGACACAGTATTCCAGATGAAGTCTAACCAGAGCAGAATAGAGTGTAAGCAGAATAGAGTGTTAGAACTCTCACGCAGAGGGGTCTGGTGCCTCACCAAACTGCAAGAATTCCATAGAATGTAGTTAGGGCAGTTAAAGTATGGCTGTTGGGAAGAGTCCTGTCTGGGTCCTGCGATGGGATCAAGACAACTTCCTCCTTTTCCCATCATATTTTCTTTCATCTTCCAAGTGCATTTTGTGCACTTGTGGGTATTTTATTGTTCTAATGAGAGAAAAACACTTGAGTATTTTAGTGCCCCACCTTTTTTCCTTAAATGAACATATGGATAGATATATTGGTAGACACCAACTCATCAATGACAGAGTGCATGTGAATATAGCAAAAATATATACCCCTTTTTCACCATTTTCAAATATGCACATGCATTCAAAAATATTTTCCCCATTATGTCAATGTTCAGTCATAAATTGTGTCTGGTTCCACCTTTGCTCAGACACATGCAGAAAGTGGAATAATAATTTTTTTTTATGATTCTTATGATTCTTAAATGATCAAAGATTTCTCCAGAGAAATTCATAGGTGTGACTCCAGTTTGACACCTTTTATCAGACATTGATAATTAAACTGTTCATGCCCCCAACATTACTAGCAATTCTGGCCACTGTAGATTGATTTCCATTAAAGTTTCTGTTAGATCTGCCAAGTTAAATGTCATGGAAAAATAGTTTATTCAATTTGGAATATCATCTTTACATTTTAAACTTGTTTGAACACCCAAGAACATTGGGGGAAGCATCGGAACCTTTTATTCAATCCCTGCCTTACAAAATATTGAGAACCTCTTGCAATTTTTCTTATTTTATACCTCATCGCACTGTCTTTTTGTGTATTTAAAGTTTAGTTAATACAAACCTGACAGGAGAGCGGAAGGTAATTTACACTTTTAATATATCACAGAACAGCTATGGCAATGTATTATTTCTGTCAATGGAAAGGTACCATTTCTCTGATAGATGGAGAGACTGGGGAAAATAACTTCTGCAACGTTCATTCCCCCCACTACCACCATCAAGCACACAATAAGACATGTCAGTCCCTCAGAGATGGCAGCGCAAGTACATTACGGGTATGTACATAATTCCGCACATTAATCCTCTTCCCTGAATATTAGAAAGGTTTGGTGGTAAAAGCAGGACTGTCGCTAGAAAATGCTATTTTTTGAAAAGCACAATGACTCATTTAATACAAACATGGGGTGTTTGGGACCAGAAAGGGAGGGAAGGGAGGTATGACTCAATTTCATTTTGTACAATGTCTAGGGCTGGAATTCAGAATTGCAGTTACAGATTTGTAACCTAGAGTTATGGATCCATAACTAATTTGTATTCACAATGGTGGCGCTGTTGCCATGGCCATAAAAGTCCCCCGATCCTGCTTTACTGGGCATCAGCCACTGCAAATGATGAAGGTCTGTCCTCTTGTTGATTAAAGTGCAGTAGACTGGTGTTTTCCACCCATCTCCTGCCAGCGATCTCCAGAGTGAAGAGGAATTGCAGTGGGGATCCTGGTTCTGATTGTCACACCAAGGATCACTGATGATGGGAGGCAGGTAGATACTTTAGACTGCTGGGCCCCGATCAAAGGGAAAACAGACCTCCACCACTCACAATGGCTGATGCCCATTAAAGCAAGATGGTGCTAGGAAATGTTACTTATTTAAGGATGCTATGTAACTGATCTAGGATCTCGACCAATTCTTTTTTTTCCAAATACAGATTTATTTGGCCCTATTTCCATTTCTGTTCATGTTTTTTTAAAGGTCATCTTACAGTTTATGATTAAGTCATCATGAAAATTTGGATGCCTTTCCATGTGAGTGAAACAGGGGTGGTGTCGTGTTTAAGAGTTGCAGGTGCCCAAGCGACTCCATGTCAGTCTAGGGTTGTAAAACAGCAGAATGACTGAGACAATCCTGGGTTTAAGTATGCAAAGCCAGTCAAGGAAGCACCGTTAGGGATGTAGTTCTTTGTTATTCTTATTTTAGAAGAAGAAGAAGAGGAGGAAGAAGAAGAAGCAGCAGCAGCAGCAGCAGCAGCAGGTAATTTTAGCTGTATTTATTTATTTATTTTTGGCTGCAAGAAAGTCTATGAAAAATATAGTTTTAAAGGACTGTTCAGGATTTATCCTGTATAAATTTTGCACGTGGCATTTTTGCACATAAAAGAGCATTTTCTGCAAAGGGAAGAGCATTTGCCGCAAAAGAAACAACATTTGCTGCACATAAAATAATATTCCTGTACAGAAATATCATTTCCTCTGCAGAAAAATGCTGCTTTCTGCGAAGAAAACATGGTTCTCTGCACAAAGCAAGCACATGTGGATTTTGCTTAAAACAAATCACAAATGCAAAAATTCTCGTGGATCCAAGATTCTTCTCATCAGAGTTTCTCAACACTCAGGAAACACCTTTTTAACCATGTTTTTTTAAAAAATATTTTTGAATATTTTGACCCAGGACTTTGCTCAGCCAATCACAGTTAACCCAGCAATGGTATTTTTAGCTTTCTCCTTGCTCTTTAGTTCTGACTCCCCATTCCTGTAACAATTTCTGGTTCCTGACCCCACTCTGACAGTCTTAACAGGTGTACAAGTGGCAAGGAGAGGGGAATGAGAGAGGGCCTCCTTGGTGTTGCTCTGAGTCCCTATAACTCCCTTTTTGTCAGTGTCAGAGATGCCTCGTCCATGGTGTCCTTCCATCATTTCATGTTTCATTGGGGCTTTAAGAACTGTCTATCTATGGGCTTTTAACAAAGTGCAGTCTTGGTGGTATTCACTGCTTTTAAAGAGTTATGCTTTTTAATTTTCCTTAATTGCTTATTGATTGTTTAATTCTATGTTAAAATTTGGTATATATTTTTACTGATGTAGGCTTTTATCTGTGTCTGTTAAATTTTTGTAAGCCATCTTGAGTCCTATGACCAGAGGAACAGCTTTTGTTGTTGTTATTTCAGCTCCAACAAAATTCTTTCCCGTCCCTAGTCCAAGCTCCAAAATCGGTCATGCATAAAACGAATTTTTCACCATTTGAACTACATGCTGTGGTGGTTTTCATTTAGTAAACACAAAATAGCTTCTAAGGTAGGGAAATCCAACTGATGCAACTGCAGTAGTCTAGTCTGGACTAACATATTGATGAGTATTCATTAGGATGCAGATTCTGAAAGCGAAGATATCCAAGACACTCTAGAGAACTCCCATGGGTTTTATTTATTTGTTTGTTTCTAAGATCCAAGACCATGAGGTGGAAAAGCAGGAAGCTCTTCAGAAATGCAGAAACATCCTTCAGAAGCAGCACAGAGCTTTGGATTTCCACAATGAAAATTCATCCCTTCCTTCCATTTTAAAAAATCAACTCTTCTTCTAAGAAGCTCAGAACAGAAGGGTTCCTTCTAATCATGTGGTCCTTTCCTCCCCATTTCAGCATTACAACACAGGAGCTAGGAGATGACAGTTTGGTCACTCAAGAAGCTTCATGCCAATGAATGCAAATCAGGGTTGCTACAGTCTGTCAGATTCACCACTTTTCAACATGTCATGCCCCAGTCCCAGGACTCAGGTACAGACAGGACCTCCTCAATGATACAGAGACATGAACAATACTTACGGCAGCTAGTGTAGGTAGAAAAGGGAGAACTCATGGGACTCAGACCATTTATATAAAAAAGACACATTAATTAGGCAAACAGCTGCAGAGGAAGGCTGCTGGCTGATTAGTATAAGGGAGAGCAGGGGAGAAATCTGTTGGAGACAATTGCTTTCACTGGTAGAAGCAGCTCTTCCAATGTTCAGCTCTCTGACTTATGTTCCTGGAAACCTTGACCCTCGCCTTGTATACTGACTTTGCTGCTGGATGCTCCCTTTGGACTGTCACTTAGACTTTATTACTCAAGTTGCAGGAACAGCAAATGGTAACTGAGTGATGGACTATAGTGAACTTTGTCCATGGCTACTGCCACAGATTCTATTGGAAGAGCTGGGAACCTTGTCTGGCTGCTGGCATATGACAGGTCAGTTGTTCTGTTATAGCTGGTTAGGGACTGGGATTTGCAACCCACCCGCCCGTCTTCCTTCTTGTGCCCAGAAAGGTGCCCAGAAACACTTAGTATAGTCTTGTGTGGAAATGGCCTTCATGTGTGTAGATTTCAAAAATGTTAGAGTTTATGTCATTTTGTGTAAAAAATTATATGTGTGTGTGAGGGCTGCAATTCCACATTTGCTGCTAAGTCACATAACTATCTTAGACCATTTCCACCCTACACTGTTATAGTGCTTTCAACATCCTATGGAATTTTAGAGTTTACATTCAAAGGAGAGGCATTTAGAATTCTCAACCAGGGAGCTCTTTGGCCTCGGTAAACTGCAAACCCCAGAATTCCGAAGGATGTTGAAAATGGAATAATAGCACTATAACAGTGTAGGGCAGAAATGGCCATGATCTTTCATATCCATAACCATCAACACATTGCCATTTTGAACAGAGTCCACAGTGTGGTTCAAGTTGGTGATATAGTCAACTTTCCCCATACTGGATTACAACTCCCAGTAGAAATCCAAAACAACCTGAAGGCCAAAAGTTTTTATTCTCCCTTCACCCACCCTTGGTTTGGAAGTAAAGCTGATGAGAACCATGAAGAAGAAATCAACAAAAGAATCCTTCATTTCAGTCTTGGAAGTTTAGAATCAAAGAGACTTGCGGGGGGATGGGAAATGTTCTTTTATAGGAAAATGTGCCCTGTGAAGTGACTTCCTGAAATAAGATACAACTGAGATCTTTGTATTGCACTGCATTGAGGGGGGACTCACAACACCTACATTTTTTTCAGATGATCCTTGCATTTTAGAATAGTAAAGAATGACGGGAACTTATTGGATCTGCCCTGTAAAATAAGAGTTTCAGAGAATTCAGGCTTCAAATCTGTCACTTGCTGACAGCATCTTCTGTCCCTGTTTGGTTCTCACTATGACAGTCGTGATAAATATCCATCTGCTGTCTCTATGTTTATTACATTTGGCAGATCAAGTGAAGGGGGAATGAGTTTTAAGGTGGCCGTGTGGGTGGAAAAGATGGTGATTCTATCTATTTATTTATTTATTTATCGCCCATAAATAAATCTATCACTGAGTAATCTAAAAGTGGGGGGGGGATCTAACCATGTACACCTTTGCATTTTCCTAGCATATGGTATATGGTTTACAGAGACCAGTGACTTAGATGCACATAGTCTGAGGCTGTTCACCCTTGCTTTATATTGTAATGTCATGTTCTCTCATACTCTCTTCCTCTCTGTTTCTTTGCTGCAAACCAATCTGTCATAAGGCTCTGCTCTCCGTATGACACCTACATCATACAGAGCACCGAAAACAAAAGTTGCAATGTTTAATCAAGAGGGAAAGGGGTGGGGATTCTTTTCCTTGTAACAGCAAAAGCCAAGATCTTACATTGTACTTGTGTAGTGTAAATCTGAACTCATGCAATTAAGTGAAGGTTGTGCTGTACCAGCCTTCAGCTGAATTCCAGCAGGACACAAACAACAGGCTTGCTGTTTCTTCAATCCAATAAATCCTAGTAAATCATGTGGTACACTGAAGGTACAGATGCACAGTTATAGACCATGCCAGAAGGCACAACCACAAGCTGTGTTGTCTGTGCAACAGTCACATTTGTCTTACGGTCATCAGGTCTTGGAAACTCAGGATTGTGGAATCCTCAGTGGAATCAATCCATCTTTAATTTGGTCTTCTTTTCCGACTGCCTTCCACTCTATTGAGCATTATTGTCTTTTCCAATGAGTCATTATGTATCATGATGTGTCCAAAGTACAATAGCCTCAGTTTAGTGGCTTTATCCATATCCAAAGATACAGGATGGCATATGCATATTTCAATTAAAAAAATGATTTAATTGAAAAAAATAAGCTAGCTTTTGACTGCCGCCTTACTAGGCCGGCCCAGATACACCTCCTCTGCCCGCAGAGTTCACACACCCACACACATACATGCACCCCATACAATCTCATCAAAAGCAATTAAAATTTACTCGTCCCTGCAGGACTGCCTCTTCAGGAATCTTCCCATTAGGGGTGGTCAGGAAGTGAAAGAAGAGTCAGGACTCCAGGCCCTTTAGTGGCTGTGTAAAGCGGGAATTTCAGCTGGTGCTGTTTGTCACACAAACAGCATCTGTGGAAATTCTCTCCTGCACACAACCATTCAAAGGACAGGATCCCTTTCTCTCATTTCCCCTTGCAACCCTACCTCCCATCCCTTCGGTCCAGTTGCCATCCACATCTGGCTGACAGGCAGTATTCCTTGCTCTGTATCTTTGCCCCTGACATGCTGTGATGCCGACCTCTTATCCCAGCCACTTTTCATGGAAGAAAGCCAAATGCACACAAATTGTCTGCACCACCAGTTAATGTTCCTTGTGGGGATTTCATTTTCACACTACCAGAGGGACCCGTTTCACTGCAATCTCCCGCAAACAGCTGGCTCCTCCAGTAAACAAGTCCCAAGAATCGGCTCTAATTTTACTCTGCTGAAGCCTCAGCTCTCTCCTGTCTTCAAAAAATCCTTGCTATCAGCACTTGACAAAGTTGATTTTCAGGCTATGGGATTTTTTTTTTCTTTCTAAACCTTGCTATAGCTGAAGAGAGCATTGGTTTGGTGCATGGCCCAAACATATACTGTGTGGCTATCTCAGAAAGGCTGGGAGTTCAGGTCCATCTAGTTGTGACTCAGTATTTTGATAAGATGGAACAGAGACAGACTGATGCAGAGCGAGAACCTGAAGGGACCAGCTTCCTTCAAATCCACACGCCCACATCTTTTGCGAGATGGTTGCCACCTCTGCAATTCAAAGGTCTGTTGAGGACAACCCCTGAAGAAAATCATGCTCAAGTGAAGTAGACAGATAGTGACACGCTAGCCAACAGAAGTCTGAGCCCACTCTGTGTCTGTGCCTTCAAGCCGCCTGTCAAGTTATGATGACTCCATGAATTTCATGGAGTTTTCTTAGGCAAGGAATATTCAGAGATGGTTTTTGCCAGTTCCTTCCTCTGAAAGAAAGCCTACAGTACCTGGTATTAGTCGGTAGTCTCCAATCCAAGTACTAACCAGGGCTGACGCTGCTTAGCTTTCCAGATCAGATAGGATCTGGTGCCTTCTGGGCGTTTAGACCTATGGGGAAATGAAATCCAGCTTCCACATTTCTCCACATGAAGTGCTGGTGTTAGTAATGATTAGATCCCACATAGATTTTCCTAACCTAGCTAGGGAATGTTGTTGCTATGTAAGGATGTGGGGGGGGATGCAAAATGGTTGAAAAACATAGGCCCATTTCCACACTACACTGCCATAGTGCTATTATTCCACTTTCAACGTCCGATGGAATCCTGGGGTTTGCAGTTTAGGGAGGGGCCTTTAGAATTCTCAGCCAGAGAACCCTTTGGCCTCAGTAAACCACAAATCCCAGAATTCCACAGGATATTGAAAATGGAATAATAGTACTATAACAGCATAGGGCAGAAATGGCCATAGTTTTTTTTTTACTATTGAAAACCCCTGGCGAATTTTTGCAGTTCAGGATGTCTTCCACAGAAAATTTGCCCATGGCTATTTTGTTCAGAAAACAGCATTTTCTGCAGGAAGGCAGCATTTGCTGTGCAGAAAGTGCTACATTTGCATATTTATACCATGCACATTTCATGCAGGCATGTGAGAGAATTTAAATTTCAGTTCTCACCAAAACTGGAAGGCAAACCCACCTACAAATACAGCTAACAAATACAGATAAAAACACAAATAAAGACAAATTTTTAAAAAGGACAAAAAGTGATTGTTAAACTGTAATCCAGCTATTTATTGAATTAAAACAGTTTACAACAAATCCATTAAAAGAACAAAAGATAAATATCAAGAAAGGTGTATTCTATTGAAAGCATTTGCAAGAAGTTCTTGGAAGCTTATCTGAGCACGGAAAATAAATGAAACGAGATATTCATCCATGTAGGGGAAAGTTTGAGGGCTAAGCTCTTAAAAGTTTGGATTTTCAACCCTGTGTGTTGAATTATTTTAGTTCAAAATAAACTGAGAGGCAACAAAGGGACATAAACACGCAAATTAGAGTTGCCACGTCTTTTCTCCTTCAGGTAATTCCAACATAGAGCCAATCTGGTTTAGAATGCTGGATTATGATTCTGGAGATCAGGGTTCAATTCCCCACTGAACCATGGAAACTCACTGGGTGATCCTGGGTGTGTCACACACTCTCAGCCTCAGAAAACTGTGTGATGAGTTCACCTTAGTGTCCCCATAAGTCAGAAATTACTTCAAGGCACACGACAACAACAATAATTCCAACATCGTCCTCAGTTTGCTAGGTACAGCTCTATCTGTTAAATTTGGTAGATGCAAACAGGAGAAGAATTTCAGGTCAGATCATGATGAATAACTTGCCAAAATTGCCTGTATCTTCATATCTAAAACACACAGCTTTAAAAGCACTATAACAGTGTAGTGCAAAAATGGCCTTTGCAGTAGACATTCTACGATTGTAACTGCTTTTGTTTGTTTAAATTGCCTTACTTTATTTTACACTGTTTTAAGATCTTGAATTTTATTTTATTTTCTGTATCCAGCCTTGTTTTGACACAGGATGGTAAATGTATGGGGTAGGACATATAAAATTACTTCTTAGAGGCGTTTTACTAAAAGCTCAGAACCATAATTTGAAAACAAAACCTTGTTTTCCATTGTCTGTCTCAAGAGCCACACTGAGAATTGTTCCCTGCCATTGCTACCTGCATGGAGCACCCTTTCTACAGAGGAGGGAGCTCCAAATCCCAGGACATTAAAAACTCATTTCCAATCTGTGATTAATGAATTTGCCCATGTGCCTAGAGATGCCTGGTCACTGCTACAGCTCCTACAAACTCAAACCTTCCTGTCTATTCTGAATGTTGCTCCTGATTTTCAGCAGGACTTCTGCCCTGTCAAAAGACCCAACCTCAGCCTTTCTTAGAGTCACTCTGTGTCCGCATGGTGCTGAAAATGCTTGCCTTTCCATCCTAAACTATTCTAGGCTCGTGCTGAGCTTTATAGCCCAGCAGGCAGACAGCAGAAAGCATCTCTCTTCAGATACAGCAGGAGGAAGGGAGGAAATGAGAGTCATCTAGAAAAGATGCATCCAGTCCCTTAACAACAGTGAACAATGGAACAGCTTTCTCCAAGGGTGAAGGAGAGAGAAGCTTGTTGTTACTAGATAATAAAAATCAGGCAGAAATGCAATTGCCTGTATGTTGAAATCAAATGGGCTTTTTTTTCCTTTTTTTTTCAGTGGAATCTGGACACATTGTACTGTACTTTGCCTTGGAAATACTTCTGTAGCCTAGGGAAGGTTGTTGGCTCATGGCAAGCTTCATCTGGGGTGCTCTGTTCTGCTCTGGGCCCCTCGTTTTAAGAAGGACAGAGATAAGTTGGAGTAGCTTCATAGAACTTCAAAAAGGATGATATGAGCTATAGACAGCAAAATATATGAGGAAAGGTTAGAGGAGCTTGGCACGTTCAGCTTGATAAAGTGAGTATAATGTTTGCACAAGAGAGGAGAGAGCTCTCCTGAGTTGCTGAGTGGTTTGTACCCAATAAAGTTGCATTGACTTGAATATTTCTGGACCATAGTTTAACTAACAAACAGGGGATTATGGTTAAAATTCAGACAAGGAGGTGGGATTATGGGCAGTAACTTACTCCATTGTTTACGACTCTTCGTTCAGAGATGTAACTCCTTCTTCCTTGAGAAAAAAGGCCAGTTGACGCAGCCCTGTCTACCCCAGCGAGGTCAATGGGGACTTCTTTCCAAATGTACTTACACACTACACAGTTTGATGTCATTTTCAATGTTATGGCTTTCTCCTAACAAATCTTGGGATTTGTAGTTTGGAGAGGTGATCAGAATTCTCTGCTAGAAAGTTCTATTGCAGTCCTCCAAAGATAACACCAAAGTTCTCCAGGAGAGAATTCCAAAACCCACACCCAGCATTCTGCAGGATGGAACCTTCACAGCTACAGTTGTATAACAGTGCTGCAACTGTGTAGTTTTGTTGTTCCTCAGCTAGTGATTATGTGGTTGTATTCTTACAAAAAATATAAATATAGAACTGACAGCCCTCCTATAAATTGAAAGGGCTCTTTTGTGTTAGTTAGTGATCTAGAGGGCTAGCAGGTTCAATATGTAACTTCAAGAAGGATGAACTGTTTTTTTGTTTGCTTGTTTTCTTCTTTTGAACAGTGAGATATTTAAACAGGAAAAAAATCCTCCATGGATCTTCAGCACTTTGCTCTGGAATTTGCCCATAAATTCATATATATATTTCTTTTTCATGTTCTTCTGATGCATTATTATGATGCTGAGACCGTATGGACTAGTTGTTATTATTAGATTAACACTTGGGAGCTGTTATAGTTGCATGCCTTCAAGTTGTTTCAGACTTACGGCAATTGTAAGAAGAACTTATTATGGGGTTTTCTGGGTTGAGAGTATGTGACACACGCAAGATCATCCAGTGGGTTTCCATGGCCAAGCAGGGAATCGAACCCTGGTCTTCAGAATCAAAAGAGAATCATACGCAATGATATATAAATTCTTTAAATAAATAACATTACTGTTAATGATTTTTATCTTGTTGGTAGCTTAAAATAGAGAAGACCCATTGAGTCACTAGGATTTCCATATGTGTTGACTCACTATTCAACCATTGATTCAGTGGGTCTGCTCGGGTCAAGATGAACCAACAAGGTTCAGGCCAATAAAAAATAATAAATTATCTCCCCGACAACTTATCCTCTTTTCCATTAAAAAAGTCTGATGGGATTCAGACAAACTCCAGGTCACACCATGTGTAGTCTGCCTCTAATATTGCACTTTCCATCCAGTTCTGAATTTCTGATGGACCCAGACTTTTCACTGAGATTGCTAATTCAGGAAGCTCTGAACAAACGCCACAACGGCCAATGACTTTATCATCATAGCCCTGTCTCCTGCATTTGGATTCAAAGTGTCAGAAAGGTCAGCTGCTTTCTCAAGGCTAATGGGGAAAAAAATAGATTTAGGCTACATATTTGTTACTCCAATGGGCAGCGCTGAATCCATGATGAAAATGAATTGTGCTCTTTTAGCTCACTCCGAAGGATGGATTAAGCTTTGAGTTAAACTTAAAGGCACACAAATTCCATTGTCCAAGGACTTAATAGGACACTGTCGATTTTTTTCCCTCCCGGATTGACTTACTGCACTTGTGAATAGATTATCCAAAAGCACATGATACGGCTTTGCAAGAGAAGCAATTTCCTGCTATCCTCTGAAGGTGGGATTCCAGTCCCTCATTGCTCTGAAACTTCATGCTGGAAGCACTTTTAAATGAGTGGATTTTAGGTTTTCACCTTAAAGCTGATCTACCTTTTTTAAAAAAAATCTGTTATCCTTGTTGCTGTGTGCCTTTCAAGATATTTCCAACTCATGGCAACCTTAAAGCAAACCGATCATGGGATTTTCTTGGCAAGATTTGTTAGACTTGCTTTTGCCTTCTCCTGTGGCTGAGAGTGTGTGACTTGCTCATGGCCATCCAGTGGGTTCTCAAGGCTGACCCTGGTCTCCGGAGTCAGAGTCCGACATTCAGACCCCTAGACCCTGATGGCTCTCACCTGTTATTCTACCAGAATCAATTAATTCATTTTGACATTTATATGGGCGGAAACTGAATGTTAACCATCCAGAAGACACAACATTGGAAGAACAGGATGGAAAAGTAATCTCCATTAACTTGAGAGGGAGTATGAATTAGTCCAATTCACATATTTTTCCAAACTTTGCACAAATAAATGTGCATGACAGAAAATGCACATATTTGGGGGGAAATCCGCATAAACATGCTTTGGTCTATTGCATAAATGTTTAAAACCTACATGCATTAGAAACAACAGGTAGCAAAATGCACATAAATTTCCATGCTGGAATGAAGGAAAAATTCTCGCAACTTGGTACGGAACTGAGATGGTTTAAAAATGACAGAGGGATTTCTGAGAAACACAAGAAAAACAAAAGTGATTTTCATATCCTTAATTTACTGTTTCTGAAGGGACCCTCAAGGCAATTTATATCCTTCAATGGAACATGAATAAAATACAAAGGTGTACGTGGAAAGTTGCAATAATACCTACAAGCAATAAAGGATTTTTAAAAAATAGTTTGAAACTGGGAACAGAAGAAGCAGTTCAAAAACTGATAGCATTTTATAAGAACCTAAGAATACCAGCAACCTACATGATTTAATGTGTACGTCCCTTCAAGTTGCTTGTCAACCTATGGTGACCCCATGGACTTCATAGGGTTTTCTTGGGCCATTTCCGCACTACAGTGTTATAGTGCTATTATTCCACTTTCAACATCCTATGGAAACCTAGGATTTTCAGTTTAGGGAGGGACCTTTAGAATTCTGAGCCAGATAGTTCTTTGGCCTCAGTAAATGACAAACCCAGAATTCAACAGGAGGTTGAAAGTGGAATAATAGTACTATAACAGTGTAGGGTGGAAATGGCCACAGACAAGAAATACTCAGAGGTACTTTTGCCAGTTCCTTCCTCTGAAATATAACTTACAGCACTTGGTATTTATTGGAAGTCCCCCATCCAAGTACTAACCAGGGTTGATCTTGCTTAGCTTCCAAAGATCTGGTGTACTTAAAGTACTTAGGACCAGTTAGATGGGTTAATTCCTTATAATTTTCTTTTTTAAAAAGGTATTCATAAGGTGGCAAAAGGGGTAGGAGCAAGCAAGCAATTTTCCTGAAGCACAGAGTTCCACAGTTCCACAGGATACAACCTCTGGGACAGAGTGCTTCCTTTCCATAGTGAATTATATCTCTGAAGCCAGAAAACAGAACCCACCTTCCAGGTGTGGAAATATTTTTTCATTCCTGGGTGGGTTTTAGGAGCAGTTTTTTGTTTTTTCATCAGAAGGTACAGAGCTGCTTCAAGAAGTTGGGTCTGAGAAGCCCAACTTCCCCAGACTCTCACCAATCAAAACCCAGAAATGGATATGTTCTCACTTTCTGCCTTTTTTTTTTTCCCCATAAGAAATGCATTTCCAAGCCCTGAGTGGCTCTCAGCTGGTGTTGAGGGGAAAAATGGGACTCTTCACTCTATTAAAGTCATCCACACTATTCTCAATGTCCATCTTTTCAATCTGGCACCAAATGGCGATCTTGAGGTTGTACTCCAGCACAGATCCTGCAAGCTGGGAATTTGCTCTCTCTCTCAGTACTGTGAATTTATCAAGGCTTTGCTTTAAATTATATTTGCAACTAGACAGGGCTGTATCTACAGAGGGGGGAAAAATGAGGGTTTTCCACTGTAAGAATGCTACACACGGACACCCAGGAAATTTTCCTCTGTCTCCAAATTTCTACCATTGTAGAGAGCTAGAGGGAAAACTGTTCAGACTTAGAAACTCTTCTGTATTTGCTGTGTTCCCATTCCTTGGGTCACTTTGCCTGTCCCTTGCCTTTAGATACTTCAAGTGCATTTCTAAATGCTCAGCTGACATTTTAAATTGCTGCAATTCTAGAAATTCAGAACCTGGAAGAAAATTTAATGGGTGAGCAGCATTCTCTGTCCTCACTGTCCTCACTTTGCCCTCCCCATAACTACACCCCTGCCTCTAGGACATCTTTTAGCAATCCTGGGTGGATGGGAAACCATTTTACAAAACAAAATGTACTTGTTTCTACATTTACCCAAAGGGAATGGTAATGAGTTCTCTACCTGGGTCGTGCTATTTGTTCCAGGTTTGTATGAATTTATGTTAGCGCTTCTGCACCGCTACCACCCTGGGGACATTGGTGCCAGAATAAACAACACAAATATACATGATACCTGTTCAGAGCAAGTTCCCTGGCTGCTGTTCCTCTCCTGAGTTTTATCTGGTATAGAGTCTGATTAAAATCCACTCATTATGTAAATTTCAACACATTTAGCAAACATGAGTATTATCTCTGGGGAAGGAACCTTACCCTTCTACCACTTCGGAGCCGGAGGTGCCATATAGACAAGATTATATGCAAGATTCCATGCATATTTGAAGTCCCATTGCTTACAGGGAAAAAGAAAAACAAACATTTGCATTTCTATAGGAAGTTCCTGCTGGAAGTAGATATGAACCAGTGCTAAAGGAAGAAAAGAACGAGGCTCAGGAGGGACTGTAACTCAGTGGTTGAACATATGTTTTGCATGCAGAGCAACACAGGTTCAGACTCTGGGATTTCTAATTTTTAAGAAAGGATTAGGTAGCAGGGGATGGGAGCCTTTTCTTTCAGCATGAGATCCCAGACAATCACATCCAAACAATAAGGTCACTATGAGGATTGACAGAAGAATAACCTTTGATATTTGACATTTGAAATTTGACAGGGGTTCCACTCTTTCATCAGTTCTTCTTGCCTACGGAGGCTCACTTGGAACCACTTGTGCATGCATGTTGCTTGCAAAGTGAGCTGAGCTGGGCACTATGTGGCTGAAAGACTTTGCAAGCAGTGCATGCACGGTCAGACCCACGTGAGCCCCCATTAAGTCCTTCATGCTTCCTCCAGTGCAATATGTGGGTTCTGCTTTTCAACTAATTCCATTTTCTAGCAGTGATCTGGTCCCTAACATGTCAGACAAATGGAGGAAGCCTGTACCTTTGGCCTACTCTTTCGACAAATCCCTTCTTAGCTTTGGACTGTGCTCAGGACTACTTTTTCCCTTTGAATTTTGGACTGTCTGTACTGTACTTCTGCTTGTAATTCTGGGTAAGCCTTAGGACTGATCTGGTTTTCCCTTGCCAGTTCCTATTAACTGTAGGTATCCTCACCTGGGCACTCACTGGCTGTGAGCAGGACAGCTGCATACGTCTCCCAGTGCACAATTTTGGCCATTATTTTAGATTTCATTCACAGGTTATCTAAAATTTAAAGAGAAAGTCTTAATCACAATATCTACTCTTCGCACCCCTTTATCCCACCTTTCCTTCACACACACAAAAAATCATAAGTTTCTGGAGCACACTGCATGTCCTTTAGTGTACTAAAGATGAAAGTAGAGCAAAACTTTTGAGTGATGCTATGCACAGTATTGTCAACCCAAACAGGAACTAAAAAAAATCACAAATCTTTGCAATTTGCTGATTATTGAAATATAACACCCACTATTACAGTAGATCTCTGCAAGACGTTTGCATATCAAACACTTTCTCCCACGCATTTTTTTTTAAAAAAGCCTCTACAACATTCTCCAAACTGCTAATCAAGTGCCTTTCCTCTTGTCTTTGCCAACAACTTTAACTAGTGATCTGTCGAGAAGATGCTAATCAATGGGCAACTTCAGAAAGACAATTGCAGTATAAGCTTTCCAGATTTTCTCAGATGACATATATGGGATATATTGTAAGAAGAGACCTGAAAAGAAAACAGACTGAAGTTCTATCCAGTCCAGCATCATGTTTGTCCTAAATGCATATGAGAAACTCACATGAATTCTATGAAGTAGTAAGAACCTTCTCTTGCAGCTCTCAACAACTGGTACAGAAGGGCTTGTTGTCCCTGATCCAGGGCCATGGAAATACATGGGTTAGGAATACATCTGCTAGGAATGTGATGATCTTTCCGTAGTGGAAGCCGGTGGCTTAAGTGCTAGTGGGCTAGCACTTTCACTCCAGATTTTCACTTAAATTTTAAAGAAGCTCTCGGATGTGCTGAATTCTAGCCACCAAAGAGTTTCAGCACCTTGGATAGCTACTGTAATTAAAACTAAAGCCTGAAAATGTTTCTTTCCTGTCAGAAAATGCTAGGTCTTAAGACCGAGGAGGCGTGTGTGACTTTCGTACAGAATAAATCCTGAACCACAAATCATCTTTGAAAAAGGTGCAGTTTTTGAAGACTTTTCCACAGAAGGGAGACAGGTTGCTAAAGTTACTCGTTGCTCCCTTTGAGAACAAAATTCGAGAAGCATTGCATCCCTGAAACCTGGAAAATCAGGAGGCATCCATCTCAGGCAGCAGATGCCGTAAGGTGCCCCTGCAGCATTTGCTGTCTTCAAGTATGGCCATTTCCACATGGGGCTAAAACCCCGCGGGGAGACAACCGGACATGGAGGTTGTCCTCACCGCGGGGTGCGCTAGAGCGGTTGGAAACGGTGAGGCCCCACACCTCAAACCGCTGTAGCGCAACTGCAGGGGTGGCGCTGCGAGTTTTATAAAAACCACCTTCCCAAGTGGTTTTTATGAAACTCGTCCGCGCTGCTCCATGGTAGCCCCCAGTGAAGAACTGCAGAGAAGCGGTAGCACGTCTCTGCAGATCTGCCTGGGGGCGAGCTTCCGGCTGGCGTGCTGCCCTGATTGGTGGAGCGCCGCCGGAAGCTGCTGGCCGCCATTTTGGGTGCCACTAAACACCACCAAACGCCACCAAAATTCGGCGGCGTGTGGAGCGGGGAATCCTCTCTCCCCGCAGGGACAGAGCAGGGACGGAGCAACACGCTACCAGGTAATCTCCCCCCTGCGTGCGCCGCCCTGTTTTGCCCCCACCCTGTGAGGAAAGGGTCTATGACAGAGGGGACTATCCTGATACAAACTCTGAAGAAAAATTCAACTGTCAGGCCAGTGAGCATTTTGTACCTGGGAAGGAAGGGGTTCATTTCAGGCAACAAAGTGTTTTAGAAGAACCCCTAGCTACTTTTCTGTAATGTGTCTCAGTATTTCTATGGGAGGATTACCGTATGACAAGTGTTGTCATGCACTCTTGATGATACACAATAACACAGAGAAACTTCAGAGTCCAAAACCCAGGAAGAATGAGACACATGGGCAAGGGGCCCATTCACACTACACAGTTACAGTGCTACGATTCTACTTTAACTGTCACGGCTGCCAGCTATGGAATCCTGGGAGTTACAGTTTACAAAGCGATATTTACAATTTGCAGTCAGAAAACCCCAGGATTCTACTGGTGGCTGCCATGGCAGTTAAACTGGAAACCAAGCATGCCTCACTTAACAATGCCTCTGCACTGAAGCTCCTTCCTCCAAAGTCTTTTACTCCTGCTCATGCCCTTTCACAGGTTATATCTTGCTGAGAATTTGTTTGGTTTTGCAAAGATGGTGAAGGAGGGCTGGAGAAGCATGAGCTTTTGGTGCTAGGTTACAGCAGCATGTCTGCAGTAAACAAGGCAGTAAATCTTCACCTGGCAAAGAATGGGCTTCTACGGTATCTGAACCTACCCTACGTGTGGGTGCCCAACTATAATATGAAAGAGAAACAGCAGCTGCCTCCAGAATCCCTTACTGATATAGACAGACAGCAAAACAGAGAGGAATGAGACACCAGGCAAATCTGCCTCATTATCTACTAAGTATATCTAAAAATATATAGAGATATTAAGTTTGATCAGCAGCATAGAAATCATAAGCAAAGAGGAGACTGGTGAAAGAAAAAAAATACACCCCTGAATTTATTTTGGAATAAGCCTTCAGATGGTCTCTAAAAGGATCAAAATGTTTTTGTCTGCTTAACCACGGCTTACTTGACCCGGTTCTTTCATTTCACATATGCATAGTCTTAGTTTTGAATACAAAGTATGTTGAAACACATTGAACTGCTGTTCTTTTTTGTGCTGCCAAAACCCACCTCCATCCTTTCAGCCTACCTCTGGTACGAAATGTTCTGTTAAAGAAGTCATGCCTAGGAACACATCTACTTCTGTTGCTGTTGGTGGTGGCGGTTGTTGTTGTTGTGTGCCTTCAAGCCATTCTTTAACTGAACTATATATGTATAGTTCTATAATTGATAGTGTGAATGGCCCCCCAAGGATGTGCCGGATAGGTTTCCCAGGTTGGTTTTTCTTGCGAGGAGTGGTGGGTGAATGTTTAAGAGAGTCTCCACCAAACTGTCTCTCTCACACCCACATGTAGCTGAGAATCTCAGGAGCCCGGCTGGACTGAACAAATACTTTAAGAAATAAATAAGACATTCTAGGAGGGCAATGCACTGACACAACAAGCTAGGAGAGAACTCTGGGGATGTACGCTAGGCTGGCTTGCTGGCTGATTCTGAACTGAGTTATTATTCCAGGCATCTGAATTAATATTTATGGATTATGATCACCTGGGGCCAACATTTTTCAAGATGCTCATAAATTAAAAGTGCTCTATTTCTTTTATTCAACCAGCTTGACGTTAGCTTTTCCATGGTAAGCACTCCACAGTATATTCAACCTCTCCACAGTATATTCAACCTCTCTTCATATAACGTTGTTGTTGTTTTTAACAAAAGGTGAAATACAGTAATAACAATGAAAAATTTAAAAGAGAAAAACATCGGCTGAAGCTAGATATAGCCGTAGGGCACTGAAGCGCCTTTGACTCTCAGCCGCCCAAGGATCTGTGGGACTCCTATTCTCTCTGTATTGTGAAATGCTTGGGAAAAAGCTCCACGACATGTCACAGGTTCTTGGCAGTCAGAAGCATTTTGCAAGGACAACATGTTGAAAGTCTCTTGGCCTGGAGGTAGGAGGATTTTTGCTACCTAGAAATGGATTCATTAGCTTGTAGAGCTGCCAGAAGATTTTGTTATGTTGACTGCAGTGCACAGGTTTGTGAAACATGAAGACAGAAACAACTTGAATTCATGATCACAGTTATGAATCCCTAACCTATAGTTACACACTTGTAAATGATTCATCTTCATGCTTCCTATATGTTCAATAGTTAGGAAGTACATAGAGCCACTGTGATATAGTGGTTCGAGTGCTGGACTACAACCCTCAAAACCAGGGTTTGATTCTTTTCTCAACCAGGGAAACCCACTGGATGACCTTGGGCATGTCATACTCTCAGCCCCAGAAAATCCTGTGACAGATTCGCCTTAGGGTTGACATTAGTTGGAAATGACTTATGGCAACAACAACAACAAAGGAATACATACGATCATAAATCATCAATAGGAGTATGGTGTCTAGATCGAGGGAGGTATTGGTACCACTGTATTCTGCTTTGGTTAGACCTCATCTGGAATACTGTGTCCAGTTCTGGGCACCCCAATTCAAGAAGGATATGGATAAGCTGGAGCAGGTCCAGAGGAGGGCAACCAAAATGGTGAGGGGCCTGGAAGCCATTAAGCCCTATGAGGACAGACTTAGAGAGCTGGGGATGTTTAGTCTGCAGAAGAGAAGGTTGAGAGGGGACATGATAGCCATGTTTAAATATTTGAAGGGATGTCATGTCGAGGAGGGAGTGGGCTTGTTTTCTCCTGCTCTTGAGACCAGGACAAGGAGCTATGGATGCAAGCTGCAGGAGGGGAGATTCCGACTGAACCTCAGGAGGAATTTCCTGAGGGTCAGGGCTGTCCGGCAGTGGAATGTGCTGCCACGGAGCGTGGTGGAGTCTCCTTCGTTGGAGGTTTTTAAGCGGAGGCTGGATGGCCACTTGTCGGGAGTGCTTTGAGGGTTTTCCTGCATGGCAGGGGGTTGGACTAGATGGCCCTTGTGGTCTCTTCCAACTCTACATTTCTATGATTCTATGATTCTATAAAAGTCTCCCATTTCTGAATGATTGGGCAGCAGTTGTTGGAAGCAATGGAGATCTGTTCTCCTGTCAATTGGGATGCAACATACTGATATTTTCACCTCATTCCTCCAGAGATCTCCAGTGAGATGGAGAATTATGACAGGAATCCTGCTTCTCATTGTCACACGGAAGATCACTCAAGGGAGTGGGTGGAAATGTCATCTGCGGCATCTTGATTGACAGGAGAAGAGACCCCTGTCAGTGCCAGCAGGTGCTGCCCAATAAGTCAGGATTGGAGGGATTAGGCCAGGAGGCAGGACTTAGTTTTCTTAACAAAGCATCTGATCTAAAATCTAAGACAACTTAAAAAAAAACAACAGGATGTTGAAAGTGGAATCATCATTATAACAATGTGGGGTGGAAATGGCCTTGGTTTTTGCCTAAACAGCAAAAATGACTTGGTTCAGTTGCCACCTCCAGAGATCTACTGTGGAACTCAAAGTTTTACATAGCTTTGGCAGAGGGACTAACTTGGATCAGGCCAATGAATTAAAAAAAAAAAAACCCTGCTCTCCCCAGTTCTGTAGCCAATATAAAGGTCACACTGGGGGTATACAACTTCTTCTTCTACACAGACAAGAATGAATAATTCCTGCAGTATTTTTCCTGCTAGATCAAAACACAAAATTTTCTGTGTAATTCCTAGTTGCCACTTCTTTGAGAATTATTCATTTGTACAGAATATATTTCCTGTGCAGAAATACACCTGATTTTTCTGTGTGGAAAACACACTTCCTGTGCAGAAATTCACATTTTTACACAGAAAAATTACGTGCATTTCTGCATACAAATAATATTGCAATAGCCTTGTGACTAAGGTTGTACTTTTTCCAAGGGAGTTCCCTGAATATTGGGAAATTTCTTCCTTGACTGAGAAACAAATATTCTTTCCTTCCCTAGTTCACATCTATCATTGTCATGTAGCTGCTCATAGCTTTGGGGAGCAGATGATCTAGTGTCGGTCTGAAATGCATAAGGCAATATGAATGAGACATCTGTAAATCAGAGATGGGAAAAACCATCTTTTTACTGTACAGTGGTTGTGTATATTTAAAAGTATGTATTTGCACTTTTGTACTGTACTTTTGTGGATGTGTACAAATAGTGTGTTGTTAAGCTTTTGCATGCATTCATAAGTATGTTATTTGCTTTTTTCAGCAGCCCAAAGGCATCTACAAGTTAAAAACAAACAGGTTTCACAATTTGCTAATTTCTGCTTTTTTGACGATGCTCTGGTCCCTAACCTCTCAAATAAGCACAGGACTTTTCTACTTTTTTTTATAAATTGCAACCAGACCTTTAAACTGTGCCCAGAAATGGGCTAGTAGCCAGTGAAGCTGTTTCAACAGGGCATTGACTTGTATTGCAGATTCCCATTTGCCTCCATCCAAACTTCAGCTGAAAGAAAATAATATACCAGGAGGGGGGATGCCATTCTCACTTTTGAATTTTTCAACTCATTTGTCCCATTCTCAAGAAAAGAACTTTTCACCCCAACCCACCCTCAAGGAAAAGCATGCTAATACATCTGCAAAGGACTGGCTCTTTGTACCACTGGAAGGAAGGGGTGTCAAGATAACAAATTGCCACTCTTCAGAGCCATCAGTTCTGAACTAGCATCTGGAAGTCTTGAAAAGCAGAGTCAAATTACCCTCCTCTCCTCCTTTATGTTCTGACAGCAGCAAAAACAGAAAGAAAATAATGTGTATAGTGGCAATATGAGAAGGGGATGGGAAGGAGAATATGAAAGTCATACACAAGTACGATGCAAAGTTTGGCGTTAGCGGGAAAAGTGCAAGTTTATCATATTCCCCATGAGAAA
Source organism: Iguana delicatissima (assembly GCA_948472985.1). Taxonomy (NCBI): domain Eukaryota; kingdom Metazoa; phylum Chordata; class Lepidosauria; order Squamata; family Iguanidae; genus Iguana; species Iguana delicatissima. The sequence continues at coordinate 1,360,982 of CAOKZL010000087.1, forward strand.
CAACCTCACTTGTCTTGTCACACTCAGAAAACCAACTATTTTTTTTTCTTCCCAAGGAAATTATGGGGGACTATTCTCTCTCCTGACCAGATCCACCCTTTCTATGAAGACTGAATGACATCATCTGGTTTGCTTCAGAGCTAATGAAAATATTCTGAAGGATTCTTCTCTCCTGCAACTTGTCAGCATTTCGAAATTCCCAAGCGAAAGATTTACAGCTGGTCTCTTTATCCCATTTATCATGCAGGCAGAGGGAAAATGCTCTACTTTCTACTGACTCAAGTCAAATCAAGTCAGGTTTATTATGGTCAACAAGACAGACAAACATATATGAAAGAACAATTCATCTGCCAAAATGGAGTAAAATACGTTATGTGTATATCTGGGGTACAAGTGTTGGCCAAGCAGCAAAATACAGCAGAATCCAAAATGCTCATCATGGTAATACTTGTATTAGGCTGACCAAATGGTGTAACATATATCATGCAAGGTTTTGAAGCTCACAGCCTTTTTCATCAAGCATTGATATTAAAAATCGTTGACCCACCTTCTATTCTTGAGTAGGAGAAAAGAATCCCCACATTCTATCAGCTGCCGCTAATGTTTGCACCCCAAGATTCAATGAACTGGGGTGGGTTCACTTTTGAGTTTACTCAGGCTTTTAGAAACTGACTGAGGTGGCTTTTAATGCTATGTGGTGCTGTTTTTAAGTACCGTTATCTTGTATTTCAATGAATTTTAATGTTTAATTCTTTTAACTTGATCAATTCTTGAATTATTTGCTGAATACCTTCTATATTTATCCTTTTTTTATTTGAAGGTTGTGCACCGTTTTAATCTGCCTTGTGTTTAGCTATGCTGGAGCCTCATTAGCGAGAGAAAGGTGGAATATAAATTAATTAATTAAATAAATAAATACATAAATCCACTCTTTTCCCACCAGAAAGAATTGTTCTTCCTTTCCCATAGGAGGTGAAAATCTTATACATACCTAGCCGCACACGCCAAGCGAAGGAAAATGGAAAGAGAAGAGATATTTTAAAGAAAGCTTTTGTTCTAAGCAAACAAACTTGCATATGGGGCCAGTATGGCATAGTCATTTGAGCATTGGACTATGGCCATTTCCTCACTATAATAGTGCTATTATTCCACTTTCAGCATTCTATGGCATCCTGGGGTTTGCAGTTTAGGGAGGGGCCTTTAGGGTTCTCAGCCAGAGAGTTCTTTGGTCTCAAGAAACTACAAATCCCAGAATTCCACAAGATGTTGAAAGTGGGATAATAGCACTATAGCAGTGTAGTGCGGAAATGGCCTATGACTTTGGAAACTAGAATTCAAATCCCCGCTCTGCCACAGAAACCCATTGGGTGACCTTGGTCAAGACCCCCTCTCTCAGCCTCAGAGATAGACAAAAGCAAACCTCCCTCTAGACCAGTGGTTCTCAACCTGTGGGTCCCCAGATATTTGTGGACTTCAGCTCCCAGAAGCCCTGAGCATTGACCATAGTGGCTGGGGCTTCTGGGAGCTGAAGTCCACGAACATCTGGGGACCCACAGGTTGAGAACCACTGCTCTAGACAAATCTTGCCAAGAAACCTCCATAATAGATTCACCTTAGAAGTCAGAAATTACTTAAAACCACACCGCAACAACAAATCTTACATTAATAAACGGTATCTCATATATGACGGCCTCTTCCTTCCAGTACTGCTAGAGGTAGTGACAAAGTTACAAAAAATAGTTTCCAATCGTATTCAGCCTGTGTTTGTAGTCATAGCTATGCATATGAATTAGCCTATGTAAATTTTGAACTGATCTGGGCCCTCTTTTTGGTGATGACTTTCCCCATTTGGGTCAAGATACGAATGGCTCTAGGTTATAGGTTTCTCAACAGCTTGGCAGATTCATTACAAAGTTGAACAGAACTGACAGACAAAGAGGATGCAACAACTCTTTTTGGATGTGTCTGTCTATCCTGCCGATTGCTTATGCTATGGATAGCAGTTGCCCTTCACTGGTGATAGCTTATTTTCATCTTTCTTGATTTCTCCCCTTTCATATTTCAGGAAAACTCCAAACCCCATTTTGTTCTTGCTGCTATTGCCAGTGGGAGGTGGAAACTTCCATATTAGTGGGGCGGTAAATCTCCACCAGGCCTTACTCCAGGCTTGAAATGAGCCATGCAGAGCTTAGTACTCTGGATTCAGGTTGGATAGCCTCTTTAAAGTTTGGACTAAAAACGTGGAGCAGATTCACCACCCCACTGAAATGGGAATTGCTGGACACTACAGGTTGCTGCTCCGAGCCCACCTTCCTCGTAGCTGGCTTGTTGGGAAGGCATTTAAAAGAATCAATACACAGGCTATTTCAGACACCCTGATATTTCTTCTCTTCCTTTCCCCTGTAAATATAATGTTACTTAAAAGGAGATTTAAAAGGATATTACAGGAAGAAAAATAGAAAATTTACTTCCTATTTTCTAGCTGGTCAGATAAAGGTAAACCTCTCCTCTCACGGCTGGTTCTTTTACTGGTTTTATTGCTTTCTCTTTGACATTTGGAAATGACCCTTTAGCTATGAAAAATCTTTTTTTTCCCCTTCATCCGTTACTTTTAAAAACGAGTCTGTCAGCTACTAAGGAACATCTTCTCGAGCACCTCGTTCCCGCCCACAATAAATGATTGTTTTAAATCAGTTTTTGAACCATTTTTATCCAAGCAAACCTGATTGACTGTCCACTGTCTGACTCCATTTGAGCTCGCTTAGGCCGGGAGAGGAGAGCTTAATGATGTGTGTCTTGTTAAGCCTCTAGGCTTTTCCTGTATCTGCCACAAGTCGAGTTTAAAGATTTTGGCAGGTTCTGCCATATACTTAACTGTACGTCAGGCTAGAAGTATTGTGCTTCAGTGGTTTCTTCCTCTCCAGGGCAACGAAAGGGCATATCAACTAGCCTTGCCTTCGAACACCAGAAGCACTGGAGGCGTATTCAGTGACGTCGTCGTCGTCGTCATCAGCCAAAATTCTGCAACAAACATGTAGCCATGGTGCTGCAGCTGTGCTTTCACTCTCCATCCAACCTCTGAAGCCCATCTAAAAAGCCAGTCAGCCATTAGCACGGTAGAGCTCTGTCCTGCTGCTGAGAGGGGTGCTGTAGGGTGATGTGAACAGCCCTCTCCTGACATTGAGCAAGGCTACAAGGAAGAGATGAAACAAGTCTCCGCAGAGGTCCCTGCTAATGCTTCTTGCAGCCCCATTGACCAGTATGGGGGAGAGCTGGCCCTGTCCCCTTCAGCACCCTGCTCACCAGCAGAACAGACCCCCATCACTCCAGATGGCTGACTGACTGGTTCTTTTGGAGTGGATAAAAGCAAAGTACCAAAGAGAGCCAGCATGGGGTAGTGGTTTGACCATTGGACTATGAGCATGGAGACCATTGCTTGGCCATGGAAACCCCCTGGGTGGCCTTAGGTGCATCACACACTCTCAGCCCCAGAAAACCCTGTGGTAGCTTTGCCTTATTGTCCCCAGAAGTCAGAAACAACTGGAAGGCACACAACAATGACAACAACAGCATGTAATTGCCTTGGCATCCCTTGGTTGAAAAAATCAGTAACAAATGTGAGTGAATGGTCACGGGAAGGGAGAAATCCACTTCTGGGTGTCACCTGGAGAGTTCAAATTGAACAAGAAAAAGCTTTCTGATGAATACGGACCTCAAGAACTCTTTTCACTGTAGGGGTAATCAATATTTATCAAATGGATCTTTTAAGTGAAATGTTAATTGGAGACCTGAAGCAGTGAGAGGTCCGGAAGGAGCAAGTGTTTTGCACACCATTCACATGGAGATTATACTTATCTTGATTGGTGTAATAATATTAATTGTAAAATGAGTATCCACAGAAGACACATAAATGCACCCATAATGGTCTTGATGTTGTTAAACAAAAACACAGGAGTCACCATGCAGTAATGGTTTGAGAACTGGATTACATTCCTGGAGACCAGGGTTCAGTTCTTTGCTGAGCCATGGAAACCCACTGCGTGGCCTTGGGAGCATCACACTCTCTCAGCCCCAGAAAACCCCCTGAAAGCTTCACCTCAGGATCACTATAAGTTGGAAACAACTTGAAGGCACACAATAACAACAGCACAGAAGAGAGGGAGGGTAAGGGAGGGAAGGAGGGGACAGAGTTATGAGAAGGAAGGCAAAAATGAGGACATTTGGCCCTGAATTAGAATTCTCCCCCCACCATGAAATTTTCTTTCGTTCCCCAAACTAACAGCAAGAACAAAGCTACGATCACGGATATCGCTCTACTGCATGCCTTGCTAAAAAGGCTGTGATGTTTACATGGAGCTTCAAAGGTAAAACAAGTGAGTAAGAAGGGTTTGATCGTCTGTTCCTTGGGTTTCATTTTAATTATATTTTTCTGACTCACAGACTGCATATAAACAGCAATTCCATTTCCATGCGTCCGGTCTTAATCCAGCCCACTCGTCATTATCTAGAGAGCTGTTGTTGCTTCTTATCTCCCATGCTCAGCCCCAGGAGAGGCCTTGCCTTGCACGGCTTCCATTCCACCCAGGGCATAACAATCGATTTCTCTGGCTTTGTAACTGACCCAATCTTTTGTTAAGCTCTTTTGGTAAAATAGTGCTTCGCAAAAATCCAGCTTTTGTGTCCTGTTCTTTCTTCCATCTCTCCCTGTAAAGGATCCTATGGCTTTAACTACCATCTGCTCTCTTGCTTTAAAATATGGGCTTATTTCAGAATATATATATCTTTTATAGGGCAAAGTCCACTCTGGTAGTACGTTGTAGATTGTTTAGGCTGGAGAGCATTTTTGGTGTTTGGTGAAGGCAGTGGTGTAGTGGTAAATTTTGAAAGAACGAGCACTCACCATGGTGGTTGCCATGAGGGGAAGTGGTGAATCCAATCCTAGCTTCAGTCTGAACTTTTTAGAAGAGAGGGTTCAGCACTTTGGTAAGCTCTTTAAAATTCAGACTGCAATCCAGAGTGCATTTACCACTCCATTGACATGAGAGACATCCACCGACTTTCAGTAACCAAATAATCAATAGTGGAGCAAACCAACCGCCTCAACTTACTCAAGGAAAGTTAAGGCTGCTGGTTTGCTTCTTGAGGACAAAAACACATTCTACCACTATTCCTCTTCATCAGGAGCAAGCCTTTCATGAAATGAGTGGGTTTGTATTGCCCATTCAAGGTAAAGATACCTCAAAATAGAGATGAGCAGTTGGTCCTCCACATTTTTGGTTTTCAAAGGCTATTTTCTCTTCTTCTGTGGAACAAAAAAACCTTCACTTTTTTACAGTGCTTTCTGCAGAAAAATGACATTTTCTGCACGGAAAGAGACTTTTCTGATCAGAAAACAAATTTTGTGCTCAAAAAAATGTTTCCTACAATATTTATTTATTTATCTATTTGGCATGGAACATTTCCACATTTTAAAAAAAGCCTGTTTCTTGTGCATGGAACCTTGCTTTTTGGGCAGAAATGTTGTTTTCTGTGCTTGAAATGCTGTTTTCTGTGGGGGGGGGTTCATTTTTTTTCTCCACAGAATAAGTCCCAACTGTACAGACTCCGTCTACGTCTCTCCTTGTCAGAGATTTTTGGCACTTATTTTTTTCTCTTTCTCATAAACTCATTTTTTTCTCTTTCTCTATCTTTTTAAATATTTTTATATTTTCCATCATCAAAATACTCAATGTTATAACATGGATTGTCAGGACTGAATTCACGCACACAAATGTAACAGTGCAAATACACTATTTATTAGGAGTGTGATACACAGTACAAGACTTCAGTGAGCGAACTGGAGGCAATTAGCAAAATCCAAAACATTAAAAGCAAAGAGTTTCTCATCCCACCCGCAAGAGACCTTGGAGTTCTGGTTTCAGGCTGGCAGCGCTTATCACTACATTCCTAGCTTAGTTTATCTAACGGTCTCTGGTTCTCATACCTTGTTACAAGCAAGCTGCTAATTAACTCCTACTACCTGTCCCATAACTGAAATATGGAGGGCTACCCAACACGGGTAGTTTGCAATAAGTGCTAAACTCAAAGAGAGCAAAACAGCTCGATAGGGATGGCAGACGATATCATCATTCAGGGCAATTCTAAATTCTTGGTTCTTCATCTTTGCAAGCAATGTCTAGTACATCAGTGTCTAGACGTCACATCCCATCATTTTCCCTCCAGAAGATGGCGATGACAAGCAAGCCACAGTACAGCAGCCGTAAGCGGGATTCCCATTGTAACTCCTCGATGCACCACAACTGCTGGTGGGATGAGGCTGGACACAGCATCCCTCAGTGCCCCAATTGCCAGCAGAACAGATCTCCATCACTTGGTGTGGTTGCTGTCTGTTAAGGAAGGTTTGGAGGGGGCATTTGTTATTGTGGCAGTAGTGCCATAATTATAAACATAAACACCACACAGCTCCAAAGAAATAAGTCTAGCTTATTCATAACGGCTCAGTAGTATGCTAGCCGGAGGTAACTACCGCACTCCACTCTCCATTCCAAAGAACAGAACTTTTGGCTGCACTTTCTTCCCCATGCTGTGTAATAAATTTAATCATGAATGACTGTTTTCTACAGATCCCATAAAAAATGGTTAAGATTCAAGATGCTTACCTTCAAATTCGAGTATGCTGTTTCTGCACCCAGAAAAAAAAATGCAGATATCCACAGTATTCCCCAGTAATGCTTCCTTCTTCAGAAAGCCAAATTGCATTATTTCCAAAATTTATGTCGGTGTTTATTTCTGTTTAATTTAATTAATCACAAAGCATCATTTTTCAATGCTATCGAGGGAGACAGCCAAAGCGGGGAAGGGAGGGTTTTTTAAAAAACTAAACATGTAGCAATATAAACAACTTGAAAATATATATATATATATATATAAAAATCCATTTTAAAAGTCATTGTTGCTGGTTTCCTTCCATCCCCCCATCTTTGCCTTGATATTACTTTCCACTTCTAAATCATAATATGTCATCTGGATGAGCACCTTATCGCTACCCAACAGGGGAATTCAGTGTTTGTGTTTGGATTTGCATTTATATGGCATTTTCATACACTGTATCTCAAACGACTGACAGAGCGATGAATCACAGGCCAGTGGAGTGGTGACTGCATGCATCACGGTGACTGTTCTGTCATTCAGCAGGAGCCTCTCCCAGGCCGCACGACTGGGAATATTTTGGGGTGCTAATTAATCTTTGCCAACAATTAGATCAGAGCAAAAAACAGAATGGCCCAGAAAGTGGTGGCAGCTCGGTGCACTCCGGAGGGGAGCACAGAAGAAGGAATGAGGGAATTGCTTGAGGAATGCCATCTTTACAGATTTCCACTATCAAGTGACCTGAATCACACTGCATGGACTAAAGTGCAAATAAAAGCATATCTATTCACAGGTTTTCCTGCTTTCCCAAAGGTACTGACACAGTTTTAAAAACCATACCTTGGCTGAGATAAGGGTTGGGCAAGGGGTGATACGAGGGCCCTGAAGTATGGCCTCTGGAGGCCCTCAGAAGCTTATCTAAGGGCCCTGAATCATTTTTTTCTTAAAGATCATGCTAGTTTTCACCCCAAAACTGCCCAAAGCATCCCAAACTGGCCACAAATGCAGTGGTTTCCTTCCACCATATCCAGAGCCCTCCAACTTCCTAGTAAAACTCTAGAGGGGAAAGGCCAACATTGTTCAAAAAGGCGAGCAGAAGATAGGTTATGTTATGTCTGGCTGGCTAAAATATGTACGGATCAGCAAAGGAGGAAGAGAATAAACTCCATGTGCTTGTAGATAGAAGAAATGTTATTCTTTAAAAAACTCAAAAATATAAAAAGAGGCTGATACACGTTGGATGGCCCACTAGCTGAACAAAAATTGGGAGGGAAATGGACTCCATCCCATGTGGAGTTGTCCACCCTCTCCTAGATCCCATTATTGGTCTAAACTTGAATTGTTGTTGTTCATAATAATTACAACAATAGTCTTCCCACTTCTGCCTGCTGTGCAGTTGTTATATGAAAAAGTCTTGCTAATAGCAAAGAGAAGGTTGATGTAGAACTTTCCTATCTTCAGGGAAAAAAAGCACTAGTAGTGGAATGTTATCTGAAGGGACTGTTCTCTACCACCACCAAGAGCTGAATTAGATCAAGTGGGATTATATTATAGGAAGGTAGACTTTAGCTGAACAGCAGGAAAAGATTTTTGATTCATTCAACATTAACTTGAAGGATGGTGCATTCTCCTTCACTGGTTATCTTCAAGGAGATGTTGGATGCTTTGCCTTCAGCAAAAAAATCCCAAACACCGTGATCCTGTTAGGTTAATTGAGTAAGTTAATAGCTGGTTCAACCAATGCAGATATTATTTCATAAGGGTGAAGTGGAAATGAGACTCCTTGTCCTTTTCCTTCCTTTGTCATGGTCATATAGGACCTTTCTGCACTACACTGTTTATAGTGCCATTATTCCACTTTCAACCTCCTATGGAATCCTGGGATTTGTAGTTTAGGGGAGGGGAATCTAGAATTCCCAGCCAGAGAGCTGAGAATTCCACAGGATGTGGAAAGGGGAATAATAACACTATAACAGTGTAGCTATAGAAAGTGTAGAAAGGCCCATAGTTGTAGGGTAATGCTAAATGCATTTTCCTCAATGCATAATTCTACTCCTGGAGCAAGGGAGATATAGAAGCATCAGGGCAGATTGGGGGTGGGAGGGAGAGAGGAAAGGGTTAAAGCAGTGTTATATTTATTGGAAAATTTATTTGTTGGTTGTGGGTGGAGCGCTGGTCGCTTTATATTGTTGGAAAAAATTCATTTTGTACGTATATCAGTATTAAAAGAAATAATAACAATTATTAATAATAATAATAATAAAAACATAAAAGCATTCGTATCAATCAAGTTAAGTAAGTTAACAGCTAGCACAACCTATGGAGATATCCATTTTTAAAGCGCCCTGCTTTGTCTTCAGAACCTTACAAACAAATAAACCACAATGAAAAGCAAAATAAGTCTTCAGGTGACATATCTTTGACATCACCACAAATTCTTGGATATTCCCCTGTGCCGGTATAATAGCACAGCCCCAAAGACATCTGACCATTAAGCTCTGTGCACAGTCGTGTGTCACTGGCTAAAATTCCAGGTGATCAAATGAGAAGCAATTTTGCAGTTATTAACAACCTCCTGAACTCCAGCTCCATACAGAAGCCAGGAGGTTTTTGCACCACATGAAGGGGCCAAGGTAACGGTGATTACTGCTGTGAATAATTAACAACATGTTCAGCAAAGAGCCCCTTCACCCCACCACCTCCTGACCTCGCTCGGCATGGGATGCATGCTCAGTAGCCCCATTAGTGATGCTTGACTGATAATTGATCCAGCTGTGTTCTCAGCTCCAAACAGGTCAGCTAATATTCCAGGCCTAGCATTCTTCCAGTGGACGGCGTGTTTGAAATGTGCTTGGGGGGATTCTGGAGCTTCCATGTGGATTACCTCCGTCCAACTTAAAAGGACTTGGAATGGAAACAAACTGACCTGTCAGGCAAAGTCTCCTTGTGCTAATGCGCTTGCCTTTCCCAGTCTTTGATTTCTGCCAATTAAAATTATTCCTATTACAGATTCATAGGCAGAAAGTCCCCCGTTCCCTAGCATGTCAGCTTGCGATTTGGTTTTGAGACAGAGGCAATTCCTCAAAAAAATCCCCACCTGACACAATCCAATAAGCCTTGTCAAAGTCCGGCTAATCAAAACGAAAAAGGAAAAAAAAAAAACCTCAGCCTTAATCACAGTCGTTGCTTCAGCTTCCATCAGACAGATATCCATCTGGGAATTTCATACTAAATTCAATATAACAGCATTCAAATGACCCACATCACAGCTGCTGCTGCCACAAGTTGCTGATTTTTAATCATTAATACAAAACAGCACTATGATTTTGAGCAATGTATTTCAAAAGGGATACACATGTTTGGCAATTTGTTTGGATACAGACCAATGCTTTGAGCTAAAAAAAAAAATTAAAATAAACTCAAATAGATGGTGGCATCCATATACAGAGTCAATATCTAGGCCAAACAGTTTCTAACTTAAACTAAGCATTACGGTTTAGTGGTGTAGTTGTTTGAGTCCTGGAGACCAGGGTTTGATTCTTCCCTCAGCCATGGAAACCCACTGAGTGATCTTGGGCACATCACACACTCTCAGCCCCAGAAGCTCCCAGGGTCACTATAAGGTTTGCCTGTGCATGTCCTTGGCTGTTGAAAAAGGAACTATTCTCTTCCCCTTTTTGCAATAACCAAATTCCCCCTGGGCTGCACTGTTTCACTATGACAGCCCCCATTTCTCTTCATGTCCATTAAATGACTGTTAAAGAGCAGGAGGGATTGGAGAAAGATTACGTGGTTTGCTGACATCTCCAGAGTGTCATTGCAGATTTCAGCACTCTGCATCCAGCCAGGAAAACATAGCCAGACCCTTGTCCAATCTCTCCTGCTCTCCACCAGCCATGGGTTGGTGGGAGGCTGCAGAAGTAAACAATGGGTCTGGGAGGAATGCCATGATTACATTGTCCGCTGAGACTTCCAGTGGACCATTGCAAATCTCAGCATCCTGTATCTGTCAGACCCTTGTGCAATCTCTCCTGCTCTCCACGAGCCAACAAATGGCCATGGATTTGGGGCGGGGGGCTGCAAAAGCTAAATAACAGGTCTGGAACAAATGCCATGACTGTGTAGTTCCACTTGTAGAGCTTTCTCTCTGTGCTCTGCAGTTCAGCATCTCAACTACTGGGTGTAGCTCAGGTTCAGGGACCACATAAGACAGGCTGCAGTTTGAGGGGAAGAAAATGATGGGGTTCCTTCTCCAAATGAAACCAACTGAACTGGAGGTTGAATGTGATGGAACAATACTCTCTACCCCAGTTGAGCCATTAGGTTCGATAGGGAAAAATGATCAAGGACATTTGTCTTTCAATTAAATAAATATCCAGGAAGACCAATAACACTCCTTCTTCTTTACATCTGCCACTTTGCGCACATCACTTTACTTGCAACCACAAGGTTGTGAGTTCGATCCTGCCAGGCTCCAAGGTTGACTCAGCCTTCCATCCTTTCGCAGGTCGGTAAAATGAGTACCCAGCTTGTTGGGGGCAATTAGCTAAAAATACATTGTAAACCGCTTAGATAACACTCAGTTGATAAGCGGTATAGAAATAAATGCTATTGCTATTGCTATTGATGGTAGAATTTTCTCAGGCTTGGCTCCACGTATTTAGCTGGATACCATGAGAGTATTCCTGAATAACTTTTGGAATACTATAATAATGAAGCCACATGATGTTCTAAATGTTTTAAAGAATTTGTTGAAAGGATCTTTCCATTGTCAGATTCACAAAGTCAGTTCAGCACCTTGGATAGCTCTTTCGGGAGCTGTCTAGCTTAGACCATTTCCGCTCCGGTGCTATTCTGGTGCTATTATTTCACTTTTAATATAATGTGGAATTCTGGGGTTTGTAGTTTACTGAGACCGAAGAGCTCCCTGGCTGAGAATTCTAAATGCCTCTCCTTAAACTGCAAAGCCCATGACTCCACAGGAGATTGAAAGTGGAATAATAACACTAGAACAGTGTAGTGCGGAAATGCCCATAGATTCACCACCTCGCTGATGTGGAAGATGCCAGTTGATGCTGCTCAGACATTGCAGCAGTATCACCACTCCCTGTGCCCTGCTCTCAGTATCTGCTTGTATGCCATGCACTTTCACTAAAGTTATGGCCTATTTAATCCCATCCTTCAGTGCCCAGCTCTTCTTTCCCTCCCTACCTGCAGCGATTTATTGAAAAAAAAGAAAGAAACAATCTAAATCTATTTCCCCATCTACAGGCCGCCAAACGTGATCTCCTGAACCCAGAAGCCAAAGAAAGATTTTCTATGCACTTTCCCACATTTGTTTCCCCTCTTTGCTGCTCCCAACGGCTGCACAGTCTTGAATGTGAGATAATCTGTAGATCAATGAGGGCAGATGTAAAACTCTTGCTAAGCCATGTTTTCCCAGCTGGGGGTAAATTCACTTGCCTGTATGTAAAACTTCCTAATTAGGGATGTCAAGACTGAGTAAAAATAGCTAGAAATTGAGGATGAGCTCTGCAAAAAAGTATATTTAAAATTAACTCCTTCCAAACTCAGGCTTTTGTACTCATACTTGCTGAATTTAAGCACTTTTTTTCTCATTTCCTTTTTGGGAGTAACAAGTATTGTGTTGTTGTTAATCAGTTTATATCTGGTCCATACCACCTTTTCATATGTTCAACCATAAAGGAGTCTCTTTCTATTTTCACATGCTTTCATAAAGTTCTCACAAAGATCCACATTCATGTAATATTTTAACTGTAATTTTCTGTCTCAAACTGTTCATTTTGAACAGATTTTGAGATGATAACCATGTTAGAAGTGGCTGGAGTCTTTGATTATGATGGGTCATGAATCAATTTTAGTTTCAGGCCCTTTCCGCATGCAGTTATTAAGGCGGGCCAATGCGTCTTGTTACGGAGGTCTTCTGCACATTGGAGCGGCCTAGGTTTGGTTTATTTACCTTCGTTCCACACATAATTCCAACTAAATGCACCCCCGTGTGGTGGTAAAACGCGCTATTTGAAAAGCAGAAGAAACTGGTTTTCCAGTTTTCCAGATCGATCCGATTCGTACTTTCACAGCGGTGCAGACACGTACGTTCGCACCAATGCGAATTGATAGTCAGAGGAGGGCTCATGGGAGGGGCCAGGGGATATGGACTTACACACATACGCACGTATGCAATGACGTACTAAACCATGCAAAAGAAAAAGAAAAAGGGCCAATTGCAGCCGACGGGATGGGGTGAGGGGAGTAGCAGGAGTGGCCACGGAGGAGGCAATGTGGACTCATGAACTCGCACTCCTCCAAATCAGAATGGAACATACGCAGTAGCTGCGTGGAAGGAAATGAGGGAAAGTCCACCTTGTTTCAAGCCCAGAAAATCCGGTAAGAAATGGCACAAACTGACTCACCAGCCTCGTGCGGAAAGGGCCTCTGTTTCAACTATAAAGAACTTAGCAAGATATCATTGTGTGTGCTATCATGCAGTGTTGTTGCAAATCAACTGAAGGCACTGATTGTTCATGGAAAACCTGGATGCTTTTGTTTTGTGATTCTTCCACCTCTGCCACTTAGGAAGATTCAAAAAGAACCAGAAAAGCTATAGAGGAATGCAACAGGGAGAAGCCCTACAACAAGATGAAATGAAATGACTATCTTACACAAGACAAGACGTTCATGATTATTTATTTATGGTGTTGTATTTTTATTGCCAGATAGAAGCACTTGTGAAGTTTTCTGCTAAAATAACTTAATTGGCTTCTGGTAATACGTACTTGTGTGTGTGTGTGTATTTGTGGGGAGCAATATGCTATGTATCAGGCAGCAAAATACATTGAGTCAGCCCTGGGGAAAATCCACATTCACTCTTCCAATTGTTTTGCAGCTGTATTTTTTCCACCTGTGCTCTCCACTCTAACCATGCATTTTCTAGTCTACCCACTATAGGCACTTTCATCCAGTTGAGCAAAAGAGCTTTCTGTTCCCCTGGCTTCTATAGAAAATTTAGTACACACCTTTGATGTGCTTTCAACTTAATGGAGCCTGCCTGGAAGAGAAACCAAGTCGAAGCATACCTTGGGAAAGCATCATCAGACTCCATTCCCTTCACAAGGTACAGCAAATTTGTTGCCCATGCTTGAAAGAACTCTACAAATGGCTATTTCCACACAAAGGCTCTGACTGCTGCAAGCCATAAATATTGATTTAGTTGAGAGCTGGGCTGGTTGTGACCTGAAGACAGGCAATATCTTGCCCATGCATGGTATTTCTTTTCACCTTTGTTTTTGTGTGCAGGAAGGTCAAGGAATGTGTTCCCATGCTAACGTGCAGAATCACCCTTCTATTGCACACAGAGATACACATACACATTCCAACCCTAACAAAAGTGTATGAAGTGATGCCACATTGCAGCTCACTCCAGCTCAAAACCAAGGGGCAGTAACCCTAATTTACCATCACATACTTGGGTGGCTAACCAAAGATTCAAAGCTAGTTTGCTAAACATGAAGTTCTCATATGTCCAGAAGGACAAATTTGTCAGCCTTGTGCTCTCCCATGAGAAAAATCACATTTCCCAGGACATCCTTGCACCAAATCTTACATCTTGAATTATTTTTCTTGCTGGGTCAGCCCAATTCCATTCAATGGCTGGTCCTGCACTCCAGTTTGGGAACACCATCTGCAGAAAGGTCAGGAAAAGAAGGAGATACAGAAGTTTTATGTGCTCGCTTGCACCACATTCAAAGGGAAGTTGGGGCTAGTTGAACCTGGTCCTTTTCTTGTTCAAGCCAATTTCTTTGCAGTATAACAACCCTCCCCCGTGAATCTCTGCATGGTTGGCTGGTTGTCCTAGGAGGTCAAGTAGGAACTTTTGGCTCATTTATACTATTCACCTTTTCCTTTCTTTTCTTTTCTTTTCTTTTTTGGCCCACTCTGCACAGGTTTATCACTAGCTGGTTGTATTGGGTGCTGTTCTGCTGATTAATAGGTAAATTGGTCACAGTTGACAGGAATGTGTGGGTGGTGGAGATTAGGGGCACAGAATCATAGAATGATAGAGTTGGAAGAGACCACAAGGGCCATCTAGTCCAACCCCCTTCTGCCATGCAGGAACACACATCAAAACATTTTCAACTTATGGCCATCCAGTTTCTGTATAAAAACCTCCAAAGAAGGAGACTCCACCACACTCCGAGGGAGCATATTCCACTGCCAGACAGCTCTGACCATCAGGAAGTTCTTCCTGAGGTTCAAGTGGAATCTCCTTTCCTGTAGTTTGAATCCATTGCTTCTTGTTCTAATCTCTGGAGCAATGGAAAACAACCCAGTTCCCTGTTTGATATGACTTCCCTCAAATATTTAAATGTGGATATCATGTCCCTTCTCAACCTTCTGTTCTGCAGACTAAACATACCCAGCCCCCTAACCACTTCTCATAGAGCTTCATGGATTCTAGACCTTCTACAATTTTGATCGCTCTCCTCTGGACACTTCCCAGCTTGTCAATATCCTTCTTGAAATGAGATGCCCAGAACTGGACACAGTATTCCAGATGAGGTCTGACCAAGGCAGAATAGAGTGATACTTCTACTTTCCTCAATCTAGATGCCATACTCCAGAAGCATATATATACGCATGCGCCCGGAGGCTCCTTTTCAGAGATTGGCCAGGCCAGGGAATTGCATTCTAGAGCTGTGGGACCTGTGTGCAGGA
Organism: Iguana delicatissima; assembly: GCA_948472985.1. Lineage (NCBI taxonomy): Eukaryota > Metazoa > Chordata > Lepidosauria > Squamata > Iguanidae > Iguana > Iguana delicatissima. The sequence goes on from CAOKZL010000087.1 coordinate 1,376,366, forward strand.
TATGACTGGACCTTTATGGTCAACCATTGGCAGCTGGTGAGAGCTGTGAGACACTAGGAGGAGGTGCTTCTTGGAAGATCATCCTCCATACTTTATTATGTGCCTGCGGGAGAGGAATGGAAGTGTTACTTCATCCCTTTCCCAAAGTCAAGAGTATTCACCCAATTCTGGCAGTCTTTAGGTAGGTTGCTACCAGATATCAGTTCTCCTCTGCTGATAATTCTCCCTGAATTTAATACATTTGTTTCTAGTTCAACTGAATCTTTGTGTCAAATCTCTTCATTTTCTGTCTCTCTCTGCAGTGAATATATAGCAGGAGGCAACTTTATCAGGCACCAGGGACACTGTCCACCTTCCAGATGTTCTTCATGGCATCTCCAGATGTTTTCCTTGTTACAACCGTAACAAGTCAAGTTACCTGTCAACTTACTGCAACCCCTAGAATTTCATAATGGTTTCTCAAGTAAAGAATACTCAGCAGTGGTTTGCCATTGCTTTTCTCTGAAATACCACCCACTGCACCTGGATTTTTTTTTTTTTTTTTTTTTTTGGTCATCCTCCATCCAACTACATACCAGCCTTGATCCTCCTTAGCTTTTTAAATCAGACAAGTTCTGGTGCCTTCAGGAGATTTAGGGCTATCATTTTTCTCTTTGAGGGGACATAATTATTCATGCTATTCAAAATGTCCAGGTCCTCTAAATTATCTTGCTATATCAGGTCTGGAGGAAAACATTATCCCATTGAAAACATTACAGCATGATTGCATTCCAAGTCAGAACCATTATCTTGCCCACATCCGTCTGGTCCATTGACTCTGACAATAAGCATCTTGAGTAGCCATGATTCTATCCTACTTGTTAAGAACTGAAGTCAGAAACAGGGGAGTAAATAGAATTTTATATTCTTCCCAAATCAGAAGTAATATATGCTTAAGTCCCTTTTTAAAAAATTCCATAGATAGCAACTCATAAAGTCTGCAAGAATCAGTATGCATATTATCCACCAAAATTAAGAAAAAAGACAATAACTGGGGGAAAAAAGGTGCCTTTTGAACACACTGACAGAATAAGGAAAAGTATGCCCTACTGCCAGATTGCAAATTGCCTTTACATGAAAACACATAAGGTATAATGACAATAATGGCAATAAAAGCAATTTGTTTTCATTGATTACTGCATGTTTAAATTAGTAATTATCAAAAATATAGAAAAAGAATTAACATGATCTTAAACACAATCATTTATCTGCTGTTGCCCTACCAGAGAAAGTTGTGATTCACATTAAGTGGAAACTGATATCATAAACTTATTTCTGTTCTATTTAATTTTTTGCACTGAAAGTGGCTGCATATCAAAGGCCAGAAATGGAATATGGAAGAGAGCAAATTGGAACTGAAAAGAATTAAATAGGAGTGCCAAAGGTTTCTGTCGGCTATAGTGAGATTTACATATGAGAAAAGATGGCTGGGTTTATTTAGCTTATAAAGATGTAGATAGAGACCTCTTATCAGCGGTATTTAGCATGACAAAGGAGATAGCAAAATGATTTTCTTTAAAATGTGCTCTATCACTAAAAGAAAAAGTTTGAACGCATATGCAGGTAATATTAAAAATAAGTAGCAGAAAACTGTAGCTGGCCAATTTAAAAAAAAAATCCTAGACTCTGTTAAACAATTTCAAGTTAGGACCCATCACCTTTTCCCAGGTATAAAGGACCAGCCCTGCCATGAGACAGCGTGGTGCAATAGCCTTGGGCAGTAGGTGTTAGTGGCCACGCAAAGGCAACAAGCTGTTGATCATTCAATGTGGTGTTATTAACCAAGGCCAGTATTCTATGATTGTGAATATAGAGCAGTTCAGCGTTTTTAAAATAGGCTTCTCTAACTCTAAAACAAAAGCAGAGAGGAGGAGCTAGAGGGATTCATGAACTTGTCTAAAGTTCTCTGTTGACTCATTTGCAAATGTTAACATTCATTTGAGATCTACTTAGGAAGTGCCTCCACTCCTGCTTGCTTGAGACTATGGGCCTTTCTGCACTACACTGTTACAGTGCTATTATTCCACTTTCAACCTCCTATGGAATCCTGAGCTTTGCCGTTGAGAGAGGAGCCTTTAGAATTCTCAGCCAGAGAGCTCTTTGGCCTCAGGAAACTACAAAGCCCAGAATTCCACAGGAGGTTGAAAGTGGAATAAAAGCACTGTAACGGTGTAGTGCAGAAAGGCTACATTCTTGCAATATGTGGCCCATTTCCCCCATACACCTGGATAGCCAATGGCTCCCATATAAGTGGGTTGGTAGATATGCCCTGGGTTTTAAAGAGTATCTGTCCAAAGTACTGAATTTAGTTTAGAGGATACAGATCAGCACCTTGGAAAGCTCCTTAAAGTTCAGATTAAAGCCTAGTTTTAATTCACTGCCCCATTAAGAGGGGCACCACCAGTCACAACTGCTATATGCTCTCTCTCTTACGGAAAAAATATTCGCCACATCAGATTGTCCAATTTTTCTCCTTCAGATTTCCACTCTAATGATGTGTCTGGTGAATGTTCTGCTTTCTCTCCCTCCCTTTTTTTAATTCCCCTCAGAACTGTTCAGGTTCCAAATGCCTGTTCCTCGGGTAGAAAGAAATCAGCACATGAGGGCAGTTGAGATAGATGCTGCATGTTGGGAACCATCTGTTTTTCTAACCAGTGGTTCAAGGAGGTGCATAGGTCATCTCTCATAAGAACCTCTATTAACTGTGAACATTGCACTCCAAGGCTTCAGAGTTGGCAAGAAGCTTTCTGTAATAGAAAATTAGAACAGCCACACATTGCCAAGAGGAGCTGCTTATAATAAGTGATTTAGCAGGCAGGCGTGAGTACTGTTGTGGGGAGCTATGGAACCAGGGTTCTTTTGTTAGAATATAGGTGCTTGAAATAGTGGTTTAAAGGAACCCCAAAAATATATCATCAAGAAAGCAGATGCTTAGCATGATTCCAAACAATATGGGTTTGAGCAGTGGAGGTAAAGGTCCACTGTCCATCTTATTTGCATGGTAAAACTCACACTCATAGGTAGGTACTGAATCTAGAATATGCTGTTCACACAAGCATGTTACCTTTGGATATTGCTGTGAAATAAAAAGGTCTTTGCCAGCCAGCAGAAGAACAACAGAGGAGGCACCAGCCAAATCTCCTGGTCCACCAATTGTCACGTAAAAGACGCTCTCCAAAGGGCTAATCAAGCATGCCTGTGATGGTGGTTGGACTAAGAGAAAGCCTTCTCCTGAAGATCTGATAAGAATAATGAGGATAATAATGGCTGCCTTTGTTCTTGTACACCCTAAGAGGACAAACTTTGTTGGTATGAACTGCTGAGACATTCACCAAAAGTAGAAGGGCAGTGAAAAGTTCTTAAGGGTGCAATTAACAAACAGAACCATAAAAATGTAACATGAGAAAGACATTTTGGCTTCCCTATTCTGCTGCTGCTGCTAAAGATAAAACCGAGCTCCATCCAAGGGGGAGGTTTACTGTTTCCAGTACAGTGTCCCCACCATATATGTGGGTTTCAGTTCCAGGAACCTTCATGTTAAAAAAAGAAAAAAACCCACAAGGGTCGCTCTCACTGCAGTCAATGAACACAACATATGCAAACGCGCACCTGTATGGACACACACCTGCAGCATCCATTAACCATAATGGAAGTGATGCTTTGCATGACCTCACATTCGTGTGTGCAGAAGTCGTGCTAGAAAAGGGCCTATAAATCCAAACATTTTCCCTTTTATCCATAATATCTGGAGGAGTTGGCACCCCAGTGCCAAACAGAGATATATCAAAGAGACTGTGATGTTCTGAGTTGAAATGCTTGGCCACCGTGGCTCTAGATCAGGATTGCAGACTTATGTTTCCTGAAGCATGCACACAGGTCTATGGTTTTGCCTGTGTATTGGAGTACATTTTACCAGCATATTGCAGATGGCATACTGTATGCCTGTATTCACTCACAGAAGTAAGATTTCAGGACCAGCAGGTATAAATACATATATACACGTACAGAGAACCTGGCTTACTTTGTTCCACAGGGTTCTCAAATTTTAGTCAAAAAATAAACTTTCTGCTCCACTCTAAATCAGATACGATGTTAGCCTCACAGAGGAGGCAGCTCTAGTCTAACTGTCAGGGAAAGAAGACCTTGGGCATTGTGTCTGCTGTCAAAGGGACACATTGCTGTGATTCTGACTGAACTGACTCACATTCATTACATATCACGGACAACGTGGGTATTTCTGAGTATAAAGAGAGCACAGTGTTGAATCCTGCTCTTAATTTTAAAAAGTAAGTAGTAAATTTTAGTATATAGACTTGATCAAGAGGAAGAAGAGGAGGAGGAGGAGGAAGAGGAGGAGGAGGAACACCCTTTCTGCAACCTACCATATCCCGGTGGTGTCCTGTGGGGATCTCTGCTGGGAGGGGAGAGCAATAGGAGTCCTCTTCTCCTCACCTGCTGCATCCAGGATCCAAGAAGTGTGTTGGCCCCACCTCTTCCTGCTGGCAGTGCAACTGGGTACTGTCCCAGGCTCTACTGGGGCAGGAAGTGCAGCCATTGCACTTCCACTCTATCCGCACACCAGATAAGTGTGGGATGGTGATGTGATCATGGATCCTTGTTTAATCCATGATCCTGTCTGGGGACAGGAGAAGGATGGGACCGTGATGATGTCATGTGTAACTGTGGTCGCAGTCCCATCCTTCTCCCATCCCTGTTGGTGGGACAACAACGTCCTGTGATAAGGGCAGAAGAGGAAGGAGAAGGAGAAGACGTTGTGCTGAATAACTTTTATTTGCTCACTCTGTGGCTTTAAAAAGAAATAAGCAAACCAAGTGCAAGTCACTCACTCCAAACCAATATTTCTCACTGCAGAAAAAAAAAAAGTAAAAAGTGGAGGGAAAACTCCCCTTTCACTCTTTCATCTTGAAGCAAAATCTTTTTTCTGTGTTCCATAAGATCTCTGTTGAAATTAGCTTTGACCTACAGAGGAGCCTCATTATAGCAGGCGGGAGAAAATGCTGCTCTAGCAGAAAAAAAAAAAAGGCAGAAGTCGGGGGTGGAAATGCTCTTGGATTTGTTTGAAGAAAGTGGCTGAACTTAAAGAGAAAATTGCAGTTTGGGGAGACGGTTCACATTTCTCCTTGCCTGCAGTTCCTGCAGATTTTAATTAGATATCTATCACTCTCATTATCACCACTGTAATTACAGAGAGTTGTGAAATGGTAGAGGGGGCTCTTTGTTGTTTGATGTCTAACTTGGGAGAGCAAAAGAAGGGAAGAAATGTGTGTGTGCGATTTTGTTAAAGAAAAATACGTCTCCGTTTCCTGGCCTGCACTAAAGCACAAATTCTCTTAGACCATTTGAGATTATTATTGCTGGATGCAGGCACAAGCCAGTTAAGCTGGGGAAGTTGTTGGTCAATTCCTCTTGCAAACTTGTTTCTAGATAGATTCCAGTTTGAACACTGTAGTTGTCTCGGTATGCTTGTGCGTTTCCCAAACCTGGACAAAAGTTTGAAAGGTTACGTTTTTTTGTTTGTTGCTGTTGTAGTTACTCATTTTATTTACAAATATATAAAGCACTTAAGTAAAGGGAAAGAGTAATACTCCAAGAAGGCAGCAGATCTACTGGTTTCCTCCAGATCTGCACAGAGAGAAGCTGTTTGCAACTCTCCACCCCACATACATAGGCCAGAGTTCCTGATGCCCAAGAGCTCTCTGGCTGGGAATTCTAAAGGCCCCTCCCTAAACTGCAAACTCCAGGCTTCCACAGGATATTGAAAGTGGAATAATGGCACTATAACAATGTAGTGTAGAAACGGCCTTGGAGTGTTCAAATATTCTTTCAACCCCTGCTATTCACCAGTCGATTCAATGGCTCTGTCCTAGGGGAAACCGGCAACTGGATTTAGGCCCTGCGTCCTGAAAAGACCAATGCCCTTGAAAATGAAGACGCAAATTCACGAAGGCTACAAAATATTGGAAAAGGATACACAAAATAACGAAAGATGTCCTTCAAATAGAGATACCATTGACACCGGAAAAAATTTTTTATTAAATATGACGCATCAAATAGACAAGAAGGACAAAAAATGTGACGCAATAATTTTATATATGGTCACTGCTGCAAGGATTGCATATGCAAAATATTGGAAGAGATCGAAAATTCCCTTAATAGAAGAATGGTTAGAAAAAATTCAGGAATATGCAATTTTAGATGATCTTACATGCAGAATAAAGGAGGAAAAAAGTAAAAAAAAAAAAGGAATGATGCGAGATTAATCAAGGAATACATTGAAGAGAACTGATCAAAGTTATGCCAAGATATAAATAAATAAATAGAATATACGAAAAAATATAACAGGTTTACAAGGAATTACGTAATGAATGGACATTACAAAGTGAAGAGACAAGTCTTTAAAGAAATAACTAATTTATGGAGATCACTGAAAAAAATAATAATCAGAAAAGTGAAAAAGAAAGCAGTTCAAACGAGGGGAGGGAGGAAGGATATTAAGATTACATTGGAATGATCAAATAGAGGATAGAAAAATAGAAGATAGATAAAAGTATATAATAAAAAGGCGATAATTAAGATATAATCATGTATATATGAACAAACTGATATATAAGCATTCTCTCTTTTTATTGACATTTTAGAAAATAATGAATATGTCATCATGTTGATGAATTGGATATGGCTGACGATTTTAAGAAATAAAAATTAAAAAAAAAGAAAATGAAGATGCAAATAAACAAAACCAACTCAAGTGCAACTTCCTCTTCTCCTTGCCACCATGGGAACAGTTAGAAGCTGTTATGCTCCTCAGAGATTTTACAGTTTCAGGCTTTCCAGCAATTTTGTGCTTTCCGGGAGAGGCACTGAAAAGCTAAACATGGTCACGAGGACTGCCTAGGTCAGCCTCACAAATTCTGTTATGATCCTCAAATCCTGAACATAATTTTGAAAGTTGCTTTGATTTTCAAGGTATCATCTTGTATTTCTTATTAAAAGCATATTTTGGTTTACTGTTGAAAGCTGAAGTGATCCAAGGAATATGGAAACATTTCCCTGATACTGGTGAGAAGAAAAATACAATACAATACAACACACACACACACACACACACACATATAATATAATATATTATTTGAGCATTTAACCCAGAATCAGTCTAAAGCCTGCTTAAAACATATTTGGTTGTGCTTCCCAATCCTCCTTTGACACGCACACACAAACCTGCACATATCCATTGACTGAACACGCAAGAATATTGCTAACTTTTTGGCTTCCTGCTTATCCTGCAACAAAACAGGTTTTGTTGCCATGATCATTGTGTCAACCTCTCAGCCTGTATCACATTCTTAGCCTCACATTTGGCCACAGAAAAAATTCATATGGGGAAGCAGAAGTGGGGGAAACTCATTCTGTATCCTGTTTATCTTTTACATAAGCTGGAGCAGGTCCAGGGGAGGGCAACCAAAATGGTGAGGGGCCTGGAAGCCATGCCCTATGAGGACAGACTTAGAGAGCTGGGTATGTTTAGTCTGCAGAAGAGAAGGTTGAGAGGGGACATGATAGCCATGTTTAAATATTTGAAGGGATGTCATGTCGAGGAGGGAGTGGGCTTGTTTTCTCCTGCTCTTGAGACCAGGACAAGGAGCAACGGATGCAAGCTGCAGGAGGGGAGATTCCGCCTGAACCTCAGGAGGAATTTCCTGACGGTCAGGGCTGTCCGGCAGTGGAATGTGCTGCCACAGAATGTGGTGGAGTCTCCTTCGTTGGAGGTTTTTAAGCGGAGGCTGGATGGCCACTTGTCGGGAGTGCTTTGAGGGTTTTCCTGCATGGCAGGGGGTTGGACTGGATGGCCCGTGTGGTCTCTTCCAACTCTACATTTCTATGATTCTATGATTCTATGATTCTATGATTCTATCTATTTGTTCTGCCTTGGGAAAGAAAACTGGGGCTGTATACATCAATCATTTCTGTGACAATGGAAGAATTCCTAAAACGTTATGTGTTAGAGGTTTCATCTATTCAGTAATAACAAAATACATTGATCGCTTTCTCTCGCTCTCGCTCTCTCTGTGATGATATCAACCGTTTGAACTTTAGGTTGTGCTGTCCACAAACTCCACCATGGTTTCAAGGTGGGAAGGGGATAACACTAGCTTTTTAAAAAAAAAAAAAAAAAATTGAGCTTTTCAAGTCCATCTGTTGTTCTTGTGTACCTTCAAGTCATTTTCACCTTATGGCAACCCAAACCGAACCTATGATGGAGTTTTCTGGGAGCTGAGACTGTGTGACGCACGCAAGATCACCCAGTGGGTTTCCATGACCAAACAAGGGATTGAACTCAGGTCTCCAAAGTTGTAGTCCAACATTCAAACTACCGCAATGAGCTGGCTCTCCAGGTCCATCTAAACTGCTTTTATATCTGAGAATGATATATTCTAAAACCTGATGTTTCTCTCTCGTTGGTCAGTCTTGCTTTGCACATAACTTTCTGATCCATTCAGTTTCTCAAGAACTTTCTATCTTAGACCGTAAAGTTGCACTATCACCCTCCAGTGAGTAAAAATTGCATTTACAGTTTCTTTTGAAATCGAGTCTTGTAAGTCAAACCTGGAAGAAGTGTCTCTGTGAATTAAGTTGCTTAGAGAGTTCATCAGAGTAAGGTGAGGCTGGCAGAAATAGAAATGCTTCTTTCTGATGAAAAAATACTTCACTTAAGACTGAATAGAAGTCTTTTTATAGACAGGGTCTTTTTTAAAAAGAAGAAGAAGAAGAAGAAGAAGAAGAAGAAGAAGAAGAAGAAGAAGAAGAAGGAGAAGGAGACATCAGAAAATGGAAGTGTTACCAAAACCAGAATGGAAACGGTAATAACCTTTCAATTTAAGGGTGTAGTTCTTTGCTAATTTTCTGTACAAAAGAAGCAACAGTAATTTTAACAATTTTCTTCTCTTTATAAGAACGATGCAGAAAAGTGTGCAGTTTTCAAAGGCTATTCGCATTTCAGGACTTATTCTGTGCCGGTGTTTTTGTGTAGAAAATAGCGCTTTCTGTCAAAGAAAAAGCATTTTCTGCTCAGAAAATTACATTTCGGCATAGGAAACAGCATTTTCTCAACAGAAAATTTGGTTTCTTGCACAGAAAATGTGGTTTGTGGTGTGATAAAAGCTGTTTTGTGTGAAAAGCACCACACGTGAATTTTTTGCATCAAAATAGGTTCGTTAACTTAAATAGCTTCTTTAAAGCCCAGATTGAAACATGGAGCAGATCCACCTCACTGCTGGCATGGGATCCTTAAATACATCATTGCTGCTTCTTAAATGGAAAATATTGTTTTCTATGCAAAACTACCACATTCAAATTTTGCATAGAATAAGCCCCAAACTGTGAATAGACTTTGAAAGTTTCTTGGAGTGGGAGGAATATCGCTAAAATTACTTGCTGCTCACTTCTAGAAGAACTTTAGTGAAAGATTACATCCCTATGTAAGCATGAAACACTCACCTTTCCTCATTTCTTGATCTAAAGATCCCTTCTATGTGGTTCAGCTTTTCCAAAGTGACAACACCCAATTGTTTGGGCTTGCAACTTCCATCATTCCTGACCAGTTTCCACGCTGAATGGGACTGATGGGATTTGTCATCCAAACTGTCTGAATGGTGCCTGTTTCAGGAAGTCTATGTCAAGTGAACAGGCACAGGGATGAAGAAGTGCACATCTTATTCACGTGTTATTTCAAATGCCAGAAGAGTAGGGGCTGGAATTTTACACCTTGTCCTTCATTTTTTCCCCTGTCTCCCATTACAACTTTACTACAGGCTAGAGTGATGCTTCACAGCACGCAGAGCCAATGATATAGAGGACTTGAAAGGATTTTGCATTGTCGTATTTCTCTGAAGTTGCTGGAATATTTTCTCCCGGTGTCAGTAAGTTTAACTTTTTTTTGGCGATAACTGAAAATGATGAATGTTAAGCCTTAAAGAATGTATCAGACACCTCATTGTTGTGTCATGAGTGACACAAATGAGTTTTTGCTTCAGACAAAGAATATTGAAGGCTTAGCAATGGGAATGATAAAAAAAGAGTATGCGGAAGGCTCAGGAAGGGAGATGACATGGGCCCTGTTATGAAAAAGTGGAACAGGATTATGGTTTATTAATAGAAATAGACTGTCTGTCAGCTCCAACCCATTGTATCCAACCTATATCAATGCTGGGGAAAGCCTCTAATTTTGGAATGTGTCCTTTTTACTTAGACTCCACAATTCTGGAACATCTATGATATTTGAAATCTTCATCTAATGACTCTAGAAGTTCATTATTTTAACTTAATGGTCATTCAGAATACTAGTTTCAGACTGATAGTGCTGGAGTGCTGGCCTTGAAGTCATCTTGGACTAGCACCCTTCAGTCCAATCCTAAATGTTTGCTATTGCCAAAATGTTGCATCATGTAGAGGGGCAGTGATGTTCCTTCCAAGAGGAGTTCCAGCTTCTCCCTTCACCTCAGCAGCATGCTACTGCTGCTGTTGCTTACCCGTAGGAAGAGAAAGGAAGGAAGAGTCGATTCAGAAGAGGAAGAAACATCTGACCTGGGCTTGGGGGAAGGAAGGAACCAAGGTGTACTTTCAGATGGCTTGCACCCAGCTTTCCCTTCCCCTTGGAGTCCAGACCAGCTACAGTCTGAATTGCCTCCCTTGTCCCTCTCTACCAGTAAGCAGCAGCAGCGGCAGCCACCTTCTGGAGCCTGACCATTGCCAGGGGAGGTTTCAGGTGGGGTTCAAAGGGCTGGAGAACAATTTCCTGAGTCTTGTCCAAAAAGACATCTATACATATAAAAGGCATATGTGAATTAATATTGCTCAGAACCCTTCTGGCATACTACACTGGCATTCTTTGTCTAACAGGCCATTTCCGCCCTACACGGTTATAGTGCTATTATTCCCCTTTCAATCCCCTATGGAATCCCAGAGTTTGCCGTTTAGGGAGGGGCATTTAGAACTCTCAACTAGAGAGCTCTTTGGCCTCAGTAAACTACAAACCGCAGAATTCCACAGGGTGTTGAAAGTGGAATAATAGCACTATAACAGTGGAGTGCAGAAATAGCCATAGACATTGATGGCAAAAAGGGGAAAAAAAGGCTTAATGACCATGAAAGAGGTCAGACACTGGAAAAATAGGCTGCATAGAGGTGGTAGATTTTGACCTCACATCTCTGTGTGATCCTAGAGAAAACATAACATAGTGCACCAACAGTATTCCAGCCACTACATCCCTGTGTTGGAACCATAGGCTGTGGTCCTTTTGGTGACTTGCTCTGGAATAGCCAGAGGTTATGCCAGCAAAAGCACTTCGTGGATGTTGTACAAGATATACAGTACCTCCTTGTGCAATATTTTTTCCCTAGATGTTCAATGGAAGATGGAGGACATCCAGCTGAAACTATAAACTTCCCCAGCATCTCACCCATAAGCACATACTCCTAGCTATTTAATAACTATTTCCTGCCCTGTTTTTTTTTTAACCTTTCCTCTTCATCTATTAGTCCCAAAGATGCTGTCAGTAATCATGGACCTTTTACTAAGTGGGATACCATCATGTTGCTATATAGACAAATGGATTTCTATGACAATGCCATTAGCTTGTAGTGAAGACAATGGTGAATGAGGGCAATATTTCCTAGATCAGTCCACTGGGTCCAGCTAAGTGATCAGCCAATGCTAGATTACACAGTTAAGGGTCACATCACATTCCTTGATGAAATCTCTGATGGCAAACAATTTGGGGGGGGGGAATCATCAAAAAAAAAACAGCATCATTATCTTGACTGCCTTTTCTGAGACGGTTTCTCCAAATAACAAAGTGTTTAAACTAACAATTGACATAGATTAATTAGTACTTCTCTAAACCTGACAGTGTTTTTCACATGGCTTGTTTGGATAATCCTAACAGCAACCCATAATTATGATCCTGACATTACAGATGAGTGGTCTGATGTTGCAAAATGCATGAGAAACAAAGGAATTCAATAAGGATTAGCAGAGTCGGTCCAACAATCTATTTATGTTAGAAAATTGTACTTCTTCAGGCCTCTTTTCTCTGTCATGGCCTCCAGCCATTTTGGTTTTGGTGCTTTACTCATCAAAGAGAGGCAATATTCAATATTCTCTCCGAAGAAAATATTACTAGGTGCCCTTTCCTGTAACAACAAATAGTAATTTCTTCCACTCCCATTAAATTATAGGTTATCCTGTTTCATATAGAAGAAACTCTCACCATTTTTTTCTGAAGAGTGCCTGAAAAACTGCTTTATCTCATAGTATCTAAATATGTTTAGACATGATGGATTTAACCACCTGTTTCATGTTTCAAATCCAGTGTAATCAAAGATTTAAATATATAATTTATCAGAAAATCACCCTAGGGATAGGAAACGGAGTTCAGTCCCAAAGAACAGCCATTACCTTCTTCTATTTCTACCTGCCTTTAAGATTTGAGGGGACAAGATGTCACAGACCTTAAAGCCCCCACAAAGCCCCCTTTGAAGCATTCAGGCCCCCGGCATATAACACAAAGGAAAAAAAGCCTTACTGAAAACAGACATAGATGATGACATCAATGCCAGTGTGCTGGTCAAGCACGATTTGGAACCCACCCTGCTGTAGAGTTTTAAGGTGTTGTACACTGACTTTGGTCCCCTGCTTGGAGAAAGGCAGAATAAGAAATAAATTAATCATAATTATAATCTTATAGAGTTGTTTACCCTGGTTCTAAGATCATGAAACTGCTGCCAGTGTCTTGCTTGGACCACACTGTGGGTAGATAACTTGGTGGTCTGTTTTTTGCCCATTTGGGGGGACCAAAATATCCCTCAAAATGGAGAGGAAAGAGAAGTGACATGGAGTCTGCTTCCAGTCCAGGAACTGCAGTAATTGGAATTCTCTGAGTGACAGATACACATGTAAGGGTGGTTTACAGCCACCTATGTCTCTCTTGTGCTGAGTGCAAGGGGTTGTTCTGTAGCCATTTTTTATCATTCCAAGCCTTTCTCCCTACCAAAGAAGCCCCTAAATCATCCCCAAAATGTGAAAAAACTCCTGTAATCTCCCTAACAAGAATCAATGGTCCTTTCAGATTGCACAGTTAGAATGCTATGATTTCCACTTCATCTGCCATGGCAACATCCTATGGTATCCTGGGGTTTGTAGTTTGGTCAGACATTAGATCTTCTGCCTGGGTGGAGAATTCTCGAGACTCATCTGAAAATCACAAATCCAAGGATTTCAAAGGATGTTGCCATGGCAGTTAACATGGAACCACAGTGCTATAATCATATTGTGTGAAAGGGCCTCAGAGAGATACCTTCATATGTAACACAGGGTGGAAATAAACAGACTTGTCCAGCCAGTTGTCCCTAGACCTACTCAGTTATGATTTTATCTGGAGTCCTGTTTCCATTTCTGGGTACCACAGTTCAAGTAGAATATTGACAAGGTGGAGCATATTCACAGAAGGATGACCAAGATGGTATAAGGTTTGAAAACCAAGCCCTATGAGCAATGGCTCAGGTAGTCAGGTATGTTTCCCTTCATTGCAAAGTGATATGACAGCCGTATCATGTATAAGAGGAAGCAAGCTTGCTTTCTCCTGTTCTAGATATAAGAATGAGAACCAGTGGATTCAAATTAAAAGAACTTCTTGAACTGTAAGCTGTTATAGTGGAAGATATTGTCTCAAAGTGTGGTGCACTCTCCTGCTTTTGGAGTCCTTAAACAGAGGTTGGATGGCCATCTCACAGGAGTATTTTAGTTGTATCTTTCTGTATGACAGGGGGTTGGACTCGATGGACCTTGCAGTTCCTTCCAGATCTTGTCGTTGTTGACATCGTGTGCCTCCAAATCATTTCCAGCCTATGGCAACCCAAAGGAGGATTTCTAGGACTAAGAGTATATGACATGCCAAGGTCACCCAGAAGGTTTCCATAGCTGAGCTGGGAATCAAACCTTGGTCTCCAGGGTCATGGTCCAAAGGTCAAACCACTATACCATGCTGGATCTGTCTTCCAGATCTATCCAGGCATAGCATAATAGAATCCTTCCAGATCCACAATGCTATTATTCTAGGCATTGAAGTCCCTCAATTTTCATCTCCAAAATGTTGGAGGGGGAAAATGTATGTCGGTTTGTCAACATTCACGTGTGCCTGTTGTGACACGTTCCCTGCAACGTAGACATGGAGGAAACCTTTTGTACCAAGAGACAGAACATGACTTGTTCATTAAATGTGCTCCAAAGAGATGAGCCATCAGTTGTCGGACTCCAAACTCAGCCTTCTGCTTCCGCCGCTTTCCGAGCTCTCACGACGCACAGCTGCATCTGTCACGAGGCATTAGCCTATGTCGGTGGAAGAAGACAACCACAGGTGCATCTGGTAGTGGCACCCAAGAAAATGACAAATCAGTCCAGTGGATTTGAAGAGACAGATTTTGAAAGGAGCGCAGGTGTCGGAGGCGCTCTTTAACCAAAGTTCATTCCCAACCTGGAAGTAAACAATAATAAAAGCTATTTTATCCCCAGTAGCTGGTAGAAAACCAGTTTCTCTGCCCCATATTTCGTTACTGTCACACACACATCCAGCTCCAAAGGCTGACAAACAAGATTTCCTTTCAAATTCAAGCCCAAGGTGAATGATAGAAAGGAAACAGGAAAGAGACTTTTCCTGTCATATTAAAACAAAATTGAAAAATATTTTAAAATTACCCTTCTCACACAACCTCCACCTTGCAGCCGGGAGAGAGAGAACACATTCAAACCAAAATACAGTAAAACCAGCAGGAGAATGTCAGCTAAAATAGAAAACAGTATATTTTATTCCAGGTGAAAAGATGACAGCTTTCAGTCCACATATCTGGTTTTAAAAAATGTTACAGAAAAACAGAATACGTTTCACTTAAATATATAAAATATACATTCTACAAGTATAAAATTTTATTTCAACACTTTTAAAAACGTATATTATTTAAAAATACAAAATGTGAGATCATTTGGTGAAAGATGCCAGCTCTAATCACAACTGAATACAAATTAGGAATGTAAAAAATACTCACGATTTTTTTTTTCATCTTTGCTAAAAAAGAGTGGCTAGTGTCAAGATATCCTGTTTAAAAAAGGACACATCAACATTTCCATGAGATTTATTTTAAAAGTTAGGATTTTGTGGAAAAAAAATTCATTTGTGCAAAAAAAAAACACATGCTTTTTTCCGGTGTTTGAGAAAAGCCTTTTTCTGGAAAAGGTGTTTGTATAATTACACAAACAAAGGGCTGACATCCTTTCCAGCAGTTGCAGAATTGTAACTACTGCGAATTCACATTTCCAGTCATGAACAACTAAATGTGATCCCCAAAATCTAACTTCACAGCAAGTCAACTCCCTGACTGATGCATTCCTCTTCCTTTGAAATTTTCCCCCGGTCCCCGAATTTCTGGCATTATAGTGACTTTGAAACTTCAGTTGGACATTTAGAATTATGACTGATACATCCACAGAACAGGAGCACACAAAAATGCCAACTCTGATAGTTGCTCTCACACAGAATCTCTGGAAGAACCTTTGTTCTCAACCCAAGGATGTAGCTTCAGGAGGGTGAAATGAAGGCGTGCAACCCAGAACATTTTTCACATCCTCAATTAATTTCTCCTTAAGAACCCAAACGTTTAGCATTGCTAAACCATTTAAAGCTCTAATCACGCATTTTGAAATAGCATTTAGGCATCCAAATGAAAGAAGCCGGCAAAGAGACTAAGGGAATGTGAACAGACCACATCAGCTGTGAATTATTTTCAATGTTTCACATTTTCAACGTATCATAGAGTTGGAAGAGACTACAAGGGCCATCCAGTCCAAGCCCCTGCCATGCGGGGCTTGAATATGCCTGAGGAACATGGAATGCCAAGTTTCAGTCATTCTCAAATAAATAAATCCAGTAAATTTTCCTTCTGTTCCCTCGTACACAGACGGACTGTCCTTTTGGAGGGACTGTGATTTGTGTTTGGCTTTTCATGTGGGTAGGACAGGTCTCATTATGTCTTCATGGGACATTGATTGGTGTCTTCCAAGAATATTATAGCATCATGAGAAAGTGACATTGTGATTACCGGGCAGGGATGGACTTGCCAGGTGGGGACTCTCTGGAAATTGTCAGTGTTGACGGGCAGCTTTTATTTATAATGATGTTCTTCTGCCTTCAGCTTTGCTTCTGGAAGAACATCTACAGTTGTGGCCAGATGTGGCTAAAATAACAGCCACTTGTTCTGTGAACAAGGAGACATCTCTGAGCTTGGAGGTGTGAGGATGCTTTAGGTTTGGATAGTTAGCTGACTAAAATTAATGCAATATTTCCAGCCCATTAAAGTAAGAGAAAAACATGGTATTTCTGGCAGAACTTTCCTGAAGCTTCCATGTATTTTTAAAACTTAATTTGCCATTCCTTTTTTTGCTTGTGAATAACATGATAGCAAGGACAAGCCTAGGAATATTCAACTGACTAAGGATGCAATCTTCCTCTACAACATGGGTAGAAGGTGTGGTTCCTCTGACTGCAGAAGTTTTAAATTTAGAAGCAACTTCTCCATATTTATAGATAATTTATTTCCATCTCTCCAGCTCTTCCCTCCATGGTCTTATTCTTTTCCAGTTGACATGTGATCTCTGCAGACTACCGATGTCTCAAAGGACCACAAGACTCATGGTATCAACCGTACTGTTCTATTTACTGTCATTTCTATGAATATATCCATTGTTGATCTATTTTGACACCACTTCAGGGTCTAGGTTAATATTTCTGCTCTTACTATTTCTTTCCAGAGTTCTTGGGTTTTTTTGTTTTTGTTTTTTCCTTCTAGTAGTGCTGATCGTTCTTCTGGTGAAAATTCAGTGATTTTTGCTTGAGAGAGCACTTTGTCTTTGTGGATTAAACCTGTAATTTTATGCCTGGAGTTTCTAAGAACCGGGAGTCCAGGTATATATGGTGACCAAGTTTGAAACTTACTGAAACCTTGATTCAGACCCATGCCCTCCAATGCAACAAGCTGATACATTTTCTTTCTTGGCTAGGTCTAACTTATTGGTTGTCATAAACAATGGAATTTTCCCCACATTTCTTCCATTACCCCTCCACCCCTGGGACTATTGCCAGTGTCTGATATAATTTTTTGTCCTCTGGAAGTGAAACTGGAAAAGAATATTTGAATTTTCAGGGGATGAATGCAGAGGGAAGAGATCCTGCGTTCATGTTGAACCTAGTTTCAGCACATATGGTACCATAGTAAAAGTAAAAATAATTGGAGGGGAGGAAATATATGACAGTCATAGCTGTTTTATTGGGATTAAAGTTAACTACATTATAGGCATCCAATTTTGTTTTTGTAATTTTGCACCCAGTTGTGTTACTGTGCTCTTCCAATGCAGTATGCTCATTTACACTGGTTTCTCAGGAGTTCAGAAGTTTAGCTCCTTCAGCTGATATGTTTCCTAATTCAAATGGTGCCATCAGGCGAAAGGTGAAACCTTTCAGGATATAAAATCCCACTCAGTGATGAAAACTATCCCTGGACTGTAATGGTGTTCTGAGGACTCTGGAAATGTATTTCTGCTGTGTTTATTCTTGTAAATGTGACACCAAGATCAAGTTGAGATTGTTATCTTTCTAACTAGAAAATTACAACAGCATGCCTCATAAATCAGTTATGGTTATAGCAGCTTATGGGGGGGATTATCTCTCCCACAGACTTCTTCTGATGTTATCTCCAACCAAAGATAGCAGATAAGAGATAAGAAAGTATTTAAAGCCTGGAAAACTGTTACAATGAACTGAGCTATGTTTAGTAGGCTTGGAAGACGTTTCATGGGACAGAGGTATGCTTTGCAGCCCAGGAATCTGTTTTACTGGAAGTTACTTCAGAACAGACATGCATGGAATTGAGCTGTAGTCTGTATGCTTGGTGGAAAGATGCTAAGACTAGCAAAATTACATCTGGCCCTGAGCACGTCTGGCCTTAGCCTCATCCCATGTCCTTAGCCCTGATCACTGCTGGAATTCACCTTTAAAGATACTTCACAACTTGGAATTTAGCATACCACAAATGAAAATAGTTGAAAATAGTTGATCTTAGTAGGAATGAGGTAGGAGATTAATTATGGATCTTGTATATAATAAGTTGGATTCAAATCTAGGCATAGGTAGAGTAGACATGCTGAAATTAATGGAACATAAGTTGATTGTAGCCAACTTAATTCCACTAGTTTCAGTGTCCCTGTTGATGGGATTTGGATCCACCCCAGCATGTACTATGTCCCTTAGGCTAAAATTAAATTGCTGCTCCCGACTAAGGTAGACTCACTGAATGGACTGCTGAAGGATAAGACACATATCTAAATCTCATTGATTTGATGGGCCTACTGTTGCTGGCACTAGCAATAGGATTTCCATCTCATCCTTTAATCCTATGCACTCTTACTTGAAAATAAGCTTTACTACATTCATAATTGCAATACCAAACTAGATCCTGAATTATGAGGGCCTTTAATTTTTTTCCTCTTTTTGTTGCTTCACTCCTCGCTTTAGAGCAAAGATTCATAGATGTATAGATCAGGATGTTACATTGGTTGGCAACTGGTTAGTATTTAATGCGCACATAAGTTTAATGCCCACATAAGTTCCCTGACACACACAATTACACTTTTTTGTCATGGCATCATATCCATATTCAGTTCACAGTTGCACCAATAGAATTCCATAAGTATACCCATTTAATGTGCAGCTGGGTATTCTTGGAAGGTGTGTCAATGCCTTCAATGTACTGCTTGATTCACTGCAAAACGGCAAGCACATTCACAGATGCGCAGTTGGTTGTACAGTTTTGGTATTCAGAAGAATGGAGGTCTAGCACAACCATCACTTAATCACATGTGTATAGACTTAAACCATGAAAATACAACATAGGATTCTCAGCTTATGTCTTCTTTTCCAAAAAGGGAGAGAGAGATGATGAGCAGGAAGGACACTTGAGGGATTCAAATAGAGAGGAGAGAGGAGGTTCTTCAGAGAAAAAAGTATGATCGGTTTCCACCAATCAAGAGAGCAACTCCTGGATTTTTTTTTTTGATTTTTTTATTCGGTATCTTAATGTGTCAAGATGATACCAATCATCCTGTTGATGTTTTATACATATGTTAAGTGTCCTTATATATATTCTTGTACTTTTTGGCTATAGTGAAGCATCCGTATTCATTTCACAGTTGCATATTTGGAGTTTTTCAAGTGTTCTTGTTTCATTTTGCAGCTGCACATTCTAGGATGGTGCAGAACTACTTATCCGTCTTTTCTATGTACCATTTGATCCACTGAGATGGAGGAAACCACAAGTGTATTCACAGATATACCATTGGTTGCAGAATGTTGGCATTCCTCAGAATGCTGATGAAGTTCAACCACTATTGAAGTGTGAGACTGTAGATTTACACTATGAAAACACAACATAGGAGACAACATTACGCCTCCTTTTTCAAAAAGGGAGAGGGAGACAGTGAGCAAGAGAGACACAGGGGGCTCAGTTACAGAAAGGTCAAGAGAGAGAAAGGTGGCAGTAATAGAGGCGTGTTCAGCTTCCATGGATCAGCAGAGCACCCCCCAAACCCATAATTTTTGTCTGTTTTGTTTTTTGGCAGGGTATCTCAAAATACCAACATATTAACTTAAGGTTGCATCTCAGAGTGTTTTTTTCCTCTTGATGTCTTCTAACAGGACGAAGAATAGCAGTAAGAAGGTTTGCCATATCTGGAGGTCCCCTGTAGAGTCATAGTCCCTAGAGGTCACTGAATCCAGACTGTTCTTCTGCCTTCAGGGTGGTGTGATTCTCTCTCCAGAAGAGAAAAGTTTGAGCATGCACCGAATAGTTGCCTCCACCATTCTTGTTAACCTGACTGAGAGCTTAGTGCATATTGGCAAGGTTTTAGGAACCCCTGTAACATGATCATGATATGCCACCCGGAAGAACAAAAATAGAATGACGTTCCAAGCCTAGGGCCTATTGCTAATCACACTCCCCACTGCGTAAGCCTCTCAATGCGATTTGCATGCTCTTCTGCATACTTAACGAAGGCTCGGGAGTGGAATAGCAATGCTGCCGCCACCTGCTTCCCATTTTCCCTTGCCCTGTGGGGACCCACCAAGTAAACAGTCAAACGTGATCTGCGTGGCACTGCACTGCGAACACAAATTAACTGACAGGGCCACTGGTTTGAAAGTGAAAATGCATTGTGCTCAGCATCTAATGGTCAAAATTATGAGTGCGGCAATAGAAATTTAGAAAGCCTTAATCCTCCTTGCGTATGCCACAGGGCACATCTCCCTCTGCAGTTACTTTTAAAATAATTACTCATTAGAGTGTAGCTTGCAAAACAACCATTGGCTTTATGTTCCATACCCCTCATTAACATTCATTCTGCAGGATATGAATGGGATACACTCACAGTCCTTTTCCAGATCACCTCTTGTTTGTTTTTTGAAGCTACACGCTTCCTGCTGGTTCTTGGAGCAAAAGGTGTTGTTTGTTTTGTGGCTATAGAAAGCTAAGAGCAGCCTTCTGTCTTGCCAGCCATGAGCAAGGTCTTCCCTGTTTGACTAGACAGATACTTGAAATAAGCTCCATCTGATTAAATCCTCATTCTAGTCTTTTTTGGTTACCCCTGGAAATAGCAGAATAATGAGGCAATTGTCTTTCCATGCAAAAAGGAGATGGGGAAAAGATCAAGCTGAAACTGTCTTGCCTTGAACATGTGCATGTCTACATTCTGGAAGCACCAGCATGGTATAGTGGTTTGAATTCTAAATGCTTCCACTTAAGTACAAATTCCAGGATACCACGGGGTGGAGGCAGGGCAGCAAAACTGGCACCAAACTTCCATAATTGTGTGCTGTGGATACATCGCTTGAGGGACTGCTACACATTTAACCTCTTCTTCTCTATGTATCTCATAGCATGTATCCAATTATTGTTATCAGGCCGTGCACCCCACTCCATGATACAGCAGAATCGACTAGAAACTCTTAGTGATTATGTAGGGGAAAATGAGACTGAACCTGTCAGGATCCAATCTTCATTTAGCAAAGTCACACAGAGAAGCGGTAGAAGTTTTATCTAATGACTTGTGGCTTCAGACTGGTACTTGGAATAAACACAGACGCAGGTAGCTTTGAATAAAAGACTAAATACTTTACTAATGACTCTTCATTTACATCTGTATTGAGAGAGCCTGCTACCTGTCTAATCTAGTGAATAGGAGATTCTTCAGTTTAACTCACCATCCTCCTTGATGGGACTCAAACTCGGAGCATGCGAAGAGTTCAGGGAAAGCAGCCATTGAGAACAAAGAGAGAGAGAGAGATCTTTTCAGAGAGAGGGAGGTCTTAACTTTTATAAGACCGATGACCCAAGCAACTGTCCTGGGTCACATGATCTGAGCACCAAAGGTATTTATGATCATGCAATAAAAGACAGAGAGGCAAATGGAGAAGATCTGGCATGCAACAGAAAGGGAGGCCCTATCTTGCTATTGCCCATCTCTTCTAATAACAAGATGGAGCAGGGAGAGAGAATGCTGGTAATTTTTCCAACAGATTAGTGATATTAAACTGATACAAAATACACACTTAGGGCTGAAGTTTTATGTAGACATGGGACTCTGACTGGAAAGGCTATGTGCCAAAGCAGATGACGTCAGCATGGCTAGGTCATAAATTCACTGAGATTAGCCAGGAAACCCTGACTTAATGGTCTCAGGCTAATCCTCTCAGTTGCCTAAACAATGGACAATGCAACAGCCTTAACAACTGTCGTCCTGTTCCCTCTACCTTTGTCTACTTTTGTCTCCTCACCTGTCCAGCCATTAACCGCTCTCATGACCTCCATCAAGGCTTTGTCATTTGCAACTAAGACCGTTAACCCATTCCAGGCTCCTTTGTTCACTCTGCCAGAGAGCTATTCATGCTTGCTCCCTCAGGGCAGAAACAGGGTAGATAAGGCCCAGCCCCAGACCATGCAGTTTGTCAGTACTTTGGATGCACATTGGCGTTATACTGTGTGAGGACCCCAGATTCCTGTTCATTGTACTACCCTCAGACCTCCAGTCCAAGCCGTTCATTGCCCCAACTTCCCTCTCTTCAGGGTAGGTAAATACTGCCCACTTCATCTCAAACCCCTCGCTATCCAACCTTTCCCTCCTTTCTTTCAATTAGCTTTACATGGTTGTGAGACTACTTTAATACTGCTTGTGACTGATAACTTCCTCCAAATAAAACATTCGCAGAGATTAGCCAGGAAACCCTGAACCAGGAAACAGGCCAGGAGTGCCTGTTATCAGCTTCAGCTGATACGCCAGCTACGCCCCTTCCTGGAGCTGGAACACCTAAAAACAGTGGTGCATGCGCTGGTAACTTCACAGCTTGACTTCTGTAATACACTCTACATAGGGCTACCCATGTGCTTAGTCCGGAAACTTCAGCTAGTTCAGAATATGGCAGCCAGGTTGGTCACTGGTAGACCTAAAATTGACCATATAACACCAATTCTGAAGTCTTTGCATTGGCTGCCTATTAGTTTCTGGGCACAGTACAAGGTGTTGGTCATTACTTTTAAAGCCCTTCATGGCTTGGGGCCAACCTACCTACGGGATTGCCTTCTCCCATATAATCCGCCCCGCACACTAAGGTCCTCTGGGAGGAATTTACTGCAGCCGGTCAGAACTAGGTTGGCTGCGGTTACCCAGAGGACCTTCTCTTCTGTCACTGCCAAGTTATGGAATGGCCTGCTGGAGGAGACCCAGCATATTACCAGTCTTGACTGCTTCCGACAGGCCTTCCCAGACTAGTACTTCCACCGCCTCCCACTTTTAATAGTTGATTGTTGTTAATTGTTAATTGTTGTGTGTTTTTAGGGGGTTGGTTTTAGGTGGGTTGGTGGGTGGGGAGGATTGGGTATGTTTTTGATGTTTTTAATATAATTAATGTATTATTGTTGTTTGCCGCCTCAATCCGTGGGGAGAGGCGAGATAGAAATAAATATTATTATTATTATCGTTATCATTATCATTATTGAACCTCTAACTTGTGTCCCACAGTTAGTACTAGCGTACACTGGTGAAGAGATCCTGTTAGGTTACTCTCCCCCTCGCAGGCTTCCCTTTTGAACCAATAATTCCCCACCATTTCATAGAGGCATCGTCGTCACAGGTGGACCTCTGAGTCACCTGCCTTTTAGGGTAACATTATCTCCCTCCAACCTCAAATGTTCAAAGATTATTTTTAAAAAACTTGCAAATCTGTGGAGAAATGAGATGGGTTGGACTCAGAAATGAACACATGCAAAACTGAGCTAGAGCAGAAAAAAGATTCCCTTCCCTTCACCCGTATTCAAGGGCAGCCCAGTGTAGAACGCATGCCAGTCAATCAGCTTGAGTGCGGTTGACAGCATTAAGGAAGCGCATGCTTATTATCCCAATATTTTGAACAAGCAAACAAGCCTTCTTCCCTGCTTCCTTTCCCTTTGTGGCTCGGTTCCCCCATCAAGGCGCTGACGTTGGGGAACATTAATACCGAGCTGACATGCATTCCTCTTCCCCCCCCCTTGGTGTTCTTCCAGATGCTGCGTCCGCGCTGCGCTTTCAACCTGGATGATCCCAGAGCAATGAGCAGCAGCCAAGCAGCTAATAGGCTTTGCCACCAGCCCTGCGTCTTTTCCAGTCTGCCCTCCGCGGAGATGACAAACGTGGAATCCGGGCTCATGATTCATGTGGATGTTTTGCACATTCTCAAGAAATCAGCCCCTTTGTGATAGTTTCTCAAGATTCTCTTGAAATTATTTTTTTTTCTCAAATATTGTTGTTTTTCATGATGATGATGACGATGATGATGACGAGGGCAATTACCCAGTTGGCCTCCATGTCCTTCTCTCAGAAAATTTGTTTAGATTTAGGTTTGATTACCGGGCTCTTGTTCTTCCCTCTAAAAATGTATAAATATGACAAACCGTGCAAGGAAGGCTGTTAATCCCCCCCTATCTCTGTGGCTTGAGCTCCGCCATCAAAGAGCATCATTACTCCACTCACCAGGCCTTCAGCGATAGATTTCCAAGAGTGTCATTTTTGGGCCCATTAAGGCTATCAGGCCTGCACGGTTGCTAAGAGACCGTGAATCCTGAAGGAAAATAAAAGATAATGTTAGATGCATAAAGACAGCCACTGTGATGCTTATCAGGGAGCATTTCTCTCATTAGCATCATGATCAGGGGCATTTTCAAGGGTGTCTGTCCATTTCCTTACCACATACATTCTCAACTGTTGTTGCATAAAACTGGCAAATAGCGTTCCCTCGATTCGTTTGTTGCAAAGAGAAAATTGGACCGGTTGAAGTCAAGGTTAGTAACTGCTACCGAGGAACCTATTAATACTAAGAGAAGATGTTCACCTCCCCTTTCTAATAAATGGAATTTTCAGTTTGGAGAATTAAATTATCCTGAATTGATTTCAGATGCATTCTGTGCTAATACACCCGTCGCTTCCAAAGTGTTTTAAAATTAAATTTGTACTGATTGGGTAAAATTATGTCACAGGCATAAAGCCTTTTTTATGCTGCCACTTTCTGGAACGATCACTTAACTGCTTCCTTTCTTAAAATGGATGTGAGAAAGGTAGAGGGGAAGGAGAGAGAAGAGATTGCCAGAAACGAATAGCTTGACAAATGTATGCCTTATAGTTGGCTTTTTTGGAAAATAGATTTAAAGATACACATACGGCGAGGAGATGCTGTTAACTTTGTTATCCTATCGTGCTAATACATTAAGCTTTATATTTCTCCAGTGGGCTCAAGGTAGCGTACATATGTTCTCTTCCCCCCAGTTCGCTCTCACAACAACTCTGTGAGGTAGGTGCCGTGTGCCGCACATGGAAATGTGTGGCACTGGAAACATAAGGGAAGTTTTGCTGAAGTTGTAAAAGTAAAGGAAAACATGATTTAACGATCAGGTTTGAAATCTAGCCTGCTGGACTCGAGGAGCTCTGCAGTTTTGACCTTTTGGTCAAACAGATTTGGGGAATGACGTTCACAGTTACAGAAAAGACGGAAGGAGGCTGGCCTCCAATTTTGCCAATCCATGTGCTTACTGAAGGAGGAAGAGGTTACTATAAGGATCAGAGAAGTCTAGGACCTTACAATGGAGTTTGTGCCTTCTCCCAAGCCTTTTATCCAGCACTGCGCACAGATAAAGCCAAAACATGGCAGAATCGCCCAACAGGTATTTGTAGTCAAAATGGAGACATGGGTCACACGCAAGAGACATTGTGACCAATGAGATCTTTTTAATGGAGGAATCAAAACAGTGGTGGCAATCTTGTGCCACCAAAAACCCTTCACTGGAGTAGAATATGAACTCTCCAGCACTGTGGAAACATCATCATCATCACCACCACTTTTTAAAAACAATTATGCCATTAAAAGGCTATTGTGCAATCATTTTTGAATCCTGAAAACTATTTTGAGAGAGAGAGATTGAGATGGGGCAGGGAGTTCTCCAGCCAGCTAGCAAAACTCTTCCTCTTCTATTACCATCCACCCTGGGGAGTTTTTGCATGAAAATGAGCTCTGGCTTGTAGCTTGAGAAGCCTTACAGGCTAAAACATTATTTGCCTGTTTTGCTGCAGCATCACATTGCTGGGTCGATCAGCACAGAACATTTTTTTCTCAAGTGTTCAGAAATCTTAGTAAGAAGATTCCTTGACTGACAAGAATGCTGTTTCCAGTGCAGAAAATGCTGTTTCTGCGATAAACAACTACGTGCAAATTTTGCTCAGAGCAAGTCCCTTATTTCAAACAAGGTTCAAAAACTGTGTGGTTTTCAAAGACATTCTCACAGCAGGACAACAGTTCCTAAACATTAATTATTACTTCCTTTGAGAAGTAACCTAATGAAGACTTACATCCCTGTCATACAGAAGAGATACAGAAGTAGTGGAAGGGGAATGGATTGGGTATAAATAGTCATTAAAATTTTGAACTAAAACCAGAGGCTGGAAGAGTGGCTCCAGTCTTATCACAGCCTGCAAAGGAAACTTGAGTTATACCTCTAGCTATTGTAAAGGCGAACACACCCTTCTGACATTTCAAAAATGAGAGAAACTATTATCTGTAAGGAGAGGGGATTTTCCTCCTCAATTCTGAAGTTTCTGACTCTGTTTTTCAAGCACAGTTTCTCTCTTTGCTTTCAGAAAGAGGGAAGAAAGGGGTTGGATCGATTTTCGTTTCGATAGCACGTCCAGCTCTGTTCCTCCTACTGTGTCTTACTTCCACCTCCAGTATCTTATTTGTTCCACTGGCATAACAATAAACCTAACCTCTGCATTTCCAGATAACAGCAAGGCAGCCTTCTACTGAGCACAGAGTTGGGAGGAAAATAATTGGCTTGAATTTTAAAAAGCATCAAAAACATCCGGAGAGCATAGAGAGCTTTGGCTCTACCTTTTCGTTGGGAACAGGACGCGCAAACCACCATTTGCTGCTCCTATTCATGCCTCATTTAAACCAATCAGACTTGCTGAGAATATCACCTGGAAGAGACTGGTTATCAGTTGCGCCTGCATATATGCTAAGTCAATGTGGGAGTTTAAGAAGTCAGTGCAAGGTATTAAGCTTCCAGCTTCTTTCTTTTGCTTTTCTGCAGCTTATTAACTCGACCATAGCAGTGCATTCATAACTTCTTTTTGTCTCTTATGCTGTCCTTGTTGGGGTTTGAATCTTTTTTCCATTAGTTTGAAGAATATACACTTTTGGATATAATCATAGAGGGAGCCAGCATGATGCACTGGTCTGAGTATGGACAAGGACTCTGAGAGGTCATTTAGCCATGGAAACCCTCTAAGTGACCTTGGGCAAGCCACATTTCCTTAGCCTAATAGGAAGGTGAAGGCAAGTCCACTCTGAACAAATCTTGCCAAGAAAACCCAGTGTCATCATAAGTTAGAAATGACATGGCTCCACCTAAACCTCAGGGAGAACTTCCTGGCTGTTAAAACTATCTGAAAATGGAATATGCTGCCTTGGAGTAGGGTGGAGTCTCCTTCTTTGGAGATTTTTAAACACTTGAGATTAGATGGCATCTGTTGGGAGTGCTTTGATGTGTGTTCCTGCATGGCAGAAGGAGGTTGGACTGGATGGCCCCTGCAGTCTCTTCCAACTCTACGATTCTAGGATTCTATGAAGAGCGAAGGTGACATAGCATAGTGGTTTGAGTTCTGGACTAGAATCCAGGGTTCAAATCCCTGCTCAGCTATGGAAGCCCACTGGATCATCTTGGACAAGTCACATCTCTCTCATCCTCAAAGGAAAACTATGGGCGAATCCACCCAGAACCAGCCTTGCCATGAAAACTCTGTGATAGGTTCACCTTAGGGTCCACATAAGTCGGAAACAACTTGAAGGCACACAATGACTACAATATTCATATAAGCTCTCTTTTCAGTGTGGGCACCTTTTGCACTTGTCAATAGAGATAAATCAGGTTCTAATTTAGTAGCATATTTAGGGCACTTTCACACTACACTGTTATAGTGCTGAGAATTCTCAACGCTCCTTCCTAAACTGCAAACTCCAGGATTACGTAGGACGTTGAAAGTGAAATAATAGCACTATAGCAGTGTAGTGTGGAAATAGTAATAGTTTGTCAAAGAGAGAAAACTCACCACTTCCCTGCTAACAGTGATCAGTTTGCACTTCCAACAAGCTCCTTCAAAAATCGCCCCTCAAGTGAAGAATAGTTATTTGAACTATTTGATATGGACCAAATGGATACCCTAACAACGTACGTAAATAATAATCAGAGCATAGACAAATTAAACCAGGTCTGGAGAACAATTAAAAATATGTGGAAGGAGAAATGGGAAGAAATGTTCTTAACAGATGTATAAACGTATCTAAATAGATATATACATTTATAGAATAGAATTTATTTATTTGTATAACTTCTTCCTTTCCTCTCATTTTTCCTTTCGTTTCCCAATAACACAGATGCAGTAGGTGTAGAGAAATATTTTTAATGGGTTTAATCGAATTCAAGGGGTACTAGTCAGAATAAGAGAAATTTGGGACATAGCGGTTCTAGAGAAGATTTTATTGTCTTTGTTACAGTCCATATCATATTTAGTTTTAGGTTACAGACAATAGATACTAAGAAAGTAATATGTCCATCTTAATACTTCTCTCTCTCTCTCTCTCTGTATGTGGGGTGTGTGTGTGTGTGTGTGTGTGTGTGTATATATATATAATTTGTTCTTCTAAATTTTCTTCTATATATAAATGACAAAATGGCAATGGCAATGTATGGTTAAAGTTTAAGGAGGAT
Source organism: Iguana delicatissima (assembly GCA_948472985.1). Lineage (NCBI taxonomy): Eukaryota > Metazoa > Chordata > Lepidosauria > Squamata > Iguanidae > Iguana > Iguana delicatissima. Next base: position 1,404,862 of record CAOKZL010000087.1, read on the forward strand.
GTATGTATGTACGTTTTTGTGGTGTCATTAGGAATACATTTTTAAAAAATCGCCCCTAGTTTCCAGGTGCAATCTTCCTGGAACCCCTGCCCCGAAAGAAACTGAGCCACAATTTCATTACAGAGTCCTTTTGGTGCAACACTAAAGAAAATATCCTGAAGGAGAAAATGGGTAGAAAAGCTAGCAAATCCTCTCCTGGTATTTTTCTGTTCATATAAATGACAAGGCAACAAGCGTTAAAGGCCTCAAATGAAGGCACTGGAGTATGTTAGTAAAGCCAAGGAAAGCTTTTTAAAACTGATTTATATGCAGCTGATGAGATTAAATCCTGGCAGTCTGTTTTGCCTCAAGTTGTATCTTTTACCAGCACTCTGCTGGTAAAGAGGCTTAATAAGCTACAGCCCCTGAATAGAACACTATATAATTTTAGTGTTGACACAATTGCTGTTACGTTCCAGCACTCCTGGGGCGCCTGATGCAATGTGCGACCTTTTGCTTCTTTCGTTGTTATTCCCTCTCTCTCTCTCTCTCTCTCTCTCTCTCCCCACTGCCTGCAAAGGAATAAATCAGGGAGGCCTGCAATTAGTAGAAGAACTCTATTTAACATCCTGCTTCATGGTTAGGCTAATGTGCCCAACCCCACCGAAGGGGCTGCAGTCAGAGTTTATTTCTGAGCATTTCTTTGGCATGTGATGTTACCTGCTAATCCGGTTAGCTTATTCTGCAGAACTAATACCCGATGCATAACCCCCTCTTTTCCCCCCGGCTACCTTTTTTAGCTTCTCACGTTTCTGCTAGGTGGTGTAGATCAGCCATTAACACCTTTACTCGGAAAGGATTGTGGTTCTACTTGAGATGCTACATGGCAGGGGTGGGCAAAGAGCACCCTATAGACCACGTGGGGCTGTCGTGCCTTCTGAAACACCCCAGAAGCCCCCCTAAACTCTGAGACCCCCTACATTTAATATTTATTCTATTGGCATTTATTTTTCATCTGGGAAATGGCTCCAAACACTCCAAACTTGCCACAAATGTGGTGGATTACTTCTCCCATCATCCGACCCTCCCCCAAAAAGCCCCTAGGCCAAAACGATGGCCAGAAGTCATGCTATGTTGTTTCTTTTTTTAAAAAAATCATTTTATTGAAATTTCACAAATAAAAACAAACAATTGTTATTGCTATTTCACATGAACTATTTCTTGATTCTTCCAGACTGATCTAGATTTCATTTTCAATATCTCTTAAGTAGTTCTAACATTTTACTGCATTTTCCAACCATTTAGCATGTACGTTCATTGCATTTAATTTTCCATATTCCCGCTTCATGATATCAACCATAATCATCACAGTTAATTTTTCCACAAAATACCATGAATTATAGACTTCTATCAAACTTCACCCAGCCATCCCCCACAATTTGCCATTCTTTCTGAATTTCATCATCTGATTTCCCTTTCATTCTTTGAGAAACTATATCAGCATTTATGTTTTCAATGAAAGTCCCCACCATTGCTCAATTGTAGGTATTTTCAGTGTTTTCCATACCTTTGCATATTCAATTCGTGCTCTCGTTATCATGTTATGTTGTTTCTGACGTGCTAAAATGTGTCCAAAATTCTAAAGAAAGTTTACAAGACCTCGGTTATCATACAAATAATCTGAGCGATGTATATCAAATAAACAATGAAAGCATCAAAACATTATTAAAAAGTGTTGGAAACATTTTCTTTTATAAAAAAAATCCTTTTTTCTTGAGTAAACAAGGTCTTATGTCTTCATTACTTCTCTTTGTAATTGTTGTTGTGTGCCTTCAATTTTTTTCTAACTTATGATGACCTTAAGGTCATGGGATTGTCTTGACAAGATTTGTCCAGAGGGGGTTTAGCCTCACCTTTCTCTGAGGCTGAGAGAGTGTGACTTGCCCAGGGTTAGCCAGTGGGTCTCCATGGCAGAGCCATTCCAATCCTGGTCTCCAGATCTCCTGCTCAGATCACTGCATCATGTTGGACACCTGTGGACAGTTAACATATGTAAGGTTGTGTGATTATTCCTGCTTGGACTTTCCCTCACTTGAAAGCATTAGAGGTTCTCAGTACCAGATTTTTCTTGTTTCTTCCATGTTTTTTGTCCTTCTATCTCTCCCTCCTTTTCTTTTCAGGCAAACCAGCAGCAAAAATTCCTGCTGAGAACTTCTATCAACAGACAGCATGTTTTTGAACATCCCACCACATCACATCAACTCATCTAAAGTGTACCAGGAGGTGCTGTTACTGATACGATGGCCATAAACTCTGTTAGCACATCACAGTTCAGAAAAAATACTTTGTACTTCAAAACATGGAGTAGCCATTCCCCCCAGTAGATGTCCACAGAAGCCCCCCACCCAACAACTCAGGGATTGATAGCTATATTTCAGGGATATTTGGTTGGCGCTCAAGGGGCTAGTGAATAGCTCCTTGCATACTCTCCAAAAGAAGATACAGACATGTGTAACCACAAGCCACACATGTGCATCTCACCCACAGGGTTCTAGTTGTAAGCTCCAAAAAGTAGAATTCAGTATGCCTCTGACTGCCTTTCAGGTCATTTCCACACTAGACTGTAATAGTGTTATTATTCCGCTTTCAACATCCTATGGAATCCTTTGAGGCCCCTCCCTAAACTGCAAACCCCAGGATTCCATAGGGTGTTGAAAGTGGAATAATAGCACTATAACAGTGCAGTGTGGAAATGGCCTCACTTTCCACTCTCATCACTGGCAACCAACATGTTTGTTCCATTAAAGTTTTAAATTAGGAACAAGGAAGAATCCTGAAGCATCTAAAAGATTCACAATTTGCCTGTTGCTTAATCTTTTTTTGGACTGGCGATCATTCCATCAGATGTATGGAGTGGTCTCCTATGTTGTAAGAATTCGTCAGTATTTGGCACAATCCTACAAATGTTCTAATGTTCTGTAGGAAGAGATGTCCTTGGTCTTGGAAGGGAATTTCGGATTAATGCCATCTGGTTCAGGGAACTGTTGAGTTTTGAGTCTCCTCAGCTTTCACTAAGCCATCTGTCATCCTGACTCTAAAATCATGAAAGACAATTTGTAAACAGCGGATGACAGATAGCATGTGCCTCACATCTGTCTGTGTAAATCCATTAATTCACTTAATACTTTCAATACCTCCCCCCTCTCCAATCATATCTGAACACAATTTCCATTTTTCCCATTAGTGCAATAACTTTTTCCCCCCCCGCCTAATCCCTTCCTGAGTTTTGGATTTGCAGGAGTTCTGTGACCCACGTCAACCATCTCTCACAAACTGTGGTGTATGCTTCTCGCTATAAAATTAATTAAAAAGAATGTCAATCATATTTCTTCTCAGCTTTACTAATTATGAGGGCTCTAAGTTTACTTTTTAGAAATGTCTCAAAACTCCCTAATGTGCGTTAGAGCTGCATACAAATAGACCCTCAAAATTCTCCAATTTTTTATCATCATCATCATCATCGACAGAGAAATCTTGAGAGATGAATTTTCTCCAGGGAAAGAATAGTTACATAATTCTCCACTAAATTAGTTCTCAAAGAGAGCAATAAGCAATTTTTAGCAGTTTTCTTTTGGCTGTGAGAAATCTTTTCAAAACAGCACAATTTTCAAAGATGAATCCAGTTTAGAACTTAGCACTGCACAAAATGTTATTTTCCATCTGCACACACAGAAACCACACGCAAATTTTGCACAGAATACCACCCCACAAACTACAGCTTTTGCCATGCAATAAACAGCATTTTATGCACAGAAAATACTTTTGAGTACACAAACATTATTTTCTACACAGAAAATGATTTTTCCTGTGCGGAAAACACCAGAGTTGGTCCAAAAGAATGTGTGAATTTTGTGCAGAGTAAGTCCTAAACAGTTAAAATTCTAAGCAGTCTAGAAGTCTTCATGTTAGAGTTTCCCAGTGGCTCAAGAAATATGCTTTCCCACCATTATTCTAATATTTTCAAATATTCTTTCCACTCCTAGGAGAGAATAAATTCTTCAACAGTTTCCCAAGGGTTGGGGTTCACCACTGGCCATGATATTAAGCAGCCCAAGGCCCGTTCCCAGTGGTGGTGGAATGCCATTAGTAGTAGGATTAATACAGCTTGTTCCCTTTTTCCCAAGGCACTGAATAGAAGCAAAACTGACAGTGTTATCACTTTGGCTACCAATTTGCACCCTTCAATTTGTACCCTCCAAAATACCCTTGAACCAATTTCCTACCAAGGCATGGGGATTTAGTACGTACCCCAATGGTGAGAATTATTCAATGAAAATCCTACAAACTGACCTTTTTCCTAAGAGTGGGTGTTGGTGGAAATGATTGATCTTTTGCTGATCTTCACCACAGGAGCACCTGAGGAGTAGACAATAGTGATAACAATCCTCTCTCTGGGTTCCCTGATGGACTAGCTTCTGCAATAGTTCCTAGTGACTGGCTGTTGCTTTGTTTCCCAACAGCAAGTCCACATTCAACAGCTGAAAGCCCAAAGCTCTGAAATTCCACACTAGACTGTAATAGTGTTATTATTCCACTTTCAACATCCTATGGAATCCTTTGAGGCCCCTCCCTAAACTGCAAACCCCAGGATTCCATAGGATGTTGAAAGTGGAATAATAGCACTATAACAGTCCAGAGTAGAAATGGCCTCACTTTCCACTCTCATCACTGGCAGTGGCCAGTGACCAGCTGGTGGACCTTGACTATGATCCTATTCAGCTTTTGTGCCTCATAAATACATGCTCATGAGATTTTATTAGGTTGCACCATTGCAGAAGCAATTATGCAGCAGGTCCTCAGTCACCGTAGAAAACAATTTAAGCACCATGATTCTACTTTAACTGCCACGGCAACACCTTATGGAATCCTAGCATTTGTACTTTAGTGAGGACTGTTTAGAATTCTCAGCCAAAGAGCTTTAGGGCCTCTCAGCTACAAACCTCAGGACTCCATAATACATTGCCGTAGTGTTTAAAATGCAATCATGGTGCTATAACTGTGCAGTGTGAAAGGGTCCCTGGTGTTCTTGGACTACCGTTCCTAGAATCTGTGAGCCTTAGCCATACTGGTGCGGGTTTTGGGGAAACAAAGTCGAGCAGTATCTCAGGATGCAAGACCGAGATCTATATGAACTCTTGGCCATTTGAAGAAGTTATCATACCTATCCATCACAACCCTGCCTTCCAATGCACATTCACTGAACATATCTCTAGAATGTCTAAATGGGAAACCTTTCCAGAGTTTTAAAACCTTCATTAAATGGAAGAAGAATCTTTTAGAGCTCTGACAACAACTGACATCACCACGAAGGTGAGAACCACTGTAGTGAGTCGCAGAAAAAGGAAAGGAATGGGGTCTGGGAACTTTTGGTGGCTAATCTTTGCCATGCACATGAATACGCTGCCTTTCAGATTCGTCCTTGTCAACGTTTTTGTTCTAGCTGTCAGCAGGATTGATTGATGTCTCATTTGTGGTTCTCTCCTTAAATCAATTGTTCAGGAGTGAGAATTTACATTTCTGATGTATCTTATGCAGCAGCTCTCAAATTACACAAGCAGCAAAGTTCCAATTTGACCTTTTCATATTCCATATTTGACTGCTTGCCCATTTATTCTACATGCTTTTGCTTCTCCCCCATTTATACCTTGCACAGAATGGTGAATGTTCAAAATATCAACCCTTGGAAAGGTCGCACCTGTCAAAACAAGAAGGGTGAGTTGACGTGGCAGGGGGCAGAATAGGTGGTTAGGGTGGGATATTGAAGTTCAGTAGCATAAAGTAAACCCTGAACCCTTCTTCATAGTAAACCTGTAGCAAGAAATAGGGGTTATGGGGGGTGTCCTATACCTTGGTCTTTCTCACGAGCTGTGTCTGCATGGAAAGTGATCGCAGACCCTTCTGATTCAATGCTCCCTTATTACCTAAGGGAGGGCCTCATCCCTGGAGAAAGCCCATTACTGAAAAGACATGGCTGCAGAGCTGCCTAGTTCTATTTCCTGCATCTGTAAATCCTGTACTGATTTTAACCATGACTAACGGGTTCACTAAAGCCAGTTGCAGCTTCTATGCTAGTAAAGGCAGTGAATCTGCTTAGGTTTTAGTCCAAAGTTTAAAGAAGTTATCTGAAGAGATAAACCCCATTCCCTAAATAGGTTCCAGATTTTGCATAGCTCCTTTAAAGTTCAGACTAAAACCTAGAACAGATTCACTGTCCCCATGACAAGGAAATCACCAGCTACCACTGCAGTAAGCCAACACAGAAATGTGATCACAAGGAGGGCCCTTTGTGTCCCTACTGAAAAGAAATAAATGGGCAAACAGGTCCCTCACATCAGCTTAGCACCCCTAAATGAGCGACATGGCTCCCAGAGGGGCCTTTGAGCCATCAAAAAGCGCATAACACTTACAGTATTAAAGGCAATAGTCCTCTCTAAATCAGTTGCCGGTAGGTGAGACATTGGCCAAGATCTTGGCCATTTCGTACTACACTGTTATAGTGCTATTATTCTACTTTCAACATCCTGTGGAATTCTGAGGTTTGTCGTGTACTGAGGCCAAAGAGAATTATTTGGTTGACAATTCCAAATGCCCTTCCCTAAACTGAAAATCCCAAGATTCCATAGGATGTTGAAAGTGGAATAACAGCGTTATAACAGTGTAGTGTGGAAATGCCCCTTGTATTCTACCTGTGGGGTATACATCCCTGACATAATATTTACAGGAGGTGGCAGAAGTGTCTCCTTCTGCCAGGTGCTTTTCTATGTAGTGATAGGTATGCACACTGAAAAAAAGGAGCATGCTCACTTTTTGTTATGTTACAATTGCAATGCAACTTGGTGATGCTGCACTATAGTGTCCATTGTCCCGCTCCCATTTTGAGGAATGATTGAAATCTCAGCCCAAAACATCTGGTTGAGGAGGGCAGCATTAGAATTTTACCAAAGGGAACAACATATCCAATCAAAGAATCATTTTTAGGAACAGATATACCTGTTACTTCTCAACTTTGCTTTTAAGTTATTTCACCTGTCCCTACCTTGAATAAAATTCAGTGATTTACCTTGGTATCTAATAGACACTTTCTTCCTCATCCACTCCTGCTGAAGCGTTTTGGAGTGCCCAAAACTTGCTGCAGTATTTTTTTTTCCCCAAAGCCCCTAGAGTAGATTTTGAGTAGGATGTGACAGAAGCAGCAGGATCCAGAAGATTGGATCCTGACCCATGAGTGCAGACCTGAATCCAAGGCAAGTTACAGACTGATATTTTAAGTTTAGACTGTGTAGTGTAAAAACTCTGAATGTAGAGCTTTTTATGCTATGCAGTCTGTGAATAGCAATGTTGCCCAATTGAATGCACCACCCAGTGTGCACATCTATGTGCCACAGCACCCATGTGCAACTGTGCTTCCACGTCCTTAAACTGAATGTCAACATGCCTTCTCCCATGTTCACGCCAGATGTACCCATGAAAGTGGTGAGACAGGGAGAAGGGGCTCCCCAGAAGATCTGAAAAACACAAGCAGGCTCATAAGGGAAAACACAGTCCTTCAGATAACTTGAACCATATAAGGCCAGGTAGGTCAAAACCAGCACTTTGAATTGTACCGGAGGAAGAGAAGGAAAGTTTGTCTTTCTTTTCTGGTTTTCCTACTTTCCTCAAACTTTAGCTTTCATTTTTATTTTCCTCCCCTGCCTTTGTTTCATTCTCCAGGCACACACTTGCTTGTCTCAGCCCTTGCCAAGCAACAAATTAGTGGGAAGCCAAACGAGGGTGTAAGCTTTGGGCAGTAAGTCCTTGGGGCATGATGTATTTACTTCTCAGTCCCTCTAAATTTAAACTTTTGAAGAGCTGCAGCAAGATCTTGAGCTAGAAGGTGGAAAAACGTACTAGCTGAGCAGAGGAAACTGTAGAGAGTTAGACCCTGAAGTTCTTGCTAGTCTGGGACTGTTGTCGCTCTAGGGCAGCCTGCAGCCATATTGTTTTTAAGACAGCCATTATATCTAAGCAGAAACAATGGCCCAGCAGGCATACTTTGAACAAAGAGTTTGAATAGAAGAAGAAGCAGGATTGGCATGCATGATTTACAATACCACCTACAGATCCTGAGGATGAGATGGAAACTTTGTGTTGAGGCTTGGTAAGATTGTTGATGGGACAGGCCAATAAATCAATCATCTACAACCAATTAAAAGAATTTCTACCTTCCATCATGAAGGATGGGTGAGCAGCAAGTTGCTATTCTCACAATGATTTGGGCCTTTTTGACCGCTCTCCTGAACAACAACTACCTTGCCACCTCCCAGGCATTGACCTTCTTCTCAAATGCTGAGTCCAGTACTAACCATAATTATTTACCTCTTTTCTGAGAGCATCCTTTGTGGAGGAAAGCTTTCTTGTATTTTTAGCATAGCAGAGAGTTCGGACGGATGATCATCCATCTGCCACCTAAAATGGCAGATTCCAGTTAGGGCTGCTCCAGGTAATATTTCTGATTCTGGTGTTTGGTTCCAAATATTTTGATCTTTTAAGTTCTGAAGGCAATTTTCCCTGTGCCAATTCCAAACAGAAGACCAGACTGGTGAATCGAGGATCTTACTTTATTAAAATAAATGCATTTCTGTCTCACATGCTGATGGCCAGGAATGAAAACCCTAAACTCATGGCTTGTACACTCTAACATAATATCCTAAAAGTTGCTACTTATACATTTTGCATGCGCTGAGGAAACTTTCCAGCCAGCTTACATTCCTAGAAGATAAAGGTTATTTTTCTAGGCCAGGCATCTACACTGGCCTTCTACAAACTCCTACATTCTTCATTCCTTGCTGTCAGAAAGTCCTTAATTCTTATATGTCAAGGAGGAACATGTCAGGGTGTAACCTTCACTGTGTCAGAAAGTATCTAAAACTAGGTACACAATTCTAAAAAGATGCAAGCATTTTTCTAAGCTAGCCCAAATGAGGTCATATAGCTCAAGAGAAGCCATCTTAGCATACCCTTTTCCTTCAATTCCAAGTATATTTTTTAAAAAATGTGGGCATTGTGGAAGACAGACATACTATTAAGGCAGGAAAGGTATCGCGTAGCCCTCCACGATTGTTGGATTTTATATCCCGTCATCCTTCATCATTGCCTGATAGAAGTTGCAGTCCAACAACTTTTAGAGCTATGCACATTGTCCACCCCTGTGTTAGAGTATTTTGTGGCACTTCCTATACTACAACATGGTCAGCAAAGGTGTGGATCTAATTCATTGCATGTTGTTTATTGGCTTGTTTACTGATTCAAACCATAATCACTGTTTTCATGTGGCTTGCTAAGTTTCCAACTCAAGATTCCACTTGGTAAATTAAATTTGTATCCAAGACGATTGATGGTGTTCTAGAACAATCTGAAACTACCTTAAACGTTCTGATCAGCACAACTGCGCAATGCATGTTTACAAACACACACAAATTTATATTATCTCTCTAATATATTGTATGTGTGTTTATATATGTGTGTGTATGTGTGTATATACATGAAAATTTATATTATTATATTTGAAGGCACACAACAATATTATCTCCTTGGGGCCAGCAAAGTGGACTATTGGACTACGGTCATTTCTACACTCAACTGTTATAGTGCTATTCCACTTTCAACAGCCTATGGAATCCTGGAGCTTGCAATTTAAGAGGGGCATAAACTGCAAAGCCCAGGATTCCATAGGATGTTGAAAGTGGAATAATAGCACTATATCAGTCGAGTGTGGAAATGGCCTGTGACTCAGAGGAAGGCAATGGCAAATCTGCTCTGAACAAATCTTGCAAAGAAAACTGAAAAACAACTTAAAGGCACACAACAACAATGTTCTCTCTTCTTCTCTCATTTCCTCTTTCCCTCCGGATATGTGTTTGTTGTGATTATACATCTATATCAGCATGCTACATGGATATAGGATATAATAGTAATGTATACTATAAAATACAATACAATATAAAAACCGTCATAGGATGCTGTTTATGTCTCCCACTCCAGTGGACATCACCAAGGAAAGCAGAAGTCAAAACAGCTTATACTTTTTATATAAACCCATTTTTAATAAATTTATCAAGTTTTATCAAATCAACATCAAAGTTTATACTATCCTCCTTCGACCCAGATCCTATCTGAAAATAGTGCTTTTTTAAAAAAAAAAAAACTATTTGGGGTGTGCGTGTGTATGTATACACACATATGCAATCTGTCTGTCTCACAAGCTGCTAGCAAACCATTCTGCAATGGAAAGACATAAAATTTAAACAGATCTTGTTAAAGTGGTTGCTCAGCGATTGCCTTCAGACTGTAATTTTTCTTTTTCTTTTACATAATGGAAGCTTTGTCACGCATATTTGATGTTTCCTATTTATCTTCAGCGACCGTCCATCATGTGAAGTTATACCCCTGCCGTGGCTTTATAGCAAGGCTGGGGAAGTGTACAGCTTAATTGCCTGTGGCACCTCCATTAGGACACAATTGCTTCACTGCTTCTGGGTATATTCAAGCCAATGCAGAACTGTTTTCCAAAGTTTGCTTTGACGCCTTTCCTTAAAAGCACATATGTGCAATATCAGGGGGTGGGATATGGTGACTTGCTCTCCTTAGCCCATTAGCTTCACAGTTCTGGCACAGTCCACTTTGAATGTCACAGCAGAGGTCTAAATTTCAGACTCTTAAAAAGGTAAAAGAAGGGCAGGGATTCAAAAAGTCTTTCCAATTTAGAAATATGGGGATGGGGAAAAGATTGATGTGTTGCGTTTCAATGTGCCATGACACGTTGTTAGCCAGAAAACTGGTAACTGTAGAAGTGGGAAGATAAGGAGCTTCTTGAGATATTCAGACATAAAATCTACTGAAAGTACAGCACTAGAAAGTGTAGGTGAGTTGTGGGGCCAAATTGTGGATTTTCTTGAATGGATTTTCAGAAGAAGGCAATGAAAGAGATTATGAACTATTCCCAGGCATGCACGTCATAGATGTTGGTAGCAATAAAGCAAGGGTGGGACTCATGTGGCCCTCCATAGATTGTAAACAAATAAATGAGGAGCCTCTCAAGGGAAGAAAAGTGCACAACTCTCATTCACCTCCCTGACTGTTTCTGGGTACAATTCAAAGTGCTGATTACGCCCTATGAAGCCCTTTACAGCTGAGGTACAGGCTATCTGACAGACTGTGACTTCAATCCTGTGTGGCTGAGCATAGCATAATGGTTCTGCAGAAGTCCACATGTGGATCTGCACTGGGCTGAGCCATATATTACCTCCTGGATTTACTGTACAGTCTTTGAAGCCTCAACACCCAAAAAAAGGACATATGCATGAATAAGGTGGAATCCATTTCTCTCCCTATGAGCCTCCCCAGGTCCCGAAATCTTCCAAAAAGGCCTTTTCTTCCCATCTTCACTTGTGTGGGCATGAGACAGAAGCTTCTCAGTGGCTACCCCTAGGTTCTGGAACTCCCTTCCCAGACATAAGTCTACTTTACACCCATGCATGTCTTTTTTGTAGGGAGGGAGGTGTTGCAGAGGTTGTTATTCCTTCTAACCCAGTGGTTCTCAACCTGTGGGTCCCCAGATGTTCTTGGACTTCAGCTCCCAGAAGCCCTGAGCATTGACCATAGTGGCTGGGGCTTCTGGGAGCTGAAGTCCAAGAACATCTGGGGACCCACAGGTTGAGAACCACTGTTCTAACCTCTCCAATAGGCAACCCCCCCCCAACTCACCATTGAGCTGTTGCAACCTGACTCCCCTGGTAAAGAGCAAGGGAACCAGAAAAACACCTGGTTACGTCCCTATAGCAAGACACAGAATGATTATATCTACTGGAGGACCCCAGCTTCTCTCAGCAGATGATGCAATCATTTTTCATCTGTCACTCTACAGGGACATAGGCAGATGCTTTTCTGATACCCAACAGCTGTTCTCCACTCAACCATGAAATAGCTGTGGATGCGGGCTGCAGCAACTCAAGAGTAAACTCAGGGGCTATGGCATGGCCAGCTGTAATGTAGGCCCTTTCCACACCATACCTATATCTCACAACATCCCAGTGTCATCCTGGCAGTCCTTTGCTGGGATAGGAGAGGGACTCGAATGCTTCCTTCTGCACTCAGCCAGCTGCCAGCAGATGGGTTGCCTTTGGGACACACTCCTCCTTTCCACAGTTCAGTTGACCTCTTCCTGCACTGCGCCGAGGAAGGAAGCGCTTGATCGCACTTCGACCCTTCTCGCATTGCCGCCAGTGATGCGATCAGTGCATGACGGCAATGGTGTAACGTGCAATTGCGACGGCTGGCAATGCGAAACCAGTGGGACCATAATGGCACCGTGTGATGGCATGCATTGCAGATGGGCAGCAACAGGTCCTCATGCCGGGATGGTGGCATTGTGCAGAAAGGGCCATAGTTACATTACATTGTGCCTCACAGAATTCTGGTCTCATTTATGCATTTGGTCACACATTTGGTTGTGTAACGTAGTCTTTCAGCACAAGGATCGTGTAGCACAAATGACGCATGAGTCCACATATAGAGCTTTACACATTGAAAGCAGGGTCTTGGCCAGACTATTTTCCAACCCTGTGTTTCAATCTGTATTGCAGAAAACAAGGACGACAGGAATAAGACAGGCTTTTCATTAATTCTCCCCTTCCTGAATCCCAGCCTATATCTGTCAAAGGTATGTTACTCCTACAATATATTTCTCTCCTCAGGTTTAACGTGGATTCTTTTCCTGGAGCTGAATATATGGCATGCATAATTCTAATGACAGATAAACCTGTTTCAAGCCTGGCTCTTTGAAGCCTTCTGGCCCTAGTGCTGCTAGCAAACCCCCACCCAACCATCACTATAAAAACCAGGAAGAGTATCTGAAGCACACTGTCATCAACATCTGCTAGAAGCATGAGCTCCTATTAGTTGAGGAATCTTTAATAATGCAGGAAAGGTCAGTAGCTCACAAAACATGAAGAGCTTTCCTCCTTGCATCTTTCATGGATGTTCTTCGTTTTTCTTTTCATTAATGTTACATCCTTGGTGGATTTGAATTTTTCTGGACAAAGGAACTATCAAAAGCCCAGTGTTCTTACCATGTTCTAAGCCTCTCAGTTGTATCCGTACTCTGTGGAGGTTTAGGTTCTCCTACCATCAGGATCTTGACCTTGTGAGCCCATAATGCTTTCAGGATCAATAGCACTGACATTTGTATGCTTATTAAAGCAAAATTAACTTCACCAAAAACAAAGTATCAGAAGTTACTTATTGCTGTGAATGACCCTGGCACTTTAGATCCCAATATTGGTACCATGTTGTGAAAATAGAATCATAGGCCATTTCCTCACTACACTGTTATAGTGCTGTTATTCTACTTTCAGCATCCTGTGGAATTCTGGAGTTTGTAGTTTCCTGAGGCCCAAGAGCTCTCTGGCTGAGAATTCTAAAGGCCCTCCCTAAACTGCAAACCCCAGGATTCCATAGGATGTTGAACGTGGAATAACAGCGCTCTAACAGTGTAGCAGAGAAATGGCCTTTGTTTTTTATTGTTTTGTTTTTTTGTTTTTCCGCTCAGGGCCATTTCTTTACACTATTGGTCAGCAGCTTCACTCAATAAGCAGGCCAACATAGACAAGCATTCTTGGGGGAGGAATTCTTTCACTTTAAGAGAGGAAGCATATCAATCCCCTCTTACATTCCCTCCCTCTTAAATTCAAACACTGAGAAAAAGTTGTGTTCTGAAATATTCCTGCACACAGTCAGACAAAGCATGGCACTTCCAATGAGAGTGTTTGATGGCGTCAGCATAAAACTGGGGTGGTAATTCTCTTTTCCTTGTCAGAATCTGTGTTACCTCAACCACTTCAAAGCCGCAACCATTTTTGTTTTGCTCTGTGAAGTTGAAGACACCCTAAAGAGAAGGAGAAACCTCTTCGCCTTTCTATCCAGTACTTAGCAGCTCCACTCTTGAAGCTCACGATGATTGGTTCTCTCTAGAGAAATCAATCTTTTAGGGAAAGAAAGAAGGAGCACAAATAGAAATGAGAGCTGGTCAAATGAGGACTATCTCTCATTCTCTCTATCATAGGCCCATACTTTCCCCATCTTGTACCCTCCCATACACTCCCTCTGTTCAAAACCATCCTAGCTATCTTCCCCAGCTGCATTACAAATAGGATTTGCCAAGTGCTTTGAGGTGTGCATCATAGACACTATCCCCCAATGGTCTGTTAGGGTGGACATATTAGGACAGCTAGAGGAGTCCTGCCCTGACCACATGAAGGGAAACAACGCTGGGATAAAACAGAGATATAATTCACATTTGGCTCAATGTCTGGAGTTTCCTTACCTTTAGTCTAGTATGTCTTTTGGAAAAAAACAATTTTTTTTCATCCATGGCACTATCAGTGTAAAAAAAAAACCTAGACACCCCTCCTATACCTTTAATAGTTGTGTGGAAGAGGGAATTTCAGCAGGTGTTGCTTGTAACCTGGTTGCAAGACAAGCAACATCAGCTGAATTTACATCTTCTACATACCCATTAAAGGTACAGGAACCTTCTCCAGTTTTCAATCTGTTGACTAGGGGTGTGGCTATCCTGAGCACCAGAGCAGCCTAGCTACAGGTTGCCAGGCAACCAGAATAGCTACTCAGGAGAGAAACCCAGCCCATGAGTGTGAGGGAGGGGCTGGAGAGGAGAATATAAAAAGGCAAGCACTGAGTGTCATTTGGGAGTTCTTCAGTGAGAAAGAAGCTAGAATAAAGTTCCTTAGACAGACAGGGAGGTGGTCTGAGTGGAGAGGGTTTAATTCTCAGGGAAAGCCTAGAGAGAAGCAAAAGAGTAAATAAACCACTGCAGAATCTAGCCAGAAAGTGTGACTGAGATTTGGGGGTTGAGCCTTTAGTGAAAGTGTAGCTAGAGAATTTTTTTTATGATGCCTGTGCTTATATAAGGGTTTCAAGACAAAGGAAAACTGTCTAAAAGAACTATATGAGCTTTGATCTGCATATGAATGCCAATACTTTGTTCTGTGTGTTATTTTAATAAAGATTATAGGCTATTTTTCTAAATATTGACTCAGCTGAGTGTTATAAAGTATTCAAAACCAAAGAGAAAACACACTACCATAAAACTATAAAGGGGTTCTAAATAACCATTGAAACACCTCACTCTACTCAGAAGTGGTGTTTAAAGGAGAAGGCAGAGCTATATTTATAGTGATTTATCAGCCTGGGATACCAGTTTAAGAGGAAGAAGGAGTTCTGGTCACAGTGACCCTATCACATGTTATGTTCCCCCTTCCCAGTATACTCATGCTAAAAACACAATGTATAAAGCAGTTGCTGCCAGCATATATAGAAATGGCTGGAACCTCCATTTAGAAAAAGGATGAGATGGTTAATGTTTAGAAAATTATGCCCTGAATCTTGTGGTTAGTTTTCAGCTACAGTAGGCCTGTAGAATTCATGGGATTGACCTAGGTGGTGATTCATAATTCAGTAGTTCTTTCAATTGAGCTACTCTGCTAAAGATGAACCAATAGGATTCAGGCCTGTATCTGGTGAGGAAGAACAGATTTGTCATGATAGAAAATGGTAAGTTGGTTCACCTTAATAGCTCCAAGGGTTTCCCTTTGTAATTAAAGATCAAAAATCCCATGTAGATGACATTGGAGGGTATGTTTGCTCCTGGGTTCTAGTTCCACAGTAGAGCACTGTTACAAAAAGTGGTAGTCCAGAAAATAGCTTTTGAGTTTCAAAAATGATTAAGACAGATATGTTCAATGGAGTGTGCAACTACAAAAGACTTTCATCCTAATTCCTGACATCATCTTGTACAGACTACTTTTGAACTACAACAAAAGAAAACTATTCTTCATCCATTCATTACGATCCATGGTATCAGTCTCTGTTATAAGGCGTCATAATTCATCTTCAAGAATCTGATACAGAGGAGATGGATTACAAGGAGTTTCTGGCTCCAGATGATGCCTCTTTCCCCTGTTCCAAGCAATTGTTGGCTGTTGAAAGTGAGAGGACAGGACTTGATACCCTGAGCAGAACTTGATAGATGCTGAAGGGAAGCACACACCCCATCCTTCAAAGTCTGGCAAAGAGAGAAGGAGAAACTTTGTAGGAATCAATGTCTGTTAAATAGGAAGCACTGATTCATCAGGTCCCTGGCATTCAGAGGCAACTAGCATAAAGCTCCTGGCAGCTGATAGGAGTACTCATTACTCTCAACTATTGAGGTTTTGGACCGGGGGTACTCTTAGTGTATATGTGGTTCTTGGGATTCCTGACATCTCCACAGGTTACATTTATCACCTTCTTGCTTCACCCCTTCTTGGATTTGGTTACCTAGGCCCTTTCTGCAGCTTACTGTGTTCTGGAGACATCAGGTGCAGGTCTCAGCATTGCCTTTTCCAGGAGGGGAGTGCAATAGGTGCTCTCCCATCCATACCAGCTGCCTCTGTGAATGGATGAAATGCAATGGTGCCTCCTCCTCTTTCATACCACAGCTGGGTACTGACCCAGGCTGCACTGGAGCAGGAAGTGCAGCCATTGTGCTACCAGGACCTTCACACATCAGGTAAGTGTGGGTGGACAGTGGGAGGGTTGCGCAATCACCAATCGCTGACGGGGAAAACCCATCAATGATCTACTACATGATCACACCGCTTGGAGATGGGAGATGGAAAGAGCCCAGATGACATCATGCAGAACCATCATCTGGGTCCCGTCCTTCTCCCATCACCAGTGTGGGGTGACAACATCCTGTGGAAAGAGCCCTAGACTATTGGCTTCATGTAACCACTTCTGATTTTGTTCTTCTGGACACCTGGCTTGGTGTAATGATTTCTGGACGAGGTGAGACCTGGTCTCTGCACTTCCTTTCATCTTCATGGATTACCTATACATGACCTGGACTGCACTGACTTACCTGCAGCTGTTTCCCATGCAATAATATATCTCTCTTTCTTTCAGGACCCTTCCTGCCTACAGGCATAGGACAAAAAGTAGGTGTTCTTGTATCCACTATCTGCAGTTACTACTTGATGACCATGTTTCTTTATATGATGTAAGCCAAGATAATTCCCAGACCAGCACAACTTCTGCCAAAAACAAGGCGAAAATAAAATGTAATGATGGAGACAGCAGTAAAAAGTATGTTTGCTGGGCCTTTTCTCCCCCAACAAGAGAGTAATTACGCCATTTTTTTCCAGCAAGACTAATGATCTGTAGGGAAACATTCATTTCGGGTCATAGATTGGCTAAGTGGGAAAACTTAAACAATCTGCCCATTTTAAAAATTTGTTTTGTTTTACTTTGCTCTCCAATGCACAGCAGTAAAGTCAATGGCAGCAAAGAGGTCAAGTCAGAAGTTAGCAAAGAAAGAAAATGCTGCCGTCTGTTCCTTTTCTTCCCGCTTCTGGTCAGTCCTTTGGAAATTGATCTATAATAACTGCAGCTAACCAGGGAAGCACTTTCTGCCATCAAATGGGGTTCAAAAGCCACATAAATAAATATACATGAACTAAACAGAAGCAGCTGGAACGCTCCCAAAAGGGTCCTTTAACAACCTCTGAAAATGAAAAGAGCACAGCAGATCAAAGGATCATTATTACGATTAAAGGCTTATACCAAACCTGCTGTGAAATTTAAGCTACTGAATGTAGAATGTTGTTGGTGCAGAAAGGAATATATAAAAATGGGAACGTAATACTTACAATGACTCTTTGTGTTCATGTGTGAGAGACAGAATAAGTAAGAGAGAGACAGAAAGAGAGAGATTGCAATGCTAAAGAAAATCTGTAACATGAAAGTTGCATGCTCAAGAAAATCACATGGTAGAGTCTTTTCTGGACCACTTCTGGAACACGTTCCACCACCAAGCTCCACAACCTTTCCACAAATGAAGGCGTCAGGGGGGAATCCTCCTACACCTCTGTTATGCATGTCTGTCTCTTTTAATGTTTTATTCTGTGAGTGTCATCATGTATGTTCATGGTGATATATGAAGAAGAAGAGGAAGAAGAATGTTTGATGGAATCCAAAGGGAACAACTCCAAATTAAGCCCAGTGAGGACCAAGCATGCGTCAATGGAATGTTCATTGTTTGGTGTCAATGGATCAGAAAAGAAGTTGGAATGGAATAAAATGGCTGAACAGGTACACCCTTGTTATTGGTTTAACTCATGTTGCCTCACACTCCAGAAATCCAAGAAACTGGAAGCTAGGGCTGAAGCATTATCAGGTGTGTCCCATGATCAGGCATGATGCTATGCAACATTACAAAGTAAACTTACTAACAACTTACCTTCCATGCACCTTTGCCTTGGTCTATCAGGCCCAAATAGAGATGGGGACCAACAGTTCTGGGGCTAAATGAGATCAGGTTGTGTGTTGTCCTGGTCCTGTATTGTGTTACGAAGCATCTATGATGTAGACTTCGATACTACGTTCTCTGGAAAGAGCTGGAAAGTAACTAATTACAGATATTTGGTTACTTACAATGAAAGTATAACTGATGAGATTATTTCATTTGCTCCATCGAGGAACTGTAAGATTTTTTTAACCTATTTTTATAGTTTTAAAAATGGGGCCCTTATCGAAAAGTGGGAGAGAAACTGTGTGGTTCATGTGCTGCCTTGTGTTTCGACTCGTGATCTGTTGTAGATGTTGAGGTGATACTGAAATGAATAGGAGGAGACAATGTTCTGTGGAGAGCTTAAATACCCTGAAGGTATCACATCCCATCTGATCATGGAAGCTAAGCAGGGTCAACTCTGGTTAGTATTTGGGCAGGAAGACTGCGAAGGAATCCCAGGTGCTGAAGGCTATATTTCAGAAGAAGGAACTGGCAAAACAACCCTGGTGTATGCCTTGCCTGTGGAAACCCTAGGAAATTCAAAAGTCACCTGGTGACTTGAAAGCACCCATACTCCTATTCAAAAAAATGTGTTCCTTGAGTGTCAACCCTGTCCATAGGAATTCTGGACTGACAAGAATCTTAGCCATTAAGAACATATTCTGCATGGAATTGAAACATTGTGTGTGTGTGTGTGTGCATGTGCACAGAAAACAACATACAGAATATGGTGCTTTCTGAACACACAAAAGCACATGCAAATTTTGTGTGGACTAAATCTTGAATGCAAGAACATGGGCAGTTACGTATGTGGCAAGCCCACCTAAACCCATTTGAGGAAGTGGAATAAATTTGTTCGGATGACAACAGTAGCAAAGGGGCTTTAAAAACACACACGCAATGGGATTTCACATGCACATCCTTAAAGGTTAGAGTACTTCACAATGATACTAGAGCAGTGGTTCTCAACCTGTGGGTCTCCAGATGTTCATGGACTTCAGCTCCCAGAAGCCTCAGTCACTATGGTCAATGTTCAGGGCTTCTGGGAGCTGAAGTCCACGAACATCTGGGGACCCACAGGTTGAGAACCACTGTACTAGAGAATGCATACTTATAAAACCAGAAATTGATTGTTTAGAAGGACCATTATAAATTTCTAAATTTGAAATAGACTTAATTCCCTAGTAATAAAGCTTCAGCTAGGAACCAATCGGTGATTTTTAAAAACAATCAACAACAGCAGCAAAAACACTTGTTTGGCGTAGGTCTCCTTTCATTGTCTTTTGTACTGAATTGATGAGCTTGTGGTTGCTGTCATGATAACTTCACCTTCTCAGAAAAAGAGATTCCACCTAAACATGAGGAAGAACTTCCTGAGGGTAAGAGTGGTTTGACAGTGGAATACGCTGCCTGGGAGTGTGGTGGAGTCTCCTCCTTCTTTGGAGGTTTTTAAAAAGAGGCTGGATGGGCATCTGTTGGGAGTGCTTTGATGGTGTGTTCCTGCATGGAAGAATGGGATGGGACTGGGTGGTCCTCTTCCAACTCTATGGTTCTTTTAATAATGAATGCCATGCTCTCCAAAATATGTAGTGGCTTCCCAAAATGAAAAACCTGTAAGCATTCAGAATTGGTGGCATTCCACGCCGTCTGCCCTTCATCTTCATGAATATTCACGGCTGCGAGTACATCAGGAGCCGTAGCCTGTGCCTGTAAGCTCTTCAAAGAGCAAAATCACAGGTATTATCAAACTGAGCTCTACACATTTAACTTCCAGCATTAGCTCGGCAGCTGCCTGCATGTCCTGTTTTCCAGATGTGAAACGGGGCCAAAAGGCTGCTCTTTTCCCACTAACAGGTCCCATCCCTCCTGTGTACTTTTCATCTTTTTGATTTAATGCCTGGAAGCAATATTGTACCCTTTGTTTTGACTCGGCTGTCTTCCAGTGCCTGGGGATTTGCCAACAAAAACCAGAGTCTTCCTTGACTCTTGTTTTCCACTTTGTTCTTGCATTTCTCCTTGCAAAGGAAAGCTGATCACAGGGCCTTTTTAATGTTTCTTTTGCTTCCCTCTTGGCCACTTTGGCAGTCATCAATAGCTTTCTGCCGACAGCCTTGTGTCCGATGCTCTGGGTCCAAGCATTTTCCTATTCATTGTCTCTGTCCTGTCCAGTCAATTATTGACCTTCTTCCAGGCCTCTGCTTTGATGTTATTTAACCTTGTTCTTCAGTAGTGTTTTTCTGTCTGATTTCTGATTTTTTTTAAAGAAAGCACTTAGCGATGCCACTCTGCTGTTGTATGGCTAACAAGTTTAACCAACTCAGGGCAGAGAAGATTTATTTTTTTCTGTAGGTAAGGAACTATTCATGCAGCCTCCCCATCATTTCTGAGGCTGATTTTTATAAGGTTTGAATTATAGCATTGGTCTCCACCATAATAACTCTGACAGCTCCAGTGTCAATGAAGTCTGTGGATTTTTCCCTGAATTTTATAGGAGTTATCCAAAGAGCTCTATCTATATCCCCAAAATAGGTTCAACACTTTGGATATCTCCTTTGAAACTGAAACTGAAACCCAGACCATTTCTGCCTTACAGTATTATAGTGTTATTATTCCACTTTCAGCATCCTATGGAATCCTGGGTTTTGCAGTTTAGGGAGGGACCTTTCAAATTCTCATCCAGAGAGTTCTTGGGCCTCAGGAAGCTACAAACCCCAGAATTCCACAGGATGTTGGAAGTGGAATAATAGCACTATAATAGCGTAGTGCAGAAATGGCCCCAGAGCAGAATCACCAGCCTGCTGACATTGGATCCAACAGCTGCCAGTGCTTCACCACCTGATGGGATGGGAACCATGGGGAGATGATTCCTCAGCATAAAGCAGGGGGTCCGTCAGTGACAATTTGCAGTAAGAAATTCTTGCTATTTTATCCAACTATGTTCTCTAAGGATAAAATCCAGTTGGCTGTTGTTAACTGACTACTAGCTATTTCTCTTTAGCAGCCTCCAGTGGAACAATTGCCTGTTAAAGAGGAGCACTATGCTGTTTTTGTTCCTCTAGAAAATTACAGAACTGAAGGAGGCTCCTCAGTTTCTTTGGAATTAAAACAACCACTTAGTGTCTCTTCAGTTTTAATCAAATCACTACAAATTCAGTTTTGGGGGGAAAAAAACTGTAAAATAAATCTCTTCAGGAAACAGATATAAAGTTGAGCAGCAAAGAAGTGGAAGAAGTGTGTGTGTGTGTGTGTGTTGGGGGGAAGAGGGATGGGGAGAGAGAGAGAGAGATCCAGTCACAGAAGAACTCCTCTCTGATTAATTCCTCAAACTTCCTTGGTTATTTTTGATTCTATCCTAGGACATTCTTCAAGGACATTCAATGAGCTGGTCAGCTGAATATTTGTATGAGATTACCAAAGATCAGAATATGTTTACAAGGCATTATTTACCATGTACTGTATTCGTCGTCATGAAGGGGGGAAAATTAGAATTAATCCCAGCTCAGGAAACTGGGCTGATAATGTGCTAGGTCACGTTCCTGGATTATAAGATTCCCACCAGTCAATCCTGAGTTATTGCTCTGCAAATACTTTGAAAGCTAATTTAATAGATGCCCTGCATAAAGTCTACAATAAGAAATTGCTTTCTCCATGTGTCAGGATAAATATTCTATTAAAAAGTATGAACCATTTAGCAATCCATCAGTGGGCTACTAGCCCCCCCCCATTAACTGAGGATTTGTTTCAGACTAGATCTTTCTCATTCTATCATTTCTTAACCTTCATAAACAGCAAGCCTTTTGCACAGTCAATAGGATTTCCTTTGTAAAGAACCCTGTGAGGTATCACATTTTTGCTCCATGGTAATCTCTTGATTAGAGTTTCTGAAACTTGCCTATAATCAGCCAAGTTAAGCTATTTTTTTTATTTAAAAAAATCTTCTTCCTTCCAACATTGGAAAACGCCAAACTCCCACAATCCTATGCTTTGAAAGATTACAACATACAGATAAACTAACAGGCAGGAGAGACAAATGGATGGGAAGCTGAAAAAAATTATAGTAAGTACGGATAAAAGTGAACAAAGGGACAAATGGAATCTTAAGAAAGGGAGGTTGCTTTCAGAGTTGCTCTCCTACAGTTTTGAAGACCTGTGCCTCTGAGGGGCTCATTGTATCTTCCCAAAGGCAAGGAGTTCATTCAGTAGGATCTGGGGACAATAACAGGCCCTGGTTGTAGTTGAAAAAGCCTTAAAGTTTATTGTACACCAAGCAATTTAAACAACGTAAGCGTACAAGCAATATTAGCATACAGATGAAACCCAATAAAGATCTATGATGCCCAATAACATTAGAATATATTTCTTACTAAGCAAGACTCCTTTGTTCAGTTGCCCAGGAGTCCAAGAAGAAGCAGTGAAGGGATCCCTCTGTGTGGCCGCCAGCCGCAGCACGACACTCCAGCAGTAAGTCCATGCCCAAGCTCCCATTGTGGGCACATTCTAGGGGGTTCTTATACCCTTGGTCTGGATGGACTTGGTCAGCTTTCATAGAAACTTTGTGATTGTTTACACACCTAGGGTAAGCTCCATGGCCAATACAACTGCCGAGGTCATTAATTAAGTAGTTATCTTTGGGTTCCCCCCAACACCCATTATCTGTTACCAATTAGTTAGTTATCCTGAGCCAAAGGCAGATGTCTATTAGGTGGTATCACCTGCAATCTTATTCTATGTATATTTTAAGCTGGCAAGCACACAGAATGCAGAATTTTTGCAGAATTAAAGCAAAATGCAGTGTCGTTAAGAAACCAGAAGGCATTTCTTAGCAGCAGCATGGATGAATAAACTGAAGACAGGCCATATCTTACACCTCCTCAAAATTACAATGGTCTTCCAGTCGTTCCCCATACACATTGGATGTTAAGGATGATATGGGGATGGAGACCAGGAAATGAGCTAATAAACAAAACAAGTGATGTGACATCATCACATTTAGTACTTTACAGTACTAACAGAGGGAACTTTTTGATACTGAATCAGACTGTTGGTCCATCTAACCCAACATTTACAACTCTGAATACTGTCCAGCATTTCCTAGAGATTTCATTCCTACCTTACCTAGAAATTCCTGATGTTCCCTGTTATCAATAATTCACCCTGTGGAGTCCAAGGAATCCAACACAGAAGAATCAGATCTAGAGGAGGTCGTCCAACTCCAGATAATGGATTGCCTCCCACACATCAGATATGATCATTTGGAGCAGAGCCAGTTGCTGGAGAATTTCAGCAGAACGGTCTCCTATCTTAGTTGGAGATGAGGGACACTGAGGAGAGACCCTGAAGATTTGCTGTATATTAACAGCACAAGGAGCAGTGGTGAGGGAGGTAACACCTCTTATTTAAGAACACTTAGCAATTAAGCAGCTGGCACCTCCGGGTCAGGCAGCTATAAACGCCATAGGAGATACAGGGACTTTTTCGTTGTTCACAGTTATTCATACTCCTTGGCATTTGTGTGCCTCCAGGTTCAGAGATAGCACACCTCTGCATAGCAGATGCTCAGCAATGTGCAAGAGAATTGTCCTCATGTTCTGCTTATGGGCTTTCCATAAGCATTTGTTTGACCATTGCAGGAAATGGGATTCTGGATTAGAGAAGCCTTTCATCTCATCTAGCAATATTCTTCGTATGCTCTTAGGTGTGGGGGGAAAGGGAACGTGTGTTTTGCCCATTTACATTCAGTGCTACAGTAGCTGGTACTGTCGATAGTTTGGACTCTTCCTTAGAGGCAGCCACAGGGTGGCTTTCTGTAGCTTGTCAGTTTCTCCAGAGATCCCTCACCATCAATATGAGAGGCTTTCTTTTTCAAAAATCACAAAATCTGACAGACATTTTTGGAAAGCTATGAGAGGTCCTGAACTGAAAGCCATTAATTTTTACATGGGCGGAGCAAAAAAGGAAAAGACATCCTACACAATAGAACAGATCCATGCTAATGTTCTTCCTTGACAATTTTGTTCAGGGCATTTTTTTATTTTCTGCAATATCTCAATTTGGGAAAATGCAGTCAACCAGAGAATGCTATGCAACGGGAGAACATCTGCTGCAATGGATTGGCACTAGGAATGAATGGCAGAGATCCTGCATCCAGTGTGTAACACACCACAAACATAGCAATTCTCCTATCTCTCCCTTGGTAGCTGTTAAGCTGTATGTGGAGAAGACGGTCCTGAGGCAGCCATTCACTGGTTAAATAGGGAAGAAACAGGGAAGCAGCTTTAGATAACCAAGAGCCTGCTGGTCTCAGGTGCAGGGAAGGAAATAATTTTAAAAAAACAATTAAATGATGGGAAAATGTATTCCTTGGTTGCTAAGAAGAACCTTGGATTGACAAGAATATTCACAGATCCTGACTTGTTCTATGCAAAATTTGCATGTGGCATTTTTGTATTGCATTATTATCTTGTTGCTTCTTTGCATGGTCTTTTAAAAATTAGACTCATCAGGTGCATTGATTTCATTTTGCACATGTGTACATTTTGTTTCCTCCAGAGATTCCCCCCCCCCCCACAAATTACAG
The DNA here is from genome assembly GCA_948472985.1 of Iguana delicatissima. Classification (NCBI taxonomy): domain Eukaryota; kingdom Metazoa; phylum Chordata; class Lepidosauria; order Squamata; family Iguanidae; genus Iguana; species Iguana delicatissima. Next base: position 1,429,860 of record CAOKZL010000087.1, read on the forward strand.
CACAAACACTTCTGCATACCCATGCTTGCCTCATTTTCATGAAAGCTGATGGCTTCCTTGAAACGTCAGGAATGGGTAGCCTTTCTCAGGAATTTTGCAAATATTCTTCTCAGTCCTAGTTTTCGCTATTTTTTTTTAAGTGCATGTCCCATTGTGCAGAGCCTTCATGCTCAGTGAAATTTGCACAACATCTCTCCACTGTTTCTGTAGCATTAGCAAACAAAATAGCTTTTCCTGTTATTCTCCAGAGGAAGCACCCTTTTGCTGGCACTCAGAAAGTGGGGATGATTTCTCCCATTAGCTTTAGATGTCAACACTTCACAATGGTGACTTTTGCTAATGCTTACCTTTAGAGGATACGATAATGGCACCAGCTGACTCATAATTTCAGTCAAACTTGTATTGCCTTTCCATTTTTTTATTTTTTTTATTTTTTTTAATTTCTGCTTTGCCATTCTGGCTGATAACCGCCAACAGCAGCTTGGAAATTTTACCTAAATGAGAGCATTTGAGCTCTGAAGGGGAATATTACAGAGTGCCATTTGTTTAATGCCTTGCATTACCATGCAGGGGATGCTACGACCCGACACCTACCTTTCACCACTTCAGTTGATAAAGTTTTGCAGAGAATGTCACTATGGCTTCTGTGTGATCAGAAGTGATAGCATTGGAATCAGTGGGAAAAACTGAGAGGCAAGGTCTCTTGGATCATACCTGGGGGCATTTTCTATCTTATTCATCTTCCTTTCAAGAAACGTTGATCAGTATTTCTACTCCAGGAGCACACTGCGAAAGAGGTTTCAAGGAAGTAGCTTTGCCAGTCTGTTGCAGTGTGAAAGGGGAAAAGGGAAGGGAAGAAGCAAGGGTATCTAGCAGCATCCTTAAGACTAACTGTTTTGTGTTTTAGCGTGAGCTTTCATGGCTGTTATTCCACTTCCTCAAATACAATGACAGGCTGATGCCAAAGACTCACGCTATAAAGCATAGTTATATAGTTGTGGGAGTGGGATCCAGAAAGATGCAAATCACAACCCTTGGCCTAAAACTTCAAAGAGTACAATGGGGAAATACAGATCTTTTAGGTTTTTATAATGGTCAGCTAGTACTGATGTGAAAGCAATAGTCCTGATTGTCAAAGGCAGTTGCCTTGGGCTCAGAACCTGATCTGAGGAGATTCCAACTGCACCCCTTCCTAGAATTGGATGACCTAAAGATGGTAGTGCACACACTGGTAACCTCAAAGTTGGACTTTTGCAATGCACTGTACACAGGACTACCTTTGTACCAAGTTCAGAAACCCCAGCTGGTCCAAAATATGACAGCCAGACTGGTTACAGGTACAGTGAGGAGTGAGCATATCACACCAATGTTAAATCACTCATCTGGCTACCAATTAGTTTCTGGGCAAAGTACGAAGTGTTGGTTGTTACCTTTAATGCCCTATACCACTGGTTCTCAACCTGTGGGTCCCCAGATGTTTTCGGACTTCAGTTCCCAGAAGCCCTGAGCATTGACCATAGTGGCTGGGGCTTCCGGGAGCTGAAGTTCAAAAACATCTGGGGACCCACAGGTTGAGAACCACTGCCCTATACGGTTTGGGTCCAGGTTACCTGCAGGATTGCCTCTTCTCGTAATCAGCCCTATACACTCAGGTGTCCAGAAAACAAAGCTGAGGTCAGCCACATACCGAGTCAGCAAATAAAGCAGACAAAATAATCTCCAAAGGCAAGGTGTAGGAAACAAAGATTGAGTCACAATAGAAAAAGGCCACCAAGCCATCCACTGAGTCAAATGAAGGAAAGTCAAAAGTTGGCTGAGATTCTACATCAAGCATGTGGTACATAGTGCTCCTCCTGAAAAGTCCATGTCTGACATCCACATGTATCTCTAAGGAGAGGTATTCCTTAGCGGAAAAGACCCTCTTCTACATACACCCATGGCAAATTGCCCTGACTGATGGGACACAGTGGACCCCTCTAGTAGATCTCAGTTCTAAGGCAGGCATATACATAGCAAGAGGTCCCTTCAAATACCAAGCCCCTTCAGATACCTAGTTGTGTACATGAAGAGGCATTTCTTCAAGTACTAAGGGCTTTAAATGTCATTGAATTTTACCTGGAAGCATATGCGAAGCCAGCACAATTCGTTTAAAATCAGTGTTGTATGATTTTATGCAGTGTTCTGGTCAACAGTCTAGCTGCTGCATTTTGCACTAGCTGCAGGTGCTGAGTTGTATTCAAGGGCAGCCCTCCATTCAGGAATCTAACTGGGAAGTTTCCTGGGTGTGGACTGTATGTGCCTCTTTTATCTCCTTTCTTAATTTCATGATAACACCAATGTATGCCCTCAACTTGCCTGATGACTTATGGCAGTGGTTCTCAACCTGTGGGTCCCCAGATGTTTGTGGACTTCAGCTCCCAGAAGCCCCAGCCACTATGGTCAATACTCAGGGCTTCTGGGAGCTGAAGTCCAAAAACATCTGGGGACCCACAGGTTGAGAACCACTGACTTATGGTGACACCATGAATTTTACTGGGTTTTCTTAGGCAAGGAATACTCTGAGGTGGTTTTGCTAATTCTTTCCTCTGAAATATAACCTACAGGTCCTGGTATTTGTTGGCAGTCTCCCATCCAAGTATTCACAGGACTGACCCTGCTTACCTTCCAAGATCAAACGGGATCTAGTGCCTTGAGGATTACTGCAGCTAAATAATAAACCCATATAGAGAAGTAAAGTAATCTTGGATCTCTACATATAATCATAGAATCATAGAATCATAAAAATGTAGAGTTGGAAGAGACCACAAGGGCCATCCAGTTCAACCCCCTGCCATGCAGGAAAACCCTCAAAGCACTCCTGACAAGTGGCCATCCAGCCTCCGCTTAAAAACCTCCAAAGAAGGAGACTCCACCACACTCTGTGGCAGCACATTCCACTGTCAGACAGCCCTGACTGTCAGGAAATTCCTCCTGAGGTTCAGGAGGAATCTCCCCTCCTGCAGCTTGCACCCGTTGCTCCTTATCCTGGTCTCAAGAGCAGGAGAAAACAAGCCCACTCCCTCCTCGACATGACATCCCTTCAAATATTTAAACATGGCTATCATGTCCCCTCTCAACCTTCTCTTCTGCAGACTAAACATACCCAGCTCTCTAAGTCTGTCCTCATAGGGCATGGCTTCCAGGCCCCTCACCATTTTGGTTGCCCTCCTCTGGACCTGCTCCAGCTTATCCATATCCTTCTTGAATTGGGGTGCCCAGAACTGGACACAGTATTCAAGAATATGCTATCTTATCAAGAAGAAGCAGGTCTGAAATCTGAAACCTGTTGGTTAGTCCCAATTAGAATAGATCTATTGATGCAACTCTTGGGCAGTGAATCAACTTGAGGTAAATTCCATTGATCCAATGGTTCTACTCTAGTGAGGCCTAGCAATAGCATCTGAGCCATAATTTCACAAGAATTATTCACTGCTTTCTAATAATTGCACCTTCCCTTGTTTATGTTCTTTTGAATGTCATGTTGGCTGAGGATTCTGGGACCCCAAGAAAGAGACTTTTTAGAGCTCTGTTCTGATCATCTCTTGGTGCTCGTTTTGTAATTCTTCCATGTTGAATCCATTCCCCTTTGCTTCCTCCCTGCTGCCATTTGCATACATTACAAGGGAGCCAAAACCTTGCAAAAGATGCCAGATGTTCTCTCCTGCCAAGTCTATGTGACCACGGTGGCATGTCTGAGCAGCTTTCATTTAGAGGGCTCCGGAGGGATATCTCCTCCATTCTGTCCTGGCGTGGACTGCTAGGAAGATCATGCTTCAAAAGAGCTTACAACTTTGACAGACAAGGATGATCAAAGCCAAAGACAAAAACACAGCAAAGGGGCTTGTTCAAGGCAAATGACAGAGAGAAGAGCTTGGAATCCAGTCCCATTGTTGGGCCCTGAGGCCATTTGGAGATGGCAGAGCCACCGGACCTGTTGTGAAAAAGCATCAATGCACAGAGACTTTTTTTGTCACTGCCACCAAAGTGTGTGGGTATATCTGAGCAAAGAGAGAGTCATCCTCCTGTTCATTGTTCCTGCAAGATAAGTTTGCAACCAACAATGGCACCAAAGTTCTTTACAATAGGCTTGGGAAAGAACGTTTGGTTGTGTTACAGTTCAAGTACAGCTTTCCAATCAAGAGGCTTTTAACCAAGTTTCTTAGGTTTTGCAGGTCTTCAGGTCACCCTGGGGCATGTCCTTTCCCAGGGATCATAGTAGAGTTCTCAGGTGCCTTGGAAACTATACAAACTAATCATCTTTTATCTCCTTTCTTAATTTCATGAGAACACCAATGTATCCCCACCAACACGACCTACATTTGTGATTAGACACAGAGAATATGTCTCTCTTGGTTCTGATGGATCTCTCAGTGACATATGATATCATCAACCATGACACTGTCCTGGATAACTTGGTGGAGATGGACCTGCATTCCAATCCTTTTGGAGGGTTTAATTCCAGAAGATGTATTTGGGGATCTCATCACACGTTTGCTATTTCTTCATGTTGTCCATCAAGGATACATTCTTCTCCTCTGCTCTTTTATCGGTTTAACATCTAATGGAATCACTGGGAGAGACCATCCATGGTTTTCAATGTGTTGTCTGAATCACAGAGGTGATTTTTATCATCCAGTATTACAGAAGCTAGAAAGCCAGCGTGGTATATTGGTTTGAGCATTGCTGAAGACCCAGACTCTGTGGTAGGTTCATTTTAGGGGTGCCATAAGTTGGAAACAACTTGAAGGCACACAATAACAACCATTAAAGAAGCCATTGGGTTTGAGAAAGTGTATTACTTGTCTGTGGAGAAACACATTTTCCTACAATTTTTCAAATATTTGCAAATATTCTCTTCATCCCTACGGCACAGAGAGCAATACTTGCTGGATGAAAGCTCTCCTCTGTACATGAATTAAGGAGCTAGGGATGTGTCTTCTAGCTTCACCCTTTCCCCCATTGTGTCCCTCTCTAAGTTGCTGGGCAAAGTCTGCACAGCAACATTAACTGTATTGAACTGTATTGAACAATTGCAGAATTTCACATGCAATCAGAAATCCTCCAAGGACTAGGCTTCCAATCACATGAAGCTCTGTAACTGTGTTCACTTTACACTCCTTTGCAGAGTTTCCCTGGCAACATGAGGAGGAAAGAAGTAGAGAAAACAGGCTGGAGTGTGAGCTCCTGGATACTTCCACTCATGCACAGAAATGCCTGAATAGCATTTCATAGGATTCTACGGCTATTTTTCAAATCTATATCTTAAAGACGAGGAGCCATTCAGCTTTCCTTCTCCTAGTATTTATTTAAAGCACACGCCATAAAAGAACAACAAAAGAAGAATGAGAATTTATTCCCTCATCAAATTGTTCAAGTAAGGATGAATTCAGAATTTCATTTCTGTTCATTTTTGATGAGGGTTTATCAAAAGTTGCACATTTGGTCATATTACAGAGGAAAAGAAGGCAAGAGTTTAAACATTCTAATGTGGAAAAAAAACGAAATTGACAGATTCATCCCCCTACCAGACCAAAGCCTTTGAATGTTTGCTTCTTAAATTTTGGTCTAAAAAGTCACGACTGTAAGCATGACAGTGCTGAATTAGGGATATCATATTTTATATTTTGTGAGGACCTTCATCCTTACTGTCCACTGGATAGGCAGGTATAATAGGCACCTCCTTATGCTGGTAATAGCTGCACATGTTTTGTTTGGCCAGTGCAGATCTGGGAGACGGGGGAACGTCATTTCATCTCAGTTTTGAAGAATTTAACAAAGTCCACACTAATTTGCTGACCGTGAGACATTTGCCTTTACCTGCAACAAATCTTCCTCTACTACCTCCTTAAACTCAGCTTTAGTGTCTCAAGCAAGATGCAGCTCTGGGACCCTAGGTCATCACATTTCTTACTTTAAGACCATTTCTGCACTGGACTGTCATAGTGCTATTATTCCATTTTCAACATCCTGTGGAATCCTGGGGTTTGCAGTTTAAGGAGGGGCCAGCTGTTGAAAGTAGGATGTTGAAAGTGGAATAATAGCACTATAACAGTCTAGCGCAGAAATGGCCTAAAATGGCTTTTAACATCTCTGTCTGGTGAAGAAATCTGTGAGCTTCGAAAGTAGGCATAATGTGCTTTCTATCTTTTGGCTGCACAACCTTAATATGTTTGGGGTTAGATTCTGCAACATGGCCAACAAGCCTAGCCCTGGCTATTTACCTTTCATTGCAGGGACATCTCATACTATTAAAATGCCTGCTTTTGAGAACCGAAACTGCACATCAAACAACTTTATCCAACAAACAAATATATAATGCATATACATACCTGTGTGCAATCCAACCCTGTTGCACAAAGTTCTCACAATTCGCCTTCTTCTCTGAGCTTTGGCCAGGGTTTCCTAGCCATCCTTTCCAATAAGTTTGCTGGATGTTCACACAGATGAAGAATCATGCTGGAAAAGCAAAAACATGTTCCCTCAAACAGCTATTTATGCTAATGGAAAGCAAGGTTTATGAATTAACTCCCTGCAAATGGTAAACAAGATTAGAGTTAAGTGCTTTTTGGAGGCTGAGCAAGAAATAGTCAAAGGCTAATTGCATCGGAAAGGAAGAAGAAAGCCCATAAATTAGAAAGCTTGACGCAGCAAAGCAAGGAGGTCAGAACATGTGGGCATATGCGTGCACACACACATACACACATAGAAAAGGTAGGTGAATTTAGCAGAAACAGGAGAAGGAAAGCAAACAGCAAAGATGATAGTGGGCCATTTTACTGAAGTGTGTACAATAGGATAGAATCTTTCCAGGATAACATAGAGTATTGTACTGCATAAATGATAAAACAGAACACAGAAGGGTGAACTAAACACAGATCTCTGATAAGGAGAATAGGAAAGCCATGTTTAAATATTTGAAGGGATATCATATCGAGGAGTGAGCTGGCTTGTTTTCCGCTGCTCCAGAGACTAGGACAAAGAGCAATGGATTTAAGCTTCAGGAAAGGAGATTCCACCTGAACCTCAGGAAGGACTTCCTGAGGGTCAGAGCTGTCTGGCAGTGGAATATGTTGCTGCCTCAGTGGAGTGTGGTGGAGTCTCCTTCTTTGGAGGTTTTTAAGCAGAGGCTGGATGGTCGTCTGTTAGGAATGCTTTAATGGGTGTTGCTGCATAGCAGGGGGTTGGACTGGATGGCCCCTGAGGTCTCTTCCAACTCTATGATTCTATGAAAGGATGAAGACTGGAAAGCAGAGCTTTTGACTTTTCTTTTTAAAGGGTTAATATAAGACATGGTTGAAACTGAGGTTTTATCAATGAAATCGGTCTGGGGGATTGCAATAAGAACCCCCATCTCTCCCCCAAGCTCTGAACGGGAATCAAGATGGGACTCTCATTGACATCACCCCATGATTTCAGTTATAAAATCATACCTAAACGCCCTCTGGGGCAGCAGAGAATAAGGACATTTCTGCACTAGATTGTTATAGTGCTATTATTGCACTTACAACATTCTATGGAACCCCAAAGTTTGCAGTTTAGAGAGGGGCCTTTGAGGCCCCTCCCTAAACTGCAAACCCCAGGATTCCATAGGATGTTGAAAGTGCAATAATAGCACTATAACATTCTAGTATGGAAGTGACCTAAGCCTGCCCCCTCCATCTTGTGACAAACCCTTGAGATATTTAAACAGTGCAATCGTGTTGCCCCTTCAGTCTTCTTTTCCCCATATTTTCAATCCTTTTCCTCATCAAGAAATCTCCTCATTTCCAGAGGCAAAAACAAGCCTCACATGGGGCTACCCAAACATGTTGTAATTTCAGCCCACACGCCATCCGGTCTGCTTCTGTGAGATTCCTTCTGAGCATGAAAGAAAAGGAGAGGAGGGGAGAAACGGTGCTTGCAGTGTCAGAAACACCATCACCAAAATCATCAGGTGTTGCTCTTGCATTTGCGGCATATTTCTCCCCCAAATTAACTGTAACTGCACCCAGCTGAGAGTTAATGATAAACATGTTCCCATTGGGAGCTGTGTAATAGCGGGTGCATTACTGGTCGTGTTAAATTAGTAGCTGCTTTTGTTTACATGGTTTTTAATGTGTTTTTCTCCCCCTTCCTCTCAGTAATCCTCCGTGGTGGTAATGAGGTGATGTAGCTGCTTATGAATTTAAATTGATTCCCCCAAGAATGCTCTGGCATAAAAGTCATGCCACTTTTCCAAGGCATTGGGGTCTCCCCCCCCAACAACCCACCCACATCTTCTTTTGCTCCGCTTAGAAAACATCTGCATAGTTTTGTTTTATTTTTGGGTCATAGAACAGTGGCAAGCATTCCCCCTTACCCCCGGAAAGCCATGCATTAAAAAGATCTCATTTACTTACAGATTCTATGGTTTCATGTGGAATCAGAAAGCTGGGGCTTTCAGAGACTGACTGTTAGTTAACAGTCAACGATACTGAACTGGTATCTTCAGACATTGCACATTTCTAACAAGGAATTCGTTATCATTCTTATTATATTTATGCATGTAATCCCCCATACAGTTTGACAAAGGAGAGATATGAAAGGTCTGAAGAGGCTAGTCTTTATTTAATGATTTATTTTTACACTTTTATCCCACCTTTGCTCCAATTACCTCAAGCCAGCATACATAGCTTTCTGCTCTTCACAATTTATTTTTACACTTATATCCCACCTTTCCTCCAATTATCTCAAGTCAGTATTCATAGTTTGCTTTCCTTCACGATTTACTTTTTTACACTTATATCCCACTTTTCTTCCAAGCCAGGATACATAAATTTCCACACTTCACAATTTATTTTTTATACTTATAGCCCACTTTTCCTCCAGTTTTTCACACAACAACCCTGTGAGGTAGGCGAGGTGAAAAGAGAGATAGAGATAAGCAGGTCTAATGGGATGGGATGTATTCTGCTTTTGAGATCCAGCATGGTGGAGTGGTTTGAGCACCCAGGAGACCAGGATTCAATTCTCCACTCAGCCATGGAAATCCACGGGATAACCTTGGGATGTCACACACTCTCAGCTCCAGAAAACCCCATGAGAGGCTCACCTTAGGGTCAGTATAAGTCAGAAACAACTTGAAGATACACAACAACAACAACAAAACAACAACAGCAATATTATATTTTTAACTTTTTTTCTGTATTTTAATGTGCTTTTAATTGCTGCAGTTTAGGTTCTTTTTTCCCATTTTTAAAAAAATAACTTTATTATACTATATCACTTATGATACAAATATTGCATGTATACTACATACATATACTGCATATAATACACAATCCATTGCCATAAATAATCATATAATCATAATACAATGTGAGTTAAATTACCTTAGTTTCATCCTTAATAATTGTTACATATTAGCTTTTCTTCAAAGCAATTGTTGAAATGCAGTTTAGGTGTGTTTTTTTAAATGGAACCGCCTAGTTAATAGTTTCTTAAACTTTTGTTTCAAACAGCGTACTTTGGCCAATATTCTCTACCAGTTAAGTATTTTAACTATGTAACTTCTTCTGTAACTATGTAACTTCTATTTAACTATGTAACTTCTTCTGGCTCACCCTTCCCACACACACCATACCTGATGGAACCATCATTCACGTATACCTGATGGAACCGTCATTCATGTATGCTCAGATCACCAGCAAAATGGACTACCTTCTCCCCCTGCAGCTGATGCCTGGCAAAGTAGGTTGGGAGGGATTACTGTTACCCTGTGAATTGAGGGTCCCGGGAGGGGCACCCAAACAACCAAACCAGACAAAGATGGGGAAATTAGCTGGAGCACTCTCTTGGCTAACGAGAGGCAGGCTAACTTAGCGGGGATCTTTTACCCTGTGTATACAGCGTCGGGTCAGTGACCAGGCAAAATGGTTCAAACTAATAATAAGATTTATTAAACAATTATTAAGAAAACACAGCCACACTGCTAACTAGAAATAGGAAATAGAGCTTTAGGGGGATGGGTGATACGTCACCAATCTCGCAGTCCTGAAGGATCCAATGGAGGGCAAGAGGGCTCAGCGCGGCGGCCAAGGGGAGCTCGCAGAACGAAGAGACAGCATGGCAGGAGAGCAGTCCGAACGCGAGTCCAAAGAGCTCTCAGAACTGAGGATTTTTATAGGGGAAGGTATGGCCATGGGCTAGTCTGGTCTTGGGCGAAAACAATAAGTTTTGGACTGGAGACAATATCTCCGAAAGGTCAGAATTTACACGATTGTTATGAACCGAATTGACAATAGTATGGCCAGTATGTAGATGCAGCTAGCTTGGCAGTTAAGCACTTAGCTCGCCAGGGTGCCCTCTTGGGGCAGAGGTCTCTTTGTTTTAATCATGAAGGTGTTTGTTTCGGGAGGTCCCGTAAAGCAGATCTGGCAGTTTCTGGCTTGCCTTAGTATAAACAAATGTGACTCAGCAAATGATAGCCATGCCTAGCTTTGTGCTTGTTCGGTGGCCTCACAAACACTTGGCTGGTGGCAGAGCAGGGCTGAATTATGATATCAAAACGATATCTAAAGATTACCAAAGGCCAGGCCAGTTCATGGTGGTAACATTACTATCATGATCATTGTGCCATAATCATGACTAGGTAGCAATTGTGAGCACGGCATAGTTACAAACAACATCCAGAAAAGTATTTCTGCTTGCATCACCTCCAGTTATGCCAGGAAAAATCACCGAAAGGATTCTGTCCCAAGACAGCAAAGACCAAAAAGAGGTGATCTAATGGAAGGCATTCATTTCATGTAGCCTTGATGAGAAAAAGGTTACAGTGCCATTTAAGCTGAGAAATTTGAGGAGAGGTGGAACATTATAGTGACTTGGGCCATCAGCAAAACTACTAATGGGGAAATTACGGAGAACAGCAAGCCTGAACTCTGGCAGGTTTTCCCACTTTTCTACTTGGGAGAGAGAGGTTTCTCTCCTCAAGTTACCTGGGAAAGTATCTTTTCACGGCTGCCTTCATAAATCTGGACTTTTTAATAGAACACAGGGGAGCGCGAGGTAGCTCCAAAAGGTCTCGCTTTTGAAGTGTATTATGGCAGCCCTGCAAATAATTGGTGACATAGTGACGTATCGTTGCAAACAGAATGACAGACCCAAGGCAGATACCTTCAAAGCACTCAAAGGGTAAAGCACAAGGCTAATTGTGCTCACTAGGAGGCTCGTGTTCCCTGGATTAAATTAAGAGCTAGAACAGGCTGGAGGATAAGTAATGTTTGGACCTGATGTCAGGGTTACTAAGAGATGCTGGCAAAGGGACATCCCATCTCATAAACGCCTGACTAACAGCAAAAAGGTTGGGACTATTTTTTAAGAAAAGGTAATTTAATGCCTTGGATTGAACAGCTTTATAAACCACTAACAGAGACTGCCTTTTTCTGTACTTTACATATGCCTCCCTTATCTTTGGTTTCATTTTAACCTAGCAAACATGACTAGGGTGAAATCAGAGGCTAGTGGAAAAGGATGAAGAAAGTCCAAACTGTGGCACATGATCCAGCTAGATGAGAATACCCTAATCTCAGTTGAAGTGGCTAGTGGTTTCCACATCAGCAGAGTAGTGAATCTGCTATGAGTTTCTTCCAGACTTTGAATTGAATTTCCCAAGGTACTGAATCCACCTCCCCATCAGTTTAGAACCTTGGATAACTCCTTGAACATTCAGGTTTAAACCAGGAAATATTCATTGCCCCACTCACATGGGAGTCACCATCTGCTAATATTTGAGAGATTTGAATATGTTTAGCCAGAAGAAGTGTCAGCTGAGAGGTGACATGAAAGCCATCTTCAAATAGCTGAAGAGAGGTCACATGGAAGATTCAGCAAGCTTGTTTTCTAATGCTGCAGAGGACCCAGACCAATATTTATGAGAAAGGAGATTGTGGTCAACAGTTTGGAAATAATTCTTGACGTTCAAAAGTAGAATGTACTCCCATAGAAGGTGGTGGACTTTCCTGTGTAAGAAGATAAAGCAAACATTGGATTCCCACCTCTGAGGAGTACTTTAGCAAGGGATGCAGATAGCAGACTTTGGAATACAGTTGGAAAAGTCTTTAAGTTCCCATCCAACCCTATAATTCTATATTCCAAAATCTTTCTTATCATCATCTGCTAATTGATTGTTCTTGTTATGCATCTTCAAGTTGTTTTCAACTTATGGTGATCCTATGGTGAACCTATCATGAGGTATTCTTGGGAAGATTTGTTTGGGGGGGTTGCCCTTGCCTTCCTCTGAGGTTGAGAAAGTGTGACTTGGCCAAGGCCACCCAGCAGGTTTCCATGGCTGAATGAGGATTTGAATCCTGGGGTCTAGAGTCATAATGCAACTTAGGCCCTTTCCGCATGAGACTGGTGAATCAGTTTGTGTCTTCTCTTACTGGATTTTCTGGGCTCAAAACAAGGCGGACTTTCCCTCATTTCCTTCCACACAGCTACTGCGTATGTTCCATTCTGATTCAGAGGAGTGAGAGTTCATGAATCCACACTGCCTCTGCCGTGGACACTCCCGCTACTTCCTTCACCCCTCCCCATCGGCTGTAATTGGCCGTTGTTGGTTTTTTGCATGGTTTAGTACGTCATTGTGTACGTGCGTAGGTCCATACTACCTCCTGGCCCCTCCCATGAGCCCTCCCCTGACCACCAATTTGCATTGCCGCAAATATACGTGTCTGCACCACTGTGAAAGTACGAATTGAACTGATCTGGAAAATTGGAAAACCGATTTCTTCCGGTTTTCAAATTGCATGCTTTACCAGCACATGGGGGCGCATTTAGTCGGAATTACATGCGGAACAAAGGTAAATAAACTGAACTTAATCCACTCCAATGTGCAGAAGACCTCCATGGCAAGATGCATTGGCCCGCCTTAATAACCGCATGCGGAAAGGGCTATAGTGCGACACTCAAAGCCCAGCTGGCTCCCACTACCTGACTAGCAGATTGTTAATTAGTTAATGGAAGCAGTTAATTTTCAGTTAATGGAGGAAGTGGGTTTGATTCTAGGGTCTTCTACGGACAAAGCGTATACCCTTCTACTGAGATATGAGCCTTCTGCTAGAAATGGTTGGGTGAACCAGTAGAAGGCAGCATATACATGCAGAGAATTTGTCAAATACAAGATAAGAGAGAGATTATGAAGCTCCTTCACAAAGCTTGTCCAAATTATGAATTTCTGTTGATTTTTCCTGGAGCCTCAAGTGGGCCCTCAAATTCTCTATGCAGTCTTATTTGGCTTAGAAATGACAGTGTTGCATTGTTTTGTTTCTCTTAAGGATGCACTAGCGGCGGTTATACAGGAGAAGGAGAGCAGGAAAAAAGACTCTCCACAAAACTGTCCGGAAGAAGTGGAATTACAATGTTCCCACTAAATCTCCAGCAGCGTCACCTTCTAGGTCAGAAGAAAATGGTTTAACATAAATGTGAAGTGTAAGAAAATATGGTTTGGTTTGTGTGCGGTTCTGGAGGAGAAGCAGAGGGAATTTATATGCCAAGGCAGCAAAAGTGGACACTTTAGCCTTGGTTTATTTTCTCCACCTTGAAGTATTCACCCTGGATTTGAGAAAATGTTAAGAATGATGAATGAGGTGTAAATAAAAGGGCCCTTTAAAACTGCCTGCCATCAATGGATTAAGTAGAAGAGCTGTGAACTTAACAGTGGACAATATGCCATCTCCTGGGAATTCTCTTCGCTGTTACAACTGCCAGACCCCATCGATTACTTGGGAGGGGGAAATGGACCACAGTAAACCTATCATTGTTAATTGTGATGCAAAAAAACGGAAAAGGAATAAACAAACCCTTGCAGAATTTCAGGGAGAAAATTAACTCCCACCTTGCCGACACAGCCCTCTCCAGTTCATTGCTTAAGTGCAAAGAGCAAGCCTGGGTTTTATCTTTGCGTGGAGGGGAAAGAAGCCCGTGTTGTGGCTAGGTAGGGGGGAAAAAGAGACATTTTATGATTGCAGCTGCTTCCAGTGAATGCCACCATTTTACTGCCCATGGATAAGCAGTCATTTTTGTACTTTGGACCAGATGTAAAAATGGGATGTATTATGGGGGGGCATCTAATGAGAGCATTATTTCCTCTCCTCCCCAATAAAATTTGTGTACCTGGATAAATTTTTGCTTTATTCCTAGGATCTCTAGCACTGCAAAGACCAAGATGCTGGGAATCATTCACATCTAGAATTTTCATATTTCCTGTGCTTGCATTCCACGGATAACTCTGTCTTTTTCTTTCTTTTTCTTTTTGAGGGGGTGCGGGGGACGTTGGGATTGTATCACTTGAAGTTTGAAGTTACTGCAATGTTAGAAATAAGAGGACTGCAGATTTCATCGAGGAACCCTCAGAATTTTTTTGCCCACCTGCAAAATTGGAAAAATCACAAATATCAAAGTGTGTGTGTGTCTGTGTGTCTGTGGGACTGAGGCATAGTAAGGAAAAGGAGATGGCAAGGAGAGAGTCGGCATAGTGGCCTACAATTCCTCTCTCGCCCATCCCCTTCCTTGGATGTGGGTGGGCATCAGGAGATGGGTTGTGGTACTGAGAAATTGGGCTGTGAGCCATGAATAGAATAGCATAGCATAGCATAGCAACTGGTGGAGGAGGGGGAGGAGGACCAGAGATGGGGGTTTTGTTACCCTGATTTCTGGGGTCCCGGGGGGGAACCTCAATGTGCTCCAAATACTGGGGAATGGAAACTAACCAGAGCACAAGCTGTAGCACTACAAGAGGCAGGGTAACCTAGCGAGATCTTTAAACCCAATTTTTATGGGGACAGGCCAAGCCAAGCCAAAAACCAAGCAAAATTGTCTAATAAAATGATTTTATTGAGGGGGAATTCACTCATGCATGCACACAAGATACACACAATCACACATTCACATGAGAGCTTGCTGAAAGAGAAAGGGAGAAAAATTATAGAGAGGCTGAGGGATTTGGGGGGATTTATAATTACCAGTCCAGAAGAGTAGTGAAGAGCAGAAATGTATTTTGGCTTAGGTAGGACCTAAGGGCAGTTCTCATTCAGGAGCCAGACGGACAGAGTGATGGGTAAATCTTCAAGAGACTGCCCTGGGCCTCCTCAAACCCAGGGGTATTTGTACCCTGAAAATGGCTTGTGGCTGTGAAGGTTCCCAATGCAAGACAAAGGGAATCTGTTGTGGACAATGGGTCCTTCGCCTGTTGATGGGCTTAGTGCTGTGATTGACAGAGACCTGATGGAGGTTGTAGTAGCTGTCTATTGTGGGTGCTGTGAGGACAGAGGAAATAATCCAGGTGTACAGGGGATGAATATCTGTCAATTAGTGTCCTGGTGGGACCCCCACAGTTGGATTCCTTGGAAAGGTCCAGCTTCTATTTAAGCCTATTATCCACAGGAATGGTGTGTATTTGCCTGACAAATGATTCAAGTCTTACCTGGAGGAATTTTGGAGTTGACCTGTCCTTCTCACATTTACAGTCAAATTCTTTCCCTCGCTCAGTTTGACCTCTCCGTCACCTTTCAGGCTTGAATTTGATATCAGAGCCAATAAAATGTGTTGCCAATTACATATGATACCAATTAGGTATGGTGCCCATCCAAACCGTACTGGTATTGGGGACCCCCAAAGCGGGGCCTTACAGTTTTATAGGGCTGTGTAGCCTAGTTGGAGCCACCAAGAAGGAAAGGTACCCCTGGGAAAGTGCCTGAATTGAGAGGTAGTAGGAATTGAAGAAACTCACAAATGAACAAATCCATGGAAGCATTGTTCAAAGTGATAAAGTTTCTGGCTGAATGGGTTACACTATTGAATCAAGGGTGGCAAGTCACTAAAAATATACAACTTATGAGTTGAGTTGAGTCAGTGCATCATTTATTGCCAAGTCGGGGCCAAGTCGAGCAGCTGAAGTGGTTTGAGTCCGAGTCAGTCAACCCGAGTCTAGATCACTGTCTGTCTTCACCCAGGAGCTGCCTTGACATTAAATGTACAGACATCCTTTGCTCATAGGAAGCCAACAGAATGACTAGTGACCCATGGCCTGATGTGCAACAGGCACCAATGCACTCCAGGGGGCTCTAGTGTGCAGGGCACTTCCATGAGCCGCAGGAAGCTCCCTAATGCACATCAGAAGGCCATTCAGAGGGCGCCATAGCACAACGGGAGCTCCCAATTTACACCAGAAGTGTCCAATACATATAGGAGGTTCCTGAAGCTCATTTGTTCAATTCACTAACAGGGTCTTGTTGCATTTCTGCAACACAGCTGTGGATTCATAAAGTTACAAAATGTAGACTGAT
Source organism: Iguana delicatissima (assembly GCA_948472985.1). NCBI lineage: Eukaryota > Metazoa > Chordata > Lepidosauria > Squamata > Iguanidae > Iguana > Iguana delicatissima. Next base: position 1,446,203 of record CAOKZL010000087.1, read on the forward strand.
GTAGAATCTCAGCCAACATACTTACCATACATCCACCTCAGAAATATGACCCACTATCACATAAAAAAGCTATAAATACAAGATGAATAAATCAGCTTTATTACCTTACTGTATATCACCCTTTTTAAATCCGGTTTATATTTCTGAACTGGAATCCATGACTTTTATAAATGTTTCCATTTTTCCCATTTTTAAAAATCCCACCTACAGTAGATATCCTGTTGACTTCACCATTCTTGAAGTTTCCCATGGTCTCCTGAACCAGTTTTGATATGGGCTCACTTCTGAATAAAGATGGAAAGGATAACGATGCACTTTTTTTCCCTGAATCCATTTTTGTGTATGTGTGTTCATATACTACCATCAGGGACTTCTGTTTCATGTGTAGACTTTTCCCCCCTCTTATCATATTTTATTACAGTGTGCATACCTGGAAGCTTTTTCGCACATCATAGCTCACATTTGTGGAAAGTTACCAGTATTAGTCTCTCTTCTAATAGAAGCAGACTGCTTTCAAAACCTTTATGTCGGATAGGATTAATGTTGGAGTTCGGAATGCTTAGTTATAGCCTGTTTAACTGGAGAGTCTGTCAAAGCAGTTTATGATGTTTTTCAAAAAGGCCATTGGTGTACGAATATTTCCTATCTGTGTTAAGCCAAGTGCAACAGGGCTAGCGCAATATGAGCTTCTGGTAGAAACAGGAGTAATTACTCAAAATGCTCTTGGAAGGTAAAGGGAAAACTTACATTTCTTGTTTAAGGAAATCCATCTTGTGAAAGGAGAAGAAATAGATGGAATAATTTGACCTGTTCTTTATTAGAAGAATCACTAAGGTGGGGTAGGCAACTGTAGAAGGCTAGAGGGCAGCATTGACTCCCAAGAGACTTGGGAGACCTGTACCCCCAATGCAAACCCTGTAAAAAAAAAATCCCCCAATTCTCTCTAGGGGCATTTTTACCACATTCCCACTCCCAGCCATTTTAGGATCAGCTTAAGCTGTTTTTTGACAACCAGAAGTGAACAGATGTTGTTTTCTGTTTGTTTCCTGATTCAAAAAAGGTCTCTCCTGAGCCTAATGTGGACCAATTGGAATAAAAACACGAAAAAATGCCTCCTATACCCTAAAAGCTGGCTCTCATGTGTGAGAGTAAGCTAGCAGTCCTTGTTGGGGCTGGAACCTCATGGCTGCCCCATTCCCAGATGAAGGAAACAGGTAAGAAGAAAACAAAAGGTCTGAGGTGTTGTTGTTGTGTGCCCTCAAGTTGTTTCTCACTTATGGAGACCTTAACGCAAACCTACCACAGGGTTTTCTGGGGGCTGAGAGTGTGTGATGTGCCCAAGGCTTCAAAATCTCAGGTTCTTTCCATCCTAAATTTTTAATTTTGCTAAATGTTTCAAAAAGAAAGACATTTCTTCCTCATTTGCACTGCTCAAATAGGCTTTGCTTTTCCCAATATAGAGAGGTTCATGTCGTTCTGGCCTGCCATATAGGTCTTAAAGATCAGGAGCCTCTTTTTTTAAAAAATTGAAAAAAGACATCCATAGTTATCTAGTACAAACATGACTAAAACCTCAGGGATTCGAAACCAAACTTTCCGTGAAGCAACACACAGAGTTCTCCCTTTTGTGTAAGAATTCTTCCAGTCTCAAGTCCTTTTCCGTTTATTCCATTTCGGTAAGTTTCTTTAAATCATTAAGACCAACTTAATGAAATTTTGTCCGTTTCTTACTTACAGAGTCTTCAAAAGGCGGTAGGATTACAAGGTCCTACAAGTCTAACCCTCTAGATCTATGCCCTTTCTGTTGGAGAAGAGCATTCCTCCTTGGGCCGTTTTAGTCTTTCTCCAGCAGCTCCAATCAACAGATCAACTTTGGAAGAAAAGGGTCATAATAACCTTTGCAGATAGGGAGGTCTCCTCCTCGAAGTTCCCAGAAGTCATTTGAACTAGCTTCTGTTCTTCATCATAACATTGACCTTTATCGGTTAATTAGAGCCCTTCTCTTGTAACAGAGTCTTCTAGAAAGCATCTCATTATTTCAGGCAATTTGTTGCAATGCTTGGTGAAATCTATGCCATCTGAATGAGTTTTCCTTGTGGAAAAAGCTCTTTTAATTTTCGGAAAATAGCTGAAACTAAGGCTTGGGCCTTTGTGCTAAGTTGACTTATTGGTGAGTAACATTTTGCCTCCTTTAGTACTACATCACAATGGTTCTCTGCATATAGGCCGTTTCTGCACTACACTGTTATAGTGCTATTATTCCATTTTCAACAGCCTAAGGAAACCTGGGGTTTGCAGTTCAGGGAGAGGCATTTAGGATGATTGGCCCAAGGTCACCCACTGCATTTCATGAGCACCCCAACATGGATCCAATATGTTAAAGAATGATGAGCCTGGCAGTCAAATCCAAGCCGCTAGAGGTGTCTCTGTGTACTGATTAGCTGTGCTGCACAAGGTCACAAGCTGCAGGATGTGTGCTGGGAAGAAACAGCTTGGCTGATATGTAGGTTTCTTTAGTCTGCACTTAGTGTCTAGCAGTTCACACGGGAATTGTACTGAGCCCTCCCACGTGACACTTATGACATCTGTCTGTTTACCAAAGACAATATGTAAAGGGTGGGATCATTCTGTATTGTTTTCTTCTTCTTCTTCTTCTTCTTCTTCTTCTTCTGTTTTTGCTTGCTACTGTGAACATGCAATCTGCAATAAAGGTTTTTTCTGCTTTAGCCTGAAGATGCAGTGTGTGTTGGTTTTTTCCTCCAGGTTTGGAGGCGTGGGGTCAGCTCTGTTTAGACTGACACCCCGGTTTTTCCTGACACAATACTCTGGCCCAGGAAAGGGTAAGTGAACAGGGGGCAGATCCTGCACCAAGTGAACATAGCGTAACGTTCTGTCTCTGCAGTTCCACGACTTTCCCCTTACCTTGTTAGAGGTCAAGCCTCAGGAGGGACTGCTGTGGCTGTTCCTGTGGTAGGTGATGATGCTGTGATTGAGGAGCAAGTGATTGTGCAGGGGGCCAAGCCAGTGAGTGAGCAAGTCAACCTGCAAATATCCCCTGCACTGGAAGGTCAAACAGGGACAGAGTTGCCTCAGCCAGCTCAGGATGGAGAGGGAACCAGCAGGGATGCGGAGGAGTTGCAGCCTCCTGTACCCATCAGCCCTCCATCACGCAGAAGGCCGAAACGGGCTGCTCAGAGGGAGGCTGCTTGGACTAGGCTGAGGAAACAAGAACAAGCAGCACCTGCTCACAGGGGCTATTTAAGCCTGCCGGCATGGCTGCTCCTTGCTTACAGCAAATTATTAGCAAGCCCTCACAACCTTTGTGTCTCCTGCTCCCTGAAGCCTTCCGGACGGATCTCTGCCTCCTGAACCTTTGGACTGGACCTTGACCTGGCTCAGCTTGTGTTTTCCTGGTGTTTGGTATATTCAGAGTCCCCAAGTGTTCCTGGCCTCTCTCCTCCCTTGCTGGCTGCAGCCCGGCAGGGAGAAATTCCTGACAGTTCCTTACCAACAGGGAGCAGAAGGAGGGAGAAAGCAATCCAGAGGAAGAAGATGTAGATGATCTGAGCTCATAGGAGGGAAGAAATGAGGATGTGCTCCCAAGTGGAGTGCGCTGTCCTTTCTCTTCCCCTCAGAACAAAGAGCAGCTGCTGCTTCCTCTTCTGAGTTGCCACCACCCTCCTTCTTCTCCTCACTAGGAAGGCGTAGCCCCTCTTGGGTTTGACAGCTATGAAAGGGAAGGGTTTCAGCAAGGTGCAAGGGAAAGACAATATCCTCCTGTACCCTGTCCAAAAAGAGACGCATGCACTTGTAAACCACAGTCGCTATTTTGTGCCTTCATGTCATCTCTGACTTATGGTGACCCCAAGGTGAACCTATCATGGGGTTTTCTGGGGCTGAGAGTGCGTCAGGTCTCCATGGCTGATGAGGGAATCGAACCCTGGTCTAAAGGGTTGTAGTCCAACTGTCAAACCACTACACCATGCCGGCTCTCCGCGTAAGTCACTAACAGGATTCTGCCCTTGGAATCTTAAACCAAGGCACTTAGGGGTGGAGAAATTTGTAACAGGTTTCAAATCCTTTCTCCCTACAATGTCATATTTTGGCACCATCACTTAAAAATAAGACCATCAGATCCTTTACGGATTTGAAAGAAATGCTCATATTTTCCATCTGATAAGCTGATATATTTGGATGTTGCATCCTGCAACAGGAGAACCCGTGTAACTCTGGGATGCTGGGGGTTTGAATCCCTCATTCAGCCACAGAAACCCATAGGGTGATGTTGGGCGGGTCACATTCTCTGTAGCCTGAGAGGAAGGCAAAGACAAACCTCCTCTGAACAAACTTGTCATGAAAACCTCTTGATGTTTGCCTTAGGGTTGCTGTACACCGAAAGTGACTTCAAGGCACTCAACAACCGCCCAGCAACAGAACAACAATAACAAAAAGGGCTCTGTGATACATCCCTCAGTGTTGTGGTTGTCAATACGTGCCATTTGTCATCCAGTATACCACGTGGGTGCTGCAGGTAAAAGAACTTCTCTTACTCTTTTCCCTCCACTCTTTCTTTCCTGAAAACAAATTAGGCAATTAGGATAGGAAACCTTGGTTCTATATTTTAACATGTTGAATGCAACCATCCTTCCTTGCGCAAGCATAAGCTATTACCATCCCTTTCATATAATGGATTAAAGAAACAAGTTTCCTGGAACTGAAGAGATATTTAATGTCGGTCATGTCTATGAACAAAATATCAGCATTTCAATGACAGGTTATTCATCTGCCTCCTGTGTCAGTGATAATTGTTATTAATGATTGCACATTGTTCACCTCCATACAGTTGCCAAGCAGGAGAGGGGGTGGAAAGTCTAAATAAGTAAAATTAATAACTCTATTGCAACTGTATTGTACAGATAAACCAGTAATTGCAAGGTCAGATGAGCCCACAAAGATCGATTCTTAACTGGTTATCCTATAATGAAAGCACAGACCTCTGACATTCATTTATGCATAATGTTTCCCATAAAAACTTGGGATTGATTGCACAGAAGTGCATCTGCTGAACCAGAAATGATTAACATTGAAAATAATGAAATATTAAACACCAATTGAGAATCCATAGTTGAATAAGTTGCAAGAGCTTCTAACTACTCATCCCCTTCTCGTTGCAGCAGTTAGATAAATTAATTAAAAGCCAATAGTTCTCTTTAAGTTTTTTTTAATTAAATTAAGAGGTTACTTTGTGTGCATATCTCCTTATCTGTGGTCTGTCTATTTGTCCCTGGCAAGAATGAGGTTTCTTTCCTACCTCTTTTTTCCTTCCTTTGTCCCAGATTCTACCTGTACAGGGACAGATCTCTGAGATATTAGCTTTGGATGATCCAAAATGGTTCTTGAAACCAAAATTTTCAAAAGAATCTTCTCATCCTTGAAAGCATCTGAATTCAGCATTGATTTTTATGTGTTTCTTGTAGGTATCTGTCAATGAAATAAGAATGGCTGGCATCCTGTTGGTGACATCCACAAGTGTGAATTGTACGATCCATACAGGGTGAGTTATTCACTATAATGCAGAATACAGATCTATTCTTCTGACAGCAGCAGAACCAGAGTTAAGCACACAACGTGGTATACGTTGCAGTCATGGTCTGTGCATTGCAGCTGTGCATTGCACATTGCAGCTGTGCATTGTGCATTGCACATTGCAGTTATACATTGCAATTACACACTGCATGTATCCATTGCACATTGATGGTTGCTCATTACATATTCCAGCATGGCACTCAAACATTGCCCCCAACTTATCGTTCTTTTATCTTCCCATGCATCTACACAATATCTCCCCTACAATTCCTTTTTCTGTGGCTATATGTCATTCCTAATGGCTACAGGAAGTTATAGCATCATAGAATCATAGAACTGGAAGAGACCAGAAGGGCCATTGAGTCCAGTCCCCTGCCATGCAGGAATACACCATCTATCACCATCAGCATTTTGTGTGTTACTCAGGTAACCAAGTAAAAATAATACTGGCATCAGGCTGTTAATCTCACTGCAGTTGCAGGGCTGAAACTCAGACATGAAGCCAGTTTTGTGCCATTGTCTTGTGTGCTTTGCAATGGGTTATGTATTAATGTATTTATCTAATGCTTGTGCCACCCCTTCTGGAGCACTCCCACATGTGGACAAAGCAGGTCCTGTTTTTGGAACTGCCCCAGGCCCCAACCTCCTCAATCTAGTTTTGCACATCTATTGTTCCCCTGGTGTGAGCAACCATCACTGTGGATTCCAGATGGATTTCTGTACAGTACAATATGCAAGCAACAAACCAGTGGCTTAGAGTTACACTGCCACTAAGCCAAGTTACAATGAAAGCCTCTGTTGACACATACAAACAGATGAGGGATAGAACAAAATGTTGTTGGACCTGACCAGCTCGACCAAAGTAGCATTGTCACACCTCCTAAGCTTAGTGCTAGAAAAGGCACACCCTCCCTCAAGCATTCGCATATTTGTGAGATTTGTAGGAAGGTTCCAAGTGCACGCCAAACATGGTGCATGTTTTAAAAGGTGAATAGTGCAAATGGGCATACTGGAAAACAAAACTATGCAGAAACATGCTTTAGTCTGCGGGGAAAAGTTCTGCAAACTGTGAACTGACAGCCTGACATAGGCTGAACCCTCCGGAGAAAACAACGCCTCTGATTCCTAGCTATTTGTAGGAAACATACATATGGTCCCCATGTGTGCCTGCATTTGTGGAAGTGCAGGAGTCATTTTCTTGTAACGAGACATGGCACAATTACCATTATTTCAAAAGCTGGAGGGATTAGGTTTCTTGGTCTCCTAGCAACTAAAATATTCTGAGTGTCAAAAGCAGAGCAGTGGCCCTGTCTTTCCTGTTTAGAAATATGGTTAGAAATCTGATGAAAAGGAAAGGCGAAAGAGAGGTGAGGCCATCAGTGGCAGCTCTAGTTTTGGAGAGACTCTGGACCCCAGTTGTGGCTGTTTCTTGTATAGAAGCAGGTTGCTAAACCATCAGACGTTGGCCGCTGTTTTTTGATTAGCTCAACCGAGTAGAAAGATCAGAAAGAAAAGACTTATACACACCACATTCTACAAGCAGCATGAATCTAATCTATCCTTTCCCAGTATTCACTAGGTATATGACATTAAGTGACCACAGACAAGTTTCTAGTAATCTGCTTTGCTCCAGATCTGAGTATTGTTCCATTGATGCATGTTGTTGCTATAGCATAAGCTTCATTGGTGGTCAATTATGCAGCAGATAGCACACAGCAGAGAAGCATTCCAGCCCCCTTCTTAAGGGATCCATAAGCCCTTCTATTCTTCCTAATGTTTAAATGGAATCTCTTTTCCTGAAGTTTGACGCCATTGCTCCATTTCCTAGTCTCTGGGGCAGCACAAAACAGGTTTATTCCATCATCCATATGACATTCCTTCAAATATGTAAACATAGTTATCATGTCACCTATTAACCTCCTCCAGGCTAAATGTACTGAGCTCCTAGTGCTGCTCCTCACTGGAGCTTCATGGTTACCAGGCCTTCTACCAGTTTGGTTGCCCTCCGCTGGGCACATTCCAGGTTGTCAATCTTGAATAAAGGGTTTTCTCAGGCTGTGTCATCTGCTTACAGGTACAGATTTGCCTTGCACACAGGACCTAGCTCCGTGGTATGTGTTTTACAGACATGTCATGGACTGAATTCTTGGCACACTCAAGATCTGGATTTTTACACCAGGTAGTAGATGATATGAATGACCTTTGCCTCAAGAATCACTGTCCTTCAAAATAGGCAGCGCAAGTCTGGAGAAAGAACTAGATCGAACTTCTCATAGGACAGTTTCTTACAGAGTTTTGTTTCCTTGCTTGCTTGCTTGTTTTTCTGGGGTCTATTTTTCTATTTCTGAATAAACCACAGGTTGCAAAGACACTAGAACCTAAACTGTATTGCTTTTTCCCAACTAGAATAGATTCACTGAACCAATGAGATTAATGTCTGTGGCCATTTCCGCACTACACTGTTATAGTGCTGCTATTCCACTTTTAATCTCCTGTAGAATTCTGGGATTTGTAGTTTCCTGAGGCCCCATCCCTAAACAGCAAATCCCAGAATTCCATAGGATGTTGAAAGTGGAATACTAGCACTGTAACAGTAGGATGTGGAAATGGCCTCTGTTAACACACCGTTCAAGGGCTGACTCAGTAGGACTACTGTATTCAGGACTAACAGATAAAATTCAGGCTTGTTATTTCTATTGTTCTGTCTTCCAAAGGAAACTATGCCCAGTACTACTAGCTTTGAAACGTCTCACTTCTTAAGAAAGGGCAGAGCACCTAGCAAAGCAATTGCAATGTTTCCTCCAGCCGTCAACTGCCTAATATTTCTCTTTTTCTTTGGATATCTTCCTCCTATCCCTGTATATACTATAAGGAGGAATGAGAAAAACGAGGCCACCACTAAAGATCTGCATTCTATTTGGGTTCCAATTAAGTTCCAGCAACCGTTCATTAAAGCAAGGTTTGCTGCCGAATCCCTGTTCCTCAGGGCATTGCAGGTGAAAGAAATGTTCCAAGTCTTAGATTAGATCAGATTCTGTTTCCCTGCAAATGCTCAGCTCAGCAGCCAGCCTTTCCCTCTAATGGCCCACCATCCCTCTCCCTCCCCTTCCACCATAATCCTCGAGGTCGCCAGGGTATGTTGCTCTCAGTGGCACACTTCATTAGGAATTCACCGCAAGGGTGTCAGGAACATACTGCCTTTAAATAATTGAGCATGCTCTCCAGCAACTGCCCTGCTGCGGGTTGATACACTAAAGTTCCCAGAACTTTATTCGGTCACACGGACTAATGACAGTGCGCTCAAGTTTCCATGGAGCAGGAAATTTCATTTCCACCTTAATACCTCCCTTCGTCTCTTCCTCCCTATCAACCGTTACAGCTAGCCAGCCACAGACAGATACGCAAGAATAAACTGGTCAAAACTTCTACTTTTTCCAAGGAACCACCTCAATGAATCTGAACGGCCGACTCCTTCCTCTGCTCCCCACCCTGCCCAGCTTTCAATGGGAGATTTAATCACCCGAGTTCAGTCAGGAGAGACAGAGGGTGGCAGAATAATAAAACATCATAAAAATCCACTGTTGCTGATTTTAACCCTGTAAAGGCTACAGTTGAAAGGTGCCTCAGTATATTAATTTAATCTTCGGAAGGCTTCACACTGTCATCAGCACCTTTTAGCTCCTTTTGAGAAGTGTTCCCATCGTGTGAATATGTATCTCCTTATACCATCATGGTGCCACCTTCAGAGAGAGGAGAGGATTAACCCTCCAGTTAAGATGTCACAAACTGGGTTTTGGCTTGTCAATTAGGAGCTAGAGAGAGAGTTTAAAAAAGGACTTGATGAAGAAGATCATTGGAAAAGATGACAGTGCTCTGTAAAGCAGAAGGCAGGAGGAAAAGAGGAAGACCAACTTCTCAGTAGATTGGCTCTTTCAAGAAGCTGCCATACACATAAGGACAATGAGTATCAGTAGGATCCAGGTGAGATCCAGCCCAGTGTAGTGGTTTGAGTATGGGGCTGTAATCCTGGAAACCAGGGTTCGATTCCTCGGTCAGCCATAGAAACCCACTGGGTGACCTTGGGCGTATCACACACTCTTAGCCTCAGAAAACCCCATAAGAGGTTCTCCTTAGGGTTGCCTATGTCAAAATGATTTGAAGGGACACAACAACAACAAGGATCTGGGTTGTGACCTTTATAGAGTTACACATTTCTGAACAGAGATTGTTTATTAACTTTTTGTAAAGCCGAGCCTACCAAACGTGATACATAGTAGTACATACTGAAAAGCATTTCTAAAAGGTAATGTAAGTTTATTATTTCTTACAGAATATTTTGTTTGTTTAGGAACGATCTTGAAAAGTAAGCATGGAAAAACACTTCAAAACTCTGTAGCTCCATTGTTTTGCTCTTGAGAACTCTTTTGGTGACACAAAGAGAATCTCAGAAGGTACCTTTTCCATGGCCCTTTCTGCAGCTTACTTGTTTTCGGCGCTGGGGTGTGGGGATCATGTGAGCAGCCTCTAGCGAGAGGCTCTCACGTCCTAGTTCCTCCAGCTCCACAGCTGCTGCCTGCTCGTGCGAGATACCTTCCTCTTCCTTCTGCAGTGCACCCTGGGATTTTCCCAGGCTGCGCTGGAGCAGGAAGAGTGAGCGCCACGGCTCCGGAGCTCCGCACGCACGGCAAGTGCGTGTGGGGCTTTGGAGTGATGCACGATCATGCTCCATTTTCAGCTCACAGCCAAAAATGAAAAAGTGTGTGATCGGTGCCTGTCAGACCCTGGAGCATTGCGCAATTGTGAGTGTGTCGTGTGGATCGCTTCTCATAATCACAAGACGCTCCAGGGGCCCTTTTGCATGGAAAATGTTGTGTGAAAAGGGGCCATGTCATTTCGTCAATAATGCCACTGATTGTAGCGTCTTTATCCAAAAATGGGCTCCCATTTGGTATTAGAGCATTTTCTCCACTGCTTGTCCAGTGCAATTTATGCCATCCTTCAAGTCCATGGGTTCACCTCAGGCACATTCACCACTATTCACCAGTGCTTTCAAATGTACCTCTTAATCCAGTGGAACTGCAGAAAGTACCATTGGATCTTTCCTATTGTATGATGGGACAGTAAGCAGACATACTGGCAGACATCAATGTGACTATTCAGCAGAAGGAGATGTAAGTACATGAATGTAGATTTATACTCCACAAACACATTAGTGGATCATAGCTAATATTTTTATTGAAGACAAAAGGCAATAGTGCTTTCCTAGGAGGCTCTTCTTCCATCTCAATTTGTGTTGACTATTTTTCCCATCCTATCATTCAAAATCTGTCCCAGCTACCCAAAATCTGGAATTCCTCCTGACAAAGAATGTGTCTATTATATTCAAACAAAGCAGGACAAAAAGGGTAGAGAATGCATGGAGAAATTGTGGAGCAAGTGAAATTAATACAAAATGCTTGACTGTGTATCAGTTGCTAGGGAGCTAAAAATGGAGGACTCCATTGATTCCACATCCTGCTGCTAGGTTTCTCATGTGTCAATGTGTGTGAACAGAATGAAAAACTAGGAAGGTCTTTGGTTTGATATAGCATGGCTTTTCCTTTGTTCTTAAACCAACACCAACACCACCAAACCAACACCAACATCAAATTAAGGACCGTATCTACCCTCTCTCTAAGATCTTTAGAGAAGGCCCTTCTCTTGGTCCCACTGACTTTGCAGGCACAGTAAGCAGGTACATAGGTGAGGGCTTTTTGGTGGCTGCTCCCAGGCTTTGGAATTTCCTCCCTGGGAAGGCCAGATTGGGCCCATCATTGCTCTCCTTCTGCCAGCAAGAGAAAAGTTTCCTATTCCAGCAAGCATTGAGAGTTGATTGCAATGGTTTCTTAATGGTTGTAGAGTATTTTAATGACTTTTAAATGGTTTTAATTCTATAGTTTGTTTAACAGCTTTTTAAAATGTCAATATATCTTTACTGGTGTTTCTGTGCATTTTAATCTTTTCTGGATTTAATAGTCTGCATTTTCACTGTTGATTTCATTGTCACCATGGTTACCATTATCATGATTGTTATCATTGTCAGAGTTCAATTTCCCACCCATGCCTTTCTGCCAGCAAGGGAAGGAAGGCAATAGTACTTGCCCAAGAGGGGGAGGCAGTGAGGGATGTCTAAATGCAAACAACCAAGTAAAGACGTTGAGCTGAGCTGAAGTCAAGGTCAAATCCAAAAGGCCCAGAATGCCAAAGGTCAGTCCAAAAGGATCAACAGAGCCAGAACACAACGTTCATGACAGCTTGAGCAGCAATTTGCTAAAAGCAAACAGCAAACCACACTGACAGACTTATACAGCTGACAAAAACAGGTGTTACTGATCATTGTTCTGTTTACGCAATCTTGCCCAAATGGCTTCCCTCTGAGCTGCTCATTTCTGTATCCTCCATGATTGCGGGCTGAGGGGCAAAGGTGGATCTAATTCTTCTAAATCATTGCTGGTTCCCTCTCCCACTGGCACCATTTGCAACAACTCTGTCTCAGCTTGTCTTTCAGCTGATGGGGGTGTTTCCAAGACAGTTTGATCTATCGCTGGCTCTGCTTCTGGCACAATCAATTCCTCATCGACCTCAGAGCTGTCATCTATCACAATCATCTAGCTCAATTCTCTTCTTTTTCTGGTCAGAAGATGTAGATCTGCCTAGCCACTTATTTATGGGTAAACCTCATCCATGGAAAATCAATGGGAGTTATTTCTGGGAGTTCATGGCTATAGTTGTGCTACCTGTCTCCTAGTCACATGTTTGCTTTGACATGCCCTGGGTGACATTCACTGGCATTTCTTGCTCTTTTCCTTATTCACATGACTTTAAATTAAAAGGAAATGAACAACAAAAAACTACTCTGGAAGAATTGAAGCATCTATCAAATATCACAGTCAACTTGCCCCAATGATGGGTATCCAATGGGCTTCTTTGCATTTGGGATGTGTGTATGCCTGTGTGTGTTTAACTGATTCTTTGATGTTTGCTTCCATAAACTCAACTGCATAAATCTCACTGTGGCTGGGATTACCATGAGAATGCACGATGCAGTATATTAAATAGCTCCCTTTGAACCCACTTCCTAATGGATAGTCCGTAGGTGGAGATTTACGACCACATACAAAGTTAATAGGTGGAGTATAAAATTGTTGTGCTGGTTAAACAGAAAGAACAGGCATTATGCACGGCATGTTAAGATATGCAAAATGTTAAATCTGTCAGGAAGAAAGGACCTGCTGCCCGTATTTGACGACAACAAGAGTTGATTTACTTTGATCTGCATGAAGCGGGGGACTAGATACGGTAAAGGAATGATTATACACATGCACTTTCTTTGTGGGCTTAATGGCTGCTAAATACAGTGGCTTCCTTCTTTTAAGTGAAAAAGAAAAGCACCAACTATGTGGTTGTTACTCTGGAAGTAGTAACGTCCATTAGCTACTAAACCAAAGCAGCACCAGTGTCATCACTGGAACACTCATCTCCAAAATATATCCCGTACCAAACAATAGTTCATTGAAGCTGCAGTCTTGTACCATAAATTAGGGTTGCCAGTCAACAGCATCTCATTGCTGGAGATTATAGGATCAAAATCTGAGACCAGACGTGAAACCTTACGATGTCACAAAAGTGGGTCCCTATCATAAGGAGGAATCCCTATCATGTCATGGAAATGGTGACACATTTTTTTCTGGGTCAATTCATTGTGGAAATGGGCGTAACGCCAATGAGATTAGAAATTTTCCAAAACTCAGCTAGCTAGGTGATATGGTAACCCAGAACCATTAAAAAAAGGGGGGGCATTTTCCCATAGGTGGAATGGGCTCAGGAGCTGAAGCAGTTGCCACCATTCCCAATAGAATTCATACGTCATGTGGCCTTATCTACAACGTATATGACGTGGACAGTTTTTCCAGGTGCTTCTGGGGCATGTGATTAAGTCAAAAAGGTCACATAATCTAAGTCCAAAGTCCAAAGGGCCATCTAAGTCCAACTACCTGTCAGTGCTAAAGAATCTACAGCTAAAGCATCCTGGAAGGGTAGACATCCCATCTCTATTTACAAACCTCCGGTGAAGGATAGTCTACCAGGAGAAGCTACCACATGCCTGAGCAGCTCTTACCATTAGGAGATAGGCTTTTAGATGGAACTTCCTGATTTTGTAGGACAAAATGGAATTTATTTTTGGAGTTTATTTTTGGCCTCCAAACCTAGTGAGTTTCTGGCTGAAACTCAAAAATGGGTAATAGAAGAACCTGTTGTTGTTGTTGTGTGCCTTCAAGTATTTTCCAATGTATGGTGACCTTAAGATGAACCTATCATATTTGAGAGTGTGTGACATGCCCAATGTCACCCAGTGGGTTTCCACAACTGAGCAAGGAATCAAATCCTGGTCTCCAGGGTCATAGTCCAATGTTCAAACCACCACACCATGACAAAGGCTGCAACAAAGTCCTTGAGGATTCCCCATAGTCTACTGAATTCCTGCCTCTGTTTTAGCTGCTAATCTGTCAAAGCTGTCCATGTCTGCTGACCTCATCCCGCACAAAATACCCACAGCAGTTGAGTCTCCACCTTATAAAAATGAATGAAGTGTGCTGATGTTTCCACGTATGCACATGCATGCTTTGCATGAAAATCCCTGGCACAAAAGGAGAAACCAAGCGTGGCCCTCAGAATTCAACTACAAGGGCTTCCCTAGATGTGAATGCAGGGGAAGGGGAGCAGGCCTCTGCTATCCCAAAGCAAGGGCAAGGTCATAAGTAAACATAAATGGAACAAGGGGCCTCTTAAAATTAATCAGAAACATAGCCTGAAGGTTACATTGCTTCCTAATAGGAGTAATGGGAAATGATACTGTGGCTTTCACTCCTGCCATAAGAATTCTGAGAAACTCCTTATAGGTAACATGCAGCCAGAATACCTAGAATAACACAATTAACAGTTAGCAAAGAAATAAGTTGCAGTGCAGTCCTATCAACTCAGAAGTAAGATCTGATGAGATCAGTAGAGCTTACTCCCAGTCCCAGCTAATGGAGGTCTGGATTACAGTTTCCATCAACTGTCATTCTTTTGAGAGCACCTGGGGTAGATAAAGTCACTTTGTCCGAGGGAGAAATGGATGAAGTTTCTCAGTGCAGCTAAAATGATGATAATCAAAACAAGCTTTCCAGTTTCTTGGGACTCTTAAGGCAAAGACCTTGAAGGGACCTTTCAGAGTACAGCAAAGGAAGAGCAATAGATGTACAGGTATCTATGGTGCAGGCAGCTTCTTGGTTTCTAGAAATGAAGAGCAGCTAATACTTATGAATCCCAGCAAACAAAAGTAAGTGTGTAAACTGGTACTTCTACACCTGCCTTATCTCTTAGTCTGCAATCTCCATCTTCTAATGGCTCTGGATTTAGACTAAAATTTAAAGGAACTGTCCCAGGGGCTGAATCTATATGGTGGGCAATGTTCCAATCTTAAAGCACAGACTTAAACAAAAAGAGCAGGTTCACTATCTTTCTGATAACAGAAGCCATCCACCACGACTTTCATCACTTTAGTAGGTCTAGCTGCAAATTAAAGGTCACAAAGTCCAGCCAGGTATCTGAACACTTTGGTTCTTCCCCGTTCCCTGATTTTAGTACCCACAAGCCTGATGGAGAGTTCTGGGGGCCTCAGAAGCTCTCACACTTCCGTGTCATTTTATTCAGTCTTAATGAAATTTACGACCCAACTATGTTCCCCCCACCTTAATTTTCATGCACAGAGCATGTGGCCACTTCTGTTTGCTTGTGGTTTATTTTTATTAGCAAAGGATGAAGCGTTGCTCAATAAACAATACAATATAACTGTTAAGATCCATATTGGACAACTGCCTGCATTACTCCGGAAGCCTGAATTTCAGCTTAATAGCATAATGTAGCAGCCAGCTCAAAATAGAAAATGGGGTCCCTTTCACTGGGGAGTAATAGCCATTTTTGAAAATGGCTGATCAGATAATGAGTAAAATAACATAACCATATAGCTGAATAGGATATTGTAAACTGTGTTGTCCAGTCCCCAGCTTGAAATAGGAAAAGCCAAAATTAGAGCTTCAGATGGCTGTCTAGTCTTTATTCTAAGACCTCTAGGGAGGTAGAGCCCATCATTCTACAGTTCTTACTGTAGAAAGACATCTCTTTATGTTCAATGACTGAGATCCTGCATCTTCAGGCATGGTTACGATGACATCGTTGTAACTGCTTCTCTTGAGCTGGCCTGTATAAACCTGACAACTGTGCCTGACAACCAACAGATGGTTTTCCCAAGTGGTAGAAAGCAGGACAATGAACATAGAAGCTTCCAGCCATTCCCTAGCAGCAAAGCATTTTGCAACAATGACTGTGATGTCTCTAGAGCAGTGAATTCATTAGTTTTTAGTATGAACCTTAAAGAATTTGTCCATGGTGCTGAACCTACTGGAAGATAAGACTCAACACCTTGAACCGTTCTATTCGAGTGTGGGCTAAATTCCAGTGCAGATTCACCACTCCACTGACTGTGATGAAACCAGCCTCCACTACTGCAGACTTCCCTGGCTGTTACCCTCTGAACCCATCTAAATTTGTTCTTAAAGTGTAGTTCCTGGAGTTGGAAATGATACTTACTCCAAATGAACCAGCTGACTCCAAAGAATTTGTTATGGAAATCTCCAAGAGAGGAAAAGAATGAGAAAGTGATCAGTCCTAATGCAATGTCTGCAATGAGACATAATAGCACCATGCACTATTTTTGTTCTTTTATTACTATGTTGTGAAGCATAATTTCACCTGCAGCACCGATATGCATGCGGAGTTGGCTGGGAACACAAAGAATGAATCTTTAGCCTCCTGGAGTCAGCGGTGTGGTCAATGTTGCTCATAGCTAGAAACTCCATCCTGAAAATAACTCTTTGGAAAGGTGGAGAATAAACCGTAC
Organism: Iguana delicatissima; assembly: GCA_948472985.1. Classification (NCBI taxonomy): domain Eukaryota; kingdom Metazoa; phylum Chordata; class Lepidosauria; order Squamata; family Iguanidae; genus Iguana; species Iguana delicatissima. Next base: position 1,462,770 of record CAOKZL010000087.1, read on the forward strand.
CTTGGTAATGGCAACGTTCACAAATGGCATTAATAAGGTATTGTGAACAGCCGTTGTGTGGCTATTGGGAACAACCATACAGAATAAATGAGCATATTATTTTCAACACACCTGCTGACACTGTAGAATTTGGTTTCAGAAATCCCAGGATTTTCTAGCTTGTTGTAAGAAGCAATTGTCCTTTTTTTATGTGTTTATTGGAGCAACTGATCCTGCTAAGCCTATTCATCACAGCTGGCCCCTATTCAGAACTAACACCCACACTGTATTCATTCAATTTCCCTCTATACTTAACTGTGCTCTACATAGTTCTGTGATACACCTACCAGCCACTCCTTGCTTGGCTTGATCTTTCTAAAAACAAAGCGATAATATCTCATTATTTTCTTTCTATTCAAGGTATACACCAACATGATCAACATATGTGGTCCATAGGCCACGTCCAGGCTCCCGAGGCCTCCAGACTCTCCTTTTCTATTATCCGATGAGTGGCAAACCATGAAGGCCCCTCTAAATGAAGGAGGAAATGTTTGTTTTAAGAGAACTCTCTTCCCTGCCCATGCAACCATTTGCTGCCAGTATGAAACAACCAGCAGGGAAAAGCTCTTGTGAAGTCTCTGTAGCTTCATTGAAAGAGGATTTTCTGGTTACATCCCAGAAACTAGGTGGAATAGTTTGGCTTCAAGTTGCAGAAGTGAATTCAGAAGTGAATTCTGGTGATGGTGGAATGTTCTCCAGAACTGTTGAAGTTGCCCACCTTTTAAAAAAAAAAAAAAAATAGGGACCTGCTTTATGCATCTGAGCAAATAGATTCTGGCCAATGAAGGTTTATGCTGCAGTAAATTGATTAAGATGAACATTTGCCCCCATGCCCTTTTATGGGGTAACAGCAAAGGGATGTAATTTCTGTTTTTTCAACCTTTGTAAGATCCGTAGGTTTTGGGCCATTGAGACTATGCGTCTGCTTGCCTAGGCCTTGCTTACGTCACACTCAGAATACTGTAATAGCCTACAGGCAGATTTGCCTTCCTGCTCTTTTCCTCCTCTGGTTTTAATCCAGAACAGCACCGTCCATGTTGTTTTAAATCTTCCTAAATATTCATGTGTCTCTTCTCTCCATAGATCCCTTCACTGGCTACCAGTTCATCTCAGAGCCCATTTCAAATTTTTGGTTCTGGTATTTAAGGTGTTCTGCTCTAATGTCCTCAGTACCTGACAGTTCAGCTAGCATGGCATGTACCATCTAGGGATCTAAGATCTGTAGGCAAAGGACTACGGTCTGTTCCATTGATGCACGCAGCCCTGCTAAGCCTGCAAGCCTTCCAAGTTCTGGCTCCAAATCTGTGGAATGGTCTTCCTTTGAACTTGCAGCTGGAGGAGGATCTTGCCTTTATAAGAAATTGAAACTCTTTTTGTTTGATCCACAAGTTAGTTGAGTTGTGCTGAGTTGGGCCTGAGGTTGCTGAGATGGGTAGTGAATGGTTGGGTGTTGGGGGGTTTTTTTATGTATATTTGTAGTGTGATGTTGCTGTTACTGCCTTTAGAATAAGGGTGGGCAAAATGTGGCCCATAGGCTGCATATGGCTTTTGGATAACTAGAATTGTGACCCCTGTTCCCAAAAGCCACCAGTCCCCCCATCTAAAGTGCCAATGAAGTAGCAAGACCAAAAATTCCTAGCAGGCCCATAGCTGAACCCACAAGTAAGGAGGACTGACAGATGAGAAGAGTGGCCAACCAACCAACAAGATGGCCAATGATGGGGTGTGCTGCAGTTGAATATCCCGGTAAACTCCTACCCCATTGCCACTTGTCTCCATGTGGCACCCCACATCTTGCTCTTCTTCTTCGACATACAAAGATAGCCTCCCCCTTTTCCAGCAGCCCATAGAGCTGCTGAAGGGAGAAAAAAACAGAAGTGCATAATCCACATTGACATGTAGTGGGGTGAGTGGCAAGATCATTAAATCCAGAGTCCAAAATTACCTAAGTGTATCGCTGGACATCTCTAGAATTTTTAAAGGACATTTCTGACTATAAATCACACTGAATGCCATTAAATCAATGCCTGTCTAGTGACAGCTTTGTGACAACTTTTATTTGTTTATTCATTAGAGGATTTATGGCCCAACTTTCCAGTTCCAAAATGGAAGGACCTAAGGAGGCTTATGGAGATAAAATTAATTAATACATAAAAGCAACAATTTATCAATCACCATTTTTTAAAAAAAGTTGTACCTACACTTGGAAGCAACTTTTCCCTCTTGATACTTTAGGGTGAAAATTGAATTCTCTACTAGATAACTCTAGTTCAGGGAAAAGGAATATACCTCTTGAGTACAGAATTCTAAGTCCCTCTCCAAACTACAAATTCCTGGATATTCCATAATGTGGTCCCATGGCAGATAAACCAGTATCAAATTCCTAAACATGTGTAGGTTGGATATACTCCTAGGGACCTTTTACACTTCACAGTTATACCACTTTCATTCCAATTTAACTGCCACGGCAACATCCTGTGAAATCCTGAGGTTTGCAGCCTCGTGAGGCACTAGATCTCTCTGGCTTAGAAGCCTCAATATCTCTCCTGGAAATCCATGGGATAAAACTATAGAAATTAAAGTGGAACCAAAGTGTTATCATTGCATAGTGTGAAAGGACCCCTAGTCTTCTAAACTGCTTTGTGTTAGTTAACAAATCATTTTTTTAATACACTGAATGAATTAGCAGGTTGAACTGTTCCTCCCTATTATGCAGTATGAGTGTGCCTTGCCAGCAAAACTTCTGAACCCTCTTTGCCATGAGATTGAATTTGACGCTTATCTCACCTGAATCCCTGTACCAGGAGTACTTTTCACTTTAAACGACAAAACAACGTTAACGACAAGACGTGTTAATCAACGTATGCCGTGCTGGTGCCATGAGTTAGATTGCTCTGTTTTTGATCTTGCTGTACTTTGAAGCTTTCTATCCCTGCTCTGCTAGGCAAATCACACACTCTCTTGATGACACAATTAGAATCGTACTATTACTACAGAGTCATTGACCTGTTGTCTTCCCAACAAGCTTAATTTTCTGCGCTGCAGACATTGCGTTGACTTGAAAATGATATTACCCACTCACTTGGATCACTGTTTTAACTGCTGAACTGGAATTATGAAGCAATTTTTTTAAAAAATTTAATACATAAATATTTGGAAGCTAAACGTTTCAGAAAGAACAGAGTATAATGTATGCTTCCTGCACTTAGGAGTGTAAGCCAGTATTCTCGATCAGCTACATACAGTGCGCCCTTTGCCGGCACGACCTATACACACACAAATTCAGGGTCATGTGAAGCCTCGTGTCCAACTATTGTCAATGGATGCTCCAGGTGAGAGTCCATGTTGTGTCCATTGATGATAATGGGATGGAGCATTTGCATTTTTTTGTCTTATCCAAGTGCTTCTGGAATGGAGCTCCCACATATACAGAGCGCACACTGTATATGTAACTAAGTAACTTCTCCTGGCTTGATCCCACCAAATCTGATGGAAACTTCATTCATCCATGCTCTGATTGCTGACAGAATGGATTTCCTTCCCTTGTGATGCCTGGTAAAGTAACCGGGGGGGGGGATGATTGTGGTAATAGTGTCACAATGGTGACTAAGTAGCAATCGTGAACGCAATTGTGAAGTTACCTAGATTTACTCATCCATAGCTGTGCTGTAGGCAATGGAAGACCACCTGTGAGTATACCTTACCTAGGAAAACCCTTTAAAATTTGTGAGGGCATCATAAGAGAGAGGGAGGACAATGCCCATGCAGAAAGTGTTCAGGTGGATAAGCAGATGACACCTTACCGTACCCCAGATGGACACAGAGCTGATATGAACCCACAGACACATGGTAGGAAGGTAGAAAAGAGAAAGACAGACACACACACACACACACACACACACACATAATTTGGCCAAAGGATCCCAAGTAGGATGATTTATTCTTTCAGGTTTCCCTTCTTATGTCATTTTTACGTTTATATTTAAGAATGCTTAAGGGAAAGAAAAGATTCATGCATCAGCATTTAGCAGAGTCACAGCTTGTACATGTGTTACATTCTATTTGATCTTTAACATTCCTAAGTCTACATGACCCTGTTAGACCCTGGTTCATTCTCAAGAATCCTTCACTTGTACATACTGATTATAAACAGGAGCAGAACAGAATAAGCAATTCTAAAGCAAGGTGGTTTGATGAGCTACAATTGTCTGAACTATCAATCAAGATTACATTACGTGATTAACAATTATGAATTCTCCACTAAGCCCAGCCGGCCCCTCCCTGAACTACAAACCCCAGGATTCCATAGGACGTTGAAAGTGGAATAATAGCGCTGTAACAGTCTAGTGCAGAAATGGCCTAAATTTCTAAGCCTAACAAAAGCACTGCCCTCACTCAGAACTGGCTTTGTATCCAGAGTTTGGCTGGTTGACAAAATTGCTATTATTGGGAAGAAGGAAGATGTAAATATGGGAAAGATATTGCCAAAGCTATAACCAATTACAAAATCAAGAGGCTCAGAATGAGCCTGATGACAAATACAAGGGTGAGTGAACAGAAGGTAGCCTGAATTACTCCTAGAGGAATGGTTTCTATCTCAGACAAAACAAAATGTCACAAGGCCCCCCGTTCTTGAAGTAATTACAACAAATAGGGGTAGGTTTTGGCAAGGGAGGTCTTTATTCCTTCCTTGAAAAGCACCCCCAGTTTGTCTTTGCTCTAATTAAGAAAATGCATGCGTGTCCGATGCCAAAACTGGATGAAATCAGAGCTGGCTGAGAGGTTAAGGAGGAGAGTATTTAATCGGGAGAGCAAAGATTGTAAGAAATAATGTTAACCAGGCCCTTTTCGTTACAGCCGAAGCTGGAGCACTGCGTGGATAAAGTGTGTACATAAAGTTTTATAACGGAGCTCTAACTCAAAACCTCTGACATTTATAATACATTTCCATTACTGGGGACTCTAAATTGCCTATATGTCTTTTACATTAAAAATAAATGGATCCAACTAGGCAGCTAAAAGGCTTGATAGCGAGCAATTCTAGTCGACAGTATCAAGCTGAACATGTCTATAATTTTGAGTTTAAACCAGGGAAGGAAGGAAGTTGAAGGCATACAGTGTTGGTTGGAGGGGAAATAACAGCAGGAGAGGTAGTGGCAAATTTTATGGCCCAGGTGCCACGCATGGCAGGCCATAGCCCAAGGAGGCTCCAAAAATGGAAGAAGCTGAGTTACTAACAAACAATACTAACAAACAAGTCTGAGCAGTGTTAACCTCCATTGGGAGGAGGTCTTTTGTAAAGCTAATAGATCTTGATTGACTGTTAAAGACCAAACCACCCAAAATACTTGACATTACAAGGAGGGATATCTCACAACAGTATATACTGATAGTTGGATAAAACACATTTTCTGCTTAGAGTTAGCAACTTTTGCAGGCTTATATGCACTTATGGCTGGTTTACATGTTTGTCGCCTTCTGTTTTTTGTTTGTTTGTTTCTTTTACAATGCTCATTCACGTCACTCTAAATTGCACCCCGTTCTTCTTTTTCCTTCTTTCTCCTCATGAGACCCTGTGTTTAACTACACATTCTCCACCCCACTGCCATAGAAATCACCAGGCAATCCCATTTAAACCAACTGTACAAACAATTAAGGACCTACAGCTAAGGACTTACTTGCAGGTATCAGAGTCTGGTTGTTCAGCCTTGGCTGCCTTAATGTTGTGAAAGCAGCTCCCAATCATTTTGTAAACACAGAACCAACAAAGACCATTTCTGCACTATGCTGTTACAGTGATATTATTCCACTTTCAACATCCTGTGGAACCCTGGGGTTTGTAGTTTAGGGAGGAACCTTTAGAATTCTCATCCAGAGAACTCTTGGGCCTCAGTAAACTACAAACCCCAGAATTCCACAGGACATTAGAAGTGGAATAATAGCACTATAACAGTGTAGTGCAGAAATGGCCTAAACCAGATTCACCTACCCAGTAGACAAAGCAAGTTGGAACCATTTTTAATTCAGCCCCATGTGTTGGTAAAAACTGTTACAGATGTCCACAATGGATTTCTCAAACAGAGAAAGGGAGCTTTTCACTGCTCCCTGAATCTTGTTGGGATTTTATGCACAGGCCCAGTCTAACAGAGGCCCTTTCCACACGGGGTAAAAAAAAAGGCCTCGGGCGACCTCACCCGGAGGTCGTCCACACCGTGGGGTGCGCTAGGGCGGTTTGAAAAGTGGAGGTTCCACACCTCAAACCGCTCTCGCGTGGCCGCAATGGGTGGTGCGGCGTGTTTTTTAAAAGCCACATTTCATGTGGTTTTTAAAAAACGCGAGTGCGCTAACCCGTTGCAGCGCCCCGTTTGAAACTGCAGGGGCGCGCTAGCACGTCCCTGCAGAGCTGCCCGGGGGCGGGCTTCTGGCTGGCACGCTGCCCTGATTGGCGGAGCTCTGCCAGAAGTCACCGGTTGCCATTTTGGGCGCCACCGAACACTGCTGAAATTCGCCAGCGTGTGGAGCGGCCAACACGTGCTCCCCGTGGGGATGGAGCAACCCGCTTCCAGGTAAGCTCCGCCCTTGCATGCGCCGCCCCGTTTCCCCATCCCCCATGTGGAAAGGGCCAGAGTTTGCAAGGCTCAAGTGTGGGATCTTCAGCCATCCATTCCCAGATGAAGCTCATTCACAGTGCCAAGCTACCTTTCCGTTACGACCAGATTGCAGAGAGCAGTGGCCCTCACCTCACTCGGATTGGCTCTCTGAACGGCTGAGGTTGCTTCCAGTGGGAAGAGACAGATGCGGCACACAGCTGTGGCACCTGCTTCTCCTCCCCCTGCTTCCCTCTCTTTGGGATGGTTAATGCCTGTTATAAATGACCATAGACTTTGTCATTAAGAAAATAGCAATTAAAGACAGATTGCACGTTGTTTGTTCATGCCCTTCGAGTTAGGATAATGGGAGCCGTTATGTAGCATGCCATCTCTAATCATGGTGCCACATCAATTACTCCAGAGCAAGGTGGAAGAGTGGCAGGCTGCCAGAGGAGGGGAGATAAATAATGGAAGGTAATATGAAGAACACCCATCAGCACTTATGCCAGCCACCTGGATTCTGCTATCTTCTCTTTGCTTTTGCTGTGGGTATGACCTAGATCCTCACCACTTAGCTGAATGACGTGGCACTTTGCAACCTACAGCACAGCTTGTCTACAATAAGAGATGTTGGTTTGAAACATCTGCATTAAACTTTAAAAGCAGAAGGTATTCTTAAGATCTTCTCAGCTTGGTAATAAAGCCTGGAATAATTCTGAGTAGAAGGACAGGTCTTTTTCAAGTGTTCAAGACACTTGAGAAAGAAAGACAGAACAGAGCATGTGCTTTGCGCACAGAAGCTCCCAAGTTCTATCCAGAGAGACCAAATAGAACTAGAAAGGACCACATCTGTAACTTCTGACAATACTGGCTGAGATATAATCTATAGTACTTAAGACCATTAATAGTACAGAATTATGGCACTGTTATTCCACTTTAATTGCCATGGTTTCATTGGATAGACTCCTAGGATTGGTAGTTCAGGGAGGAGCATTTAGATTTCTCAGCCAGAAAGCTCTCATGCCTCACCAAACTACAAACCCCAGGATTCTATAGGATAGAATGACGGCAGTTGAAGTGAAATAACAATGCTGTAATTCTGTACTGTGAATGGGCTCTTGGGTAGATGGAACAATGATCTGACTTCAATTGAACATTCTTCATCACCTACAGAAGCCAAGATCAAATCTAAAAACATGGAATACTGTCTTCTCTTTGGCCCGACTGCACATTCAATTTCCCTCTTACTGTTGGTGGATCTCTATGGTCCCAGGCAGGCAAGGTATTTCTCAGCCCCTGTTTGCTGATTCGTCCTTTAAATAGCTGGTACAAGAGATTGAACCAGAAGGTTAATGTTTTGTCATTATATGTTGCCTCCTTAGTTTTCAATCATTTTAATAGGAATTTCAGGCTCAAGATAAAGTCCACAAACAACTTGGGGCTCCTCGAGTTGGGGTAAATGTCTCAGGAGATTGTGGTAGGTGTTGCTGTAGTGCTCAGATTTTGTTTTTAAATATCAGAACTAGGTCTTCGTTGTCCCAGATTATTTTCTGGCAATTCCCAGCACCAGCTGCAATATTTTATTCCCACCTTCAAGTGGATTCCCCTTCCATTTCAAAGGTATGTCAGAAGAGTATGTTCTCTTCCTCTCTCCTTCCTTCCTTCCTTCCTTCCTTCCTTCCTTCCTTCCCCCTCACTCCCTCCTAAAGTTATATTGCTATAGCACCTCAGTGAAATGGTACTTTTGTGTTTCAACTCAGAACTCCAAAAAAGGAAAGGAAAGATATTTGGAGGAGAAAATTTGTCCTTCAAACTACAGGCCCATCTCAGCAAACCATGCCCCAATTTTCTAAATAAGAAACCTTTGGAAAAGCCCTGTTTCAGATCCACTACATTTCTACCATTTCTCATTAGACTGCCCCATTAATCAAGAAACCCATTTTTGTCCATTTTCCAAATGAAAACATATTCTTTCTACTTCTTGGCTGTTTGGTTTTGGAACTGTCTTCTCTGTTCCATTTCATAGTGCCATGTACCTGGGAATAAGCTCTGTTGAGTAAGAGGAGGGATTCCTACCAAGTAAAAATGCATAGGAGTGTGCCATGCTTTCTTCTTGTCACCTCTTTTGGTGTAAAGGGGAGATTAAAAGAAAAACCTTCCCTGCTTGGGCATTTCAGCACATGGCAGGAGTAATTCTTGTTTGATTGAGCATCTCAACAAAATAAAGTTCTTTGTAAAAGGAGAGGGAAAGACCTGAAAATGACTCCGTTCAAGAAGGGGCAGACAGCTGATGACCCTCCAGATACTAGACTGTAGTCCCACTTCTCCTTTGCCACCTTTGGCTATGCTGGCTAGGGTTGGTGGAAGGTCCCACAATATCAGAAGTACCACAAGTTGCCAACTTCCAAGTTAAAGAACATTTTTTCTTACTCCTGATGGGCATTACAGTCAGGCTCAGCCACTTTTTCCAGCCTTATTTTACAGTATTTATTTCCACAATTTTTTAAAAAAATTGTTACAGGCAAAGAATTGCTTTTGATGCTTTGCTAGCTCTTTGGATTCCCCATTTCTACTTCTCGTTTAGAATTCCTCCTCTCCCATTTTCTTTTTGCAGTGCTGAATAAATCTGACATTAAAACGGGTAGTTATCCTGAAATAATGGGTTGTGTAAACAGGCTGTCAAAAGGCTCTAGTCCCCATCACAGCCTTGCAGGTGAATCCTTATAAAAGCAAGCCTGTAATGTCGGGAACTGTGGCGAACTACTGACTTACAGGGTGCGAATAATAATGACATCTTTCTAAAGGGGTGTAATAAAGATAAATGAAAGAAGACTTTGAAAGGGCATTAAACAGTGGAAATGCAATCGGGGTGATCGCCCCGGCTTTCAATGAGATTTCAATCATGAGGCTTTGTTTACTAGCAACTTTGTTATATACATCCAGGATTTAAATGAAACTAAGCACCAATGGAGGTGGGGGAAGAAAAAGACAGCGAGACAATGAGATGGACAGAAAGAGAGGGAGAGAAGCACCCATTGCCTCTCCTTGCATAAACATCTTTTATTGCTGTTTGAATAATGCAAACAATGCAGCCATAAAATATTCTTTGGGTATCCTTTTTGGTATTCACGGGGAGCGTGTGTGGCCTAAAAAACAATTTTAAATGAACAGAAAATAATAATAAAAAAGAATGGGGATGGTTTTTATACTGATTCCAATATTGGATTTTTTTTCCCCTCCCTTGCGCTCGCTCTGTCTCCTTTCCCTCCTATGAATACACGGCAAGCCAATCTGCTCTATCGTGACGCTTGAATAAGCACTTTGATTTTTGAATTATTCTGAGATTAACTGAATTTGAAATGTGCGCCGCTTGCAGTAGTCTTGGTGGCTCCAAGTTCTGGGCTTGGTTATTGACAGAGAAAAGTTGCAAAGCTACGTCTTCCATTATTGCTGGCTCGCACTGAACTTGCGCTCTCTGCTCTCCCCCTCTGCCAGCCAGGTTGCTTGGCTGCCATTAAGGTGAGGAGAGGGACCGAGTTGAAAAGTTCAGTATCCTCCATTCTTTTCTGGCCTGCTTGAACTTCCCAGAGTTAAAAGTAGTTCTTCCAGAACGAAAGACCTTGCCTCTCCTTTAACAAGGAGGATATGGAGAATATTTCACATGATCTGAGATGGCAGAAGGTTGGAGCCAAATAAGAATCATCAGAGGCTGTACCAGCAACGGGGAGAACATTCATAGTTATTCATTCCCAGGCTGGAAAATGGGTTCCCTTACCATTTGGAATGTGGTGCTGGAAAAGACTTCTAGAGACACCCTGGACTGCTAAAAAGAAAAATGAATGAGTCCTAGAGCAAATCCAGACTGAACTCTCCCCAGAAGCCAAGATGACTAAACTGAGGCTGTCATGCTTTGGCCATATTATGAGAAAACATGACTGGAAAAGACAGTAAGATAGAAGGCAGCAGGAAAAAGAGAAAGACCACATTTCAGATGGATTGACTCAATCAAGGAAAACACATCCCTGAATCTGCAAGACATGTGCATAGTGGTTGATGATTGGACAACGTGGAGATCTGTCATCCATAGGGCTGCCATAAGTCAAAGTCAACTTGACAGCAGCTAACAATAAGAAACCACCGAGATATTTATCGATCCGGCAGAGGTGATGTGGCTTAGATGCATAGTCTAAGGACAGTACACAAATGGAAATTGGAGCAGCAGAGCGGCAACTGGCAACCAGTATGCTGTGAGTTGACTAGCCAAAAACTGGAGTTTAAATGCTCTTTTTTATTCTTGGAGGGCAAAGGTGTTAATGGCTCTCTGGCAAACTAAGCAATGAGATTAGGGGAGTGGACAATGGGGTTCAGACCGGGCTAATGGTCTTAGCATTAGGTGACAAAGGGACTAATAGTCTTGATAGCTCTTTAATTGCTGGATGGGGGTGGGGACAAAAGGGAAGTTTGTTGGTCAGAGGAAGAGGAGTTAAGACAATCAGCTGCCTGTGAGAATATCTCAGATGCAATTGTCTCTAACATTGAGTCATTGAATGCTAACTGTAAGTTCATTATTGCTGGAGTTTCCTGATGATTTCCTGACTACGACCTGGCCATGCTTTGAGGTCGTTCTGGACCTGGTTTTGCAATGCATGTGTTCGGCCAACCTTTCCTCTTAGCCAGTATAGCCATGAAGCCATAACAGAATATAATGCCAATTAATATTCACCAATTAAACCATATCAATGTGTGGAGGTGTACGGCCTGGCTACACAGGCCTCCATCATTCAGGATGGCTGATTTGCCTTAAGGTGGCTTTCAGGATCAGTTGCAGTGATGGCAAAATGGCCACAATCACAAATGAGATTACAAAGCAATTACAGTGTCCTAAATCCAACTTGTAACATCGTAATCAGCTTACAGGATGCCAGCCCATTGAGTGATGTGGAATCATTCACTGAAGCCATCTTGGCCAACACCTATTGGAACATATTACCTCTTGGTGCTTCCAAAACATAGAAGAATACTATAATAGCCCATCTGTATGAGAGTGCAATGTTAAATCTGGGGTAGCCCTGCAAATATATCTCCTTAATCTCCCATTCCAAGAGGACCTAGCAAATATAATTGATATAAATTATATATTCCTCTTGCGTCCTGCTAGCAAGGAGCAATAAAGCACAATATTTATGAAGAAAGATGGCAATTATCTTATTAAATTAGACAGCTGTTATATTTTAGTAGAGGTCTCTCCATCCTGCCTTGTATTCAGCAGTGATTGCAGGTGTAAAGGAGCCAATTAATGCTGCTATAAAAAGGCTATTGTGATGGAAAGTGTGCTTCAGGAATTGACTTGAATATCTGCATCATGAGTGGGAAAGTTCTGGCAGTTGGGGGAAAGTACATTGCCCTGCCCAGAATTCATAGGGAGCGACCTCCTTCCCTTCCACCTCTGCAAACCTCCTGCTACCAATGTTCCCACCAACACTGCTATGGAAATTCCAGAGATACTGCTGGGTATATAGTCTTGTTTTGTGGCTCTAAGAATATTGAAACAGCGGCTGGACGGACATCTTTCAGGAGTGCTCTATTGCATGGCAGGCGTTGGATAACAGTCCTTGGGGTACCTTGCACCTCTAAGATTCTATAAAAATAGTCCCTAATCCATTTTTCATTTTCTTCCAGTAAAAGCATTGTTTAGAAAAATGGGGGGGGGATTTTGTCCCCTGATTTTTTTCCATTTTTCTCCAGATTTTCGTATCTCTAGTAATGCACCCAATGGATTCCAGCCCATATCCCACTGGTTTATTTTTCTGATCCAGTTCACTACAGTCAATAAGACCAACATAAATCAAGCCACCAAGCTCCTGCCAGCCTCCCATTCATCTTGGGTCCCCCTTTAGGTGGGCTAGGGCTACTTGACATGGAAATTCCAGGAAATGTCAGGGATTGGATTTGGCTCCTTCCACATGCCAAGCAGGAGTTCCACCCTAAGGAATGACCACTCTCCAGAAGATGATATGAGCCACATTGTTCAAGGCTGATTTCATCCCCATTTCAAAATCTCAGCAGAGTGAACACCTGATTAGAGTTTGTCTTCTTAAAGCTGCAAACCTAGCAAGGCCCAGGAAGAAAGAGATGCTACCTGGAAATAAAGCAAACACATGTACAGAGCTATAATTGGGTTCAACAGCTGAGCGCTTTGGGATTTACCAAGGGAAAACAGTAGCAGTGTTTGCAGCTGCCTCAAAGGAGTGAGAGAAGCAACACTTAATAACACTGTTTTTGTACTGGCAAGATGCAGTTGCTGTCTTTATTGGGTATATTGGACATTGCTTAGAAACAAATTGCCTGCCTCTGCTACAAGTCGGTGGTCTAACACTGAGACTGCTTCCATACCATATGATGTAATGACATAGTAATACATCCAACCAAAAAGTGCTGTTTTTTGGATGGATATATTGCAATGTATCCATTTTATATTGGGGGGAAATGGAATCTGTAGACAAGGACATTTTTTTTAAATTCCCAGAGACACAGAATTTAATTAATGGTGATTGGATTCTGCATTCTGTAAGTCATAAAATCATAGAGCTGGAAGAAACTACAAGGCCCATTGAGTGCAATCCCATTCTGCCATGCAGGAATATACCATCAAAGCATTCCTGACAGATGGCCATCCGATCTCTGCTTAAAAACCTCCAAAGGAGGAGAATCCACCACACTCCATTGAGGCAGCAGCATAGTCCACTGTTGAACTGCTTTAACCACCAGGAAGTTCTTCCTAATGTTTCGATAGAATCTCTTTTTCCTAAATTTTGAAGCCATTACTCCATATCCTAGTCTCAAAAGCAGCAGAAAACAGGCTTGCACCATCCTCCATTTGACATCCCTTCAAATATTTAAACATAGCTATCATGTCACCTCTTAACCTTGTCCTCTCCAAGCTAACCCTACCCAGCAACCTCAGCCTTTCCTCATAGGGCTTCATGGTTTCCAGGCCTTCTGCCATTTTGATCACCCTCCTCTGGACACATCCCAGTTTGTCCTATCCTTCCTCAACTGTGGTGCCCAGAACCGGACACAGTATTCCAGGTGGGGTCTGACCAAAGCAGAACTGTTGGAAAAAGTTTATACCCCAAGACTTGAGAAATAAATTTGCTGCATCTATTGTTTAGTAAGTTTATTTGTTTGTTTGTGCTTTAACACATTTATTAATCATTGCTCAGCCCATGAAGGTTCCCAGGGTGATGCAGAACAGGTAAAAAAAAACATTCAGTAAATGAAAACCAATTAAAATGCTCAAAGCTTCACTTAAAATCTAATTCTATTAAAATAGAGAAATATAACAAAATATAATACAATATTGCAATATAATACAGTGCAATGCAAGACAACATCTGTTGCAATGGTGAGAAGCTCTCACTGCTTTAGCTATTCACGTTTATTTTTATAGTTGCCAGCTTCATGAAAATATTTTTTTAAAAAAATTGATCAGCTTATATTAATGTAGGCGCTTAAAGCCACATCATATCTGATACCTTCTCCTCTTTGTTTTCTTTTTTGTACTTTCTTTGTAATCATACTATAAGAAATTCAGTTTTTTTAAAAAAAGTAGCTAAAATATACTTACAAAGGATAGGAATATTGCATGCTAGGTTGCTTAATTCTCAGCACACCTAAAACCTCTAAAGATGAATCCTGTGCACAAGTAACCATATCTGTTAATACTCTCCTACCTGGGAATAAGCTACAATACTGCAATCTATCACAGTTATTATTAGGAAAACTTGAATCTATCACTCTAATTGGAGATGGTGATGTGTGTTTCTTTTGTAGTGTACCTTATTTACATTATTTTTTAAAAAAAATAGTCACAGGAAAATACTTGTGAATTATAATAAATTCTTCAAGAACAAATAGAAATTATATTCTCTCTCATCTGCATGAGCCAAGTAGGTATAGTTGTTTCCAACACTGAGAAGACTGTCTTATTATATGGATGAGAATGAGCACATCGCTAATTTTTTTCTCAAAGGAAACAACAAATAATTTCAGCAATTTTCTTCCCACTGCCAAAAATCTTTGAAAATGGCACAGTTTTGGAAGAATATTCACAATTTGGGGCTTATTCTGTTCAAAATTCACATATGGATTCTTTGAGAGTATATGTGTGTGTGCATAAAGCAGTATTTTCTGTACGTGTATGTGTGTGAAGAGAATCCTATATTTATTTTAAAAAATGCCTGTGGTTTTTTTGCACAGGAAACCCCATTTTTCATGCAGAAAAAATAATATTTACATGTAGAAATATAATATTTCTGCATACAAAAACAAGGTTTCCTGTGCAGAAAATAGCATGTGTTCACAGTAAATGCTGTTTTCCATGTAAGAAACATCTTTGCTGTGCAGAATTTTTTTTCTCTGTGCAGGAAAAAAAAAAGCTATTTTTTTTTCACAGAACAAGTTCCACATGCTTTGAAAACTGCAGTTTTCAACAGCTTCCGCACAAAGAAGAGAAAAATAGCAAAACGATTTCTTCTTGTCTGTGTGAATGAATTTTATGGAATGTACATCCCTGGTTACGACTCTTAACAACTGAAGCTCCCAAGGGTTAAGCGTGAACACTTGCAGAACTGAGGCCATTTCCACCCTACACTGTTACAGTGTTATTATTCCAGTTTCAAACTCCTGTGGAATTCTGGGGTTTGTAGTTTCCTGAGGTCCAAGAGCTCTCTGGAGGAGAAACCTAAATGCCCGTCCTTAAACTGCAAATCCCAGGATTCCATAGGATGTTGAAAGTGGAATAATAGCGCTATAAACAGGGTAGAACAGAAAAGGGCCTGAGACCCCTTCCCTTATATCCTTTGCAATCAAGGAGGGAGGGTCTCCTTTCTGTTTTTATTTTGCTGGCCTGGTCAGGAAAACATGCACAGAGAGAAATGAGCTGTATTTCAGTACCAGAAGTAGCACATCCCATCACGCTGAGACCTTGACTGCTCCTAGCATAAATGTTGAACTACATATTTAAAATATTTAAGCGTTTCAGAACAAGAGTATTTTAAAGGATAAGTATTAGCCATGTAATCGTGTTCTTCAGCGGATTAAGCTCAGCAGAAAAACATCTCATTCCACTCTAAACATGACCCCCAGACCTCTGCTCGGCTTTGCATTGTAGCCATACACAAAGCAGGGGTTCTGGATGCGATACACAAAAAGGCTTAATACAGTTGGCTGCCAAATAGCTACTTTTCTCTTTCACCTTTAATAATAGCAATATAGCATTTATTTCTATACCGCCTATCAACTAGTGTTATCTAAGCGGTTTACAATGTATTTTAGCTAATTGCCCCCAACAAGCTGGGTACTCATTTTACCGACCTGCGAAAGGATGGAAGGCTGAGTCAACCTTGGAGCCTGGCAGGATTGAACTCACAACCTTGTGGTTAGAGTACTGGCATTTAACCACTGCGCCACCAGGATAAGTGGCATCTGTTATTATCTTCCCTTTCCTCTGAGAAGCCTTTTTGCTGTTCCATGCTCCATCCACAAACACTAACATGTGCTCTTCTGTGCCCTTTCTACAACCTGATGTATGCATCTGGGAAAAGCAAGGTGCTTTTGCTGACAGCAGCAAAGAGTAGGGGGGGCATGATCGTTTCTTAAGTTTCAGAGTCCATATTGCATGTGTAATTTAGGTCAGTAAATAAAGAAATCCAAAGGAGGCTGAGATTTGGAAAGACAGCCAGGAAGGAAATAGACAAGATCTACAACTAGTTAAGATCCTCATGTGCAAAGAGATTATCATTATGTACCAAAGTCTGAAACATATGTGCCGTAGTATTTCCAATTTCTGGAAAGCTGGTGGGAAGAAAGACATCATTGAAATGTGGTGCTAGAGGAGAGTTCTGCCAATTCAACAGATCAACCCAGAGACAGATCAATGGGTCCAAAAGCCAACTCATCCCAAATTCTCACTAGAAGCCAAAATGACTGAAGTGAGGTTATTGTATTTTGGGCCCATCATGAGGCAACATGACTTTTTGATGTTACCGCAAAACGTGGGTGTCTCAGAGGTGCCTCTGTGAAACAGTGAGGAATATTTGCTCAAAGGGAGGCCTGCAAGAGGAGGGTAACTTTACCAGATCTTTTATACCTATGTATACCAGTATTAATGCAGGGACACCAGTTGGAGATTAAACGTATGTTTTCTTTTGTTGGAGAATATCACAATCATACACAAGATCCCAGCAGTCTCACAACCACGCAAGGCTAACTGAAGGAAAGGAGGAAAAACTGGATAGCAGGATGTTAGGGCAAAATGGGTGATATTTATGTATCCTGCAGAGAAGAGATGAAGTGATTTGGCTCAGACTAAGGGTCTGAGGGTAGTACAGGAACAAGAATTGGAGCAGTAGAGTGATGGCCTACGTCCAGACTACTACAAGTTGTCCGGCTCAGAGACAGGGCTTAAATAGCCTGTTTCTGCCCTGAGGGGAAAGATGTTAATATCTCTCTGGCAGCATAGACACTGGGGTCCAGAATGAGCTAATGGTTTTAGCATTAGGTGACAAAGCACTGACGTGAACTGTGATAGCTCCTTAATAGCTGAGCAGCTAAGGAAACAAAGGAGAACTTTGGTGGGAATAGGAAGCAGGTAGAAGGCAATCATTTGCTCAGTTGGGGCAGTTTCAGGTGCTATTGTTTCTAAAGGTCAAGTCGTTGAAGGGAAACTTGCAAGCTCATTAACATCAGAGTTCCTTGACTATGACCTGGTCATGTCCTGTAGTCCCATCTGACCAACTTTCACATGTGTTCAGCCTGTTGTTTTAGCCAGCACGGCCTCTCCATCATAGCAATATGTAACTTATATTTCTTGACATTATGAGATTTGCCAATTATATCACATCATGGAGTGTGAGTGTACAGCACATTGGGAAAGATGACAATACTTGCCAAAGTGGAAGGCAGCAAGAAAAGAGAAAGATTGTATTACAGGTGGATTGGCTCAGTAAAGGAAACCACAGTTTTAAGTTTTCGAGATCTGGTCAAGACTGTTAATGCCTGGAGCTCTTCAATGCCTCTCAGTCGTTGGCCCATCATGAATCAAAGCCGACTTGATTGCAGATAACAACAAAAGGCAATATGCAATTTGAGCAAAACACATTCTTCCAACTGCATGTGGTTGTGAAAGCTAGGCAGTGAAGAAAGTTGATGGGAAGAGAATCAGCTCATTTTAAATGTGATGCTGGGGGAGAGCTTTGTGCCTGCTATGAACGATCAAAAAAGACAGTTCACATCAAATCTTGTCTCCATGTTTTACACATTTACCCTATACATTTTTTTTGTATGATACACCTCATATATACATTTTTTGTGAGTCACACTGATAGTAGATTGAACTCAGCAATTTAATGACATAGTGCCGGATGGGCTCCGGCTTGGTGGTCCAAGATTCCTCTCTTGAACAAGCAACTAAGCCAACCTTATACAAAATTCTTACACAAACATGCAGTGGCAGCAATTGATCAACAAAGGTCTACCACACACACATGCAAACTCACCAATGAGGAGCAAGCACTGTTTCCAAACCGTATCCATCACACTTGTCCTTTGCATCTTATTCTGGTTGGGGTTTCTGGGACTGAAAGCCCAAACATGAGGAAGGCCAAATTTCCTCATCTCTGATCTTTGCAAAGTTTTCATGGTATCACTTGAAAAGGCAGCACCTGCCCGCCAAAGATGTAGGCCTTGCAAAAGGAAAGGAAAAATGAATGCTAGGACCTTTCCTCAAAGATTTAAGTTTTGTGCCTCACCTTTTCAGACCTACAACTTTTTACTAGCTGATAAAACAAGCTACCTCAGCCCAAGGCTCATTTCCTCTGATTTCACCCCTTTTCTTTTTCTTCTTTTTCCTAACAGCAGACTGACTTTCAGGGGAAGAATATGCAATGGAGGCCATTTTCTCCTTACCCGTCTCATTCTCTCAGCTGTCAGATGCATATTCTACCCCCTCCTTCCCTCTCTCTTTTTAAACAGCCTGCCCAATTTCCTGAGTCTTCTCACATGTAGGCCTCATTAAATGGCTGATGAATTCACAAATCCATCTGCCTCTCAGCAGAGAGCCATCAGAAGACGGATCCTAATGGTCTCACCATTTACTTCTCTTTTTATTATACAGGCAGATCTGGGAACCACCTCCGTGTCTTGGCAAAGGCATTCCTGCAGGCCTTTTTAAACAAGCTCTAGAAAAACTAATTCAGCCTGGCATTAGGGCCTTTTTACTAACCAGCTGCTCTTAACCAAATCAGGTACAACAGAATGCACTCAAACTGAAAACAGGAGTTCTCCTTCTTTTTTCACATTGAAGCCTCCTGTGGGTAATCATCTAATTTTCCCCATGTTTCCAACTCTACCTGATGAACAGGTATAATACTTTCTCTCTGTGTCACTTCCATTCTCTCCTTCACCCTCTTGCTTTTAAACCACATGTACTAATGCCTGGTATACACTGAACATCCTAATTCAGGAGCTTTGCTTGTTGCCTGGATAGCCCTCAACCCTTCACCAATGAAAATGGGACCATTTCTTGCAGGTCCGTAGCTATGTGGGTCTGTTAGGAGTCCCTGCTCCTTCTGAGATATCCCAGATTTTCCCACTATCTTTAATCTGCATTTTTGAAACAATAGGTTATAGACCGCCGTCATGGCCCAGTGGTATGTGTCACAAAATGTCACACCCAAAATATAGCAGAGATTGCTCCCACAGCTTTGGAAGAGTGCCCAGCAGCAGAGAATATCTTAGCAGCAATGCACTGTAGCCAGGAAAAACTCACCCACACCAATTCTTTTCTTCCATCAAGGAGGCAATTTATTCTTGAGTTACAATGTGTACATATTTACAAGAATCTCCCAAAGGCGTTCCAACATCCCTTTGCTTGCTCTTTCTGACAGAGTCTCTGGCAGACCCATCAGGCACCATGTGCAACTTGTTGGCTAGCTCTCAGCTACATTTATACTCACCCTAGCTGATGCAATCCTGCCAGTCTTTGCAGTCTCCCCACACCTGATGCAACCTTCTCCCCTGATTGCTCATCAGCATGACTCAGCATGACTCAGCTAGAGTCACATGGCTCTCCACAGGTGCACTTCACAACCCACATCACAAAGTATTTTCTACAGGTTTGGTCCAACCTTTTCTTGACAGTGTGAGCGTTGGACTAGGACGACCAGGGAATCTAGCATATCTAGACCCCATTAATCCTCTTTCATCTCACTTTGTCAGTTCATTTTAAAATGTCCCAGTTTCTGTCTCCTCCTTCCACTTTCCTCTTTTGTCTACAACTTAGTTCATTTGCTGCAAACTTAGTTCACAGTGAAAAGCAGATTGCATGCAGTTAACTCAGCAGGGAACAGAGGAGAGGACTGGGTGGAATCTTGACCTTCCCAGCAGCCTCAGGGAAAAGCAAACTGCTACAGCCTTTCCTAAGGCCCTTTCTGCATGGCATTTTCCATGCGAAAGAGGGCCTGGAACGTCGTGCGATTGTGAGGAGTGATCCACTTAATGCACTCACAATTGTGCGATGCTCCAGGGGCCGGCAGGTGCCAATCACATACCTTTTCATTTTCAGCTAGAAGCTGAAAATGGTGTGCGGTCACGCATTGCTCCTGGGCCCCACACTCACTTACCTGGCGTGCAGAGCCTCCAGAAACTCCCAGGCTGTGCTGCAGAAGGAAGAGGCGGGGCTCTCACGCAAGCAGAGAGCTCACGTGGAGCTGAAGGACCTCGAACTCAAGAGCCTCTCGCCAGAGGCTGCTCTCACGATCCCTGCACCCCAGCACTGAAAGACGGTAAGGTGCGGAAAGGGTCTAAGTTGAGAGTTCTTCCTCATTACTCCCTTTTGCCATCTTGACCACACTCCAGTGTTGCTTGGCTACACATGTCCCAGTTTCCATTATGAAATTTTGGAATGTATAAATTCCTTAAGAGTCACCATGGTGTAGTGGTTTGAGTGTTGGACTATGACCCTGGAGCCCAGAGTTCAATTCCTGGTTCGGCCATGGGTGACCTAGGTGCCGAACACACTCTCAGCCCCAGAAAACCCCATAATAGGTTCACATTAGGGTCACCATAAATCAGAAATTACTTGAAGGTTCACAACAACAACAATGAATTCCTTGCCCCCATGTTGAACAAAGTGTGGTGAGTAACACCTGGAGGGTTCTGGTGTTTTTGAATCCTGTGCCAGCATAGAGGAAATAAGAAACAAGGTTCTTATAAATTAAGCTTCGTGTGCTATCTAACCATCCCTCATCTTTAATCACATCCAACCACATTTCAGAATGCCTTCTAACTACCATATGAAAATGGAGAAATGGTATCTAGACAGTACCAGCCTGTCAGTTCTGTCAAACTGACATCTCAAACTCTATCCATCAATTTCATGTACACAAAATGTATTATCAGGCAGCATATTTTATAAAATGACATGAAAGTTATTTTAGGAGGGCTTGGCCAAGGTGCTTATTTGTTTAGGGACGTATAGATGGGATTCTAAGCATAAGCTAAAGAGTATTTCCCCCCTAAAAGACTGCAGAGCTTCGTAACATTAGAGAGACACTCTGTGGAAAGGCTTAACAACATGAGCAAAAGGACAGATTTCTTTGGCTGCATGCTAGAATTATTATTATTATTATTATTATTATTATTATTATTATTATTATTTTCCTACCTCTCCCCAGGCAAAGAGCATCTCAAAGATGGACAAATCTGCCACTTTACCTTACCTATTCTTGTTTTTCAGCCATCCTTTCTGTCCCATTTATGCACCACTTGGAGGTGGAGGAAAGCCTGCACAAAAATCTATGTGTATTTTCATGTGCATTTCCTGTAACACAGTAATTCTTAACCTGGGGTGTGAGGACGCATGGGGATCCACATATCCCTCACAGGGAATCCACAAAGTCCTGCTGCTGAGCACCGACAACAGGGATCTGGCAGTGGGGTGGGGTGGGAATGCCAAGGGGGGAGTTTCAAAAGGGAGAAATTTCAGCATCTGCACCCCCCACTATGCATCCCTGATAAAAGGGACCCGGCAGCAGGCGTGTGCATCCCAAAACTATCGGCTTTTCTACTCTACATTGTTATAGTGCTATTATTACACTGTCAACATCCTGTGGAATTCTGGATTTGTAGTTTGCTGAGGCCCAAGAACTCCCTGGCTGAGAATTCTCGGTGCCCCTCCTTGAACTGCAAATCCCAGAATTCCATCGGATGTTGAAAGTGGAATAATAGCACTATAGCAGTGTAGTGCAGAAAGGCCCTAAGATTCTGGAGACCAGAGTTTGAAACCCCACTCAGTCATGAAACCCACCTCAGGCAAGTCCCATTCTCTCAGCCTCAGAGAAAGCCAATGAAAAACGTCTTGGAAAACCAGCATAATAGGTTTGCCTTAGGGTCATCATAAGTCAGTTTTCAACAGGGTGAGACATGTTGGCCAGAAAGAACCTCTCCCTGTCAGTGGGACTTTGTAGCTGTGTGCCTTCTGACATCTGGCAACCCTAAAGCGAACCTAGAACAGGGTGGGCTTTTGGCAAGATTTGCTCGGAAGGGGCTTGCCTTTGCCTTCCTCTGAGGTTGAGAAACAGTGACTTGCTCAAGGTCATCCAGTGTCTGAGCAAGGATTTGAATCCTAGTCTCCAAAAGCCTTTAATAAATGAATAAATATTTAAATAAATTTTTGGATATTTAAATTGTGGCCCTTTCTGCATTACACTGTTATAGTGCTATTATTCTACTTTCAACCTTCTGTGGAATTCTGGGGTTTGTAGTTTACTGAGGTCGAGAATTCTAAATTCTAAAGGCCCTTCCCTAAACTGTAAACCCCAGGATTCCATAGGAGGTTGAAAATGGGATAGTAGCTCTATGACAGCGTAGTGCAGAAATGGCCACAATTTAAATATTCAAATCTTAGTTAAGTCTTGGGGGTCCCCAGCAACAAATTGTACTTACAGCAGGTCCCCAGTAAAGAAAAGGTTAAGAACCACTGCTCTAATCTACAGATGTTTGTACTCATTGGCTGATATACTTGCATCATCAGACGTAGCTACAATGATGGCGTTCCACTGTCATAGCTGTGTTTGATGAAGTCATCACCACCACCCCCAAAAAACTAACTTTTCAGTCAGTTAGCCCCCAAACCAAAGGGTTTCCAAGACTCTGCAAATTGAGGCATGGGGAAATGATTTTTGCATCACTGTCCTGATATGGCCATGGGGGAGGCATAAAAGGAAAGTAAATTCTATGGGAAAGGAAAGGGAGACATGGAAAAGTTCCACTTGGGTAGAGCTTTCTGCTACGTTCAGGATCTCAACTGCCACTTATGGGTCTGAATAGTCCTAAAGGGAGAAGTCTTGCTGCCTATGTATTATTAACTCTTGTGAATTTATCAATGATGGCAGTCATTTTGTTGATTGCCTGAATAACCACTTCCTACTATTTTTCCCCAGCTGTACTTTGACTGCATTCATGTCTCACCGTGAGCCCTTTTGAGAAAGGGTTAAGAAATAAAAAACTGCATGTAGCTCCGCTCCAATCGATGCCTCCCAAATTTATATTCAGGAAACATCCCCGCTTTGGTTCTAAACAAATAATTTCATCATAAGATAATTCTCAGTAAAACTACAATAAGTTTTCACAATATGTTATGGGAGCTGGGGCCATTCAGTTCTAAATAATGGTTTCTTCGCTCGACAAGTAAATTGAAATTGATTTGTTTCAGCCTACTGTGTAGAAGCACACAATACCTGCTTACGACAACGCTATTGACTTCGGCATAACAGTCCTCAACCTTGCTTTCTCAAGGACCCACAGCAGCTTTCTTTCTTTCTTTCTTTTTTTTAATCGTTCTCCTTTTGTACTGGAGCATTTTGTGAACCTTGACTCTGTTTAAATGTCAGCTTACGATGACAATGCCCACACCAAGGGGAAAATTGGCCTCTTGCATCGGAAAGTAGAGTCTTGTGTGCAGATGTGGGGCACTGGAAGAAAGGGGACATTTTGAAAGATGAATTAAATGAAAAGGTTAGGCACTTTCCTCCTTTACACGTTATAAGGAAAACTGATGCAACAGACTCCACTATACAGAAGAAAATACTGCATGCAACTAACTCCTTGGAGTTGCTTTGAGGTTGTGTGGCTGAGTCTCTGAGGAACGTTGAACATGGCAAAGATCCCTGATTTCATTGGCGCGGGCAGGTCCTCCATCGATGAGGATGGCAACTATTTCACATTGTCATTGTGTTCAGTTGTGGTAGCTAGTTTATCCCCTGGCAACCAACCTTGCCCATAACAAGCCAGGCTGGTTCTGAGAGGGTAGATATGCAGTCCACCATTGGGGCCAAGAAAGACAGTGTGATGTTGGAGTAGGACACTGAGAGACCAGGGTTCGAATTCCTGCTCAGCCATGGAAGTCCACTGGGTGACCTTAGGCAATTCACACACTCTCAGCCTCAGAGGAAGGCAAAGGCAGACCCCATCTGAACAAACATTGCCAAGAATCCCCCATAATAGGTTCACTTTACTGTTGCTGTAAGTCAGAAATGACATGAAGGTACATAATGGCAACACTTTGGGCCGTAGTGAAGCCTTACCAGTTTGGTAGAAACTACCAGTGCTTGGGTTCCACTCCTATAGTCTTCAAGAAGACAAGGGCATCTCCTTGCCATGGTAAGGCATAAGAAGAGGACTTTGGTGAGGAAGTTTCTGCCTTCACTATTGCTAATTTATGCAACACCGGTTATTGCACAAAGTACAACATGATGTTGACTTCATTTATCCTTGTAAGAAACGTTTGAAGAAGGTAAGGCTGAAAGGCAAGGACTAAACTTCATATCCAAGCAAAGATGGAATCTGGCTGTTCGCAGCTCAGTCCTCTTGCTTCTTGCAACCCACTGGTATATATATGGAACAGGGTTCAGATTACGTGTTTCTAAGGTTAATAGTTCATAAGCACTAAAGCACATGATTTGTTAACAGAATTATTAAAACCTTTAGTTGATTAATTGCAGAGGCTTAATTTTAATTACATAGGTTATGCCTTGAGAGCATCCATTGATCAGATGGGGGGGGCTGTATTGGTTCTGGTGGATTGAAGTAATAGGAAACGAAAACTGCTTTACAGATAGCCTTTTCTTCTAGCCATGAAGGGGGAAAGGGTTGTGTCTTTCTTAAAGTTGAAAGTCAACATGCTCTTTCAGGACCTCAAACAAGAACCTCTGTTAATGTTTTAGAAACATGCAAATTCATCTCCAATGAAATTCTTTAATAAACAAGTTAAAAGACATGTGTAATCAGCTAAAGATTCTATAATTGGTTGACAGCCTTCATAGAGTATTATGGATTAATGAGGAGGCCAAGATTATAATAGTAATTGGAATTCAGGTGACAAGGAACTATTTTTTTATTCATTTAACCTGCCACTTTGCATGTCTTGGAGATCCACATTTCTTTCATTTCTTTTCTTTAAGCCCAAATCGATCTGAGAAGGCTGTGGGTTTTAGCAAGTGAAATGGGAGCAACTTGAACCCGAGCTGGAGAACCCTCCCACTTTTGCTGAACTCCAGGTCTCATAAGCCCCAGCTGGCCCAAACAGTGCTGGGGGTCATGGGATTCCTAGTTCATCAACACTGGGAGGACCATAAGTTTCCCCAGTCTGGGCTTCAGCATTTCCTCTCCAGTAATGTTTCAGCTGAGGCTCTTTGCACAAGAGGCCATCATCCCAGCATTGGCACAAGAGAAGAGAGGGACCATGACAACACTTCTGTATGACATCATTGCAGTCTCAGACTTCTGTCGCCAGCCGGCACGATCATGAATCAAATCATTGACGGGTTTTCTCTGTCAATGGCCCGCAATCACACAACTGTCCCACACTTACCTGCCCTGCAGAAGGCTCAGAAACATGATGGAGGCCCTTCCTTTGTTCCAGGGAAGAATGGGAAATTGCCTGGCTGCGCTGCAGAAGGAAGAGACATGTCCATCACACTCCTTTCCGCAGAGAGCTGGTCTGGTACAGGGGTGATTGCTTCCTTCATACTCCTTTCTGGGAAGAACATGGGGTGTGGAAAGGGCCTCAGAATCAGCCTTCCTCACCTGTTTTTTCACCTTCAGAGGAAAAGTTACAGAGTATGTGCCAAGGAATACACTGAATTACATCAGACCCATGAAAGCCTTGCCGCCCAGGCGTGATTCCAGTCCAGACACGAAGACCTAAATCCTATGGTTAGTCCATTCAAGAGTAGAGCTAAATTGTTGGGTTTGTTTTTCTGTTGATTTGCCATGCCACTATGGATTCAGTGGGTCTATTTCATTTGGGTCTAATCAAGAGAACTTTATATGAAGAGAACTGATGTCTTTCATAATCTGTACTCTCCAAGAAGCCCTAAGGGCCAGGTTAGATGAACAGAGCCAGTCCAAAGCTTGAGGACACTCTTCTATACTATGACACTCTCCATTTAAATTTTATAATAAACAATTTTTATGTGAAGAAAATGGTGCTTTCTGCACAACGAATGCTGTTTTCTGCATAAAAAAAATGCAGGCAAATTTTGTGCAGAATGAACCCCAAATTGCAAAAATTCTCATTAGTTTAGGATCCTCCTCATCAGAGTTTCCAAGCAGAAATTATAGAGCTGTGCACATGAGATGAAAATCATTGAACATTTACTTCCCTAGCAGGTCTACAGCCACGAGCAAGTTTTTATTTTCTGACTTTCCCCTTTATGGGGCCATTGTTGTCACAGACTGGTGTTTAAAGAGTGCTGAAGCTCACAAAGAGTTCCAGCATTGAAGGACAATGGCATTAAAACATTGTTCAGCTCAAGCACTTTCACAGCAGATGGCTTCAGATAACATACTCCACGGCTTTCAGACGTTAGTAGCTAGTGGCTGTGTCAATCTTTAGAGCAGTGGTTCTCAACATGTGGGTCCCCAGATGTTTTTGGACTTCAGCGCCCCGAAGCCCTGAGCATTGACCATAGTGGCTGGGGCTTCTGGGAGCTGAAGTCCACAAACATTTGGGGACCCACAGGTTGAGAACCACTGCTTTAGAGAATAAGTAAGAAGGCTTTGCTCCAAAAAGAGACTGTTTAAATCAGAGAGGGGCAATTGTGAAAGTCTAAGGGGCCACATTAGCCTCGTAGAAGACACTTGGGGGGGCTCATTTGCTCCCAGAAAAAAAAACAATGTTTTGTCCCCAAATATCTCTAGGAAGCATGGGAGCATTTTCACTGTTGGCCTTTCCACCCTATACTGTTATAGTGCTATTATTTCACTTCCAACCTCCTGTGGGATTCTCGGGTTTGTAATTTACTAAGGCCAAAGAGCTCTCTGGATGAGAACTCTAAAGGCCCCTCCCTAAACTCCAAACCCCAGAATTCCATAGGATGTTGAAAGTGGAA
Source organism: Iguana delicatissima (assembly GCA_948472985.1). Classification (NCBI taxonomy): domain Eukaryota; kingdom Metazoa; phylum Chordata; class Lepidosauria; order Squamata; family Iguanidae; genus Iguana; species Iguana delicatissima. The sequence continues at coordinate 1,489,852 of CAOKZL010000087.1, forward strand.
TAATAGCACTATAACAGTGTAGGGCAGAAAGGGCCCATGGTTTGAGATTCAAAAATAAGTGTCCCCTAGGTGTAAAATGGTATAAATGCAAAAACATTGTGGAAATCACACATGCACATACACTCCTTAGTGAACATTTTGGAGCACTTCAGAGCATAAAAAAAAGTTGCAAAACTTGCTTTTGACCTTCTACGAGGCCCAGAGGGGGCTTCAAATGTGATTAAAACACCCAGTACATCCCTTTGGCCATTTTCACACTAGACTGTTATAGTGCTATTATTCCACTTTCAACCTCCTGTGGAATCCTGGGGTTTGCAGTTTAGGAAGGGGCCTTGAGAATTCTCAGCCAGAGAGCTCTTGGGCCTCAGGAAACTACAAACCCCAGAATTCCACAGGAGGTTGTAACTGGAATAATAGCACTATAACGGTGTAGTGCGGAAATGGCCTTAGAGCACATTTGGAGGATTTTGGAGCCAAAAAATCAATGGGCAAAATAGTATCGTTGACCCCTGGAGTGTCCACAGAAACGGCCCTGGTGGTTGCACGTCATCTGTAGGCCATGCTTTGCCCACCCAACACTGAAACTATGCTAAATCTCCACTGTGTGCTATTGCTTAAGCAGATATCTTTTTTTTTCATGTGCTGCTGACGGTTTTATCTTCATTTTTTATTTGATTTGTTTTCCTTTGCTTTTATACGACTGGCATTAACTTGCTTTGGTCCATTTTGTTTTATTAGCACTTTGTAGTGTCTGCTTTTTAATTTGTAAAACCACCCTGAGAGCTTTGATTATTGGATGGCTTTAAAAATATGGTAAATAAACACAAAAATTATAAAAGGATTCTTGGATTCTAGGGTGGATCAAAAATTGTAAAAAACACAGAGGGAATGGGGATGAGAGAGAGAGAATTTCTTAGTATCCAGAACTTTCTGCCAAGCAGATGTGTGAGGATGAATCTGAATAAACTCCCATCACAAGCCATGTTTGCTCTGAATTTCATGAAGTGGCTTCTACAACCTTCCCTGGTTAGTTCAACCATTAAATGCCAATGCGTGTGCTGGTCGTATATACAGGCAACACACGACTCATGCCAGTTTAGTTTAGAGATGGAAAATCTTCAAAATATCTAAAAATATTTTCAGGGCAGTTGAAAAACATGTCTTTCGACTGTTGAGAAATCTTGACCAAGAGAATCCTGGACTAATGAAAATCTTTGCAGTTCGGTACCTATTCTGCGCAAAAGTCACATGTAATTGTTTTGCATTAGAATACTTCTACATAGGAATATTGTTTCCTGCCCAGGAAATGCTGTTTCTTGCTCAGAAAATGCCACATGTGGGGATTTATTCTGTGTGTAATTTGCACGTGGTTGATTTGCATAGAATACAGAAGAAATGGCATTTTCTGCATGGTTGTTTCCTACACAGAAAATTCTGTGCAAAATTTGCATAGAAAAAGTCCCAGATTGTGAATTGGTGAAAATTGCATGGCTTTTGAAGATTTTCTTGCAGCAAGGAGAAAAATTGTTAACATCAGTCATTGCTTTCTTCAAGAAGAAAATTAGTGAAGAAGTACATCCCTAATATAGTCAACCGTGAGTCTCCACCCCACAGACAGGGCACCAACGATATACATCTGTATCCAGACTGGTGTGAATTGCACATTATTAGAAGGTACAGATGCAGTGCCATCTGATGGATTCCGCGTTAGTGGCATGGTGAATCTTTTCTATTTTACTTATTTATTTACTTGATTTATATCCTATCTTTCTCCCAACGTGGGATCCAAGGCAGGATTTTGAAAGGACAGTACGTTTAAAAGTACACTGTTGATACAAAAGCTAAAACACAAATTGAATTTCTATTTTTTAAAAAAAACATGTTAGAAACAGTTTAAAACAACATTAAAAAAACCACTTAAAACCATTATAAAATAAAAACATTACACACACACACTCATTACAAGCTTTAACTGCTGTATATGCTAAAAAACAAAAGCTTCCTTAAAGAAAAAGGTCTTTTGCTACCTGCCGAAAGAAAGCAGGGATGGGGCCAAGTGGGCTTCCCAGGGAAGGGAGTTCCATAATTTGAAAGCAACCACTGAGAAAATTCTCTCTTGTGTCCTCACTAGATGTGCCGGACGTGCTTGAGATGGTGGTGGGACTGAGAGAAATTCTCTCCCTCCACCCCCATGTCTGAGAACACAGGCAGATTTGTAGACTGGGAGATACCATTTTTTCCCATAGCCTTCAGTCTGAACTTTAAAGGAACAATCTAAGTGTTGAGCCTATTCTCAGGATAAAGGGACATCTTTAAAAGTTCAAACTGCAATCTGTTATGGATTCATCAACCCTACACAGGAAACCACTAGCCACCTGTCTGTGAAGGTTTAGCAAGAGATGTTTTAGAAGGTTCTGCATTTCATAGAATCATAGAATCATAGAAATGTAGAGTTGGAAGAGACCACACGGGCCATCCAGTCCAACCCCCTGCCATGCAGGAACACCCTCAAAGCACTCCCAACGGATGGCCATCCAGCCTCTGCTTAAAAACCTCCAAGGAAGGAGACTCCACCACACTCCGAAGCAGCAGATTCCACTGCCGGATAGCCCTGACCGTCAGGAAGTTCTTCCTGAGGTTCAGGTGGAATCCCTTTCCTGCAGCTTGAATCCATTGCTCCTTGTCCTAGTCTCTGGAGTGGTAGAAAACAAGCCTGCTCCCTCCTCGACATGACATCCCTTCAAATATTTAAACATGGCTATCATGTCCCCTCTGAACCTTCTCTTCTGCAGACTAAACATCCCCAGCTCTCTAAGTCTATCCTCATAGCGCATGTCTTCCAGGCCTCTCACCATTTTAGTCGCCCTCCTCTGGACTCAAGGGTACTAAATGACTGAACAAGGCGAGGGAAGTTTTATATCTCTCTGTCTTCCTTTTCTAATCATTCACACTAGTCACTCACAGGAAGAAGTCAATGCCTCTGTAATACTGCAGTGGGTGGCTATGCCTGTTAAGGTTTAGGCAGCACAAAGACAGAGAAGCTAGAAACCAGCAAGAATGAGTACCTAAAGCAGAGCTGGAAGAAGACAACGCAAATGATGAAAGACACACTTCTGCAGGCAACGAGAGGAGAGGCCCAAGGGAGTCTGTGTCAGGAGGCTCAGCTCTTGCCATGGTATTATAGGGGGAAAAATCCATGCTTTGCTAGCTTGTAGAAATAAACCATGTAGTGGCAACAATATGATGAATGCAAAGGGCCACTTGTAACGACATATTGCATACCAACAGGCTTGCAACAATATATTGAAACCCAACGCTGTATGTATCCAGGTGTGAGATCAAAGGCTTCCAGGTGTCCGGAAGAGTGCCCAATGGCATCTGGCCAGGAAGGGGGGAACATCAGGGGAATGGAACACATTATCCCGTGGAGGCACTGTGAGAATAACCAGGACAGCCAGGTAAGATCAAGAAGAGGGTTTATGTTCCCAAGATCAAAGTACATAAACATCTCAAAGTACCAGAGAAACAGGGGTCTGAGGAATGAGGTGACAATTAATTAGGATCTCATTCCAAGATAAGAATTGTTGTCTTTCATCCTTTTCGTTGGATCCATTTTATGTTATTTGAATTCCATAGATAGCTTAAATTGCATCTTCACTATTCCTTTTTTTGGATCTCATACCAGAATCAGGAAACAAATAATAACAAATATTATTTTCATGGTGAGTGAATTCCATACCGTTCACCATTTCACAGACAAAAACCAGGACAGATATGGCCAAGTAACCTGAGACAAAAGTTATTAATGAAGAAGAAAACACAAGCCAGGAGAGGCTGCAGCAATTTGCTTTTGCCTAAGGCCACTGGAAAGGGCAAAAGTCTGAATTCTCTTCTCTTCTCCTCTCCCCACTGCAGAGTTAACTGAGTGCAAGCTACTTTGGCACTTTGAATTCAGTTTGCAGCAACAGAAGTAAAATAAGGACAAAAGAAGAAGGAAAGAATAGAAAGAAACTGGGACATTTTAAAAGCAGCTGAGAAAGTGGGACAATACAGGATTAGTTGGGATTGTATTTGCCAAATCAGGACAATTGGAGGGTATGGAAGCCATGCATGTTCCATGATATGTATTTAGGCCTACGGAGGGAACATAAGAGAATGGGGGTTGTTCAGTAGTGACCAAGGGCCCTTCCACATGCCACATTTGTAGTGCCATGATTTCACTATAACTGCTGTTGCTCCATCCTATGCAATCCTGGGATTGGTAGTTTAGGGAAGGGCATTTGGAATTCTCAGCCAGAGAGCTCTAATGCAGTGGTCTCTAGATGTTTGTGGACTTCAGCTCCCAGAAGCCCCAGCCACTATGGTCAATGCTCAGGGCTTCTGGGAGCTGAAGTCCAAAAACATCTGGGGACCCACAGGGTGAGAACCACTGCTCTAATGTCTCACCAAACTACAAACTCCAGGATTCCATAGGATACGCCCATCACAGCTAAAGTGGAATCATAGCACTATAATTGTGCAGTGCAGAAAGGCCTTGAGCGTTTTGACTTTCAGGTAAAAGAAAAGAAATATATCTAGCTATCTGGACACAGGGAAGCAACTCCCACAGGTCTGAAAGCCGCCTTACTAAAAGGGCTTTCCTTTTTATACAACCCCATTCAGATCAACCCATCAAGGATATATTGAAATAGAAAGGTCAAGGACCTACAGACAGGAAGGTTTGGATTGAGTTGAGAATACTGTGCATCTTTTTCCAAATGCTAGGATTTCTAGTCCATGCATGGCCTAAAAGATTTAAATATATTCTCTCCTGAGATATTAAAAGGTGATAATACTGGACTTCTGTTCCACAAGAGCAAAGGGAGTCTGAATGACATTCAGTAATTTGCATTGTGTTCCATGGTTGCAATTCTCTCTGTCTTAAATATGCCCTCTGTTTCTTTGCTCAAACAGGATATCCCCCCCCCTTCACAAATGGCTTTCTTAACACAAATTCTGTAACCTTTTATGCCATCCCATTGCCACTTTTTGAGAAATAAATGAGTAAAACGAAAGCAAGGTTAGACAGGAGAGGGGAGGTAATTTTAAATCATTGGAAGGCCGTTTGAAAGAAGGAAATGAATACTTTTGGCCGGGTGACCTGGGAGAACGGAAGACTTTCTGAATGCAGCAGTAAATTTTGAAAGATAAAATTTTAATCCCCTGAAGTGAAGGTATTAGCAAGACTTCTTTGTGAAGAGCAGAATATTTCAAAGTGGAACATCTTCAAAATGTTTCTATTTTCTATTTACCCAAGTCAGTTACAGAGGTAGCAAAAATTTTAAAACCAGAAGTTAACTCTAACATTGTTGGGGGAAAAAGGGTGAAACCTAGGCCCTTTCCGCACTACGCTGTTACAGTGCTGTTATTCCACTTTTAACATCCTATGGAATCCCGGGGTTTGAAGTCTGAGGAGGGGCCTTTAGAATTCTCAGTAAACTACAAACCCCGGAATTCCACAGGAAGTTGAAAGTGGAATAATAACGCTATAACAGTGTAGTGCGGAAAGGCCCCCTGGGTAGTTCTCATGCCACTTCCGCACTAGCCTGTTACAGCGCGATGATTCCACTTTCAACATCCTCTGGAATCCTGGGGTTTGCAGTTTCGGGAAGGGCCAGCCGGCCCCTCCCGAAACTGCAAACCCCAGGATTCCAGAGGATGTTGAAAGTGGAATCATCGCGCTATAACAGGTTAGTGCAGAAGTGGCCTCAGAGTGGCAGCAAAATTCAATATTTAACTTGACAAAACCCATTTTTCTAAAGCTAATGGGAGATTAGAACACTCCTCCAACCATAGGAAAGAAGAGGTTTTGTTCTCTCCAAGATATTGGCCAAATGCCGTGCTAGGGTAGGTCACAACACTGGCACTGGGTTAGCCTGCACTGAGCTATTTAAGGTGGTGTGGCTCAAACTCAGGTTTCTTTGCCATTGCTGTTTCCCACTCACCCACCTCTAAGTAGCGTGGATATTTCCAGTTCTCTTTGGGGGGCTGAATAGGAGGGGAGGTTGCCATGCCATACTTGGCTATCAAGCCTTTTTTTTCCTCCTACTCCATGCTATATAATGTTGGAGCCTCTCAGTGATGTAGACTCAAGTCTATTGACTAAACCCAAGTCGTACTTAAATCACTTCAGTGACTCAACTTGGCAATAAATGACACACTGACTTGACTCATGACTTGTGTATTTTTAATGACTGACTTGCTGTCCTTGGTTCAGTAACATAACACAGTCATCCGGAAACATTTCCATCTCTTTTTGCCCACTGGTCATGTGCGGATCTGTCTCAAGCCCAAAACTTGGGCCATTTCTTGGAGGAGAACAGCAAACATGTTAGGTGACGGGGTTGAGGTCTGCTTGGCAGCCTGCCCCCACTGCATATCAGAGGAACCTTCTGAAAATTTTCCTAAAAGCAGAAGGCAAGACTCAACCCCAGAGCACAGGGAAAGACCTTTCCTTCTAAAGCGTTTGAAGCTTCAGTAATGGGAAGTAAGAAGGATCCTGTTCCCCACTTCAGAAACTGGCTTCCAGACTTGAGACTTGACTTGAAAATGTCTTGCAAGAACTTGAGACTCAGTTTGAGACTTGAAGGCGTGGACTTGAGACTTGGGGTAAAGACTTAAATACATCAATGGAGTCTGTAGGCTACAATTTATTATTTGGCTACAATTTATTATTGTGTCTACTTCTGGGCACCACAATTCAAAGATATGGACAATTCATTGAAACTGAGTTAACGAGTTTGCTTATCATGAGCAGAGAGAGATTTTAGATTTCAAGAAAATGTTGTAGGTTCTTGGATTTCCAGACACCTTGTTGAATAAGCAAAAAGGAGCCTTGCAACTTGACAGACTAACTCAACTCTTTATCCAAAATTTGCAGCTTAAGCAGATCCCTAAAAGGGGTCCTGTCACATGCATGTTACACTTGCAAGTAAAATTAAGTTTCTGTTTGTTCGTTTGTTTGTCTGTTTGTTCACAAAAACGGCTAGACAGATTGGCACCAAATTTAGAGAGCACGTCTGGTATTTCCAACTTGCAGTGACCCTAAAGTGAACTTCTCATGGGATTTTCTTGGCAAGACATGTTCAGAAGGGATTTCCCTTTACCAGACAAAATATTACCTAAGAATTCTTAGTACTATACCAGCAAGGATTTTTTTTTAATTGAATTTCATGAGTCCAACAGTCAGTATAAAAGGGATGACTTCTTGAGAATGAATCAGGAGAGACAGGCTCTTTTGAGGTCAAATGAAAGTGATGGCTAATGGAAGGAATATTTTGTGGCCAACTGGGAAAGTTGCATCTCTCAAGGGCTGCTGAGATTGATGTGTGCTCAGCCTCCACAGCAGCTGAAATGAAAACTGAACAATAATTAATGACGGTTGACAATTCTTCCAAGCAATATGAGGTGGGTAGTTTTACAAAAAGATCATAGCACGAGCAATAATCAGCTGAAAATCTAACGTGAAATAAGGAACAGCAAAGTAAATACGATTAAAGGTGAGATATCTTCCAACTGTTGTAATCAACCAACTTCCAGAAAGCAAGTAGTTTCCCTGGAAAATAGGAAGAAATTACAACAATAAAGACCTTGAGTGTCATATATATGTGTATGTATCTGTCTATCTATCTATAGACATAAACCGATACACACACACATACACACATATATATACATATACTTATATAAAATGAAGAACTGATCTGAATAAATGCAATCCAAGTCCAACATTAGTGACACTGTGCAATTGAGATGATCATTTTGGTCTATTCAGTTCTTTAAATAAATGTGATCTTTTCAATGCAACTGAATACTAAACTGCAGAATATCTTAGAAATCCATACTCAGGTGATTAACCAGCTGTTACATATCTTATGCATTTATTTAGTTATTTTGCTTAAATCTCAGGTCTTCCACCTGTCAAACTGTCAGAATGGTTTGACAGTGCAGTGGCTTGTAAAATAAAAGGCATTCAGGAAGGCAACAGATGTGCCACAGAGAAAAAAGCCCATACTGATGTGAATTCACATTAACCTCAAAATGTGATGAAAGCATATTTAAAAAAAAAAATCAAGATAATTGCTATGATACCTTACCACTAGCTAAGTTCCAACATCTGGAAAAACATCCACTGTCCACTGCTGTTGTAGCTAAACTGTAATATTTCTATGGCTGCCGGGAGTGCCTTAGCTCAGCTTTGGCAGGTACCCCAGGTGCACCCTTTCTTGAAGAAGGCAGATCTTGCCACAGTGGTTCATGCCTTAGTGACCTTTCGATTAGACTATAACAATGTGCTCTACATGGAGACGCCCTTGAAGAGTGTCACCACAAGTTGGAGTTAACTTAGGCCATTTCCACACGGGGCTGTTACAGTGCTATTATTCCACTTTCCACATCCTATGGAATCCTGGGGTTTGCAGTTTAGGGAGGGGCCTGGCCAGGACCCTCCCTAAACTGCAAACCCCAGGATTCCATAGGATGTGGAAAGTGGAATAATAGCACTGTAACAGCCTAGTGCAGAAATGGCCTTAGAATCATAAAATCATAGAACAATAAAGTTGGAAGAGACCCCAGGGGCCATCCAGTCCAACCCCATTCTGCCATGCAGGAACACAGATCAGAGCTCTCCCAACAGATGGCCATCCAACCTCTGCTTGAAAACCTCCAAAGAAGGAGATTCCACCACACTCTGAGGCAGCAGATTCCACATGCTGAACAGATATGATCATCAGGAAGTTCTTCCTGAGGTTCAAATGGAATCTGTTTTCCTGTAGTTTGAATCCATTGCTCCTTGTCCTAGTTTCTTCAGCTGTGAAAAACAAGCTAGATATGGCATCTTTTCAAATATTTAAACATGGTTATCATGTCCCCTCTTAACCTTCTCTTCTGCAGACTAAACATACCTAGCTCCCTATGGCACTTGTAGACAGAAAACTAATAAACTAGTTTCCCTAAGGAGCTGTCTAGCCATGCCAGGAGACTTCACTGGAATCTCAAGAATGGTAAAGTCTCTGCACTTCCATAATGTATAGGTATGGATGCACCGCTTCCATTCTGAGCTGTCCCCATTTCACTTCCAAGCCAATCAGCACCTATATTTGTTATTAGCAGGCCTGACAGACTGCACAAAGGATCCCTAATAAATAAATTCCTTTGGGAATATCTCCTGCATAAGCCACACTGAAACAAATGGGAGTTGTTCCAAAGACACCAAGATCTGTCCTTTGTCATCTGATGGAAAATGAAGCACTAACTCAGGGTGACCGCTACTGCCTGGCCAAGCCCCCTAAGCGAGCGGTCTTCTTAACTCTGGAAGTAATCGTAAATGTTAAAAGATATGATGTGAGCCTTGCTGGGGGGAAAAAACCCGTAATGCTAAAAATACCCCAGTGATCTATGCATGTAGCCATCGTGTCTGACAAATTCAATTAAGTCAGTCATACATCATTTCCCCCAGTGTTATTGATAGAGGTATAGCAGTATTGAATTTTAATTATTCAGCACATATCGATCCCACCATAATTTGGCGAGGATGATTTTTGAGTTGTCAGTCCTGTTCCCCACCATCACCACCACTGAGAGGCAACACCTATTATCTAATTATAAATCACACCATGTCATTTGACAAAAGGTGAAAGTTCTTTTCACCCAAGTTTTTGTTTTGCAGAGAAGAGTCTTACATGTAATTTACAGTGACACAAGGTACCTCTGAAGGGTGGTAATGCCCTTTTCATTTTCTTCAGGTCTGGGAAGAAATGCCTCGACACAGCTATGCTGGGGACAGGCTCACCTTTTGTGCAATTCACTCCACAGCTCCTTTGCTGACTGCTGAGGCTGTCCCAAGACATTTGGCCACCTGAGGCAAAGAAGGAGAGGAAACCAACTTTCCATGCCATGTGGAAAATCAAATATTTTTCTATACCCACTCATCCAAGAGAACCTCTAGCAGCTGTCAATGACTGTCATCCAGCCAAATGCTTTCAATACCCACAGGGCACTGCCAAGCATAGCATGTATAGGACATACAAGTTCCTCATTACAACAGCTTCATTGGCTACCCACCAGCTTTTGGTCACAATTTAAAATGCTGGTTGTGACTCCAAGGCCCCCATATGAGTTGAATCTAAGCTCTGTGAAGGACTATAGCTCTCCATATGAGTCCACCTGGGGTTTTAAGATATTCAGGAGACCTTCTCAGTCATGGTACCCTTCACAGAACTGGGAGAGGGCCTTTTGGGGGGCTACTCCCACATTGTACAACATCCTTCCAAGATGGCAAGGCTGCTCCCTTTCCCTGGTATCCCACAGTTGTTGTGTGCCTTGAAGTCATTTCTGACTCATGCCTTCCCTAAGGTAACCACCCAACGGAGGTTTGCCTCTTCAAAGGGAGGGTTGTCTTTGCCTGCCTGAGGCTGAGAGGGTGTGACTTGTCCAGGATCACCTGGTAGGTTTCCAAGGCTGAGGCAATATTTGAACCTTGGTCTACAGCAGTGGTTCTCAACCTGTGGGTCCCCAGATGTTTTTGGACTTCAGCTCCCAGAAGCCCTGAGCATTGACCATAGCGGCTGGGGCTTCTGGGAGCTGAAGTCCACAAACATCTGGGGACCCACAGGTTGAGAACCACTGGTCTACAGAATCATAATCCGACACTCAAATCACTACACTGGTTACATGAGAAATACCTTCCTCGCAGATGCATTTAACACAGAGAGAAGAAGCCAAGGTCATTTCCGCACTAGACTGTTGTAGTGCTATTATTCTACTTTCAACATCCTATGGAATCCTGGGGTTGCAGTTTAGGGAGGGGCTTCAAAGGCTTCCGGATCACATGAGGTGCATCCTCAAAGGCCCCTCCCTAAACTGCAAACCCCAGGATTCCATAAGATGTTGAAAGTGGAATAATAGCACTATAAGAGTCTAGTGCAGAAATGGCCTAAATTTCAGACTGCTTCTTTCTCCAACAGAATGGTTGAAAGGGCTTCAGTCTTGAACTACAGTATATGTTGTCTTTTTTTTTAATCTTTCCTCACACAAGCTATGATCTTTATGATACAGAAATAAAGATAAATGACGGGTGACAAGCAGGACATCAAATCGAAACAGGGTGGCTAAATATTTAGAAGATGACACCCGTCTTCCATGTCTTTTGAACATAATCTGATTTTGCTCCCTTTTTCAATGTAACCACTGGACCGAGTACAACATAGTCTCAAGACATCTTTTTTTTTTTTTCATGTCCAACAAGAGACATCACAGAAATCCCAAATCAGAGGAAACCTTTGTGGTGGGAGTGAGGAGATGACACCCGGAATTCATTCAGAAGACTCAGGTGACACAGTTGCTCAAAAAAAAAAAAAAAAAGGAGGAAGAAGGAGGAAGAAGAGGAGCAGCAGCAGTAGTGGTGGCGGCAGCAGCTATAATCCAAGATAATAGAAAGGAGCAGAGGAATGGCATTGAAAATGCCTGGTGAATTTGGCTCCTCCAATATCGGGCCCCTCCCCAGTGTGTGGAGCAAGAGAAAGGACTGAAACCTGTTTCTCTATGAATCGAGTGCCCTTTTTACTCTACACACATTGTAGTGCAATGATTCCACTTTAACTGCCATGGCAACATCCTACAGAACCCTGGAGTGCGTAGTTTAGGGAGCAAGTGTTGAGCATTTTGAGCCAGGTGTCTTGGTAAACTGTAAATCCTGGGATGCTGGCAGGCGAATTAAAGTGGAATGTAGCACTATAAATGTCCAAAGGTCCCAAAAGACATATATATTCAGATTGTAGGGCTAGACTAAAATATCAGCCTTCGTGTGCCTTCCTGGGTGAAGCACGGAGCTGGATTGAGTCCTGAGCCTGGTTAGGAAGAAGACAAACAAAATTACTCTTGGCCAAGAGGGAACATCTTTTCAGCCTCTGCCTTCAGTCAAGCTGTAAACAGTGGTCTGATCAGATGGACAAGCTTTATCTGAAACAACTACACATTCATAGAATTTTCAGTGTTATATTAACAGAGAGAAAATGCACAGAGTAAGTTGCTTAACCAGAGTCTTTATGGCCTTTCTTAGTATAAACATCATCTTTCCTACGCAAATAGATGTTCTCAGAGCAAGACAGTCAGCTATCAATTTATTCCAACTTACCGTATTGACTTTTGACACAGTTATTTGCAGTAGCAGTTTGCAAGAAGCCAGAATAGATTCCAATCAAAATGCATTGAAAAGTTTTTTTAACCCAAAGAATGCTTGTTTAGATTGCTTAGGAATTTAGAAATGAAGGGCTAAACGCTCAGAAATATTTTTCCTCTCAACAGTATGAGTTCATACATGTCCCTAGGGTTGCCAAAGGAAAAACTGGAGAAATCTCTCATGTGAAAAAGAACGACTTTCAGCAAGTGTGGCGTGTTAACCTGTTTGCATGGCAGATGACAAAATTCCCTCTTCTACACAATCATTAAAGGTAGAGAAGAGGCCTCCAGTTTTCATCCTGGCAAACCTATCTCTAAAAATATACCTGACAACAATACTTTGGATCGTTTTATTAACATGCTGAGCTACAACATTGGACATCGGTCCTGGATCTAAATACTCCTGAGTACTTGGCTTCAGATTAAGGTCTATATGTTTTCCCTTTTGTTACAGAGTGAAATCTTTTTCTCAAATGAAAAATCACCCAAGTTGGTTCCAATTCCAGATTTCCATATCTCTTTTTAGGTATATAACTGGGCTTCCAGCTGAAATCTGCAGGTGTGTTTGAGATCAACATCTTGCTGAAGGTAAAAAAGAAGAGGGCAATTAAGCGAGGAGTGTGAAATGTTTGCATTGCAAGATGCTCTTAGAAAGGCTCCATCAATCAAACCCCCTTATTATCTCTGAATGTGACATCAAATCCATGTAAAGTATAATACATTTTCTTGTCAGTCAGACACCTGACATTATGTGTCATGTATCTCATTATTTCTGTGCGGGGAGAGGGGAAAAAAAACCCTTCAGCACTTGAAGCGCATGCCGGGTAAGGAGCCGCGGCGATACAGACTTGCTGGCCATTTCCACACTAGGCTGTTATAGCGCTATTATTCCACTAGCAACATCTTAAGGAATCCTGGGGTTTGCAGTTTAGGGAGGGCATTTAGTATTCTCAGCCAGAGAGCTCTTCGGCCTCAGGAAACTACAAACCCCAGAATTCCACAGGATGTTGAACAGCGTAGTGTGGAAATGGCCTCTGATAACACAGCCAGAACCTGGGAAATTATTTTGAGAACCGAATTAGTTACACTTACATCGAGGTCCAAAATTATTCATTTATTCCTAAAGAAGAGTGAATAAGACCTTATGATGTCTCTTTTAAACAAGTTCACTGGACATATTTTTATATGTATTTAATGTACTTAGTACGGTTTCATTTTTTTTCACTCCCCTCTCTGCACTTTCTCTTGCATGTGCAAACTAAGAGTCATAAAACTATTCCTCAGACAGATATGTAATAACCTGGTGTGTTATGTTTTAAAATCTCAAGTAATTGTCCAGGCGCTACTTGTTCTGCTTGCTTTATGCTCAGCCATTGCTGTACTGTCATTGGAAATTCTAGACATACCCCTTCCAAAAGAAAGGAGAGGAGAAGAGGAGGAGGAGGTGAAGAAAAGAAGGAAGGAAGCAGAAAGGAAAAAGAGATGAGGAGGAGGAGGAGTTGTTGAAATGTGCCATAATTCTGTTGCTTTTACAAGAAGTTGCATTCCTAGTTCACGCATAGTGCCGAAATAATTCAACAGCCATATATTGTGAACAGTACCCACTACATATTCATGTACCAGTTTATCAGCAGCGTATGATCATTGAGCTATATCAGTTTTATCTTTTTATTGCAAATTGTCTTGTGTCCTATAGACCTTTTCACACAGCTGGGGTCTTGCCTTTTTATTTTTATACCTTTTTCAAAGTTACCACGCCATTTAAAAATAAATAAATAAAATGCTTAGGGAATAGTAAACAGTGGGTCCTGTCAAAGGCATACAGTCTGAAATATATGTGTATACACACAGGCACAGAGAGAAGAGAGGAGAGAAAGAAGGAAGGAATCATAAAAATATAAAACTGTACAACGCAATTGTAAAACAAATTGTCCAGGTAAAATACAAAAAAAAAAGCAATATAATATAAAGCAAACTGACAAATATGTACAATCAAAATACACAAGATTATAAGACGAGGGCCCTTTCCGCAGGGCAATGCTACTTGCGTGTCGTCCCATCATCGTCCTGGTAGCACTTCTGCCAGGATGAGAATATGTCCACAGCGCTCCTCTCCACACGCAACCAGCTGCCTGCAGAAGGAAGCAAGAGAGATACACTTCCTCCTTCCAGACTGCAGCCGGCTTTCTTCCCGTGCTGCCGTGGCACATAGATCATGCATTTGGCCCTTCTCCATGGCCAATTGCAATGGAAGGCTTGCATGATCGAGGGTCATTGATGGACTTTTCTTAATAAAAATATACCCCGCAATCACACCAGCTGACAACATGAGAAGCAGAGGATTGCAATGCCATCATGCGGAAGCGTTGTCATGGTCACGCTCCTCTCACATCCCCATGCCAGGATGCCAGTGTCCTGCAGAAATAGCCAAGATTAAACTAAAATTCCAAATGCTCTGGAAAACAAAAAGAGTGTTTTCAACTTTGAACATAGCAAGGTAAGGAGCAGTCTGCAAATGTTCAGGGAGACAGTTCCAAGAGTTTGCAGCAGCCAGTGAAAAAGGAGAAAGCTGAGGCAAGGAAAAGGAAACCTTAGGTTGGGTGATAGGCCTCGACTTCCTAGAACCAAAAAACAAAAAAACAAAAAAAAACTCAAAAAGAAATATGGGTTGAAAGACAAGAGAGAGCTCTGTTGTACAGGTCTTTGAAAGTTAAAACAAGAAATTTGTACAGAATCTTAGAAGGAATGGGTAAACCAATGAACAGATAACAAAAGTGGGGTAACATGATCAAAATGACAAGCCCAAAAGATAATCTTAGCAGGAGAAGGTTGAATGGAAACCGGGGGACTGAGTGAGATAATGGGGGACCGGTCAAAAGAAGATTACAGAAATCATGGCAGGAAATGAGCAAGGCATGAACTAAGGTCTTAGCAGAGGAAGCAGAAAGAAAATCTCTGATTTCTGGCAGTGGCCCTTTCCGCACCGGGCTATTAAAATGGTGCAGAGTGACCTCCGACAGAGGTCTTCTGCACCATGGAGTGGACTGGGACGGACTCCTTTTTGTAGTTCCACACCTCAGTCCGGTTCTGCGTGACCGATACTGGTCGTGCAGTGTGCTTTTTAAAAACCTCTTTTTAGAGGTTTTTTAAAAGCACAGAGTGCGTGACTCTGTGCCGCTCCATCGCTGCACTCCAGAGCAGATTTTCAGGCGCGCGCAAGTGTGTGCCTGCAGATCTTCCAGGGGTGGGCTTTCAGCTGGCGAGCTTCTCCGGTTGGTGGAGAGCCTCCACCAACCAGAAGCCGCCATTTTGGACACCAGAGCAGTGCGGAGCGACAAGCTCGCACTGCTCCTCGTCCCGACGGACTTGCCCGGAAAGCTAAAGAAATCCGGTGAGTCCCGTTTTTGCCCGGTTCCTTTCCCACAGACAGAAAGGGCCAGTGTTATAAAGGGAAAAAAATGGACATGACTTTTCTACAGCCTTGGTGTGTGGAACAAAAGACAAAGTAGAGTCAAACATAAAGCCCAGACTACATGCTTCCTCCATAAGATAAATAGGAACATTATTAACAGTGATGGGGAATGTATGTTATAAAGGAGATTTTGAAGGAAAAACTAAATAATTACGTCTTTGCCATGGCAAGTTTTAGGTGACAGTGAAGCATGCATGCTGAAAAAGCAGAAAGACATGATGTAACACAAAGTACGGTGTCAGAAGGGAGTTCTGGATTGGAGAAATACAGCTGGGTATCATCAGCTTAAAGATAATACTGAAAGCCATATGAACTAATAAAATTGCCCCAAGGTAGTGTATAAAGAGAAAACAATAAAGGTCCAAAAATAGAACCAAGTAGAATTCCAGCCAAATGGGGAAAAGAAGTAGATAGCATGACCTCAAGTTACCATATTCAGAGAGAGACAGTGAAGACGTGAATTAGCTGAGGACTGAATCAGTAAATCCTAGATTGTGAAGTGGTTCCAACAAAGCTGTGTGAAGGGTGCAGAGAGATCAGGGAGAACAAGGGCTGAATACAAGCCTTTTGACTTGGCCTGAAGATCGTCTGTGATCTTCATAAGATCGCCAAGGGCAAAATCCAGATTGAAAAGGGTCCATTGCAGAAAGATGAGAAAAAAGGTGGAGGTAATGTACATAAACATCACATTCCAAAACTTTCGAGAGGAAAGGCAACAGTAAAACAGGACAATAATTAGAAAGAGAAGATGGATGAAGTGAAGGCTTCTTAAGAATCAGAGAAACAGCAGCATGTTTAAATACAGAAGGAAATGAGCCAGCAGAAGGACAGATTAATAATATGGAGAAGAGAAGGAAGAATAGCAGGAGCAATGATAATTAAAAAGCAAGAAGGAACAGGACCAAGAGAGCAGATAGAAGGATTTGAAGACATCAGCATTTTGGATAGTTCATCTAAAAAGACAAGGAGAAAGTAAAAATGTAGAAGAAACAGACATTAGATATGCTGGTAATGATGAAAGTTTAGGAGCAGCAAGATGAGGAGCGATAATTTCAGTTTTCATATTACAGAATGATGGAAAGAGAGGTGGAGGGGAAGCTTTAAGGAAAAAAATAGCGGTAGAAAAGAGACACTGCAGGTAATGTTCATTAGCATGAATCAGTGAAGTATAGCATTTCTGTTTGGCAAAGAGACAGTACAAGGAAAAGAAGAAAGAATGAATTTATAATGAATGTAGTCTGACCGTTCCTTCTTCTTCCCCCACAAATGTTCAGCTGTGCAAGAGCAAGAGCAAAGATAGCAAATCAAAGGGGTAAGCCAAAGCAGAGGTTTGGTAGCAGAGACCATACAGGTTGACAAAGGGGCAAAACTATCAGGAGTTGAAGATAGTTGAGTAAAGAAACAGCTGGATCCAAGGAACCAACGGAATTCAAGGAAGACAGAGAAGAGACCAGTGCTGGTGAAAAGGCCTTAGAATTAGTAGAATGAAGCTCTCAAAAGCAGTGAGCAAGAGAGGACCAAGGGCGTGAATTACGAACAAGCACAAAGGAAGCAAGAGGATGATCAAGCAAAGGAAATTCAGTAACTGGAAAGCAAGATGTAGAACAATTCTTAATAAGAACAAGATCAAGACAATGACCAAGGGATTCCGTAGCTTTCCTTTCAGTCCCCAGTCAACTGCGCTTATTTGTTCTCCGCACACGAACATCACAAATTTGCACGTGTCCTTAGACCACCTGGAGAGACACAGTGTAAATTCTAAAGGCTCACCATCAACAGGAGTCTTAAGGATCACGCAGAAAGACACTCATCTTGTTTGTTTTACCCCTGTCATCTATTTCTGTCGGCTAAAATGGTTGCAAATGTTCTGACCCAAAACGCTGGCCGAGCTGAGAAGAGGCACATCGGCAATACTACATGGACTTTTTTTTTAATGGGATGAGGCTTTTTTCAAAAAGCCAAGTTACAATTATGAGTTTCAATTAATTCTATTAAATATAAAATAAATAAATAAATTTATTTATTAATTCTATTCATTTCATTTTCAGCACAGGAAGCAAAGGATCTGGAATTAAATGCTGTTTGAGTTCAGGATATGCCAGTGCATGATTAAGGTTAAGAGCTGCAATCCTGAACACACTTATGGGATTACGATCTTATGTTCTGTTTTTGTTACACTAATGTGATTCATATATTTTATATTTAAGACGCAAAATATTTTACATTCATGTTTTAAAATTATTTAATCTGGTATTTTTCCAAATCTGTCTCTTCCAGGGTTTTTATTATGGTATTGTATTTTACTATTGTATTTTGCTTTTAGATTAATTACTCGCTATGTTGGATTAAAATAAATGTACACAAGCATATATACATATATAAACATGTACATATAAAATTTTAAATGTTATAAATTTAGAAATTATGTTTCCAATTTCATTTTAAGTTGAAATGTTAAGGTTGTCTTGCTATATTTTATGTCTGATGTCTGTAGGAGATTTTAACAAAATTAATTATTGTTCCAATTATATTGTTTTAATTCTGCTCAAATTTTCTGGCTGTTTGCCGTAATAAAGTTTTGAAATTTGATAGAACACACTTACTTGGAAGGAAGCCCATAGAACACAGAAGAGATAATTTATGAGTAAACATACGTATTTTTTGGAATCCAGTGACAGGTTAACCGCACCTGTTGTTTGCGACCCACTAAGACAGTGGTTCTCAACCTGTGGGTCCCCAGATGTTTTTGGACTTCAGCGCCCAGAAGCCCTGAGCATTGACCATAGTGGCTGGGGCTTCTGGGAGCTGAAGTCCAAAAACATCTGGGGACCCACAGGTTGAGAACTACTGCACTGAGATATCACAGATCTCATAAACACCTTTTGACGGTAGGTAGGCACAGCTTCATGATTTGAGGCTAGTTACCTTAACTGTTCAGGGACAGGGAGAGGAGGAAAGAAAGTCAATATTTTCAAAGTTCTGTCTTCTGATGCCATATCTGCATGGAGACCTTGTTCCAAGGGACAAAGCACCAAGTTAGCACATCAGAGTTCAGCACTACTACAACCTTCCGCTGCTCACTTTCTAATTTAAGCTACTGATTGTCGTGAATAGCCACAGTCCTGCCACCACAGCACGGAGGAAGAGAGAGGGGAAAAAACCAGACACTCAGCCTGCAAAGTTTCCAGATGATCTGACTTTACAGTTCAGAAATGGGGATTCCAGCTCTCTCTTTTCTCAGAAGGCAACTGCCCCCCCTGCAGGTCAATCTCTGCACTGCCAAGGTCTCCTTACTCCTTGGCGGGGCGTGTTTGTCCTCCTGCTAGTAGCCAAACACAAGAGCGTAGGACTCCACAAGCCAAGGGTTAGTTGTCTGAGCTTTCTGCCAATTAGAGTGAGTTTAGCAAAGCGGCTGCCAGCTTTGTGTAAGGCCTCTACATTATTTATTTGCTTTTTTGAAAGAGAACACCTACAGGTATTCCCACCCGTGCACACTTTTCCTTTTAAGAATGCCTTTGATACTTCTGAGAGATGAAAATAAGGTGAGAAGAAAAACCGTCCTTTTAAAAGATTTTCTGAGGCCTCTTTTTAATGCGAGGCGGTTGTTTCCTGCCTCCGAGGGAAGGGAGAGGCATTGTCTGCCTTTCAGGCAGTCTATTGTGGTCAAGTCAATCTACTCCTCCTCAAGCAAGTCCATTGAAGCCGTGCGGCCGTATTTTTAAAAATTAATTGACCAAAATGCAATGAGACCGCAGGGCTCCATTCTGCTCCCGATCTTCAGGGTTGCTTTGTGGAGCGAGGTCAATCCGTCGGCAATGTTTCGTCGCTCGGCATTCTGGGAGACGAGACAAAGCACCAAAGCCATCCCGAGCCCCTGTTTATGATGCTTTGTAGCCACAATAATGAGTGGGTGGACTAAAGAGAGGGTATTGGTAGGAACCATTTTGCAGCCCCGAGGCAGGGAAAATTAAGCCTTCACCTGAAGAGGATCCTCTCTTTCATCCCATCGGAGAGAATAATGAGGAACCGATCGGCCAGAACAGGATGTAATTGTCAGCACGGCCATTTTAATCAAGAGCATCTGCAAACATTAACCGACAACGTGCCCATTGCTTAAGATTTGTTGTCCTCGTTCGAGATATTTTTCCCCATTTAAAGCAATGGTCTGAATCAAAGGCCCAGACACATCCGGATGAAATACCACATCGATTGCAAACCCCAATCTCATAACGAATTCCACTCTCAAGAAGTGTTTAAGCAAGTGCTGATAATTACACAGCTCTGTGCAGATTTAGAGATAAATATCTCCTCTGATCATTTCAGCATGGATCTTTTTTCCCTCCCTTTTTGCGCTGGCATTATTATTCCAGCTCCCATTATCCTCCTCATTGGGCTTTGAGAACCTCAAAAAGCTACCGTGTGGTACAATCAGTGCTCTCTGGTTACTCACTAGGAGCACTCTAAATAATAATGACCCAGAAAGAGATGACATGAGAAGAAAGAAACAGAGAACTTTCTCAAATCTGTACATCCATTTCAACAAAGCAGGAGAACAAGCTGTCTTCTTTTGATCTATTTACATAGCATGCCTGCTTGCATCTTTCCGTCTTTGGAGAGAGAGAGAGGAGATTTGGAAGAGCCAACATCTGGCATGCAAGCTGGATCATCATGGGTGGTGTGTCTCATAGGGATCGGTGTCATGATTTGCCCTAAATGATGAAATATGCCTTACCCCCACCTTTGCGGTAGGTTGTGAGACACAGTGGAGGTGCACAGCCTGCACAAACTGCTCACTGCAATGTGCACACTCTCACAACATAATAACAGTTTTTTTGTGTTGTTGGATGGCATTCTGTATTGCAGTTGTGTATTTATAATGTAGAGTTATGGATCCATAATTGCTTTGTATTGAGTAAAACTACATAACCTTACTGTAAGACTACATAAATGCCCCCTTCAGGCCCACTTTAATAGCCAGTAGTCACACCAAGCAAAGTAGGGTGTGTTCAGCTGCCAACGGGGGCAGAAAGAGGAGGATGTTTCCAACCCCCTCGCACCAACAGGCGAGGCTGTGACAATCAGAAGCAGGACTCCCGCTGCAGTTCCTCATGGTAACCTCACTCAATGGTGGGAAGGAGGCTGGAAACATAATCCGCTTTGCACCCTGATCAGCAGACGGACAGACCTCCTTCAACCAATGCAACCACTGGCTGTAAAGGTGGGCTTGCAGAGGTCAGGCCAGGAAATATTAACTTAGTTACACATGCATAACTAAGTGGCCATAGTAGAACATTGGTGATATTGGCCAGAGTTTACTTAGGGACTTATATCTTCAGAAGGAGACTTGCATCTGTGGGAAACAGAATTGAGCTGTTTTGCCAACATCCGTATTCAGCAAGGGACTGCTGATACATTAATACATAGGAGAGCCAGAAAAGTGACTATTACACATCATGACCAATGAAGAGCTGGGCCCAATGCACAACAACACCCAAAGCACATGGCCCCTGGATATAGGGAAATTGGCCACCCAAATTCCATCTGGTATTTTCATGTCATCGGGGCAGTGAATCTGCTTTGTGTTTTGCTTCTGAGGTTTGAAGGAGCTTTCCAATGTGCTGAACGATATCCCCAGAATAGCTAACCAGGACCTTGGAGAAGTCCTTTAAAGTTTAGTCTGAAGCCTGGATTCATCACCTTGCTGCCTCAGGCCAGAGAAGATAGACTTGTATGTCTCAAATTAGTGCTTGTAAGCACATAGAGAAAGTACATTGCGGAAAGTTACTGGCTGAGCAAGCTGTCAGAGTGGCAGCCAGCTCCTGCTACCCACCGATGAGGCATAAAGAGAAACAGCTGCCCTGGGCAGCTGGTTTGGGGTGCCCTGGAAGCTCAGAAAATTGCTAGTTATTTATGAGTACTGTATTTTTTTCTTCTTCCCAGGAAGAGGTGCCAATGAGATTTTTCTGCCTCAGGTGTCCAAATAACTAGCCAGATTCAGATATTATACTCTTTGTCCTGAGTTGGAGGGAGGCAACATCATTTAGCATCCCAGCTCAAGCAATAAAAGGTCTTGGATTGTTTTGCTCTGCTGATGTGAGCCCTGCTGTCTGAGCTGCATTTGTTGGACAGTAAAATATCTGAGCTTCCCCACCTTGAAGCTTCTGGAGATGACTTGAAGGCTTCTTCTACAAAGTGTCTTTTTTTTAAAAACCAACTACCTCTTATCATTTCAGGGTTTCTTTAACATGTTTCAGGGAGTTGGTGAGGCACTCTTCTCTCTTTTTCTGTTCATGCGTGCTCAGTAAGGGATTCTCAAGGCAGCTGCCGTCTACCTTTCCTATGGTAGGAAGGCACGTGCATGTACATTGGACTTAGCTGGAGAAAATTCCCATTCTTTTCCAGCTCAAGCTTTATTGAACTTTTTTCTGCAGATACACTGCTGCAATCTGACATCAAATGTCTGTGTTTCTCCAGCTCTTCTCCAAATGCTGATGCTGATAAAAAGAACCTCCAGCTGGACAGAGGATAAGAAGGAAAATGTGGCCAAAAAACTTTATGGGGGGAAAAAAAGAGCTTCATTATCAGAGGTTTTAACTGGAATGTGTGTAACTGAAATAGCTTAATGACACTAGCTACGTGTACACTAAATATCTCATCACTGAGAACCTGGCAGTCCACAAACCTTCTCTCCACATCCAACTATACTTACAGGCATTTTG
This sequence comes from Iguana delicatissima, assembly GCA_948472985.1. Taxonomy (NCBI): domain Eukaryota; kingdom Metazoa; phylum Chordata; class Lepidosauria; order Squamata; family Iguanidae; genus Iguana; species Iguana delicatissima. The sequence continues at coordinate 1,512,259 of CAOKZL010000087.1, forward strand.
CAGATAAATATTATAGTAATAATCTGTGCGTGTGTGTGTGTGTGTGTGTGTGTGTGGGTGTGTACACACAGTGTTTTACTGATCTCCAGTTAATTGCAAGCCATATTTATGCATAGAAAAGCTTATAACTCAAAGTTAGCTGTAATGTATGCAATTTTTAACCTTTTAAGCTGTTTGTGTAGCTGCTGATTAGGTCTCTAATTAAAACTTCACTTTGGTTTGTCAGGAAGGGCTTTGAACTTCATCTAGCGAAGTGACGAGTGGAGGAGTAGAGGAGGAGTGCAGGAAGGGTCATCCACATGGACAGATTAAAAGACAGGCAGCTCGGCTTGAGATTCATCAGCATCTCCGCTGGGGACCTCACTGGGTCATCTGTCTGATGGGAGTAGGGAACTGGGCTGCTTCTTGAAGAGGCCTGCTTTGCTAGCAGTTTATCACAAAATGAAAGGGATTCAATTGTCTGGTTGTGATCCTGACGCAGAAGTATCCCTTACCACACACGCACACATGTTGTTATGTGCCTTCATGTCAACTCAAGCTTGTGGCAACTTTCTCTCAAGCTTCTGATTCCTTCAGAAGAAGTTTGCCATTGCCTTCCCCGAAGGCTGAGAGGGTGTGATGTGACCAGGATCACCCATGGCTGAGTGGGAATTTAAGAATCTTTACCCAACACACACACCACTAGACCACACTGCTTCTCCTCCCCTCTCTATCTATATCTTTGCATGTATATTGAAAGTCCTACAACGGCTGGCATCATGATGTGAAGTCTAAGCTCCACTGGTCAATATCCCTACTTTGTTCAGATTTTTATGGAGCATTCAAATGACATAGTCCAGAATCTTGATGGTGACGTACACAAGCATAATTGCACAGTTATGTCTATGTAATTCCTTTTTCAGTTGCTGTGGACAGAGGTCTTCTCACCAAAAAAAAAAAGAAGGTAGGTGGACTACTTCAATCCACTGCTGTTTCCCCAAAATTTTCTGAAGGGGATTAAAAATGGATTCATCAGAAAAATGGCCTTAGAACTTCCAGGAGTCCTTCATCCAGATACCTGCAAGATCTAGATCACTCTCCTTGGCAGTGAGTATCAAGTACCAAGAGCCTCTGACCTGCCGCTACAGTAATTGGGGCTTTATTGAAATAGCAGCCATCCCAGAAGTATGGCGAGATTAACTGAGGGCAAATTTTGTCCTCCCTTGAATTAGACGGGGCTTTGGCTTCTGCCTTATATTCATCTTGTTTCCTCTTTCTGCTCTATTGTTTGCTCTGCAAACGAAGATCACACCTTGCAACCTCTTTGAAGAATAATGGCTACTCTCAAACACCTCTCTTTTCTTTTTTCTATTCCTTTTCTTTTTTTGGGTAAAAACCATGAATTGTCTTTTCAGGCTGCCTTCCTGACTGCTTCTTCTTCTGTCTCATCTTCGGGAATAAGTGCTTTTCAATTCACGCTCATGTAGCAACATCATTCTTCAAAAAACACCCTCTCCTCCGAAAGCAGGGAATACATTGCTATAAGTGCCACTGAAGAGTTTTGTTGTTGCTGTTGCTGCTGTGTTGTGTTGTTGTTATTGCTTCCTTAAATAAATGCCTCAGTTTCCCAGCCTATCAGGTATTACCAACTGGAGCTTCGGTACAATCAGAGATTCAGGTCCTAGATAAAATGACACATTCCAAGTTCTGTTACTTTTTGTACTTCTGTTGTCAAGACCCTATCTGTGGCCGTTTCGTTCAGATCTATCACTACTGGACCTGACTTGTTCTCTTTTCCCACGGGTACTGAATCTCAGTTTCTAGGCCTTGGTATTTCATAATCTTTGCTTTCTGCTTTCAGTTCATGGTGTAGCCAGCATGTTATAATCCTTTAGATGCTGGACTAGAGGTCTGGAGACCAGGATTTGAATCCCCATTCCACTACAGAAACCAACTGGGTGACCTTGGACAACCCACACTCTCTCAGCCTCAGAGGAAGGCAATGAAAAACCTCCAGTGAAGAAATCTTGCCAAGAAAATCCCATGACAGGTTCATCTTTGACTCACCACAAATTGGAAACAACTTGAAGGCCCAGGAAAACAACAAACCCCAGAGGCTGCCACATCAATAATCCAGGTTATGTTAAAAATGATCACTATTACCAACACTACCATTGGGAAATGAACTTTTGGAATATCATCATTCTTATCCAAGGATTCTAGGTCTGTCATTCTCAACCTGGTGCCCTCCTGATCATTCCCAGTAGCATCCCAAGAGCTGTGGAAGTCTGCTCCACAGGACAGGCTTCAGTTGAGTTTCTCATTGGACCTCTGTCACTTGGTTGAATGCAGCACTAGAACAACTCCCAAGAACATCCTCATGTCTCTTCCAATAATGATAAGATCTCCAGATCACCCCAAAATCTTACACACCCAAAGTGATAAAAAAAAAAAAAAAAGACCATGATCACATAAATGAATGAGTGGATGGATGGGTGGATACCACCACCATTTTTCCATGGTTGCCATAACTTCACAGGGCTCAACGCAGCAAGAGGGCAGCAGCTTCAGCAACATGGAGAGCTTCCAACACAACCTGATCTACCAAAGCCCAGAGATAGATGGAGATCTTATGAGTCCCTCCATCCAGATCATCCCTTCTTAAAGGATTAACATCTTGATGTGGAAGATGAGCACATCTTTTTCTGTCTATTGTGCGATGTTGCTATTCATCCTGTTCACGTAAGAACAAAAACCAGGAGAGGCCCCATCAACTGTGGAGTCATACATGGCCTCTCCCACAGGTTGCCCTTTTTCTGGGGGGGGGGACAAATTGTCTTACGTTTTAACTAAGTATACTTAACAAAGTAGTGTTTCCTGCACGCCTCTCCTGCTATTTTACTGGGCATCAGCCACTGTGAGCAACAGAGGGCTGTTCTCCTGTTGTTTGGGACACAGCAGACTAATGTTCCCACCCCATTTCCTTCAGTGAAGTCTGGTGTGACAATCAGAAGCAGGATCCCTGCCACAAATTCTCCTGTTACTGGAGATCATTGGCAGGAGAGGGGTGGAAACAGTCTGCTGCACTCTGATCAACAGGAGAACAGACCTCCATTGCTCACAGTGGCTGAGGCCCCATAAAGAAGGAATCAGGGAAGCCTTTGACTTTACAGGAATCAGGGACTTTTACAATAGTACCATGATTGTAAAGACAAGGCTTTTCCAAATACAAATCACTCGCAGATGTTATGCTTTCATAACTGCAATAAGGAATTCCACCCTATAGTTGTAATTCTTGTCATTGTAAGTATTATTGACTCTTTTTTGCAAGAGTTTCCAAGTTCTGTCATTATAACCATTTGCTTCCACACCCCAAAGGGAAGGCAAAGAAGATGGACTGTAGTCCTCCTCTTGGGTTGTGAGGTGATGCTCCCCACTCTCTGCTACCCAAGTTTCTGAGGAGGCACCACAATTCATCAGTGAGAGGCAAGTGCTATCAGCCCCAAGGCAGACCTCTCTGCCTGAGCAATGTCCTTTCGATGGGCTCCATTATTAATGCAGAAAGCCTGTTCAAGGAAGCCACCCTCAGTGACAACTCCTCACTTCCAGGCATGTTTATCTCTTCCTCCAAGTCCTTGGGAAAGAAGGATAAAGGGGCAGAGGGAATCCATTTTCCACTGACACCGAGAGCAATACCCATTAAAAGAATGTGCCCCCACCTTCCCTTTGGAGAATGTGGTTGATAAAGAAGTCGCAAGCTTTCACTCTGCATCAGGGGGAAAGGCAGGTGTGCTTTTAAGATATGAAGAGACTAGGCATAGATAATACATTTTAAAGAATAGCACTCCCCTCAAAAAAAAAAAGAATGATAAATTGTGATTTATATCCAGTTGTGCATGGAAAATGATTGCACAAAATGCTTTACTGTTAGCTAGTACAAATTGATCAAGAATGTAACCCTTGTAAATCATCATTGCTGGATCTCTGCCAATGGGCCACGAGGTGAAACTCAATTCATTAGGTGCCATGCAAAGCCTTTTAGAGTCATATAAATTATGTGATTCAACTGGATTCAACTTCCATTTATTCAACTGGAAATGTGCTTTCCATATCTCCACCCTGAGAACCCTTAGGATGGAACCACCATGTAGTAGCATTTGCTCTCTGAACATTTTTTAGGGATGGGAAAATCTGTTTATTTCACTTTCTCCTATACTCAGCTTTTGTAATGTTTTAGGTCCATGCTATCTGAAAGACCATGTCTCCTGATAGGACCTAGCCCAAGTTTTAAGATCTTTGAAGGACAGGTTTCTCTTGGTCCTACCAGCATCAGAGGCACATTCAGATGTGAAAGAGACCCTTCTTAGTGGCTGCTTCCAGGCTACGGAAATCCCTTCTATGGGAGGATGAGTTATCCCTCTCTCTGTTCTCTTTCAGTTGGCAGGCTTAGTATTTAGGGAAACCTTTAATTTTTAATCAAAAGCACCGTAGTCCCCTAATACGTTGGACCATTAAATAAATAGATAGACAGCTGTGTACTATACGGAAATAATAACACTATGAATGCAGCATCTAATACAATATAGTTACTGGAAATATTAATTAACACAAATTATATTAAATTGTAAGAATCGATAAACACTTCTGAATTAATTATGGAAATAAACTACATGTTGTTCAATAACCTATTATGCAGAGATATGATACACAATTTTATTTATACCGCAAACCATCTAAAACTTTCAAGTGGGTTATACCAATACACTACATACAATTCAAACAACCAATAATGAACAAGCCAATAACTCATAGGATTCTAGTGGGTGGTGATAAACTTGACAGGCAGTTCTATGTACCAGAAGTAAATAACTCATTAAAATGTTAGATTCTTATGAAAAGATGCTGGAGCAAAAGTCAGGCTCTCAAGTGTTGTGGCAATGATGATGGATTGGCAATTAAATTTTCATGCCAAATTGCAACGTCAGAAGATTGGTGCAATAGTTGTATTCTACAATTGTGATCATTTTTAATCACTTGGCAGAAGGGTGTTGTAAATGTTGCTGTGGGATTTGAGGGGGCTGAGATTCAGTACCTTGGATAGCTTCTTTAAAGTTCACACTAAAATACAGAATGGACTCACTGTCCCACTGACATGGCCCCCCTCACTGAAATGTGATGCAGGGCTGTAAATGTGCTTTCCATAGGAGAAATCAATGGCCTCTACTTGTCATATGTGTGTGTGTGTGTATGACAAGTAGAGGCCATTGGTTTCTCCTATATATATGAGACAAGTAGTTTTAAATTAATGCTGGTCTTAAAAGGATAGTTTATTTAGCTGCCTTCAGAAACTACTATTATGAACAGGTTTTATTTGCAAGTTTCTCCAGCTTTGCTTCTCCAGCTCAAGCACTTCTTTTCTGATGGACCCTTTCCTTTCAGTAGCTCCTATCTGGCTATGTAGCCCTATGAAAACCTGCCTCCAGTCCTCCTCCACCTCCATCAGTTGCTACCTGGTCAGCTAAGAACAGATCACAGTCGATTTCTCAGGCCCACAAACCCTCTCCCAGTGCCCCCCACACACCCAGGATGGGCAGAAAGGAAGCATAGGGCTAGCATGCCAATCTACCCTCTTTCTCCCTCCTTTCCCTGACCTGGTTTGGATCCTGGTTGCCCACAATCCCCACCATGGTTCAGCTCCCTTCCCACAGATACACATACACACACACACAAACATTTTGATGTTTTCAGTTTTTCTACTTTTGCAGGGGTCCTACATCCTTAAACCTAGTGAATGTGGAGGGCTGACTGCAGATACAGATTTGGAAACAATAATTTTCATTTAAACACAAGTATATATCTCACCCTACTGAGATATACTGACAGTGATGTGTTTAAGTCTTTTGCTCCAAGTCTCAAGTCAAGTCTCAAGTCTCTACCTTCAAGTCTCAAGTCCTTGCAAGATACTTTCAAGTCTTGAGTGAAGTCTCAAGTCTGGAAGCCAACTTCATACCCCAACCTATATTCCAGAATTTCTGGACAGAGTCAAATAAAGTCAGTTTTAACCATTTAAATAGAGTTGACCCTCCACATTTGTGATTTTGCCATCTGTAGCTGCAGAAGTGGGAACTCACTTCCCATCTGCAGATCTGGAGGCTTTTTCAGAAGTGGGGAATAAGATCTTTCTTATTCCCCATTACTGAAGCTTGAAGAGGTTTAGAAGGAAGAATCCTTACTCCTCAAGACCACTGCCTACCGCATTTTCTGTTCCCCTCTGAGATACGCACCCTGTGCTCTGGGCATGAGTCTTGCCTTCTGCTCTTAGGAAAAGTTTTAGAAGGCTCCTCCTATACGTAGCAGGGACAGACTGCTGAGCAGACTTCAACCTCACCTCAAGTTTTTGCCTAGCCCCTTTGCTGTTCCCTCTGAGAAACGTGTCCACACTTTGGGCTTGAGACAGATTGTCTTGTGACCGGTAAGATTTCTGGATGATGTGTTATGTTACTGAACCAAGGGCAGCAAGCCAGTCACTAAAAATATGCAAGTCTCAAGTCGAGTCGAGTCAGTGTGTCAAATTTGTTGAGTCAAGTCCCAGTCGAGTCACTGAAGTGACTTAAGTCTGACTTGAGTCCAAGTCTATCAACTCAAGTCTACATCAATGGCACGTGACGTGTGTCCCCTCAGCCTGCTGTTCAGCTGTTAAACATGGACAGACAACTTCCAGGTCCTTTCCTCAAATACTGGCCACAAATACAACCTTCTTCTCAAATACAACTACAAGTACAACCTTCCTTTCAAGCACGAACACAATCCTTCATCCGGCTTTTGGCTGCTGCATTCTCCGACTGTCTTTCTCTCTCAGGGTCTTGATTTAAGGATCATCTAATTTTCTAGGAAGCTGCACAAAACCAGTTGCTCATCACTTAAAATCACTATAAAGGACAGCTCATCAAGACAATGCTGTTTTCCTAGACGATGAGAGATCCGTTTTGTCTGTGCGCTTAAAAAAAAAATCACTTTGAGAGTCAGACTCCAAGCCACCAAAAGAAGACAGACATGGCAAAATCTAATTACCCGAGCCATAAAAGCCAAAGATTATGTGTACTAAAATGCTGCAGCACTTCCTGAATTCAGCCTGATAGGAGCATAAGGAGTAGAACAAAGAGATTAAGGAAAGGATGAGATAGATTGGGGAGGAAAGCATTGCAAGCAGGTGAAAGTAAAGCAGGTCGTGTATTTCCTTGATCATCTGAGAATGTTAAGATCACAGGTCAGGAGAAAATAAAGGAAGTGAAGATTGTCTTTAGAGCAGGAGTGGGTAAAGTGCAGCCCATTTGTGGCTGCCAGAGTTGAAAACAATCAAAATTTCCATTCAAAATTTGAAACTTTCAAATTCCAGAAAATTTGCCCCAAAAAGCCCTTTACGGACGTGAGCTGTTGTTGTGTGCCTCTGAGTCATTTCCAACTCATGGTGACCCCAGAGATAACCTGTTATGGGGTTTTCTTGGCCAGGTTGAAGATTTTCCATTGTCTCCCCCAAGGCTAAGAAAGTGTGACTTTCCCAAGGTTACCCAGTGGGTTTCCATGGCCCGAGGGAGCATTTGAACCTTGACCTTCTGGAGTTCTAGTCCAACATTCAAACCACTACACTGTGCTGGTAGGGGCAGGGGGCATTTTGCCACATATTTGGCCTTTCTGTACATTTTTTAGGCACAGAAAAGCCTTCTGTTAGAACAAAGAGCAACTGGAAATGGTCCTTGTTAGAGATGTAAGCCCTGTCTTAGAAGCAATCTACTGTCTTCCAAGGATCCTTTTGCCTAATCGGTAAGGATTCGAAGAACTGAAGTCAAAAGACTGCATTGTTTCACATCATTCAGAAATACTTAGGCATTCAGAGTTGATTTTTACATGTATAACAGTTACGTTATTTTATTCCCTTCTCCTTATTTCATGGCGTGCCCACAATAATTCCCCACAGCTGCCACCAATCTGTTTGGTTGTTCCCGTTCTTCTTTGCCATTCATTTTCTTTCCTATCCAGCCTGCCAGCAAATGTCTTGAAATAAAATTAAATCTACTGTATCTCAAGTTTGTGTAATCAGATCATTAAAATGCATGGCTAATGTGTGCAAATCTGAACTTAACTCGTTACCATAATCATGCTTCATAATTATTAAATAAACAAGCACTAAAAAATTTGGAAATCCAATAAATATGCTATTCCAGGTCAGGAGCAGGACTTTTCTACAATATTTTCTGTTAAAAAAAACATACCAGAATCCTACATCACCTTTTATTGAATGTAATTTTATGTATACTTTGCTCAGTAGCGGAGGGGCTAAGAGCCTCTGTTAGTGAATTACAAAGATATATATCAGGACACTAGCAAGAGTGCCCAACGTGTGTTGAGATTGATGCGCATCAGTGCATGATGTCCATCAGTGCGCAATGCGCGTTGGGCATTTTGCAAGCTCTGCCACCTAATAATGTAACAGAAACTCTCTACTGGATGCAGATGTTATGAAACTTAGCCAATTCTAATTCTCATATCTTTAAGTCTTCTTATGAAGATGTAACTCCCCTTCACGATTCTGGCCACAGGGTTTCTAATTATGCAAAAGATTGTGAAGTTATGAGACTGAATTGAAAGCCATACCAACTGAGATGGTAAGAACCAGGGACAATTTTGGATTCTGTTATTAGTTGATTAAATTTGTTGTTGCTGCTGTGCACCTTCAAGTCATTTCTGACTTATGGTGACCCTGATGGAAACTTATCACTGGGTTTTTGGGGGGCTGAGAGTGTGTTACACATCCAAAGTCACCCAGTGGGTTCCCATGGCTGAGTGGGGAATCAAATCTTGGTCTTCAGCATCATAGTCCAATGGTCTTTTCCTACCACACCTTTTAGGAACATTATCACCTTCTCCCATTGTTTCTTAAACTCATTCAAATACTCTTCTTTAATTAACCTCATCAGTTTGTCCATCTCAGCCATGTCCAACAGCTTCATCATAAATTGATATCCTATTGTTGATCTAATGAACCAAACGCATGGTGCATGTCTCCTCCCTTCCCCAAGTCATTCTCATAATAACCCTGTGAAGCAGTATTGTGTTTTAATTTTAGTTCATGCTCATGTTTAAAACAGTCAGGTGGTGTTTACATCCTTTCATGTTAAAATAAATAAATAAATAAATATACAAAAAAAAAACCTCATTTTTTTTTAAAAAGTCATCACATTAAAACCATTTCATTTTTTAAAAAAAATATATAAATTGTTCAAGGGCACGAAAAAGTTAAGAACAGAACATGCACATCTCGTAAAAACGGGTCCCTGGAAGCAGTTACTCATTAAAACTCATTTTGTTCGGTCAATTGTTTATTTACAGTCATTGACCGAATTGAAGTGCATAAAAAGTTACCATAAAATAACAACAAAATACCAATAGACAATTACAGTTACTGGTAAAATTCACATCATGTGCAACCACTTTGGACACAAGTGCATCAACTGGACTCCATCTATAATGAAAGTCCAAAGACAAAATCCAAGATATGCAAAATCTTATAAATCAAGTAAATCAAATAACAGCCAAATTATATATGTTCCTGCGTTATTTATCTCTGGGTAATAATGGCAGAAGCCCAAAACCTAGCCACCTTCTCTGTGATTTGTGAATCTAAATCTGCAAGCAGGAGAGATAAATAAAATCTTTCTGATCTCTCTGGGAACTTTTGTAAAATCGGAGCTATTAAAATAGAACGAGCACCTTGGTAAAATGGACAATACAGTAAAACATGGTTAAGAGATTCTACTGAATCATTTGAGCATGGGCAAGTACACTTCTCATACGGAATCTTTTCATACTTGCCTTCCAAAATGGCAGTTGGAAGCACATTTAAAAACTCATTTTGTTTGAACGGAAAGGTCTTAACCTCCAAGGGGAAGGAGAGCAGGAGGGGGACCAGCCTAACCTCTCATGGAAAGGAATTTCCAGAGGATGGGAGCAGCCACTAAAGGAAGCTCTTTCCCATGTCCTTACTAGATGGTCCTGTGATGGGACTGAGATAATGTCCTTCTCTAAGGATCTTAAGATGGCAGGTTCGTATGGGGAGATGTGGTCTTTCAGATAGGCTGAACCCAAGCCATATAGGGCTTTATAGGTCATGACCAACACTTTGAACTATGCACTGCTAAATCCCATTGATTTCACCAGAGAGCTTTAGCCCTGTGCTTAACTTTCATGACAGTGCAATCCATGCAACAGAGTTACTATCTGGATGTACCCTACAAAGAAAGAAAACAAAAAGGAGATATCTGTAGGGCCATCAGCTGTAGCCAGCTCATCAGTTTATGGGACTTCAGCTATCTTTGAATGGATTATCTGCCTTTGATGAGATGAATTGATTAAACCATTAATTCTACTGATATTAGTTTTGCCAAAACTCAAAGAAGGTGCCCTTGGAGACAATATCTCCTTATTCCATTAGTTGCAAAAAAAGCTAAAGTTTCAGATTCTCTGATAGTTTTGGATATCCACCAAGAGCAGAAGTCAGCTGAAAGATTTTCCCCAACCCCATCAAACTGGAAACAAGCATCATTAGGGCTTGCAAAATAGCAGGTTTTGAAAAAGACACAGCTTGTGTCCTTGCTATCTGTCCCATCAATTAACTGGAGGGCAGACGTCTCTCTGCAATTGAAACTTCAATTTCCAACTAATGCTTCAGTTGATTAATCACACCAATTAATCAATTAAAGATTGCAACCCTATTTATCTTTGAATCCAAAGGGCAAGGAACTTCAAAAATCTTACCAAGCTAGTCTATTCAGTGGGACTATTTCAGTACAGTCTTACCCAGACTTTGTTTATATGGCCAGGGAATCCTTGGGGTTTGGCTACCACATTCCCTTAATTATTCTGAGAATTCCTACAGAATGAAAATTGTTAATGACCGAAGACTTTCAGACAAGCAAATAATCACTTTGCAACATTAACTTCTCAAGGATACAATCCAACATCCCCTCAATGTAGCATGAATAACGTGTGGAAATGCACTTTGCCCATGCTAAGCAACCCCTGTACCAAAAATAGGAGCACAGAGCAATGCATGTTAATGATAGGATGCTGTGGTGCAATAAGCAAAGTGCAATTTCAATGTGCAGTGCACAATCACAATGTGAAATACACAATGTGCAACTGCAACGTGCAATTTTGCTGTACATGCAGCTCTGTTTCCACTGTGGACAGCAGAAAAGGTCCATTGTTCTATGGAAAATAATTCAGCTCTCACACATAGCCTTACTGGTACATGTGTCTGTCACTACATGAATGACTGCTGTAATGTGACAATGGATATGGGAAAAAATGTGTTATTTCTTTATTTACTACTCTGCTTTTGTGCCAAACAAAATGTAGCATGCATTCAAATTTCACTGCACTCACTAAGTAGTACAAAGGTGGGCCAGAAACAAGAAACCTGATAACACCAGGGTTCATAGACTCATCCACGATCTTGGCAAGTTTAGTTGACTGTGACGAAGTAATATCTGGTTTGTTATTCATTTCTTTGAAGCTCTGCCTGTAACGGTGACAGAAAAGGGACTCATACTTACTGAGAAACTCATTTTTAACTCCATTCAGTATGACTCCTGAATGAGATGTGATGTTAAATGTGTCTTTAACTGGCCAGAGTGGTTAAGTTGTGATGCTTTTTTTGGGTGGGGGGAGTGGAGTGCAGTGGTAACTATTGGGACTAAAAGTGGTAGAAAGGGAGAATTTAACTCTTTTTTTTTCTTCTGCACTCATCCTAAGGAAAAAAACCCGAAATTACCTTTTGCAGTAGCACCAGTGCAAATATTAGGTTCAAAGAAACTGTTTGTTTGTTTGTTTGTTTAATTTATATCCTGTCTTTCTCCCAATATGGGACCCAAAGCAGCTTGCAATTCTAGTTAAAATAGCTGAAACAATAGTTGCAAAAGTACAAAAGTTTTAAAAGCATTAAACAGTACTAATTTCAAACAATTAGAAACACGATCAACACAGATTGCACATAAAAATACAGCACACCCATTGAAGCTCCTTCAGTAACCTTTAAAGTCCTGTTTAAATGGGGCAAAAAGTTTTTGCTTCCTGCAAAAACAGAGCAGAGAAGGCTGTAGCTCAGCCTCCCTTGGGAAAGATCTCCCTAGCCTAGGAGCAACCATCAAGAAGGCTGTGTCTCATGTCCAGCCTAGATGTTCCTGTAATAGTTCTGGGATGGAAACAAAGCCTTCTCCTAAAAAAATCTAAGATTCAGAGGAGCTCGTATGGATACGTATCATTAATACTTTTCCTGATTCGTTATTGTGATCCTACCTGGGGCAATTTTGTTTGGACATTTTGTCAGTTGGTTTGGAATTTCTCCCAGAACATCTGTCACCATTGGATTGATGGATGCTGATGGTCATGGTGATGATAGATGGAATGTAAGGGTAAGAAGGGATCCTTAAAAATAAATTTAATTATTGCCACCATACAAATATCTTTCCCCCCTCCATCAGCTATTTGCTTTCGGAGGGGAATTGATTTGGGTCCTCTAAGAGCAGGGATTTTACTTTAAAAAATTGTGTGAAAGAAAACTAAATTCCCGATGCTCCAGTGATATGGTCCTAATCCAATTTGCTCCCATCTCATCCCACCAGTAGCTGTTAGCTCTCTTAAAATATGGAAGATCTTTTCTATGACCTACTTTCATTTCATTTGGCCTTGTACTTTGTATAAACCCATTGAAGGGAGTTCAGGGGTTGTTGCTACAGGATAATTGAACGAGGAACAAGCCTCTTGGTGCCTTCTGAAGTTGCTTGTTTCCTTTGGAGAGCAAAACAAAAGCTGTATTAAACATTTATTGTTGAGGAGCTGAAGGCTGTTTTCATTGCTGCTCCATTTCAGAAATCCTCTTGCATCAACTAGGTCTGACTTGTCAGGTCTGCTAACATAAGAGAGCGAACTACAAAAGGGCTCACAAATTAGATCCAAGGCAGGATGGACATCAGCATGTGGGTGAACTGAAGCCCTAAGGGCTGAGCACCAAATTCCCAGAGCATGCAACAGATGCCTTTTCTGCACCTTACCTTCTTCCGGCACTGGGGTGCAGGGATTGCGAGAGCAGCCGCCGGCGACCAGAGCTCAATTTCCCACTCGTCCATGGAAAGCACTTTGTGCCCTTGGCACATCACACACTCTCAGCCCCCAGAAAACCCTATGAGAGGTTTGCCTCACATTTGCCATAAGTCAGAAACTGCTTGAAGGTGCACAACAACAATAAATGTCACCAGCATGAACCAGCATAGTGTGATAGTTTGAATTTTGGACTAAAACGGCAGGAGACCAGGGTCTGAATCCCCAAAGTGGGTGACCTTTGGCAAGTCTCACACTCTCAGCCTAAGAGGAAAGCAATGGCAAACCTCCTCTGAAGAAATCTTGCCACCAAAAATCCTATGGGTCACCATACATTGGAATTGGCCTGAAGGCACATAACAATTTCACAGATAAGCCATACCATGGCTGCAGTTTTGAGAAACAAGCACGTATTGGTGACAATGGAAACGCATTTCCTCTTCATACACAGAAGTGGGAATCGCTATGGCTCATGGCAGTCTAGTTCTTTTCTTTTTAAGTAACAATATTTATCTATTTTGGTCACTTCTGAACAAGTAGAAAGCAACATATTGTGTGTGTGTGTTTGTGTGAGTGCCTTTAAGTCACCTGTTATCCTGTGGTGACCCTATAGATTTTATAGGGTTTTCTTAGGCAAGAAACACCCAGAGATGGTTTGCCATTGCCTTCCCCTGAAACATAGCATACAGCACCAGGTATTCCTTGTGGTCTCCCATCCAAATACTAACTAGGGCTACCCCTCCTTAACTTCTAAGATCAGAGGTGAGTAGTAACTTCGGTGTATTTCGGCTCTATAAGCAACAATAATTGCAACTGTATTGGTAAGTACATATTTGGGAGACTATAATTGAATGAGGATTGTAAAGTAGCTTCCTAGGCTTTGCTACTGTGAGATGCAAACCTCTAATATGTAAGCTGTAGCAGTTTCAGAAACTCTGGATAATCTGCAGTTGAATGGTTTGTGGTTGCTAGGTTTCATATCAAAACATCTGAGGCCAGTGGCTGACCTGGTTATATTGTGTTTCCAGTCAAAAGGATAATCATTTCAAATGCAACTGGAAGAAGGCCCAGTATAATAGCAGTGGTCCCCCTTTTCACACTGTTTGGAGAAAGTGAAAGATTACCCACACAATATCCAAGAGACTAGCGCCTGTCTGTAATCACTTCCACATTAACTAAGAAGCTGGAAGATTGATGAGGTACTTTAAGGTCAATTGGTTTCCTTCTTCTCCTTCCCCAGTCTTTTCTTAAATTGCCCATTCCTTTAATCAACCTAGTTTGTTTTAAATAAGAGACTGGTAAGAGAGATGTGAATCACAGAATGGCTCAGACAATTTGCTCGCTTTGAAAAGCTGACTTAGGGCAGGGGAGAGAAAGATCGGTGTGCCAAAGGCAAGCCACGCTACCCATCCACAGAATTCACTGAAGCTGAAGCAAATAAAACACCCTGAGTTTAAGGCAACATACAGTAGTTAATTAAACAAAGAACAAACCCACCCTTTGAACTTTGTTGTTGTTCTTTGTTGTCGAGTGAGCCTTGACTTAGGCCAATTCCACACTAGACTGTTATAATGCTATTATTCTATTTCCAACGTCCTATGGAATTGTGGGGTTTGCAGTTTGGGGAGAGGCATTGAGAATTCTCAGCCAGAGAGCTCTTTGGCCTCAGGAAACTACAAACCCCAGAATTCCACAGGGTGTTGAAAGTGGAATAACACTATAACACTGTAGTATGGAAATGGCCTTACAGTAACCCTATAACGAAAGACTCCCCAGGCTCCGGTTATTAACAGCCTTGCTTAAGTCTTGCACATTCAGGGCCACGACTTTCTGTATTGAATGATCTGTAAAAAAGATCTTCCATTCCTACTTTTTTGGTGGTGTTATTTGCATTTCAGGTCAACTGTGCAGGAGGGGAGATTCCACCTGAACCTCAGGAAGAATTTCCTGACGGTCAGGGCTGTCCGGCAGTGGAATGTGCTGCCACGGAGTGTGGTGGAGTCTCCTTCGTTGGAGGTTTTTAAGCGGAGGCTGGATGGCCACTTGTCGGGAGTGTTTTGAGGGTTTTCCTGCATGGCAGAGGGTTGGACTGGATGGCCCTTGTGGTCTCTTCCTACTCTACATTTCTATGATTCTATGATTATGGCCATCCTATGAATAAGAGCTCCAGTCATCAACTGCTTCTGCTCAGGTCTTGCAAACTCAACACTGTGGCTTCCTTAATTGAGACTATCCAACCGCAGTCTTCTTTTTTTCCTCACTACTTTGCATTTTGCCAAGCATTGTTCTCTTTTCCAGTGAATCACGTCATCTCAAGGTATGTCCAAAGTAGAACAGCTTAGTCATCTTCACTTCTAGTGAAATTCCAGGCTTGATTGGCTCTAAGACACATTCATTTGTCTTTTTAGCAGTGCATGGTATCTGTAGAACTCCTCTCTAGCACCACATTTCTAATGACAACTGTCTTCATTTCCAGCTTTCACAACCAGAGATAGAAATCCATTGCTCCTGCCTTCAACTTTGCCAAGAGTTGTCATCTTTTTCTCATGAGTCATGTCATCAGTTGGTGTGTCCAAAGTATACCTTCAGTTATGTTATTTGAGTTAACAATCTATAAAACAAATGTCCTTGTCTCCACCTAGCAGGAGCTGGACGCTCCCTTGTCAGTGAGGCAATGATTCCACTCCAGGTTTTAGTTCAGACATTAAAGGAGCTATCCAATGTCTACAGCCCTATCCCTGAAATCCATTCAGAACCATGGGTAGATCCCTTAGAGCTATCCAAGACTTGGAGTGGACTCACCCACCCCTGACATGAAAGCCACCAACCAGCATTGTCTCCACTGCCAAATTGCATTGCAAATTTGGGAGGGAAAGGAGGAAGAACTGTGGAAATGAAAGGAAAAAGGGAAAAGAAAATGGCTGCAGATGTTTTGGATATCAACTCCCAGCTTGGCCAACAGGCAAAAATTCTGAGAGCAGAAGGTCAAAACACCTGCAGATGGTTGGGAACCACTGGCTTAGTAGATGATAGCATATGCAAGAATCCAAACAGAAGTAACAAAACAGTACCATAAGTTGTCCAGAAAAGGTGGACAAAGAGAGTCTGAAGGCATAGACATGAAACAGAAGAGCTCATTCATGGTTTAAGCAAGGGAAGGTGTGATAGATGCTCTCTAGCCAGGCTGGCCCTGCAGGTACAGGGTCAAGGAGTCGGATTCAGGTTTCTTGAGGAGTCATGGTAACACCCCAAGGGTCATAAATCCAATAAACACACTTTTGCAAGCTGAGTTTTCAAAGGAATGACTGAAGTTGTACTCAGCAAGATAGCAAGCTGTTGAGACTTCCTCATATAAGAAGCATGTTCATCCAATGCCCAGATCCCAGGTGGTATTTAGGGTGAATGTTCCGCAGCTATGCTCCTCCTGATGCAGCCTCTCACTGGGTAGGGATCATAAATGCATTACAGTCATGAGTAGTTAATTCTGGGTTATGTATTCGTAACTATAGATTTATGGATGATTCTAGCCTACCCGTGTATTGCTTCACTCAGTTCAAAATAGTTTTGCAGTTTTTCTTTGGTGGAATGGCTTGTGCACTCTCTGCCTGGGGTATAATACAACCCTTTGTGTCTGGAAAGTCTTCCTGCTCTAAAATGGGCATTTGCAACTGTTTGTTGTTGTTATTGTTCACTGGCTTGGAAATCTGGCTTTGCCTTGAGCATGTTGGGAGTCTTTTTCAGTGCTACAACGGGTGCTTAACAACACTTTTTTGTCTTTTTTACACATTCCCTTGGAGCCTTGAGTGTGCATCGGGTGTCTGGGGGACCCCTTTCATACTGTACAGTTATAGAACCATGACTCCATTTTAACTTTTGTGGTTGCATCTTATAGACACCTGGGTTTTGTAGTCTGGTGAGGCACTAGAGGTCTCTAGCTGAGAATTACAAATGCCATAAACTGCTAATTCCCAAATTCTACAGGATGGAACCATGGCAGTTAAAGTGGAATCACAGTGCTATGTTGGTGTAGGGTGAAAAGGGACCCATGTCTGGCAACTTTCCATACTGAAAATGGTCTTTGCAATTCTTTTTCATCTGCATTTTGTTGCAAATTTAACATGGCAGGCATCTTCTAAGTGGTTCTTTCATGCTGTGAAGTTGTAGTGCTATGATTCCATTTTAACTGCTATGGCAATGTCTGGAATCCGGAATCTGGAGTTTAAAATGGAGTTGAAGGATTTGAAGTTATATAGATTTCTCAGCCAGAGATCTCCCCTAGTGCCTCATCGAACTACAGATCAGTGTTGACTCACCAGTCAACAATTGATTCCTCAGATCTATTCTTAACCCTTCAAAGACTAACCAATCGAACCCAGGCCAAGATTTCAGAAGTTGTTGTTGGCAAAGGAGCTTAGAAAAAAGATGAAAAAAAACAAGGTGCAATGAAATGAATCTTGCTGATTCTGATACAGCGTCTGAACAATAATGGCACGTAATGCATTTGCCAGATCCTATATATGTCTCTCCACTGCTGATCCTTTGGTCTCTTTCCCATACATTTCAAGTCTGCTTGGGTGTGCTTGTTTGTGAAGGGCTTCAGAGTGACCTCCGAGACAGGAGGACACACAGAGCGAGGAAAGCTGTTAGTAAATCAATCCTAAAGTGATTTATTTTCCAAGTGACAGATACCAAGCAGGCAGTATATATTTATCATTTGGACAAGGGCTTAATAAAGATAAATTCAAAGTCTGCAGCTTTGGAAGCTTGAGCCTTGCAAATAGTCAGATGCCAAAACATGCTGCTTTGATAATTAGCCAGCATTCATACATAATTTCAAGGGAGTGATAGCTCAGTACTGTAATTTGGATGCTGAATTTGCTGGTAAAGCAAAGGGTGACTGTACAAGGAATGACCAGGTAGAGTTAGAAGAGGAAAATCATTCCATTCTCCACCTGGATTCCAAAATGAGGAGCTCTCCTAATCTGTGCCCCCAGAATTTACAATCTAAATATTGAGTGGAGAAAAGTTAAGAGAGGAGAAGGCAAAGTGAGGCAAGCTGATCCTTGGAACACCAGTTTTTAAATAGAGAGATGCTGGGGGCTGGGGTTGATGCAAAATGCCATTATAAAATTACGTATAGACTAAGCCTTCTGAGAAACAGTCAACAAGACTACATGAACAAAAGTCCAACTTGATTACACTTGGGGCCTTTCCGCACTACAATGTTATAGTGCTATTATTCCACTTTCAATCTCCTATGGAATCCTGGGGTTTGCAGTTTAGGGGTTCGCATTTAGCATTTGCAGCCAGAGAGCTCTTTGACCTCAGTAAACTACAAACCCCAGGCTTCCACAGGATGTTGAAAGTAGAATGAGAGCACTACAACAGTGTAGTACAGAAAGGCCCTTAGTTTCTGTTTCTTTTTGAGGAATTGCACATTAGTTGATTTCTTCATATTTCAGTATGACAGAATTTTACTTTAAAATAAAACAGAGTGCAAAAAAAGGTGAGATTTCTCTATCCTTACACATAGCTCCTTTCTTGGATTTTAAAAAAGAAAGTAGGCATTTGAAAGTGCACCCTTTTTAAAAAAAATAATGTATGTGTTTAATGTAACCTGTGGCTTGATCCTGGACATGTTTCTAAAAGCGTTCTGTGAAAATCGAAGAGTTTTCAGAAATCCCGATACAGTTCAAGCGCGGTTCTCGCTGAAAGTGCCTCCTGTAACTCAGGCGCCCAAACGAGACATGCAAATGCAAGCGGCTGAGTTTACGCTCACCCTGAGTTACAGCAGCTGGGATCAGAAGCAAAGAGAATGCATTAAAGCTGATCAGGAGAAACAAAATATACCTTGCCTTATATATACTCACGCAAGCGAGACGATGAAGTGCTCGTGCCCCTCGGGAACACAAACCCAGCCTTGTCAATATGACAGAAAAGCAGGTGTTGGTTGCTTCAAAGTAACTCTTTAAACACATACAGGTTGGCTTTTTTCCCCCAGCACTTCAGAGATATGCAGATGGAGAACAAACATGGCCAACCATGCGATCAAAAAATTAGATGGACGGGGTCCTGTAGGCCAGGGATGAGCAGACTTCAACTTACAACATCTTGTTTGTTCTGCGACTTCAACCGACTCCAGCTTATGGTGATTCTTTGTTTCTGTTGTTGTGTGCCTTCAGGTTGTTTCTGGCTTACAACAACCCTACAACGAACCAACAGCACGGCTTTCTTGGTGAAAGTTCTTCAGAGATGGTTTGCCATTGCCTTCCTCTGAGGCTGAGAGAATATGACTTGCCCAGCATCAGCCAATGGGTTTCCATGGCCAAGTAGAGAATCAAACCCTGGTCTCACAAAGTCCTAGTCCAACATTCAGAACACTACATTTCCTTGGCCAGATTTATTCAGAGGGGAATTGTCCTTGCCATCCTCTTATTCTGAGAGAGCATGAATTGCCTAAGTTCACCTAGTGAGTTTCCACAGCTGAGCCAGAATTTGAAACCTTGTCTTCTAGAGTTTCAGTTGCTCGTTCAAACCACTATATCAGACTGGGTCTCCTTTACAGAATTGACTTTGTACTTATTTTTTCCCTAGAACTCCAAGATCTATCCAACAGAGCTTGGATATCTGGAAGAATCTCTCAGGAGTTTCATCCCTACCTTCTTCAAGCCCTGTATTTGGCCTTCTTATCTAACTACAAGTGCAGTGCAGGAAATCCAGAATTCATGCATCCCCAATAGACAGGAATATAGTTACTGCTTGAAGATCTTCAGTGTGTGACAACCCACAGATCCTTTAAGTAACTGGTTCTGAAAGAAGCACTTGTGATTTCTGCTTGACAGTGTGCTTCAGGAGTGGGAAACGGTGGCTCTCCAGAAGTTGGACTGAAGCTCCAGTCAGTCCTAGCCAAACTATCCAATGGTGATGGCTGCAAGTCACATCTGGAGGGCCACCTGTTCTCCATCACTTGCATGAGATTACCCCTGTTACTGTGGAAATGATCTCATCATGAAGCAATGGTGAGAACACTCCAAAACAGGTCTTTTCTGCTTTTGGTTACTACCCAGGGGCAGAGGCTGAAATGCCGGGTTGGATTAAGTACATTTTATAGTGTACTTGAGTTCACTGGAATGCTGCCTTCCCTCCAAGTCATCTTTAAAAAAAAATTAATATGAGATTTTTCAAGGATGTGCGCTACCATCACTGCCAGTTGCTCCTGCCTGGGTCTGCTGCCTTGCCTCTGGACTTGGGCCCTTTCCACTCTGTCTGGCATAGAGATGAGAGAGGAGTGGGACCACAATGATGGTGCGATCGTGGATCAAATCATTGACAGGTTTTCCCCGTCAATGACACATGATTGCACTACCATCCCAAACTTACCTATCCTGAAAAAGGGCAAAAAGCACAATGGCGGCACTTCCTGCCCTGGCGCAGCCTGGGAAAGTGGCTAGCTTCACTGAAGAAGGAAGTGGTGTGTCCATCACACTTCCTTCCACAGGGAGCTGGTCCCGTGTGGAGAGGAGTAGTGCCATCACTCTGCCAGGATCACCGCGGAAGCACAACAGGACATGGTAGGGTGCCGAAAGGGTCTTGGTCTTCTCTGAACTGGCTTCCTCAGTTGGCAAGTGGCAGTATCCATGAACCTGACCGTGCTCTTCTATTTCTTCTGTCGCTCAGCTGCAGGAGAAGGGCCATAGGATTAAGCTTGCCCAGAATAACCATATAATCCTTTCCTTATTTTTCCAAAGTATGTGTGCCAGGGAGTTGTGTGAAATTCTGTCTAGCAGATGTGCTGGGCCCTGGCAGCTGAACTCCAGCTTCAGGAAATCAGAAACTTGAAACTCCAAGTGCTGTCATTTAAAAAAATGAAGGGGGGGGGATTATTTATTTATTTATTCATTTTAAAAAAGTATTCATTAACACTATCCTTGTTCCTGTTCATCCTTGAGTTGTGTAAACACCACTCCTAGAGGTAACTTAACCTAGACCCTCTCTACTCAGCACAGCCCTCATTTTGCTAACCCTTTTAGCACATTTCCAGATTTGACAAGTGAAAAAGGGCCTCAGAGGGCTGTTTGCATTGGGTGGGGGGTATGAACAACAACAACAAAAAAGAGCCCTGAGAGTTCAAATCAAATGGCAACAAATAATCAGAGATTTTAAGAAATTGAGGGAGAGGTGAAAGAATGTATACAAACTATTGACATTCTACAAGGGTAGTTTTAACAATATTCTTTCCACTACAAGAAAGTGTTTGGAAACTCGTGTGTGTGTGTGTGTGTGTGTGTGTGTTTAAAGACTATTTGTAGTTTGGGACTTATTCTGCACAAAATTTGTATGGGTGTTTTGCCCCCCCCACACACACACACACACACTCAGCATTTTCTATACTGAAAACAGCATTTGTTGCTTCCTGTGCAGAAAATGCTGTTTTCTATGCATATACACAAAAACCCATATATAAATTCTGTACACAATAAGTCTTGACTCACCAGTCATTGGGCACTTCTGATGCACACTGGAAACTTTTGGTGCACATCAGGAATTTCTGATGCACACTAGTCACTCCTGTTGTGCACGAGGACCCCCTAGCGTGTGTCCAGATGTGTCCCAGGCATGTCTCAACGCATACTTGTGCTCATTGCACAACAGGGCCATGATCCACTGGTTGTTCCACTAGCCACTCTTGCAAATTTGATGCCCAAACATTGTACTATTATGACAGCCCCAGATGAACATGGGCATTGCAGAATGATTCAATTCTATTTCCCACGCATGGGAGTCCATTTATGAAGATATAAATCCCAGGCTCAGTTCCAGGCAATAGTAGTAAAATTAATCATGAGCTTGGCCATTTCTCACAATGGCATATCCACCGACACAACCAAAAATATGCAACAAATGTCGGAGGCTTATTACTGATTTCACCGTAAAACAGACCAATGGTGCAGTTCTACTAATTACCCATACTGTCAGACACCAGTGTAATGCCATTGTGTGGGTTTCCTTGTTATTGTTATGATCTCCCAAAAGACAAATGACTAATGAGTTTCTACTGTGAAAAAAAAAAGTCAAGAAATGTTTCCTCTGTAACAAATGGAGAGAAAAAGCAGTATGTCATACTTCACCTATCCACAAGACTAAGGACCATGAAGGAGGCTGCGGTTAGTTGGACAGGAAACAGCTGTGCCCATTTTAACAACCTCCCCTATGATTTCTTCTGAATATAAGAAGACACAATCCTATCTTAGCAAGGAAAAAAGTCCACCTAGCTCAACCTATTTTGCACACTTGTTCCCCACAGTTCCTAAACAATCCATAAAAGCAAAAAAAGAATAGAAGTCAAACTGGGCATCCACCTCTCTCACGAGAGTTTGACGGTGGTCCTAAGGAAATGACATTCGTATCATTAATCTGATCATTTGGGAGCGTGACGGAATCCAAGTCTTGCAAACGGTCATGTGCAAAGAGAAGATCTCCACATGCTGGAGGAAAATGAATATGGGCTGACAGTAGGGCAAAGAAGGTCATACATAGCTCAGAAGTGGATCATCTGCTTACCCTGGAAAGAGTGCTCTTTTTTTCATTGTAAGATGCTGTGTTTAGAGTGTGAACTGTTATTGTTTGCAACAAGCCAAAAGAAAAAGAAAGAACCAAGGCAGACTACCAGAACATCCTGATACAACCAAGCCTCAAACCAACATCCCCTCAACATGGCGTAAATACCTTTATATGGACCTACACTATTGTCATGCTTTTGCCCCAGGACCCAGACAGGTCCCTTCCCAGCAGCCACACCCCAGAAACATGAAAAGGCAGTACTTATGGCAGCCAGTGCAGGAGGTAAAGGGAGACCCCAGGCCTTGGGCAGTGCTCATATGGGAAGGGCTCGTTAATTAGGACACCGCTGTCCAAGAAGGATAAGGCTATAGAATCAGAGACCTCAACAACAGAAGGCTGCTGGAAACTACTGACACTGGGACACACAGCCTTGCATTCTCTACTTGTGTGCTTTGGACCTTGGACCTCGGACCTCGACACTTTGCTGTTATTATTGGTTTGGTTTTTGGAGTATTCCCTTTCTGGACTGTTGTTGTGTTTTACTGAGAGTTTTCTTCAGCCCCAAGGCTGTTTTTACGGAACTGCCATTATCTAGCTAATTAGGCAGCTGAGGAACCTTGGCAGGCTGCGAAGCCCAGGACAACTATGCTCCACCATACACCCCCTGCTCAACTTACTGGTAAGCCCTTGAAGCCTCGAGGGGAGTTGGCTACACTATGCTACCTTCCAGTCCCGAAACAGTGCATGCTACATATCAGATATGCAGAGAAGGAAAATCGTGTGCTATCACAGCCATATTTCACTACTTTCAGGAGTATCTTTGCAAATTACACCCCCATAGAAACCCCACTAAACATAGCTTAACAGTTGCATTCTCACTTTTTCAGTTTTATGCTCAATCTGCCCTTAATTTGTTCTTTTTTTTTCCTAGAACTAACGCTTTGTGGGTCACCTTTAGTCATTCGCAACCATAAACACGGGTCCCCAGCAGTTACAAGATTCTAAATCCATTTTACCTGCTGAACAGGACGGCAGGCATAATGTGCTCTTAAAATCCCCAGGAGTGACTGGAAAGGTTAGGAAAAGGCCCATACAAACAAATGAGTCTTCAAGCAACAGTGGAAACAACCTGCCCTGGATGCCTGCCTGAACTCACTAGGGGGATAGTTCAACATATTGGATGCCACAGTGGAGAAGGCCCTGATCAAATATGCTATTTTATGACTGGTGCAGAAGTCTGAAGGATGAAGAGAGAATCCAAATGTCCATCTAAAAAGAAGATATGAAAATAATAATTCTATTGATCTACACACCTGATAAGAAGGACTTTTGGATGCTACCCAACAAGACAGAAGGCATTCTCTCCCACCCTCTTTTTTAAGGGAAGCAATCCTACCACCTAGCTGGTGCCTTTAGAGAAGGTCAAAGATCTATCTATTCCCAGGGAACATTCTTACTCTCGACTCCATTTTCATGCCACTCCATTGGTTGATCTCTTCCAACAAGTTCTTTCTAGGACAATATTTTCATGCCAAAAAAAAGGGGGGGACTGACTAGCCAGCTGGGCAACACATTTTTCTACCATGTCATGTCTCTGCATGGTTGAGCACACGCAAGGAACATTTTCTAATTAATTAACCTGTACAGCTCTTCTTGTCCCCGGTGACATCTGTGTACATCAGTACTGGCATCAAAATTGTCTGTTAACTTCATCACAAGTATTTGCTTCTCTGGAATTTCCCAGGGGCTATATCAACACCAGCTTCCCCTAAATAAAAGGGAAAGTTGGGCATGAAGCTTATACCTGCTCAAACTGGCCCTTCCCAGCCTATCTCCCTGTGCAGACAGTAGTCAACATCATTTTTAAAAGGTTAGAGATGCTTCCAACTTGACGGAAAAAACAAAACTGGGGTGACACCCCTTCCAAATGTGCTAATGGACATGGAGAAAGAAGCTAGAAAAACTACAGGAGACACTTTGATGGCTCTGCCAAGCAGAGCTCCCCAGAGGCAGGGAAATGCCTTAAATAAATAAGCTGTCATTTTTTTTAAAGGATACCCTGGAGGGCGAAGAGACAAAAAGGCAATGACGGCTGTGCAGTTGCAGAGCAGAAACTGAAATGGCTTCATGCAGGAAAGAAAATACAGAATGGGAGCAAGGTTTGGGTGGGGGTTAGGGCAACTCTTCGATGAATCCCAAATAATATAGCTGGTTTATTGTATTGTAAAACATTAACATGGTTTCCAGACAACACAGATGAGGATATCTCAAAAGGCAGCTTTACTTCTGTTCTGCAGATGAGTCACTGATGAAAAGAAACAGACAGTGGGAGAAACTCTTCTAGCTTGCCATTTCCAATACTATCAAATATGGGAAGCAAAGGGCATCTTCCTCACCACAGTAGCTGCTTTGCTTTTCTCCATTGTTCTTCTCAAATGTCCTCCCAGAACTCATCAGGGAGAAAGCAGACCAGCTTAAAATCAATACTGAATACCAGCCTTTCATCCCATCAAGTCACTGTTGTTTGCATGGAGACCAGCTGCCTGTGACTTTTCCAATAAAATAGCCCAACTCATGGGGGCTTCTTCATGTGTTAGGGGGAAAAAAGTGGAATACTTTCCAGCCAGTGGGCCTCGCTTTTACATTTGTGCCAAAACCAACCAAGAGTCCTGTGGAAACCGCACTAGACTGTTATAGTGCTATCATTCCACTTTCAACGTCCTATGGAATCCTGGGGTTTGCAGTTTAGGGAGGGGCCCCAAAGCTCCTTCCTAAACTGCAAACCCCAGGGTTCCGTAGGCTGTTGAAAGTGGAATGATAGCGCTATAACAGTCTAGTGCAGAAATCGCATTGGAGATTAGCAGGTTTATCAAATCGTGCATTTTCATGAATAACAGCCCACTTTACCAAATGTGTGAGGTGTCACACAATTTCAGTTATATATGTACAATACACTTCGTGGTGACATCAGAGGGAAATTAAATATGAAAAGTACCAATAGCGGAGATTACTGCAGTACCCGTTCAGAAAGCAATTGCTGATAACACAAACATCTTCGCACTAGGAAAGACAATTAACACCACTAGGAAGATAAGAAGCTATTATCTAGATTCAGTCCTCTGCATGATAGCCTGTAATTTTCTAATGAATTGTGTTTCTCTGTCATTTCCCTCTGAAGTTTCATTGCTTCACAACAGCTATGTTAAAGTCAACCTCAGTATGTCCAGGGAGGCTGTAATGTTCTCTCACTGGTTTTTGGATATTGTTATTTCTGAAGTCAAATATGAATCCATTTATTCCTTTCAACTCTGGCTCTCTGTACCTTGCGTCAAATGCAGGAGGAAACTGTCAACAGAAGACAACATACACATTGGAAAATACATGCATGAATGAACCCCTGGTGATGCAAGTGACACTCAGATCTTGTAATACCAGTGACACAGCAGAGATGGGGAGAGAGTTGCCATCTGAGTTTACAGGAGATTACAAAAAAGTGATCACAAAATGACAGGCTGGTGAGCAGCAAAGTTGCTTTGCTGTGCCCAGATCCAACAGGGATCTAAGTAATTTGGGAGAATGAATATTTGCGCTTATTTTCCCCTGGTTGGTTAACTGAGGCCTTTTCCGCACTACATTGCTATAGTGCTGTTATTCCACTTTCAACCTCCTGTGGAATTCTCGGGTTTGTAGTTCACTGAGGCCAAAGAGCTCTCTGGCTGAGAATCTGAAATGCCCCACCCTAAACTGCAAATCCCAGGATTCCATAGGAGGTTGAAAGTGGAATAATAGCACTGTAAGTGTGTAGTGCGGAATTAGCAATGAGTTCTTGACTGCAAGGGAGTTGGATTAGAGGCCACTGAGGTCTTTTCCTGCCCTGTGATCTAGGAATTCCCTTTATACAGTGCAAGTTGCTGCAAAAGAAAGTTTTAAGCAGGCTTTTCCCCTCCTTTGTCATTTTACTAAAAGGTTTCCCTTTTCTGCATGCAACCACTTTGCAGTTGGAAGCATCAAGACGCAGCACCAAATTTCTTGTTTTGGAACTGCTATTCAAAGTCCACATGGTTCCAGTGATCGTGAAGTGGCCTGGATCTTATTGTTAGTCCTAATTAGAGTAGACCCATTGAACCAGTGTGATTTGCATATGTGCTAACTCCCTATTCAACAATCAGCTCAACAGGTCTACTCTAGTTGAGAGTAACCAACAAGATACCAATCAAAGGGTGCCCATTTGCACCTATACGCAACTAATCCAGTTTGACAAGATGGTGTCCAATGCACAACAGGGGTGCCCAAGGTGCATCATGGACCATAGCGCATCAGTCCCAATTCACTTTGGTGTCATTCCACATTGGTCCTTTCACAAAGTCTGCTGCATAGTTACTTACCAGCAGGCCTTTATTGGATATAGCGGTTGTGTGTCTGAACAATTCTATTTCCCACAAACACAAGTCCACTTATGAGCACACACAACACCCCAACAGAATTCCAACCATAAGCCACTCAAAAAACAAGAACAAATCAATGCCCAGCACATTATACAAGGCCTATTTGCCCTAAAAAAAGTAAATCAGTTCTCAAAGGCCTGCTGGAATAAAAAGGGGGGCTTTTATATATATAAAAAATCAATTGACATTTAATTAGTCAAGAAATAACACTAGGCTTAGGCGAATTCTTCATAGGGCAAATGACAACTTGATTTTTGTAACAGGCATCGAACACTATTAAAAATGCCTCAAGCTAAATGAATGGGGTAATTGGTTTGAATGGGTTCTTCCCTTTCTCTGAAGACATATAAAACTTAAATTACTTGGGCCCTTTTCGCGTGGCATTTGCCATGTGAAAGAGGGCCTGGAACGTCACACATTCACAATCGCACGATGCTCCAGGGGCTGGCAGGGGTCAATTGTGCACCTTTTCATTTTCGGCTGGAAGCCAAAAATGGTGCGCGATTGCACATTGCTCCCGGCTCCCACACACACTTACCTGGCGTGCAGAGCCTCTGGAGCTGGGCCGGTTGCACTTCCTGCCCCAGTGCAGCCTGGGAAGGTCCCAGGGTGTACTGCGGAAGGAAGAGGTGGAGCTCTCGAGTGAACAGGCAGCTCGTGCAGAGCTGAAGCATCAGGGAAGAGAGAGCCTCTCAGCAGAGGCTGCCCGTGTGATTCCTGCACCCCAGCACCGGAACAAGGTAAGGTTCAGAAAGGGCCTTAGAAAGGGGATACTACAAAATAAATGGCACAATGAGGCCTAGAACATTGTATAGCTCACCATCTCCAAGGTGTATAAAAGTCCCATTTGGGAACAGCTGCATTTGCCAAATATAGCTCTTCGTATCCAGAGGAAATAAAGACAGGGTAAAAGCTCTCAGTGATCCCATTAGGGGTCCTAAATGGGAGATGGCAAAACATACTTCACATGAACCAATTACCTTGAGCGGTGGTGGGTCTCCTTCTCTAGACATTTTTAAAAAGAGGTTGGACAACTACCTGCTGAGGCTGCTTTAGCTGGAGAGCCTGCACTTGACTAAGGGGTAGGGTTCAGTGATCCATGGGGCTTCTGCCAGTCCTATGGTTCTAAGGGTGAATGGTCTGTTTCAGATATAAAGCTAACCCACATTTCACTATGTCCTGGTGAATTACAGAGTATAGAGGCAGCCACTGAGAAAGCCCTATCTCTGTACCTGTGATTGTGCTGGAGAGGGGAAAGACATACCTTAAATCAACCATTACTTCTAGACTTTTTTAAAAAAAAGATTTTCAAATTCAAAGGAGAAATATATGTAAGGACATTTCCACAGTACGGTGGCATACTGGTGTCATGCCCTGCATGCCCTGCTTGACTCAGGGTCTGAAACAAAAGGTATGCTAGGGCCTGCTGTACAAAGAGAGGTTACAGTGCCAGAAACAGAACAGGGGACAGTGCCAGCTCCAACAGAGAGTCCTGCCTTTTCAGATATTGAGGAACACTTACCTAGACCCAGCTTCGCACAGCACAGACAGCAAAGAGAGAGCCAGCATTGCTCTCTCAGGATTTATAACGAGCAATAATCAATCAAGTCTCAGCTGCGCTAGGCTTGGGACCTATTTAGCTGGTATCCTTTTCCTCCAGGAATTGTCAGAACTTATCTGATCTGCTCCTTGCTGGATGTCTTGACAAATGCTCAGATGGCTTGGGCACTCCCTTGCCGTGAAACCTGCCAGATTTTGTTTATGTTGGACTTTATTTATAACTCCTTGCTTACTTCCTGGAAGTAAGTAACAAGCTGGGAGATATTCAATTTGTTTTGTTTGATTTATCAGCTGTGCCAGGACTGAGATAGGATACCTGGCATGGTGACGCAAGAGGAGCAGGACTGCGACGACACTGCTGCATGATGTCATTGCGGTTCCACATTTCTCATGTCACCAGCTGGCACAATTGAGCAGTACATCATTAATGAGAAAAGTCCATCAATGACCACTGATTGCACAAGCCGTCCATTGCAGCTGACCATGCAGAAGGGCTGTAAGCATGATCTATGCACTTCCTCCTCCACTGCAGCATGGGAAAAGGGCTGGCTGCAGCATGGAAGGAAGGGCAGTGACCCTTGCACTCCTTCGCACAGACAACCAGTTGTGTGCGAACTGGAGCGCTGGGGACATGCCTTCATCCTGGCAGAAGTGCTGCTGGGACCACAAGGGGACAGCGTGTGAGAGTGTCATCTTGGGGAAAGGGCCTAAGACACTAATAACCTTGAAACCATCTTCCATTACACTGAAGGTGAAGGGGGAGAGGCTGTGTTTATTTTGGCTTGTAACTGTGTAGCAGGCACAATTCCAGGGCAAAGCTTTCCAAGTATTCATGCTTTACAGACAGAGCATTCAGCAGACAAAGCCAAAGACTTATTAGAGAAGTTTTGATCTTTCTGAACTGTAAAACAGAGTGGCTTCTTATTAAACCAGATGTTTCCTTTTCTTACATCGCCACACACATCCCTCCTGAATCTGTTGTATAATATAGTGCTGCCATTTTATCTTATTTTTATTGTAGTGGTTTAACAGACTTAACATATATAGCAGAGGGCTACAAAAACAACTCTTTACAGACCAAAGTTAATTGTTTTTATATAGTGCTCTGCTCATGAGCTAAAGCCCTTCTGCAGCTATCTCTGGTAACCAAGTTCTTCTATCTAATGCATTTTCTTGTGGATCAGGACGAAAGGTGTTAATCCAACTATGGCCATTTCCACACTACATCATTATAGTGCTATTGTTCCACTTTTAACATCCTGTGGAATTCTGGTGTTTGTAGTTTACTGAGGCCAAAGAGCTCTCTGGTTGATAATTCTCAATACCACTCCCTAAACTGCAAACCCCATTGCACTGGCCAGATTATATTACTGAGATATTTTTTTTAAAAAAAGTTGATGTATTCTAATGATATTTTGGTGTATTTTTTATGCCTATATTTTTTCCTCTGCCTTGAGTAGCATTGGTAAAGGAAAGTTGCTTGTACATATTTAAATGAATATATGTATTGAAGAAGGAAACCAATATGAATGCTGTCACGCTTGCTGTTGTTTTTACTTTTTAGAAAAATACAAAGGCAATTTTCTCTGTTTATTTTATTCATTTAGTTATTTGTTTCAAGTATATCCCATCTTTCTCCCAGCATGGGATTCAAGCTGGTGTGCAACATTAAAAAAAAAAAAAATTAAATACAAAAATCAAAACACTATTACGTTAACTCTGATTTTAAAAAGCGCAAGTTAAAAACAACATTAGAAAGACATTTCAAACATGCTAAAATACAAACACTGCATTATTCACCACCCATTAAAAGCTCTAGCAACATACTACAAACCAAATGCCTCTGTAAAAAAAATTTAAAAACATCTTTACCTGCCAGTGGAAAGACAACAAGGAGAAGGCCAACTGGACCTCCTAGGGATGGGAGTTCCGTGGCTTTGGAGCAGCCACCAAGAAGATTTTCTCTCGTGTCCTCACCAAATGTGACTGGGATGGTGATGAGACCAGGACGAGGTGAGGTATCAGTTTTCAGCTGAAGTCACTGCAGGGGTGTGATTTCAAGGGAAGAATGAGAACATACACCCTTAGTAAGAACTCTCCACCACCCATGAAATTTTCCTTCAAACTACTAGCATGGTAGAGAGTGAGGCCATTTCCGCATTAGAGTGTTATAGCACTATGATTCCACTTTCAACATCCTATGGAATCCTGCAGTTTGCTAGCGCAGAAATGGCTTGAGACATTGAAAATCATTCACATCTTGTTTTTGTTGTTGTTGCTAACTGACATCAAGTCAACTTCAACTTAAGGTTGCCCTGCAAATGGGACACCTCCAGCTCACCCTGTCATTAACAGTCCTGCTCAGCTCTTGCAAACTTAGGGCCATGGCTTCCTTGACTGAGTCTATCCATCTGTAATTCAGTCTTCCTCTTTCCCTGCTGCCTTCTACCTTTCCAAGCATTATTGTCTTTTCTAGTGAGTCAGGTCTTCTCATGATATGGCCAAAGTATGATAGCTTCAGTTATGTCACCTTGGCTTCTAGGGAGAATTCAGGCTTGATTTGCTCTAGGACCTATTTAATTGACTTTTTAGCAGTCCAAGGTATCCTTAGAACTGTTCTCCAAATCCACATTTCAAATGAGTTGATTTTCTTCCTATCAGCTTTCTTCACTGTCCAGCTTTCACAACCAAACACAGGAACTGGAAATATGACGGCATGAAATACAATGCATTCATACCTAGAACTCTTCTATTTGTTGTGTTCACTTGGTAGCTTTGCTTGCCACTTTTCTTGGGATGTCTAAACTGTATTTCTTAATGCTCAGCTGAAGTTTTGAGTTACTACAGTGCAAGAAACTGGAAAACAAAGGGCAATTTACAGAGGGGCAGAACTCTTACTAGAGACCAATGCCCTCATTTTGCCCCCTCCCATAGTGACACCTCTGTATTCCTGTCTGATGCTGTGTTTTTATTCCCCTAATCTATAGACATGCAAGGTAATTTTTACTTGTCTTTTTAATAAGGCACAAAATGCTATAAATAAAAATCTGATCTTACATATTATCATTCAGCCTTTGGGGAATTCATGAAGTCATGAGATAAACTATAGAAAAAGAGGGAGGAAAGGCAAAACGGGAGGAATCAGGAAATAAGTTTCCATCAAGAGGTTTAGCAAGTCATGGGAGAAGCCCAAGGCCTTCATCATTTCTATTAATGTCTTGGAGAATTATAGATGCCCCCTGATGTCCAAGATGCTGACTGATTTGCTTTCATCGTCTGAAGAACAGCTGCTAATGGAGATAACTTACATAGGAGGGATGAAAATGTGGACTAAATGCCAATGGTAGGACAGCCAATGGGATGCAAGGAGCTCCAGAGATTGAAGGAAAGAAGAAGAAAAAGGACCTGACAGGAGGCGTGGTCAACCCATTGTTATGGAAATTCCTTCCACCCAGGTCTTCTGAAAATGCCACTTTCTCATCTGCTAGGCAGTATGAATGAATACATCACAAAGGCAGAAGACAGTGACACCAAGATCAAAGCAGGTGCCATTATTCTATTACAGTTATGTATATATGCATGGTAAATTATTCCATTTATTTCTTATTTACGGCAGAAAGAATAGGATTCCTTTTTTCTCACATCCTTTTCCCCCTTTCCTTTAAGAATGAGGGTAGGGAGAGAAAGAGAAGAAGAAAAGAGACAGGTTTGGTTTAACAGTGTGTGTTTCTAGCTCAGCTGAGATCCCCAAGGTTTCCTGGAGAGATTCTGAAGGAACTGGCAAGACAGTACAGGAGAAAGTAGATAACACAGAACCTGTTACAGGTAGCTGTTAGGTTTAGATAGAAAATGCCTTGGCTAGTTAAGACAGGGATGTGGCCATCAGGGGTCAATGCCCCCCAAATAAGCATTCTGTCCCCAGATGAAAATTTCCTTTGGTCCTGAATTTCTAGTGTTGTTGTTAGTTGCCTATGACTGAGGCCATTTCTGCACGAGACTGTTATAGCACTATGATTCCACTTTCAACGTCCTATGGAATCCTGGGGTTTGCAGTTTCGGGAGGGGCCGGCTGGCCCCTCCCGAAACTACAAACCCCAGGATTCCATAGGACATTGAAAGTGGAATCATAGTGCTATAACAGTCTCTTGTGGTATGTCTCTGAGTGATTCCCAAATCACTCAGTTATCAACAGCCCTCTCAGCTCTTGCAGACCTGGGACAGCCATGCCTTCCTTGATTACATTTATTCACCTGTAACGTGGTCTTCCTCTTTTCCTACTGCCTTCCACTTCACCAAGCACTATCACCTTTTCCAATGAGTCACATCTTCTCATAATAACTCCAGATTATGACAATCTCAGTTGAGTCATCTTGGTTTCTAAGGAGAGTTCAGGATTGATTGGCTCTTGGACCCATTCACTTGTTTTTTTAAACAGACTAGGGTTTCTGTAGAACTCTCCTCTGGCACCATATTTCAGAGGAACTGATTCTCTTCCTTTCTGCTTTCTGCACTTTCACAATCCTCTTTTCATAGGCCCTACCATTTTTGTAGGCCCTTATTCACTATTCCTGAAGTGCCTAGTGGATACACTCAATCAAATATATGAAGAAACATGTAGGTTTTATAAATTCTCAACCAAGCTTCACTGGCTAAACTCCACTGGCACAGCTCTTCCCAGAAAAATGTTGTGCCCATTGGCCATAAGGCTGTAAAAAATGAAACTTCTTCATTTTTAGGTGAATAAGATGCCAACTGTAATTCGCCAGGTATAGGCTGGTATCCTGTTGGGAAGTTACATCACTGTAAACTGACTTATGATAGCATAAAGATCAGTTGGACCATTGTGCCATGTCCGTACTCTTGGGAGAGACGTGGAGACACAGCTTTGCCAGAAGACCATTGCACGAACAGAGCCACCGACGTTGTGCCATCACCCGGATACACAATGTGTCCAACGATGCAATGTGTCCTCTTTCATAATGGGAGCCTCCGCTGCACAATGGGATATCTTGCTCAGTGCCCGATTATGCATGATCACAGTTCACTAGCCTGGCTGTGGATTGTGTCAGTGATATAGCAATGTCAGCATAAAGTTCCTTATCATAGCCTCCGAAGCAAGGTCTTGACCATAGAGATCTTTCTTTTTTCCCTTTAAAAAATATCTTCATAGGAATGAACTTGGAGAGAAGAAAAGGAGTATGTCCACATAGAACCTGAAAGATCCTCCCATCACTGTTATTCAATCAGCAGTGTCAAAATAAGATTTAACAGCCAATCTGATTGGCTACTGCAGGGTCAGGGGAACCGTCTTGACCTTTGTCTCAGGCAGTATCACGCTATGGATTGGGCCATTGCTTTTCTCTCTCTCTCTCACTGGTATCCACAGACACACAGATTTCTTTAACTACGGTGATACAATGCCACTGTAAATTGGTACTCTACCTAATTAAGTCAGAAGCTGGACCCCCATACATTTTAACGAGCATCCTTTCGAACATTAATTTTTATGCCTCCTCATTTATAAGCATTGTTTTTTAAAAAATGGCAAATTTCAGTTTGACTGAGCGCCAGGACTCGGAGGAACAGTGGCTAAGAAAAACGTCCACCGGAGAGCTGTCCACCGGGATTTGAATGCTAGATGGAAGCTTGGCACTTGCAATGTCAATAGGCAAAAATAAATGTCACGCTAGGATACCTGCTTGCGCCCTTTTCTTTTTCCTGTCTAGCAGAGAGAAAAGCACTTGTGAGCTGCAAATAATTGGGCTTAATTGCTTCATTTCACAAGTGAGGGGGAAGAAAAGTCTTTGAAAGCCAGTTTTTTTTAAAAAATTGAGTTTGCCTCAGGTTACTTCTGTGGTCTTCAGACGCTGTGGTCCTTGCATATCTGAGCAACAGCAGCAGAGTCTAAGCAAACCCGAAAGGGGTGTATTTGCAGACAGAGTCTCAGATCCAACGTCCAGGAGATGGAATGCAGCTTGGTCGTGGAGTTGCATGGCAATTGCCCCAGTGGCAACGTGTGACAGATTTCTTGATTCTTTTCTCTTTCAGCTTATAAGAGAGCCACTTCTTGGTTTATCTGCAAATTCAAAGTTCTTTTGCTTAAGCTATAGTAGGCTGCCATTCATTTCTTGGACTAGAAACAGTGAGAACTGTTGCTGAAGTCACATAATCTTTTGTTGATTTTTTTTTATCAAAATTTTCTTGAATTTTCCCTTCAGGTTTCGTGTTTCATTCATCAATTCACTCTATTTTGATTCTCTTTCTTTTTTTTTCAATCTGGAGCCACATTTTATCAATTGCCTTCTCACAGAAGCCTTCCTTGCATCCCAAACAGCTGTAGATCTGTATCTTTATTTAAATTCATTTCAAAGAGTTTCCTCAATTCTTACTTACATTGGTGTAGTATTTCCATCTTCAGAAGTAGATATTCATTAAGTACCTAATGGCAACTGATTAGTGAAACTGAAAGATGGCACAATCAAATGCGCAATCAATCACACATGGGTGTCTGCATGCACCATGTGCACCCATGTGCAATGTGGACATGCATCAATGCACAGCTGTGTTCAGTGCTTATCCATGCACAATGGCACCCCATGTAGAATTCTCTTTCTGCAACCTTGGACTGAAATTCCACACCAGGCAAAAATGTCCAACTGCCTCTATAGAGGAATGTCCACAAAACGATTCAATCTCCATTGCTTCTTACTTACTTACTTAGAATATTTCCTCCAAAGAACTGCATTCAGACTCTCTCTGGCCTATTTCTATTATAGCCTGATGACACTCCTGTAAGGCAGGAAAGGTGGAGAAATAGCAAATAATCTATGTTTACCCAATGAGTTTCATGGCTGAGCAGAGGTTTGAACCTGAGTTTCTCCCCATACTCAGAGCCATCCTGCACTAGGAATGTAATTCTTTGCTCATCTCATTCTCAACGGAAGCAATGAGTAATGTTATCATTTGGTCTTCAAATACTGCGCAGTTTTCAGCAATGATTTGCAGCTCAAGACTTACTTTGCGCAAAGTTCTTGTGGGTCTTTTTCTTTTTCTTTTCCCTTTTTTTTTTTACAGAATGCCGCATTTTCTGCACACAAAATAACTTTTCTGCACAGCAACTCATTACTTTTGGTACAAAAACAGGGAGGTTTCCTACACAGACAATGCTGTTATTTGGGTTTTATGTTACAAAAAATTTGCACACTTTGTATTAAGGAAATAGCATTTTCTGTGCCAAACCCCATGTGCAAATTTTGTGCAGAATGAGTCCTGAGTTGCAAAGATTATTTTCAGCCCAGGATTTTCTTCACCGAGTCTTCCTAGCACTCAAGAAACATGCTTTTCAACCATTTTGCCAATATTTTTTAATGTTATTTCCCTGCCTATCCTGCAGCAACACAGTTCCCCCCAGATGTCTTTGATTAACACTCTATCATCCACACTCAACATAGGTTTTATCTGGGGGGCACCAGCTTTGAGAAATGTGCTATAACCACTGTGGAACGCTGGTGCTATAATTCCACTTTCAATATCCTATGGAATCCTATGGAAGCCTTTGAGGCCCCTCCCTAAACTGCAAACCCCAGGATTCCATAGGATATTGAAAGTGGAATAATAGCACTATAAGAATCTAGTGCGGAAATGGCCTGTCTCCAGTACATCGGGCCAGCTAGCAACATTCTTTGCCCTGCCTTTTCCTTCCCCTTCCCTCCCTGTCTTTTGCTTCCTTCCTCTGCTACTGTCGAAATTTCGGTCCTAAAGGCAAGGAGCTTGCGCTGCTCTGTCAGACACTTATGCACATCAATGCCACTATATATATTTCAGGACCAGACAAAGTCTTTCCCGTTTGCCCTTTTGGCAAAGGATTGGGGGTGTAGTAACGTAATTCGTCCTACTGGTATAATGGGTTCCTTACATCTCAGACTCTTCCTTGGAAGTGAATGAATATAGTTCTTACCACAGAACAGTCATACCAGCTGTACACTAAAATAATTTATAAAGCAGCTAGGGGAGATCTAACCACCTCTGGGCAACAGGTCATTTTTGCATGGAAACAGTTTGGCCGCCATTCTAAGAAATACATTTCTTTGCCTCTGACGAACAGCTCTTGAACGTAAAATGCATCAAACCATTGCAAGCAGCATCGGTTGTTATGCATCCCTGGGGTGCTTTCTCTATCTTTCTTTCTGTTCTCATTTTAATGCATTCCTATCTACGCCTACTTAGAACTAAGCCCCATGGGTTGAACGTGGGACAGGAATGCCGGCTGGCCTCTCCCGAAACTGCAAACCCCAGGATTCCATAGGATGTTGAAAGTGGAATCAGTGCTATAACAGTCTAGTGCAGAAATGGCCTTACCGGTAGTTACACGTACATAACTAAGTAGCTGATAGAGAAGATGGGCCTCCATTACCAGTCAAGAGATTTGCCATATCTTTGGAGAGAGTCGGAGGAAAGATACCAGTGGGCTTTCATCTGTGCTTTGAGGTTCGAAACATGAGGTGTATGCTGCCAAGCACACAAAAGAGAAAAGATGTTTAACTACTCTTCATCTCCAGTGCCTTTTTCCTATAAGCTTCAGGCAAATCAAAACTTTTCCATGTTGACCGAGGCAGTCAGGCACACACACCCACACTTAAAATCATGGGAGGTGTTGCTTCTGACCTGAAGGAAAAAAAAAAATTGCAAATCAGCCACAGCTCTGAGACATCGAGATAGAGTGATGTGTCAGAGGAACATGGCGTATAAATATGGATGTGTGCTTACAACTACACCACACAGACCCGCACAGGAAAACAACTTGGATGAACCTTGGCTGCAAGTGGCTTTGAGAAAACCCATAATATCTTCTAACTGGAGAAAAAATAAATTCCTGTTGAATATTTATTTCAGTTCCAGACTTCAAACTCTAATAAATAAAGGAGATGCTATGATGTTCTGGACATCTGTAAACGTG
This sequence comes from Iguana delicatissima, assembly GCA_948472985.1. Taxonomy (NCBI): domain Eukaryota; kingdom Metazoa; phylum Chordata; class Lepidosauria; order Squamata; family Iguanidae; genus Iguana; species Iguana delicatissima. The sequence continues at coordinate 1,549,915 of CAOKZL010000087.1, forward strand.
TTATTGAATGTATGTGTGAGAGGGGGAATGTTATGTACAGCGCTGGCATGCTTTGGCCCAGGTTCAAATCCCCTCTCAGCCGTGGAAACTCACTGGGAGGGACCTTAGACGAGTCACACTCTCTCAGCCTTAGAGGATCCACCAGAAGATTTTTCCCCTCGCACCAGGATCTCTTCCAAACCCCCCTCCCCCGGGAGTCAACCCTGCCCAAAATCTAGATCTGTGAGAGATTTTCTTTTCAGGACTGGTGAGCAAGGCGCAAGAGTGCCTCCTTCTTCAATGCCTTGGTGGGATTTTTTTATTTTTTTGGATCAGAGATGTATCCTCAATATTTAAAAAAAGGAAAGAGTTATTTGCACTTCTGAGGGAATAATCACTTCCTTATTCGCTGTGCCGAGCGAGTGGCATAAAAGAAGGGCAGAGGAGGGTGTGGGCAGATTTGTAGAGAAAGCGAGAGATTAAGAGAACAGGGCGGGAAGAGGGAGTAAAGGGAGCTTCCGCGGAGAGGCCTTTGCCGTCCTCCTCATGCCAAGCTGCGCAATGAAAGAGACAGCCTGGTCTTTCTGGCTGGGATGAGAACCAGGAGGGCTATTAAGTCTCGCAATAAAGCCTGTTCTTCTGAGACACCCGGCTCAGTTATGCAGGCTCAGGAAGCTTGGATAGAGCAGATAAGCTTTCGTTAAACCTCCACATTTCCAAATGCCTTATCGGAGGCAAGCTGCACATTTCCAAGAAGCATCCATTTTGACGCACATTACCATTCTGGCAAGGCTGAGCACAGAGAGTCCCTGACTTTGCATAAAACTGAAGAACACTGGGAGGTTGAGGAGCCATAGAAGGCAGCAAGCTCTTTGAAAAATCAAAAATCACTACAACTTGGAGGCCTCACTTGGCTGACATCAAGGGCAGCTGAAATATCGCCTTGCGTCTCTGTAAGCAACGAATATTGCTCCAAGAAGATGCTTAAGCAGCTTCCTGATTGACACAAAACTGGGAGGGGTGGCTAACAGATTGGATGAATGGAATTCAAAAGGACTCAGGCAAACTCGAAAATTGGGCAGAAACAAATCAAATGAAATTCAATAGAGGCGAATGCAAAATTCTATATTTAAGCCACAAAAAGCCAAACGCACAGGTATAGGATGGGGGAATACACAGCTGAGCAGTACTACATAAGAGGAGGACATTGGGATTATTGATCATAAATTGAACATGAGTCACCAGTTTCATGCTTCAGCAAAGGAGGTGAATGGCAGTTTAGCCTATATTAACAGAAGCATCCTTTCCACGTCCAGGGAATTTATAGTCCCACTATATTTTGCACCGGTCAGACCGCATCTGGAGTACTGCATTCAGTTCTTGGTGCCTCATTTTAAGAAGAGTGTAGACAAAGTGGAGTAGGTTCAGAGAAGGGCAATTAGAAGAAACTTCTTGACAGTAAGGGCAGTTCAGCAATGGAACCAATTGCCTAGGGAGGGGGTCTTTTCCTCGGGATGTCTTCAAAAAGAAGCTGGACAGCTACCTGCTTGGGTGTTGTAGCTGAAGATCTTGCAAGCAGAGCTGTAGTGACCATCACAAAACAATGCACGCTAAATGCAAGATACATAGGTGAGAAAAAATTACAGACCACAACAAACAGAAACCTTTGGCAATTTGGAAGGTTATCTCTCCAAAAATCCTGACAATGGTATCTTCTAGCGTGATCCTCATATTTTTTTTCTTTTTATTCCTCCTTTCTTGTCGTAGCGTAAAACCAAGAAATACCAAGTTTATTCAGTATTCATTAAGTAAACATTCATCCATTCACTTTATTTACCTTCTGCCTTTTTGTCAAGAACTGGTGCTCAAGATGGCTTACAGCTGGAAACAAATGCAACACTGATAAAATTATATTAAAAGTTATTTCTTTATTTAAATGTTTAAATATTTATATCCTGTCTTATGTCACAAGGTCTCTGGGAAGCTTATAACAGTATCATGTGAAAAAACTAAAAGCTTAAACCATTAAAAAAAATAGTTTAAACATTTTAAACAGGTATAAAACAAGAAACTGAAGCAGTTTGAAACCACGTTATAAGTACAGAGCTAGATGAAATTATATGTAACCCAAAGGCTTCAATAAAAAGCCGAATTCTAACTTGGCAACTGAATGAAACCAACCTCAGTGCCAACTGGGTTTCCAAAGGGAGAGAACACCGCATTTAATTAATGCTTAAAATGTAATTAAACTATCCATAACTTCAAAAGCAATTTAAACCATGCATTAAAAAGAGGGGATAAAAGAATTTAAAATCAGTACAACAGCCTGTTAAAAGCCCTTCCCCTTAAAAAAAAATGGGCCACCATTTTTGCATTTTTTATGGATTTTTGGATTTTTCATGGATTTTTTTTTTTTGAAGAATAAAAAAATCTAATGATTTGTGGATATGGTACCCTATTAAGTTTGCTTAGTTGGGTCTGTAATAGTGGAATATTTTTTTTCTTTTCTAGTTTTTTCTGTTTCGTAACAGTTTGGCTTAGAGAGTCCAGTGCTTTTGTGCTTGAATAAGTTAGTGTTTTAGTGAGTTAGTGTTCAGTGTTTTTAGTTCACTATTTTAGCTCTTTAATTTTTATTCATGTTCGTGCTGAAAATGTCAGTTTGTGCTTATGTCCTTTTGTTTTAAAATTAATACACACAGGTCAGTTCCCACAAGTCTGTCAATTTTACTCTATATGCTTGCCTAAGTCTTAAATTGATTAGGGTGAGCATTTTCTTATGGTCACATTTTTGTACAAAATAATTCTGCAAAATTCTTTGTAATCTCTAGTAGAAAACTGTGCAGAAATCAAACTCCTGTTCTTGTCTTCTCCGTGGCCATTTCCACACTACACTCTTATAGCGCGATTATTCCACTTTCAACATCCTATGGAATCCTGGGGTTTGCAGTTTGCAAACTGCAAACCCCAGGATTCCATAGGATGTTGAAAGTGGAATAATCGCGCTATAAGAGTGTAGTGCGGAAATGGCCTGTGATGGCAGCAGGGAAGTTTCCTGTATGTTGGGGAATCCCTTTTTCTCAGCTGGGAAAGAAATTAATGTTTATGCTGGAAGTAAAACAAATATTCTTTCCGTGTGTAGCATAAGAAAGATCGGCACATGCCAGGGGCCCTTTCACACCATAGTGCTATAATTCCCCTTTCACTGCTATGCCCACATCCTATGGAATCACGGAATTTGCCTGGACTACGATTCCGGAAACCAGCATTCGATTCCTCACTGAGCCATGGATGACATGACCTTGGGCGTGTCACACACTCTCAGCCCCAGAAAAACCCCTGATTTTCACGTTGGGGTTGCCATACATCAGAGGCAACTTGAAGGCACACGACAACAACAAATTTAGAAAGAGAGCCTTTCCCTGTAGATCTTAAAACTCTGATTTTTTTGCATTTTTCATACACTTGGGTGAGGGCCTTCTGGTGGTTATGGGGCAAAAAAATTGCACCAATAATACAATAGGTGAGATTGGGGACCTTTGGGGGTACTGGTGGTGGCTTTGGGAGCCACAGAAGTGGAGTTCAGGGGTCACACGGGGTGCACAGGTTGTCCCCCTGAACTGCAGCAATAGTCAAAGAAACAAATCCTAGATTTTCCTCCATGTTAAATACAGGGGACAGTCAGAATATAGATATATCTGCCACCTCGATGGAAATAAAGAGAGGCTATTTGCATATATGATAAAAAGGCTTAATTTTGTTGCCTTTTCAACTGTCAGCACAACTGACTATGCAGCAAACATCTTCATAACGCACCGGGCTGCAGCTGATTTTTTAAATAAATAAATAAAACCAAACCAATAAAATACGAGCGGCGATATGTTTGCATCTTCTTTGAGGAACACGGATCTGTGTAAAGGGATCTGTCACACCAGGATTAATAGAATACAAGATGTCGTATTTCTGGGAGGTTTGATTGTCTGTCTTGTCACAATAATTTTGCAACAGCTGGGGGATTTCTGGGCATCAAATTGCAGGTTTGTGCTCAGTTTCACATTAACAATGAATCACTCCATATGCATAGTTTTCTTTTCCAATTTACGGCAACACAAGTTCATTAATTCGGCACTGAAGAGGGACCACACACAAAGTACTGAGCAACTCTGATAGTCTCATGCATTTGACACGTAATAAGATCATGGTTTGGAAATGCAAAAGATTTCAAATGTACGCCACATCAAGGCAGTGATTAAGGTTTTCTACCCTTACTTGTGCATAAGCCCCATCGAATTCAGGGAAGCTTATTTTTGAGCAGACTTATATAAGACCCTATTGTTAATCCCAACTGCAATAGAACATATTGAGCCTTTCCGCACTACACTGTTATAGTGCAATTACTCCACTTTCAACTTCCTATGGAATCCTGGGATTTGCAGTTTAGGGAGGAGCACTTAGACTTCTCAGCCAGAGAACTCTTTGGCCTCAGGAAACTGCAAACCCCAGAATTCCACACGATGTTGAAAGCGGAATAATAGCACTATAACAGTCTGTTGCAGAAATGGCCCTGAAATAATGTGCAAACTGGAATTTAGCTGTCCCCCAAGATTTCGTATGTCTCCACCTAATGCAACCCACTTCACAGCAGTTCAAATGTATCTGAGGAGCAATACACCTTTTGAGTACAGATAAGCCTTGTAACATAACCGGGGCCCATCTGTCTGTGATATCACAAAGGGTATATTTCAACGTTATATGTATCTTATATTACTTCCTAACTTCCCTTAGTTGGAAGATAATACTTACTTTACTCCTACTTCTTAGCTGTTCTCATCAATGTTCTTCCTTTCTCTATCTGTTGAAGATGTAATTTCAACATTTACCAGTCACTGTCAGCTCATAATGTTTACCTTTGTGCTCATTTAAGTTTCACATAATATTAAAGTTTTACGTTTGTTCTCCTTTTGGTAGCATTGCCATGTCTGACCCAGACTCAATCCATCTATGAAGTTTATATTTCCCCTTATTCAAGGTAGCCGTTCCTCCTTGACTTTCTCAACCTATTTTGATTTAACTTGAATTGTTAAAGAATCCAGCATTTTCATTTCTATTATTTCATGCAGCCACTCTTTTATGTCTGGAATTTCTTTACTTTTCCATAATTTTGCAAATGTAATTCTCACTGATGTAGCCACACATAAAAGAATTTGTCTGTATTTTCTTGACTTCTAGATCTTGTGTCATATTTAACAAATGCGGTTTAGGTTACGAATGCATAAGTTTAGCTTACCCATTCATAATCGCTCAACAAAATGCCTGACCTCCTCTGCTAAAGGTCTTTTAAAGGCTAAGATTTCCCAGCATTTGGGAGTGTGCTAAACACAGAAGGACATTAACACAGCAGGTTAGGAGGAAAGGGTATTTCTGTTGTTGTTTTGATGGCTGGTTTTCCCCCCTTCTGTTGTTGTCTTAATGGAATTTATTCTAAACCTCTTATTAGCTGCAAAGATTGCTCTGCCCTGACATTGGAAAACAGCAGTAACCCTGCAATCAGAGGCTGGTTAATTAAAGCCTGAGCGATTGCTGAAATGAATAAGATTACAGATAAGGTTCAGAAAAGAAAAGGATATGCCCTCAGGTTCAAGTGGGAGGGGAGAAATGGTCTCCGTGTACTAGAATAGAGGCCATATCAAGACAGAAATAAATATTCTCAAAATGCCTGCAACATTTTTGAATTGCAAGCATCTCTTCATTCATGCTTGGGGGCCCGACTGCACTTGTTAGATTCATCTTCACTTACGCAAGCTGAATGATGGCTCCTGAAGGCATCATTGGAAAAGCAAAACAGAGAAGTAACTTATGGTAGGTAGCAGTGTGTCCTGTAACTTGTTACTTTCAGGGTCTTGAGTTCAACACAATCCTGACTGCATTTGGTTGTGCCACCATGGCTGGGCGTCTTCGTGAAGTGTCCCATGATGCCAAAGGACTACAGTAACCCAATGATGAGATGTTACATAGATTCTTATAGCTGGAAGAGACCCCAAGCCCATCGAATCCAACCCTGTTCTGCCATGCAGGAAAATACCATCAAAGCATTCCCAACAGATGGCCTTCCAGTCTCTGTTTAAAAACATCCAAAGAAGGAGACTCCACCACACTCCACTGAGGCAGCAGATTCCACTGTTGAACTGCTCTTACTGTCAGGAAGTTCTTCCTAATGTTTAGGTGGAATCTGTTTTCCTGAAGTCTAAAGCCATTGCTCCATGTCCTAGTCTCTGGAGCAGCAGAAAACAGGCTTGCTCCATCCTCCATATGTCATCCTTTCAAATATTTAAACATAGCTAACTTGTCGTCTTTTAACCTTGTCTTTTCCAGGCTAAACACACTTGGCTCCCTAAACCTCTCCTCACAGGGTATGGTTCCCAGGCCTTCTACCATTTTGATCGTCTTCCTTGGAATACATTCCAGTTTGTCAATATCCTTCCTAAATTGCGGTGCTCAGAACTGGACACAGTATTCCAGGTGGGGTCTGACCAAAACAGAATAGAGCAGTACAATCAGTTCCCTTGACCTAGACCCTATGCTCCTGTTGATGCAGCCCAGAATCATATTGGATTTTTTAGCTGCAGTGTCACACTGCTGACTCATGTTCAGTTTGTAGTCTACTAAGACTCCTAGATCCTTTTCACATGTACTGTGATCAGGATAGATGTCAACCATCTTTTTATTTGTGCATTTCATTTTTTTTCTGCCAAGTGTAGTCCGTTACATTTCTCCCTGTTCAAATTCATTTTGTTAATTTTGACCCAGCTAGTTTTGACTCAGCTGTGAATTGAATCCATCTATTGCACAACGGCCTAAAAAATACAACATGATGCTTAATGTCACTGTGTTCTAATCAATCTAATCAGTTTTCCATGTGCTGAATGAACTGGCAACATCTTTAACATCAAAATGCCTTACCCCGTTCATAAAATTGCCTCAGAAACTCAATGAAAGAGTGTTCTCGGGTCGTATTTGCTCAACGGATGAGAAGAGACAAAAGAAAATAATGTTTCATTTCTTCACTCAAGGCAAAATGTAAGCCATGCTGCTGACATCGTATATTTAAACTAATTTTACCCAGATTTAAAATCTAGGGCAAAACAAATGTTCGCTTAATCCCAGAACACATTGCAGCCATCAAAACTGCAATAAGTGATTTAGAGCTTAAATTCTTTATTAACCACCCTGCACACTTGCAGGATTTTCTGTCAAATAATATTATGCAAAGCTTCCAAAAGTCATTAACAGTTAAGCAAGCTATGGAAATAAGAGAATTTTTGGAAACGCCTGATCCTGAAAGCATTTGTGGCAGTTACACCTCTTTTTTTTTTTTTTAATCTCTTTGGCAAAGCGGCTTAAATTCTATGCAATTGTAAGGGCTTTCATCAAAGAGGAGTCTTCCACATATAGCGCGCTTTTAAACTACGGAATTCGCAACCACAAGATGTGTAGCGATGACCCTGAACTTCAATGACCTTGAAGGGGGCTTGGAAAGGTTTGTGGAAGATGGGGTTGCCACTCCTGGTGGGTTCGCACTGCCTCTGCTCTCAAAGGGATATGCTGCAAGGCATGAGAAGGAGCGTTGAGGTCCAAGTTTGGTTCAGATCCATGCTGTGACTTTCCAGTGGGAACTGACTGGCCGCTGTGGAAACAGAGGGCCTTTCCGGACTGGACTGTTATAGTGCTATTGTTCCACTTCCATCATCCTCTGGAATCCTGGGGTTTGCAGTTTAGGGAAGGGTCTCTAGAATTCTCAGCCAGAGAGCTCTTTGGCCTCAGGAAACTACAAACCCCAGAATTCCACAGGAGGTTGAAAGTGGAATCATAGAGTTATAACAGTGTAGGGCAGACAGGTGCAGAATCCTAGGTCTTTGGTCTGGTACATCATGATTCTTTTCTTCTTTTGGTCTGGTCTCTGGCAGCTCGCAATCTGAGACGGCAGGCCATGATTCGTCCTGCCATTTCAGCCCCTTATCCATAGTTCACACCACCTGGAAAGAATAAAACAGGAAAAAGCCACAGTATTTCTCCAAATAACTGCAGTTTTCAGAAAATATGAAAAGCAATATTAAGGCCAGGATCCTGTTGAGGCCAGGATCCTGTTGATGTCATATAGCAATGGAAATTCCTTTACTTATTTATTTACTTACTTACTAATTTATAGCAGTGGTTCCTAACCTCTTCTTTACTGGTAACCCCCTGTAAATATCATTTGTTGACAGAGACCCCCAAGATTTAACTCAAGATTTAAATATTTAAATTTAGACATGACATATTTAATTTACATGTGTTCTTTATTTGCTTTTGGCCAATGTCCATTGCAAAGACAACAATAAAACAACTGAACAATACAATAAAACAAAAAAAGCCAACAATATCATTTAAAAATACAAAAATACAATTTAGACTTAAATTTAAATATTTAAATTCAGATTCAAACATTCAAATATTTATTTATTTATTTATTAAAGGCTTCTGGAGACTAGGGGCCTTTCCGCACTACACTGTTGTAGTGCTCTTATTCCACTTCCAACCTCCTGTGGAATTCTGGGGTTTGTAGTTTTCCAAGGCCAAAGAGCTCTCTGGCTGAGAATTCTAAATGCCCCTCCCTAAACTGCAAACCCCAGGATTCCACAGGATGTCGAAAGTGGAATAAGAGCACTATAACCGTGCAGTGTGGAAATTACCTATGTGAATACAGTAAAGGTCATCAGCTCAAATCAAATCTTCATGTCACAGCAAAACACAGAATTAGTAACATAAAGTGCATAAAACTGATAGACAGATCTCAGGTTTCAAATATGGCTTTGTGAAGAAAAGCAAAGTAGGAAGAAGACTGAAGACTGAAACCATGCAAGACCGAGTATGGAGCAACCAGGGACAAAATAGAAGGACAGAAACGATGGTGGCTAAGAACTTCCATCTCAGGGGGGCGGTAAATCTGCTCCAGGTTTTCATTTGAATACTGAAGATGCTCTCCAATGTGCTGAAATCTATTTTGGAAAGAAAGCTTATCACCTTGGAAAGTTTCTGAAAGATTTAGGCTAAAACCTGGGATGAATTCCTCTTGCTCCTAAATAAAAAGGAAGAATAATATTCTGGTAAGTGCTGGTATTAAAAATTGAGCAGATATGGGCAATTGAGGCCAATTTGAAAACCGCCACCTTTGACAGGTTTTCTTCTATCATCTGTTGAGGGAAGCAGGAAAAGGGGATCAATAAGCAGCTGCTTGGAAACGCTAGCCCGCACGCCACCAAGAGAAAATGGCGATAGCAACTTGATAGATACCCCATCCGCCCCCCTCCACATTTGCCAACTACCTGGAGTTTTCCCTCCATTCCGATTTGCAAGTTCTCCCTTTACGACTTCCCCTTCTCCTTGGCAGCATATTTTTTTTGTCAATAGGCCATAAATCTAAATACATTTGCAAGTCTAATACCGACTCCGCTCACAGCGCTCCTTGCCTCCCAAGCGCCCATTATTGTTTTAAATTTGTACTTACATACTGTATGGTTTGCAGCTTGCATTACTCACTGGCACTCTGCCCTGAGAGGAAAGGCCGCCTTTCGGAGCGTATCGACTTCATCCAGCAGCGCCAGCCGATATAAATCTAGACCAGGGTCCCTTATCCAACAGCATCCAGCAACAGCCAAGAGCCGAAGTACCATCAATATATGCCGCTATCAGTGATGTAGAATCGAGTCAATTGACTCGGACTCAAGCCAGACTTAAGTCGCTTCAGTGACTCGACTTGGCAAAAATTACACACTGACTCGACTCGACTTGAGATTTGCATATTTTTAGTGACTGGCTTGCTGCCCTTGGTTCAGTAACATAACACATCATCCAGAAATCTTACCAGTCACAAGACAATCTGTCTCAAGCCCAAAGTGTGGACACGTTTCTCAGAGGGAACAGCAAAGGGGCTAGGCAAAAACTTGAGGTGAGGTTGAGGTCTGCTCAGCAGCCTGTCCCTGCTACGTATAGGAGGAGCCTTCTAAAACTTTTCCTAAGAGCAGAAGGCAAGACTCATGCCCAGAGCACAGGCTGCGTATCTCAGAGGGGAACAGAAAATGTGTTGGGGAACGGGCTTAAGGAGGAAAGATCCTTCCTTCTAAAGCAGTGGTTCTCAACCTTTGGGTCCCCAGATGTTTGTGGACTTCAGCTCCCAGAAGCCCCAGCCACTATGGTCAATGCTCAGGGCTTCTGGGAGCTGAAGTCCACAAACATCTGGGGACCCACAGGTTGAGAACCACTGCTCTAAAGGCTCTTGAAGCTTCAGTAATGGGGAATAAGAATGATATTATTCCCCACTTCTGAAAAAGCCTCTGGCTTCGGAAAAGGGAAGTAAGAAGGATCCTATTCCCCACTTCCAAAGTTACAGATAGCAAAATCACAAATGTGGAGGGCCAACTCTACTTAAATTGTTAAAACTGACTTTGTTTGACTCTGCCCAGAAATTCTGGAATATAGGTTGGGGTATAAAGTTGGCTTCCAGACTTGAGACTTCACTCGAGACGTGACCTGAAAGTATCTTGCAAGGACTTGAGACTGACTTGAGACTTGAGACTTGACTTTAAACTTGGAGAAAAAGACTTAAATACATCACTGCCAGGAGGTGCTGCCTCTTAGCTCTCGCCATGGTAGCAACTTCATCAGTGCTAGGGTTGAAGAAAGTTTGCTTTAACTAGTTATTAGCTTACTGATCAGACACACAATATAATAAAGTGGCGGCCCATAGGTTAACTCAATTACTTTGCCTTGTGTCTTAATTCTAGGGGTGTGGAGGCAAAATTCCTACGGGACCTTACCACTCCCTGGTCGTACGGAATATTAGCAGCGCTGTCACCCCTGGCTCCCTCCTTTATATGGCCAATTATATTTTTTTCTCTTAACCGCGCGGAAGATTGGCATATCTATTAACCCTGCACTCTGTAAGACTCCAAATATATTCTTGTGAATATTAATGCATCTTGTCTTCTTTGCTTTACCCTAAATATTCTAGCATGGTTTCTCGCCTTTTCCCTTTGGGCTTTTTTGTTTTAAGCCACAAGAGATCATTCCGAATTTCACGGCCCTGCGAAAGCGTTTCATTTGTGAGCAAAGACTGCACATCTGGAGTGGAACTCAGAGCGTTAAGCAGCTTTTATGAGTTGCAATTTACCCACCTTCCAATGTGTTCTTTATGTCTCACCGATGGCAGCATATTGAAAATGAAGCGCGCGGAATAATTTCAGCTCCTGTGCTGGAGGTGTTCGCAAACATCAAAGCCGCATTACAAATCCATCGAAAGCCATGGGGACTCCATTGCAGGAACGATTGGCTTGGAGGCAGAAGTAAGTTCTTGCTTTACCCACCATTTCAGAACACAAGTTGTTTCCCATTCCCTTTGCTGTGACAAGGTCAATCGTGCCGCATTTGGGTGCTTCAGTGCCATAAAGCAAACCAATCCACCCTGAAGGCACAACAGACAATACATTGTCATCGGGATAGGGTAGCATAGGTAGCAAAAGAACAGTGCTTTGCAGCTCCCTGCTGTTTAAAAGGACCAAACATTACCCTTACTAAGCCAAAGAGTTTCAAAACAGCGTTAGAAGCGGATAATGGGTGCAGAATTGTCATCTAGTACTATCAATAATCATAGAATCAAAGAATTGGAAGAGACCACGAGAACGATTAAGTCCATCCCAATTCAGCCATGCAGGAAGACACCATCAAAGCATTCCTGGCAGATGGCCATCCAATCTCTGTTTAAAAACCTCCAAAATAAGGAGACTCCATCACACTTCCAGGCAGCACATTCTACTATTAAATTGCTCTTACCATCAGGAAGTTTTTTTAGTGTTTAGATGGACTCTCTTTTCATTAAGTTTGAAGCCATTGCTCCACGTCCTAGTCTCTGGAGCAGCAGAAAACAGGCTTGTTCCATCTGCTATGTGATATCCCTTCACATATTTAAACATAGATATGTTGTTGCCTCTTAAATCTTCTCTTCTACAGACTAAACATCGCCAGCTTCCTAAACTTCTCCTCATAGGGCTTCGTGGTTTCCAGACCTTCTAACATTTTAGTTGCCCTCCTCTGGATGCATTCCAGCTTGTCAATATCCTCCTGAACTGTAGTGCCCAAAACTAGACACAGGATGATGGTGATAATGATGCAACCATGAGCTGAACACATTCCTTGCACAATGGCCAAAAGTTTTTCCTATGCCAATTGCTCCAAAAATTCAACTGGCAACGTTTGTAAAGTCTCCGTGCCTTGCCTGTTCATAAAACTGTCTCAAAAATGCAGAAAATGACTGCCCTCTGGTCATATTTTTAATTGATAAAAACAGACGGAAGCAAGTGTCTCACTTGTCTCTCAGGGCAAAATGCACACAGCCGTGAACTGTATATATCCATTGCATGGAAAGTACAACTGCATGCAACAAGACTCTGTCCTTGGTTTGTTCTAGACTGTCTTTGCTATATTGTGATCAGTTAAAAGTTTGTGACAATCCCTTCACAAAAATATAGATAGCACTAAAAGAGTGCCTTGGCACTCATAGAATGTGACAGAGTATAGCCTTTATATCAGGTCATCAAAATCAGCTGCTGTGCCCATGTTACACCAAGTAAGAGCAATCTTGCTTATCGCTTATCTCAGCCACTGAGATATTGTCCTTGAAGTGTTGGACTAGGACTCTGGGAGACTGAATCCCCGTTCAGCCCTCAAAACCTACTGGATGACTTTGGGCAAGTCACACTCTCTCAACCTCAGAGGATCAAAACTCGCTAAGAAAATCCCATGGTAGTGTTGCCTTCTTGTTGCTGTCAACTGCCATCAAGTCGACTGTGTTTTATGGCGACCCCATGGATGAGAAATCTCCAAGTCATCCTATCCTCAGCGGCCCTGCTCAGATCTTGTAGATTCAGGGATGTGTCTTCCTTGACTGAGGCCATCTATCTGTAATGAAGTCTTCTTCTTTCTCTACTGCCTTCCAATCTCCCAAGCGTTATTGTCTTTTCTAGTGAGTCATGTCTTCTCGTGATAGGGCCAAAGTACAACAGCCTCAGTTTAGTCATCTTGGCTTCTAGGGAGAGTTCAGGCTGGATTTGCTCATGGACCCATGCATTTGTTTTTTTACCAGTCCAGGCTGGTAAAGTTCTTCTCCAGCATTTCAAAGGAGTTGAATTTCTTCCTATCATCTCTCTTCACTGTCCATCTTTTAAAACCATACCTACAAATGGGAAACACAATGGCATGGACTTACATTAGGATTTCCAAAAATGATCTGAAGGCACACAACAACAAAAATCCACAGCTCCGATCACAACTTGTTCCAGCTTGTGAGTTTACCATTGTTGCTTTCAGACCCTTCAAGTGTATTAGCAAATCATAGACCATACCTGCTCCCCTTCACTGACCAATAATCATAGCTTCTAACTCTATTATTCTCTAACATTTTACTTCTGTTTGTAATACTGACTGTATTCCCCAATGGTGTGAGGTTTACATGCCATGTTTGTATGTAGAGTGGGGACTTTTGTATCAAATAAATCATTTTCTTGAATTCCCTGCTGGTGAAAATATTTCTAGGAAATGGACTCTGAGCCTTTAACACCGGTACATTTTGCTTATAAAAAGCCTATTTATTAACAATATAAACCTGTCAGTTGTTTATGTCCCTCTTGTAAATATCTGGCTTGCATTAACATAAACTTGAAACAACAAGAACCAAAAAAAATAAAGAAGGTTATTTGCTCTACCTAGTATGATTTTCAGGGGGGGAAATGGAATGGAAGGTGAAGTATTGCTAGTCATTATCTCTGAGTAGAAAGTCAGAGTTTATGTTATTTACAAACTTAAAAGAAAACTGACACATTAGCTAGCTTGAGAAAAAAACAGGAGATTGCATTAGCTCTTCTGACAAACATATATTGCCAAAATGTCTAAGACTGCTATTTACCCCTCTTTGTGGGCTTAACATGGTATCAATCCCTCATGTTGTGACACCAGGTGTATGCTGTAAAAGCCCAGCCATTGTAAAATGTTATGGAGTCAGGTGTGAGGAAGCTCATGAAGAAAGTGCAAACGTGATATGTGACATGACAAGGTTATTTCCTGTCCACAGACCCAACGCTCAGAATACGAAGCGCTTCCATTTCTTCTTTGCTGCTGATCCATAAAAGCAATTATCTTCCTGCAGAAGAATGGGTGGACAAGCTGCGGCGAGGTTCTCTCCATCAGACTACCATTAACTTATGGGCACAGATTTAGAAATCATGGTAGTGTCCTGTGGAGAAGTTGTTAACTGCCGGTCAAGATGATCTCGATTTATAGCAACGCTATGGATGAGAGACTTTTCAAACCACTCTTATCATCGGCCACCCTGCTCAGGTCTTGCAGATTTAGGGACATAGAATCATAGAATCCTAGAATCCTAGAGTTGGAAGAGACCCCAGAAGCCATCAAGTCCAACCCTCTGCTATGCAGGAACACACATCAAAGCATTCCCAACAGATCACCATCTAGCCTCTGCTTAAAAACCTCCAAAGAAGGAGACTCCGCCACACTCCAAGGCAGCATATTCTACTGCCAGACAGTTCTGACCATCAGGAAGTTCTTCCTGAGGATCGGGTGGAATCTCTTTTCCTGAAGCTGAATCCGCTGCTCCTTGTCCTAGTCTTTGGAGCAGTGGAAAACAAGTCCGCTCCCTCCTTGACATGACATCCCTTCAAATATTTAAATTTGGCTGTCATGTCCCCTCTTAACCTTCTCTTCTGCAGACTAAACATACCCAACTCCCTAAGCCGTTCCTCATAGGGGGTAGCTTCCAGACCCTTCACCATTTTGGTTGCCCTCCTCTGGACATGCTCCAGCTTGTCGATATCCTTCTTGAATTGAGGTGCCCAGAACTGGACATGTCTTCCTGATTGAATCTATCCATCTGTAACATGATCTTCCTCTTTTCCTACTGCCTTTTACTTTACCAAGCATCACTGCTAATACCCTAGAGGACAGGATCAAAATTCAAAATTACCGTAACAGATTGGAGAGCTGGGCCAAGGCTAACAAAATGAATTTCAACAGAAAGAAATGTAAGGTCCTGCACTTAGGCAGAAAAAATGGAATGCACAAATATAGGATGGGAGACACCTGACTGGACAACAGTACATGTGAAAGGGGTCTAGGAGTCTTAGTAGACCACAAGCTGAACATGAGTCAGCAGTGTGATGCGGCAGTCAAGAAAGCCAACACAATTCTTGGTTGCTTCAATAGGAGTATGGTGTCCACATTGAGGAAAGTAATAGTACCACCCTATTCCGCTTTGGTCAGACCCTATCTGGAATATGGTGTCCACTTCTGGGCACTTTATTTCAAAAAAAGGATATTGACAAGCTAGAGCGTGTCCAGAGGAGGGTGACCAAAATGGTGAAGGGTCTGGAAGCCATGAGGGTCTGTGAGGAGCAGCTTAGGGAGCTGGGTATGCTTAGCCTGCAGAAGAGAAGATTAAGAGGGGACATCATAGCCGCATTTAAATATTTGAAAGGATATCATATTGAGAGGGAATGGTCTTGTTTCCACTGTTTCAGAGACTAGGACAAAGAGCAATGGAGTCAAGCTGCAGAAAAAGAGATTCCACTTAAACCTCAGGAAGAACTTCCTGACCATCAGAGTTGTCCAGCAGTGGAATATGCTGCTGCCTGGGAGTGTGGTGAGGTCTTCTTCTTCGGAGATTTTTAGGAGAGACTGGATGGCCATCTGTCAGGACTGCTTTGATGTGGGTTCCTGCATGATAGATGGGGGTTGGACTGGATGGCCCTTCTGGTCTCTTCCAACTCTGGGATCCTATGATTCTATATGATTGTCTTTTCTAGTGAGTCTTGCCTTCTCATGACTTTACCAAAGCATGACAAGCTCGGTTTAGTCATTTTGGCTTCTAGTGAGAGTTCACGATCAATTTGCTGTAGGACCCATTCATTTGCCTTTTTAAGCAGTCTTCCTCCCAAATCAATTTAGGATTGTGTACAATTGAATTGCACCATTGTGCAACTTCAGATTCACGGGAAAGGAATGGAGGCCTAGCTATACCAGGTGGACCACAACACAGGCAGAAACGACAGCCTGGCCCCATTTTATTTAAAACCCTTTAAAGCCGTCAGACAAGACATCCTCTTCAGAATGGTCATAATTTAAAAAATTGTTTAAAATACAAGAAGAACATCGTTTTAGATGTTCTGTCTTAATTTATACTGTAAGTAGCTTTGAGTCCCATTGAGGGGGAAAAGACAGGACATAATTTTTTAAAAAAATATATAGCGATGACATTCTGTCACTGTAGCTATGTTGACTGAGCAGATTCTTGGTCAATATTTTTAAATGCTTTTTAAAAAAATGATTGCCTATTATGTGTATTCCCAAGGCTTTGGAAAAGTCTAAATGGTACGGTTATTTTTGATTTCCCATTATCTCATCCATCCCACAACAACATTCACCTGAGACCAACCCTGCCGCCCGATGGAAAGAAATTGCAGGCGAGCCTCAACATAAAGATAGCTGCGCATTATTACCATTATCTTGATAAAAGAGCAGAGACACACAGCCTGCCTGTCACAATTAGGGTGATAAATGTCTTGTTCTTTGAAGCTTGTTTGAAAGTCAATTATGCAGATTATTTTGAGAAGCCAGACAGATGGTCTTCCCCCTCCCGTTTATGAGAACAATCAAGTTGAACTTTGATATGTGCATTAAAAATGTTCTCCTTTGTCAGGGACCTAGGGGGACATCTTCGCACACGTCACCCAAGGACTCTACAGATTGTTATGTTTAGTCCTTTCTCACTGTTGTAACCACTGCTGCTGCTCCTGTTGTGCATTATTATTATTATTATTATTATTATTATTATTATTATTATTAAATGTTTTCATCCTAAATGGAAGATTTGCTATACAGTTCTCTCTCCACATTCATGGGTTTGATGTTCATGAATTTGATTATTTGCAAGCTTGCATGTCTCCCTGCCCCCATTCTCACCCTCCCATTCCCATGCATTTTGCCCCAGTGCAAAGAACTAGCACTGGGGCAAAACAGAAGAAAATGTGGGGGGAAGATCCTGCCTGCCTGCCTTCCTTTCCCCCCTCTGGAGCTCCCCTGCCATTCCTATGCATTTTGCCCCAGTGTGGAGAACTCGTGCCAAGGCAAAATGGAAAGGAATGGGGAGGAAGCTTGTTCAAGTTCTCCACACCGGGGCAAAATGCATAGGAATGGCAGAGGGAGCTCCAGAGGTGAGAAAGGAAAGCTCATGTGAGTCTTCGTCTGCCCCCCATTCCCTTCCCTTTTGAATGGGAACAGGAAGGGGGGCACCTCGGGAAGGAATGGGAGGTGGATCAGGGGGAGTTATTCATGGTTTTTCCACTTTTGCAAGGGTTTGGGACACAGAAAGTAAAAAAAACTGCTGTATTTCACCCAGAAACCAAACATTGATCTTGCACTCCTGAGCTTCAGATTTTGATTAACGCTGAAGGTTGCAAAGTGAACAGCTTTCCCTTTGCATCCTGCTAATTTTGCGAATTAATATTATTGGTGCCACAGTAAACCTTTGCTTTTTAGCATCCAAGCACTGCGGGGGGGGGGGGCTGGAGGATGGATTGATACAAGTGCTTGAATAATTTACAAGGCAGGCCTTTACTGGAAAAGCCTAATGAAACCGTGACCTTCAGTACCCGCCTCCTGCTCGTGTTTTTTCTTGCCAAAGGAGCTGCAATTCTGACGTTTTTAATGATGGTTTTAATGGAGCGAAAGCTTTGAGGGGGTTATTTTGGAGGCAATTGCATTGACTCAAACAAAAATACATGGCTCTTGGCAGAATGACAAAAGAATGACCCTGAGCCAGAAGCGCAATGTGTTTGGTGCCTGTTGCTAAATCTCTGCTCCACCAACAAAGGCCATTTCCGCACTAGATTGTTATAGTGCTATTATTCCACTTTTAACATCCTATGGAATCCTGGCATTTGCAGTTTCAGGAAGGACATTTAGAATTCTCAGCCAGAGAGATCTTGGGCCTCAGTCAGCTACAAACTCCAGAATTCCACAGGATGTTGAAAGTGGAATAATAGTGTAGTGCAGAAATGGTCTTAGAGTAAGAATTGGCCCAGCTTAGAATGCTCCCTTCCACAAATCCCAAACCATCTTTCTCATCCAGCCTATCCACCCAGCTTCTCCAGGGATCAAATCCAGCAGTAGGCTGCATTGAAAAGTAGGAGCGGAGTTTCCCTTTCTCCAATGGCAGCGGCTGGCATTTATGTCAGAGAAGATGCTTAATCTACTCTGGGTTCTATTCTGAACTTTACAGAAGAGATCCAAGGTGCTGTTTCTGTCTCCGAAAATGGGTTTAGCACCTTGGATAGCAGCTGATGGGGACTGTCACAGAGAAGATGGTGAACCTGCTTTGAGTTCTAGTCTGAATTTTTAAGAAGTTGTCCAAAAGGTTGCCCCTTTCTGCAGAAAGGGTTTGGCACTTTGAAAAGCTTCTTTAAAATTTGGACTGCAATCCATCACAAAATCATACTTATCAGAACAGGGAAAACAAACTTAGACTCTGTGAGACCAGCATTTCAATCCTTGTTCATCTATTGAGACCCACTGGAGGTCTTTTTCACACCGCACAATTATAGCATTATGATTCCACTTAAGCTGACATTCCACCAGAATCATGGGATTTGCATACAGTGACATCAGTGGTCATGATTCAATTTGAATAAAAAAAATCCAAATGTTTATCCATTGGAAAATACACACGTGGTTTTGAACTTTCATTTTGAAAATCCATTAAATGCATTGGACTCAATTTTGGCTGCAAATATTTGTTTCCGTTCTAGGATTGTTTTGTTTTCCTTGAATAATGCATGCTATTCCCTTCCACTTATTATATTCTGGGTACACAAAAACAGTGAATTGAAATATACTGCTGATCAACACAGTGATCAGTCGTCAGAGGAGCCCATGCAAACATCTAATACAGTCCCTGGGAAAGGCAAACAAGAGACCAAAAATAAATTTCTACACTCACCCTTCAGCAAAGGCGAATACTATACTCCATTAATGCATTTGCTCTTTCTTGGGATATGCAAGCTAATAAACGCTATGATGTACAATGGTACCACCTAGTGACAGAATACAGTATTACAATACCAATTTACATTGCAGAAAAGGATGGACTACTTCAGGAGCTACTGGACCTGAAAGAGTTGAACCTCTCACCAGACCCCTCTCCCTCTAAAAAAAAAAATTCAATTAAACCGTTCTCACGCATCCTGGAGGAACTGTGAAGGGGACAATTCCCCTGTTTTAAAAACCTCCTTGTACGGTTTTAAGCTGAGAGGAGGCCTTTTTCCCTGAGCAGAAGTCACCTCTGGTTTTAGAAAAGAGCCCTCAGTAGCATAAAAATGCTGAAGTTGGCTGTAAAAATGATGAAATTCCCTCACATCCCCATAAAACCCGGTGAGGGGGGGCGTTTTGGTAAATAAAATTAGGTCACAGGGATGAAGTCGAGCTAAACCGGGATACTAGAGGACAGTATGAAGACTGAAGGCCTATTTGGTTATTTATCAATCAATCAATCTATGACCCCTGTCAGTCTACGCAGGACCCTCTTGGTGATATACAGCAGCTAAAACATTTAAAATATTAAATTGATTCAACTTGCCTTAAAAAATAATTTAAAACGAGACATCTAATGCAGCCGGAGAAATTTCAAGAGCAAAGACCACATAGAACAGCACCTTCACAGCTGCCCAACAGAAGCTCGGAAAAGATGCGACCAGGCTGACTTCCTTTGGCAAGGAGTTCCACAGTTCGGATGCTCCTGCAGAGAAAGCCCTGTCATATGTACACTCCAGCTTAGCCTTGCAGGGCTTGGGGACACACAACGGAGCCTGCTGAGGACATATACATGTAGATACAGATAGCAAGTCCGACTCATTTTCATACATGTAATAAATGCCACAGAAGCCTCAGTTAAATAATCTGTCACAAAAAAAAAAATGTATTCCCAGTGTGCTGCTGTTGTGAAAAAAAAAAATTCTTGTTGAACATAATCAGTAAGGGAACTAGCATGGTGTATTGTTTGAGCATGAAACCATGGCTCTGGAAACCAGGGTACAAATGCCCACTTGGTCTTGGAAAGTCTCTGGGTGATCTTGAGTAAGCCACACATTCTCCGCCTCAGAGGAAGGCAAAGACAAACCTCTTCTGAATAAATTTTGCCAAGAAAACCCTGTGATAAGTTCAGCTCAGGGTTGCCATAATTTGGAAAGAACTTGACGGCACACAATAAAAATTAATCAAGACTAAAGTTGCCCATAGTCAACTTTATGCAAATCTATGGTGCAACCACACCTGGAATACTGGGTACTATTTTGGTCTCCACACCTGGAAAGGTATATTGTAGAGCAAGGGGGCAAAGCATGTACCATGGGCTATGTGCTATGATGTTGTCGTCGTGGTTGGATGCTGTCTAGCCACCCACATGGACCCTCCTGACATCCTCCTGGACTTTCATGAGATCTTCTAGAGGTTTGGAAGAATGATGTTGCCTTCGCCCATCTGTCTACAGAAACATGGCTGGATGCTGCCTAGCCACCCATTGCCTTCTTCTGGCCAATAAATGGTTATGGAAAGCACCCCAGTGACAAAGAGTAGGTCACATGGATGGGGAGGTAGAAGGAAGTAGAGCTATATATACATAACACCTCAATCTATGGTTCTCAACCTATGACGACTCTATGGCACAAGGAAGCCATTTGCCATAGACTTTAGCAGTTGTGGCACAAAACAGACAAAACACAAACAGGAAAAACACAAGAATCCCTCTGTTGAAGCCTGCCCCAAAGCTCATTACATCTTGACAAAAGGCCTTTCCGTCCTTTGTCTTCCTCCTTCCACTTCTTCTCTCTTGAAATCTCCTTGTTATTCAAGAGAAAATAAACTCGCTGTCCGGTTGAGCTTCACCCAACACTTCCCCATCCTGGTGTTGCAAGCTGTAGTTCCCACCGCGAAAAGTTTACATAAAAACTCAAGGTTTTGATGAATGTCACACTTGAAAGCCAATTAAGGGGGTTGAAAGGAAGACACAATTTCCCATTGTCTAATTGCCTCACAGCACCTTCAAGGTAATAAATTTGTCACATTGAATTATTAATGAGAAACGAAAATTTGACTTGCAGCGTTGAATAGAAAAGAGCTCATTATCAGTTGGCATTGTTCCTTCCAAATAATGAGTGTGACATGAGGGGAGCCAAGAAAAAAAAGCATCATTCTCTCCCCTACCTTTGCATTTAGCACCCTGAATGGTTTCCATCGGAAGAAAGAGGGAGGAGACTTGACTTAATACCCAGTCTTGACCCTACTTACCCTTTACACGGTCTTGTTCAAGGAAACACTTTCTTGAAGTTGTCCAGGCCAAAATGTCAAGCCAAGATGGCACATGAGATCCGTAATGAAACTTTCCCAGCTGTTTCTGTTGTGGTGGTGGTGGTTTTATTGGAAACCAGCCCTGGAGAAGTGAGGATGAGCGCTGGTTCTGGTAGGCCATGGTGGATTCTATTCTCAGCCAAGTGGTGAATGTGCTCAGGGTTTTGGATAGCTTTGGAGGAGATATCCAAGGCGCTGAACCTGTGTGGAAGGTGGAGTTCTGCACCTTGGATAATTCTTTTAAAGCCTGGATTAAAAGCTGTAATGGATTTACTGATATAGGACCACCAGCCACCACTGCTGGTGGGAAAGTGGATGCTTAACTCTTTTCCTTCCATGCCTTTCCCCCAAATCTAAATAGCGTCTCTGCTTAGAAGGGAATATTTAGTCCACAATGAGGGAAATTCAAGCAGCTTCTGTCTGCATTTTTCTTTACAGATCGCTTGGTCCAGTTCATGTGCTGGTGATGATTTATAAAACCCTCTATGGCTTGTGTCTAGGCTATTTGAAGGACTGTATCTCCCTTTATGGAGAACCAATATGGTTTGAGTGTTGGGACTACAACCTGGAGACCAAGGTTCAATCCTCCGCTCGGCCATGGAAACTCACTGGGTGACCTTAGGTGAATCACACACTTTCAGCCCTCCAGAAAACCCTGTGATAGGTTCACTTTAGGGTTGCTGTAAGTCAGAAACAACTTGAAGGAAAACAACAACAACAAATCTTCTTTTATGAGCCCATTAGAGAATTTCTCGAGGTGCCCATTTCTCTGTCCCACCACCGCCTCGTATGGTGCCAGCAAGGGAGAAGACCTTCTCGCAGGCTGCTCCCAGACTTTGCAACTCTCTCCTGAGAGAGGCTGGGATGGCTTCACCTTGCTCTCCTTCTGCCAACAAGTTGAGACACTCTTACACCATCAGGTTTCTAGAAACTGACTGGAGTGAGATTTTAAGGCTGTGCAGTGCTGTTTTTCAGATATGTGTGTAGTCTTTTAATGAATTTTTAATGTTTTTTTAACTTCATAAATTGTTTAATTGTTTTTAAATAGCTTTTATAGCTATACTCCTATCGAATCTTTGCATAGTTTTTAATCTGCATTGTTTTAAAATACGTTGCTAGCCACCGTGAGCCTCACTGTTGGGAGAAAGGTGGAGCATAAATGAGCAAAAATGTCATCATTAGCAGGGGTGTTGCACTGCAAATGTGGGTCTCAGATGCATTCTGGGGAGGAATTGCTGAACATAGGAGCTGCAGGGGAAAGGCCATGTAGGGTAAGGGTTAAGGACCATCTTTCCTACAAATCTTCCCTTCCTGACACCCCTTAGCAGAGCAGAAATGGTCTCCAGGGTTTCAGACATGCAGTGTTGGCAATCCACGTACTTCTACCCCAAGCAATGTCATAAAAAAATTTAAAACTGGAAACATAAAAGCAAAAAAAAAGAGAGAGACCCATAAACTAGAGGTTTATGTTGCTCTTACAGACACTGCCATATCAGCTTTGCCACAAAATACCATTCCCATATAACCAAGACAAGACAGATACATCAGTAAATTTACTCTGACTCTACAGACATTGAACCAAGTGTATTTCGACTGAGGAGCTATTCGTTTTATTACCCGGTATTTTTATGTGTTTCCCTGCCTTGGTAATTAAAGAGATGCAAGGGAATAAAGAAATACTGGGAAGGAGTATTCAACTGATGCGGGACGAAAAAGGTAACCATCAGGATCTCGCTTCATCCATTCTTGGATTGGCAAAAAAGGAGATCTATACTGTCCAAGATTCTAAAAAAGTTCTTACTAGCCGTAGGTTAATGACAAACGGAGCATGTATCTGACATGCTCAGCTTGCACTTGAAGGCCATTTCCACACTAGACTGTTAGAGTGCTATTATTCCACTTCCAACATCCTAGGGAATTCTGAGGTTTGCAGTTTAGGGAGGGGCCTTTAGAATTCTCAGCCAGTGAGGTCTTCGGCCTCAGGAAACTATAAACTCCAGAATTCCCCAGGATGTTGGAAGTGGAATAATAGCACTAGAACCGTGTAGTGTGGAAATTGCCTAAATGTATCTGATCTCAATTACAGTTGGTGACGTGGAGACCTCTACTTGTTCCACCCTGTGGCTCCTTATGATAGACCTCTTCTGGTTAGCCAAGCTTCTGCCATAACCAAAACTACTCTGCCAGACCTTATCCATAACTTAATCTCAGTGAGGTGACCCTACAAGACAATGTTAGAGCTGAGCTATTCACAAAAACTTGTTGGTCAAATGTGTGTGGTTACAATATAGTGTTTAAACTGAATGCTCACTGTTATTTACACACTGCTGCTGTTGTCATCATGGCTTGCCTTCAAGTCACTTCCGACTTATGGAGGTCATGAGGTTTTCTGGGCAAGATTTGTTCAGATGGGAATCTGCCATTGCCTCCCCCTGAGGCTGAGAAAGTGTGACTTGCCCAGGGTCACCCAATGGATTTGCTTGGCTGAGCAGGGATTCAAACCTTCATCTGCTAGAGTCCTAAGACAACACTCAAACCACTGTAGAGCGATGGCTCTGTACATTTCTGTATTTGTTCTGCTTAAGCCTTCCTCAAATAGACCTCACACATTCCACTCTCAGCTCTAATCACTGCTGACCCCTGGCTGTTTTGACTGCTGCCCCAGCTCTAACCCTTCACTAATCACCTCTTATTAAATGCCTTAACTGATTCACATCTCCAGCTGACAAACTGTCAAACACCATGACCATTTTATTTTTGAAAAAGAATCCCATTCAGACACTCTACCAGTCACCAGTCATCTCCAACATTTAATGCTCTCAACCCCTTCCAACAGACCCTACTTTATGTAATGCTGACAGTACATAACTTTGCATAGTAACACACTATCTTACTTTCTATAATATAAGCATATTTTTACAGCCGTTCAGAACATCACAGGTGGCTCTGCTGTCAGCGTGGCTGGGTTTAAGGCCATTTCCGCACTATGCTGTTATAGTGCTATTATTCCACTTTCAACCTCCTATGGAATCCTAGGGTTTGCAGTTTAGGGAGGAGCCTTTAGAGTACTCAGCTAGAGAGCTCTTTGGCCTCAGGAAACTACAAACCCCAGAATTCCACAGGCAGTTGAAAGTGGAACAATAGCAGTATAACAGCATAGTGTGGAAATGGCCTAAGTTTGGGTCTAGTGGAGCTGTCCAAATACTGAACCTATTTTGATGATAAGGATCAGCACTTTGGATGGCTTCTTAAAAGTTCAGATTCTAACCTAAAGCAGATTTATCACCTCATTAACAGGAGCCTACATAACCTGAAGGCACCCAGTCCTGTCTGATCTTGGAAGCTAAGCAGTGACAGCCCTGGTGAATACTCGGATGGGAGACCACCAAAGAAGCCCAGGTGTTGGAGGCCATATTTCACAGGAAGGCAATGGCAAACCACCATTGAGTATTCCTTGCCCAAGAAAACCCTATGAAATTGATGGGATCACAATAAGTCAACAGACAACACCAGCCACCTGCTACAGCAGAATTTAAGGTAAAGAGAACTTCGTTCTGATATTCTGTAATCATTCAAAAGAAGATATAGAGGGTGATTCATACAGAACCATCTGATCTTTATGTTGACCTTCATACATCCTAGATCCATTTCTACTGAGATCTGCATGTGTTTTTTTCCTTCTTTTAGTGCATAGTTTCCCAATGTGCAATCAATAATCTCCGTTTTTTTCCCCAAGGTATGAGTGAATACGCTGAGACTGCGTCTGTGGCAGTCTGCAGCAAAGCTAGTGAGAGGAAACCCTAGCCTGGGCTCATCCCCTGGTGCCTCCATTTGTACACTTAATGAATGTCTGCTCAGGACTAACACATCAGTGTGGATGAAGAGTGCCAAGGAAGTGCCGTGCTGAAAATTGTACGAAGCTGTCAAAGGCCTTCCCCCAAGGAATTGATTAAAAGGAGGAAGAGGAACTGTCAAGTTGGAGAGTTCTTCCAAACCTCAGTCTTGGGATTCATTTTATTCAATATTTTAGATCGCTGGATGACAGGAGCAATGAGATTTGCTGTCCCCAATCTGCTGGGAACATCCTCCACACATGATAAAGCTTGGTCTACGCTGCAAGACGAACCGGAAAGCCTCTAGGGCTGTCGTGAGCAAAACCAAGGGTCAGATTTATTAATGAAAAGTGTTAAATAGTTTAGGGGAGTTGCTGGGGGGGGCTGTTTTCATTGACTCCAGTGAACTCGGTCTTGGAGTCCTCCCAGACTTGCTATGTTAGTTTTTGTCAAATGTTGTAAGGTCAAAATCACTCACCTTCATGCTGACTTGAATGCCAGCCGTCACACAGCGTCTGTTGAAATCTCCAATGCGCCGCCTACTTGTTTCCATTCTGAGAGAGACTATAGAGGAAAATGGAGGCAGCTGGGGCTAGTGAGCAGTTCTGGAGTGCTGCGCACATGGGGTGGGAATGTTTTTAAGGGTTTTCACATATTTGGGGGGATTTTCTGTGTGGTTTTCAGGCACTATTTGTCCCAAAATCACACTGACTTTCTTTTAAAATATTGGAGGGCATTGGGGGGTTTTGGGAAACCAATGGGGAACTTCAGGATTTGCAAACATGGTTTCTAATGGCCCATGCCTGCACTATTCCAAGCATGGAAAGGGCCATGTTGTATTTGTACATCATATTGGTGTTAAGGTTGGAGCCTCCAAGGGAAAAAAAAAGGTGGCAACTCTAATACAACACTAACATGGTTAAGTGTGCAGGGACTCAGACCGAGGGGAAAAAACTTGCCAGTGCAGCTCATGAACTACCCACCCCTGCAATAGCTATTGAAATGAATCCAAGATGCTAGACATGTAAGTATTTAAAAAATCTGGATGGGAAGGGGAATGGAACCAACTTGATCCCATCCATAGCTCCCTATCTGGCTTCTGTCTGCTTTTCAGAGTCAGGACCATGACATAAGTCTCATGCAAAAATTATCCTTCCTCTGTTCCAAGAACATATGGATAGGGAGCAGGGCCTGTGCATCAGTTTTGTCACTACACATCCCTATTTTTGGACTGTGATGCCCAGCATTCCTCACCAATGGCTGTACTGGCTAGAGCTGCTGGGCCATGCAGTCCAGTGACATCTAGAGGGCCATACAATTCCCACCCCTGACCTCAACTTGGTGAGAACAATGTATTCTTTGAATCCCTAAGGTTTAGACAATGGCTGGAAGTCAATGTGGAGCCTAGATCTTTGAATGTGGACTTACATAAGGAAGATTCATTAATTAGGCAAACTTCCAGGGGAGGCTGCTGGCCAACAAATACCAGAAATGCAGGGGAGAGAAATCCACTGCAGACAACTGCCATTCTTGGTGGAAGCAACAAGTTCTTTCTTTGATCCTTGGCTTCTGTTGTTGAAAAACCTGGACCCTCACTTTGTGTTCTGATTAAATTACTGGATTCTCCCTTGAACTGTCGCTCCGAATTTATTGCTGACCTGGTCTGCTGAAACAAGAATGGTAGATGACTGCTAAGCTTCTGTAAACCTTGGCTGTGGCTGCTACTATAGACTCTGCTTAAGGACTGCAAACTTTGGACGGCTTACCATACAGGATAGTTACTGTGTATGAGCATCTATTGCGCTATGGTGGACTGACTGATATGCCATGGCCCAATGCACGCTGGGAAGCAATGTGCATCAGGGCAATCCCCAGTGTCCATTTGGACACCAGCTAAACAGCGCTGGAGTGCAACAGGAGTGTGCAATGCACCTCAGAAGAGCCCACTAAGCATCAGAAATGC
Organism: Iguana delicatissima; assembly: GCA_948472985.1. Taxonomy (NCBI): domain Eukaryota; kingdom Metazoa; phylum Chordata; class Lepidosauria; order Squamata; family Iguanidae; genus Iguana; species Iguana delicatissima. The sequence continues at coordinate 1,577,185 of CAOKZL010000087.1, forward strand.
CCAATGAGCATTGGAAGAGCCCAGTGCACATCAGAAGGGCCAGGGGTACATTAGAGAACTTTTGCCAGGGCCCTGATATGCATCTTCAGAATTGCTAGCAGGATTTTGCTAGAATTCATAAAGATTTTCCGAAGGGTTCATAAAGCAACACAGTGTAAGTACCGATATACAATCTCAGCCATTATTCTGAAACAAATGGTTGGCTTTCTCTGAACATATTTCTAGACATTGGATCCAAGATGTTCTTTCCGTTCTTGCAGACATCAAGGGACAAATCCTGTACTGTTTTTTTCACAAATCAAACGGACCACTGTATCTTAGTCCTTTAGCTGTCCTTGCCTAAGCTATCAGCTGTCACCAAAAAAAAAAAACATGAGCCACCCTACCAATTCTGATGCACACATTTTTATTGGAGGTTTCATTACAAACTCAGCAGAGCTGATCATTTCATTGCTTTTTATATCAACTGATCATGCTGGCAATATATTTCCTCTTGCGAAGGAAAGTTCAGATTGCAGAAACTAGTTATTTTACATAGGCCATTTTATTTTATTGCTCCCAAGTAATACAAATCACAGCAGGTCACAAGAAGGATTGTAAGATAAACCAACAAGACGTGAGTCACAGAAGCTGGTCCTGCTCTATACTGCAACTCAAATGAGATGGATCCCCATTCCTGGCTGGCCCCACAGTTCCAACCCTGGGTTCCTGTCACTCACCTGGCCCCTTTCCTTCCCTTAATCTCTTCTTGGGTTGAGTACTTGAGCCTCAAGGCAACCCCTTTATTGTGGATCAGTGGCTGGGTTGTTTTGATGGCTTCCAAGTAGTAAATCTGACCAGGCCACCATCAAACTTAACATGAAAAATAGAAACAGTGGTAAAACCAACAAGTGGAAGTTTATTAAGACACAAGAAAATAATATACTAACCTACAAACTACTAAGACCATTTCCGCACTACGTTGTTACAGTGCTATTACTCCACTTTCAACCTCCTGTGGAATTCTGGGGTTTGTAGTTTACTGAGGCCAAAGAGCTCTCTGGCTGAGAATATGAAAGGCCCCTCCCTAAACTGAAAACCCCAGGATCCACAGAATGTTGAAAGTGGAATGATAGCACTATAGCAGGGTAGTGTGGAAACGGCCTAAATCTGGTACAGCTCCCCAAAGCCATAGTCGGACCTTTCCTCTGGCTCTCCTGGCTCTTTTCCCTCTGTTCCTGTCTCCATATCTACTTTCTGACAGAGACAAGCCTCAGGTTTTGTAACATTTCCTCCTCACGGGTCCCCTTCACCGCATTCCTTGAGCTATGATTGGTGGCTTTCAACCAGGCTTGCTTAGCTCCCATCCTCACACCTGGCTAATATTCACATTTGGAATGACGATAACATAGCATTTGCTCCTTTTAAATGCTTCTCTCTTTTTTTTTCTTTTTTTTTTTTGCATGGTAACTTTTCCTCTTCCTACTTTATTTCACAACAACCCTGAGATGTAGGTGAGCAGCTGCAATGCTGAAAAAGGCAGGTTTGGGAAGGGTGACTCGTGGCGGAATGTTTTTGGCCTTCTTGTGCCACCTAGAGGGCATTTAGGGACATTTTTTCATTTTATTTTGCATCTGTTATTTGTTTGACAACAAAATTTGTGGGGGGTTTTGTTTTTGTGTTTTGGGCAGGATCAGTGGGAGGTTGAGCTGTCCAGGGTCTCCTGGAAAACTAATACATCTCCCCAGTCTTCCACAATTGCCACCCCACTTTAGAGAATCAACAGCACATCAGGAAGGATGCGAATTAATTTAAGGAACGCTGACAGTCTGTACACCTTATTTTGTTCTGTTGAATTTTGCTAAGTTTCATTTCTTTCAATAAGAAGAATAAAGAATAAAAAGTACTAAAATGATAATGGGGAGAAAGTTGCAAATAATGTCTTGTTTCACAGTTTTTGGCTCCTTCTTGCTGGAACTATACCCATTCCAACTGATCTTTTTAAGAATTTTGTAAACTAAAGAGCTCTGGGCTTGCTCTTTTCCTCCTCCCTCCCAACCCATCTTTCCTTTTGTACCATACCTTTTAGCATATAAGCCTTAAAAACATGGTGCTGATCTCTGTTATTCAGCAGAAGAACAAGGTAAAAATTATTCAAATAAACAAAATGTTTAAAATGTATCTGCTTTGTCCTTATTGAATCTCATTGAATTTCTCTCCTGTCCTCCACTGTTTTTTGGTTCCAGGGGAAATAGAAAGAAGGAAAACATCCTTGTTAAAAGAGCACCCTCTCCTGTTTCTTCTTGATTTCCTTCTTCGTCTTGATGCTCATTTTGCATTGGTTTGGACAAAAACTGCCAGCAAAGGCAGCAGAAGTGAAAAACAAAACAGGAACTGAGGAGCTTTTGGTTCTTAGAAAGCAAACCCTCCATTGTGAATGACCCTCCCCACGATTTACCTACTATTTTTCAAAGGCTACAGAGGGCATGATTTAGTTCAGACACGGAGGAGGGCAGGAACTGAAATATGCCAGTTGTTATTCACCGATTTAATCTCCACCTCCCGGACTAATTGGTGGACCAGAACATAACTTTTAATTAAGTTTCATACCTCATTGAATGTTCTGTCGCAGTTCAGGAAGCATATCAAAATGTTTCAATATGCATAATTTGAGAGAAGCGACATTTAAAATCCATCTTTCATGAGAAAACACACCCAGAAATGTGCATTTTGAGAATAGGTGTGGCCAATAGGCTTTAAGAGGACACAAATGTAAATAAAATACTCACTGAAATATTTGATTTTCCCCTCCAAAATTGCAAATGAATGCAGAATTGTGACCAAAGAGGACTACATACTGAAGCGATATGGGACAAAAATAGGATAATCCATTTCTGAAGACCATTTCTGAGTCTATAGAGCCACCAAGAGACTAGGGTTGAATGCTATGAGTCAGCTCTGTCTATTGTAAATGTTAATGTAAGGACCGCTAAAACCTAATAAAAGGTTTCAGGTGTTGCAGGCAATTTATAACTGCAACTATCATCGGCTTTACCAAATGACAATCAAGAAGAGGCCAGACTCTGCAGGCTAGCAAAGCTTTCCACCACTTAAGCTTTTGTAAAGTTCCAAAAATAATTCTGTAGAAACCTAAGATATTGTCCTCCATTTTTGGTGGATTTAGAAATGGCTGTAGTTCTATTCTTTTTTCCCCCCTCGTTCAAGATTAGACTTTTATGAGGACTGTACTTGCACAATTCCACATACTATTAGTTGATCTGGTTGCATAAACTGTTTCTACACTACCTTTCAACTAAACAATATTATAGAATCATGGAATCTTATTGCTGGAAGGGAGCATAAGTTCCATCTTATCCAATCCCTTTCCGTGCACAGCTGAAGCGCTCCAGAAAGATGTCCATCCAACCTCTGTTTAAAGAGAGCCAGCTCTCTGTTTAGAGAGCCAGTGTGGTATAGTGGTCTGAGTGTTGAACTATGACGCTGGAGGCCAGAGTTCGAATACCTGTTCAGCCATGGAAACCCATTGGGTGACCTTGGACACATTACACACTCTTAGCCCCAGAAAACACTGTGTTCACCTTAGAGTTGCCATAGGTCAGAAATGACTTGAAGGCACACAATAGCAAAAATGGATGAAGAGCCAAAAAACCTCCTAAGCAATCTATTCCACTGTTTCAGTGGGGGGAAAGTTCGCCCTAACTTTTAGGTAGAATCTCTTTTCTTATTATTTGAATTCACTGGTTCATGTTGTAGTGTCTGAAGTAGCAGAAAAGAAGCTAGCTCCATCTTCTACACAACATCCCATCTTATATTTAAACACAACTATCATGACACCTCTCAGTGTTCTCCTCTCCAGGCTAAACAAATCCAGGTTCTTTCTGCACTACGCTGTTATAGTGCTATTATTCCACTTTCAACACCCTATGGAATGCTGGGGTTTGCAGTTTAGGGAGCGGCCGTTAGAATTCTCAGCCAGAGAGCTCTTGGGTCTCAGGAAACTACAAACCCCAGAATTCCACAGAAGGTTGAAGGTGGAATAATAGTACTATAACAGTGTGGTGCGGAAGGGCCTCCAGTTCCTTAAGCCACTCCTCATAAGGTTTGATTTCCAGATCTTTGATCATTTTGCTCACCTTTCCCTGGACATGTTCCAGCATGGAGACAACCTTCTTGAACTGTTGGTGCCCAGAAATGGACACAGTGTCCCAGATGAGTTCTGACCCAAAGCAGAATAGAATGGCACTAATACTTCCCTAGAGATCCACTCTGGTTTACTGGTTTGACCACTGGACTAAAATTCTGGAGACCAGGTTTTGATTCCCCACTTGGCCATGGAAACCCACTGGGTGACCTTGGGCACATCACACACTCTCAGCCCCAGAAAACCCTATGATAGGTTCACCTTCGGGTTAAGTTGGAAACAAATTGAAGGCACACAACAACAGTACTTTCCATAGTTGGGATACTATACTCCTGTTGATGCAGTCTAGAATCGGTTGTTTCAGCTGCTGCATTGGAGGTAGATCAACAGCCAATATTTGAAATAACAAGTATCATTTTCTTTTAAAATATACATCAAAACAATCAGCAGGAGAAAGCAGACCACAACCCAAATCCACAAAAGAAAATAATGTCCTATGGGGGTTTCCACAGGTGTAAGTCTCTCTGCATTCAATAAGACTTACTCCCAAGTATGAATGTATAAGATTGCATCCTCGATTAATTAAACTTTTTCCCAGTAGTTAGGTATCCTGGGTGATGCTTTTGCATAAGAATGGCTGGATATAGATGTTTCAGCAAACAAATATATAAAATATAGATTACAATACCATCTTCCTTCATAAATTAGAGGTTTATTATTATTGGCAAGAGCAGCATATGGCTTTTATAACAGGGTAACGAGTAGGTAATTATCTTGAATACAAAAATGCTCAAGCATTATTTTTAGCCTTGTGTCTTATAAGTTTCTTGCTCTTTTTTATGGTTTTAGCATGATCATCTTCATTCTATGGCCTGACCAAAAATGCCTATATAACTCAGAATGTGTCAGGGTTTATCTGTAGTGTTTCATCAAGGGTACTTTCTGAAAGACCTTGACAGTCTTACAATAAATTGTTTTTGCCTCTTTTTAATTCCTTTCTGCCCTCTGCTTGCTGCGTTGCCTAATGTTATCTTTTTAATTTTCCTTTCCTTCTCATATGTTCCTATTCCAGTAGAGAAAGGCCAGGGCACACCCCCTGTATATCATCAGTGGTACAATCAAAAGGTGCCAAAAATGAATTTTTCCAATGTTAACCAATGCTCTAAACGCTATAATTCAAAAATGATTATCATGCTGGCTGATTGGATTCCCAAATGACTCATCTAAATTTGAGAATCTATTTCAGGCAACCTATCCATCCATCCAGCATTAAGTACCTGTCAAACTTGAATGGTGAGAACATGAGAACATTCCCTGCTGGATAAAACCAAAGGCTTATTAAATCAGCATGCTTTCCCCACAGGGACCAACCAAATGCCTTCAAGATGCCTATAAGCAGAACTTGAAGGCAGTAATCTGCTCTTATTGCTGTTCCCCAGTCTTAAGTACTTAGTGGTGTATGACTTCTTAACTAGAAGATTCTGGATACCCATCATCACTAATAGTTGTTGATAGACACTGGGTATATATCTCACTTACTGATAACTATGGGAATGTTTATTTGTCCCACTTCAACCTCTTCTTCCATCTAGATCTTATGTACTAAATCACACTACCAGAAAATGTGGGGCTCTTCTAAATGACTACATGGACCCTGTGTGGGACACTTTACTCCTTTAATCTCACCACTTGGCTCTACCTATGAGATGCGCTGAATATAAGCTCCTACCACACTGCCTCACATAGAACTTGGTGACTCTCCATTCACCCAACCTCTCCACCAGTCAACCAAAATTAACCACCACCAGCTACAAAACATCAGTTGCCACCACAGACATGGAACGCCTGAACTTACAACCACTCTAGGAACATTGTTTGTGACATTCCAAGGGACATGTTTGTACATTACAAATAATTATTAAACAGAAGACTATCATACAAGTTCAGATTCCTTTCTGTCCAGAAGTTTACATTGTGAGTTTTAAACACTGAACCAAGGTGAATCCCTTTGGTAAATCTCACAACCATTTGGTGTGCATCTTGCCTTTACCTTGAACTTTGTCTGTAGAACATAGATAAGGAAGTTACGTGACTACAAGGCTAGCCTGAACTGGTTTTGGACAGTTCCTGGAGAAACTAACACGATGACTTAGCTCAGCTGTGCAAGTAGTGAGGATAAACATGCACAGTAGAATTTCTTGGAAGTTTGCCTGCTTGTTTCTAACCTAGTATATAAGGTTTGTGTGTGGTCCATAAACTCACCTCATCCGCCCTCTTGTTTCACAGCTTGTGGAGGGGTCTGACCCTTTTGATTAAAAGCTCTGAATTACATGTTTTCCTTTTCTAACCAAATTCAGAATTTCTTCTATAGCTCCACACCTGCTTGGGGTGCAGGATACTTGTGTTCTAGTAACAGACCATAATTCCTACCGGGTTTTAAAGCTTAGCTGTTATAGTTATTAACTTGACTCTGGGTTTTAAAGTTTACTGGTACAGTTAGTAACTTACCTCCAATTACCTATAGCACCAGTACATCACACCACTACACTGTCTTGTCTATCTTGACAAGAATTATTCTGAATAAGACTTCTTACTCTTCACTAAACTTTCCAGAATAAACTGCTCCCTTATTCTTAATTCAGGGATGTAGCCACAAGCGGAGGAGGCAAAATGAGGGCATTGCCCCCCAAATAAGTATTATCTTCCCCCAAACGATATTTTCCTCCAGTCCCCAAATTTCTAGCATCTCACTGAGACATTGAACATCATTCCCACCTAGAACTCCTATATATCTAGTGTTTGTATTGCCTCGGGCATTTTGCCTGCTCCCTTTCTTTGAATGCCTAAACTGTAATTTTAAATGTAAAATGACTGCATATTTTTAAAAGTTCCAGTTAAAATAATATAAGTCGCTTCTGGCTTACTAAGGTGGTTCAGTTATTTCCTTCCAGTTCTGTTTAATATTAATTTATGAAGTTGTTTTCAGCTTTCCAAGCCGGCCACTGCTATGAAACATGTTATTAGTCATAATGGCTTTAAACAGAATCTATTTTCCCCCAAATGTCAGAATCTAAATTGAACCCTCTTGTCTTCCAATAAGCCTTCCATTCCCCCCTACACACAAAGCAGACATTCAGCTCTCCTTGGAAAAACTCAGGGGGGAAAATGCAACAGATCTGTAGACTACGGAAAGTTCATTTGCTGAGCATCCTTGGCCAAGGTTTTCTGTGAACAAGACTGAAGGCTGAAAGAGGAGAGAGAAAGAGATACAGGTGCAGCAATTCAGTGGCTGGAACAAACACAGAAAGATTAATGAAATGAGAAGGCCGAAAATAATGGAAAGCACAGACCTGTTTCTTAGGCCCTTTCTGCAGGATTTTGTCATCCTGTTATGGGGAAAGGAGAAAGGCGTACGATGTTGTCGCAGTCCCATCCTCCTCCCGTCCCCAGGCAGAGCAATCATGGAGTAAATCATTGACGGGCTTTCCCCATCTTTGACCCATGATTGCACCACCATTGTGGACCTACCTGGTCTGTGGAGCGCAACGGCTAAGCTTCCCGCCCCAGCACAGCCCAGGAAAGTATGCGGCCGTGCTGTAGAAGGAATAGAGAGGGCCATTAGGCTTCCTTCATCATGGAGGCAGCCGGTGCAGAGGAGAGCGTTCCTGATGCTCTCCCCTCTGGGCCAGAGCCACTGCTGGGACCTCCACGACAGGACATTGGAAGAAGGTAGGGTGTGGAAAGGGCCTTCAAGTAACATGCTCCAATTTACCTCGTGGACCTCGTTCACCTCATCAGAGCCAGTCCTGGCAGAGTCCCAGAGCCTGGGAGCAGCCTCCGTGAAGGCCCTCTCTCTTATCCGCACCATGACTGTGAAAGGGGTGGAAGTGAGAAAAGGGCCTTCCATAGTGCCCCAGCTCTGCTCCTTGAGTTAGCCCCATTGCCTTCCCTTTGGATTTGTGTTGGCTGGAGAATTCTGGGTTGCCAGGATCTTGTATCATCAGTGTAAAACTAAGATGACAGAACTCCATCACTGTGGTTACACTTCATCATGCCACCTCCCAACCTCTACTTTTTCAGCTTTTTCAACTGAGGCATTTCCAAGGCACTGGAGAAGGGGTAAGAGGAAATGATATCTGCAGTGTTTTCCTCGTCACAAGGGGCCTTTCTGCCTTACACTGTTATAGTGCTAGTTTTCCGCTTTGTACATCCTATGGAATCCTGGGGTTTGCAGTTTAGGGAGGGGCATTTAAAACTCTCAGCCAGAGAGCTCTTGGGCCTCAGGAAACTACAAACCCCAGAATTCCACAGGAGGTTGAAATTGGAATAATAGCACTGTAACAGTGTAGGGTGGAAAGGCCCAAGGTACCTTGTGGACAGGCAGCTGGAGAAACTCCTTGGGGTTCTGCCATAATGGCTTTTTCAAAGGTACCCTGCAACCAGCAGAGAACTGCATACATCATTTCCCAGCACCCCAATCACCAGTACCTCAAAAAGGCTTTGGTCAGAGCACTACCAGGCTGAAAATTTACGCTTTGTGGGGTCTCATTTGGCCTTTCGTGGCTTTAAACACAAATCCGCAGCAGTTACAAGATCATAAGTCAAGCTTATGAACCACAGTTCAGGAAGGATATTGACAAGCTGGAACATGTTCAGAGGAGGGTGACTAAAATGGTAAAAGGCCTGGAATCTATGAAGCCCTATGAGGAACAGCTTAGGGAGCTGGGTATGTTTAGCTTGGAGAAGAGAAAGTTAAGAGGTGACATGATAGCTGTGTTTCAATATTTGAAGGGATGTCATATGGAGAAGGAAACAAATCTGTTTTCTGCTGCTCCAGAGACGAAGGCTTCACACTTCAGGAAAAGAAATTCCATCTACACATTGAGAAGAACTTCCTGATGATAATAGCAATTTGACGGTGGTATACACCACCTTAGAGTGTGGTGGAGTCTCCTTCTTTGGAGGTTTTAGAACAGACATTGGATGGCCATCATTTGGGAATGCTTTGACTGTCTATTCCTGCTTGGCAGAATGGGGTGGACTGGGTGGCCCTTGGGGGTCTTTTCCAGCTCGAGGCGTCTACGATGATGATCCCATAACTGCAAAAAAGGATGCCAGCAAACCTACTTAATCCTGAGAAAAGATGCTGACGCCCAGAACTTGCCAAGAGCGTTTCATCACCCTGGAACCATCAAAGGACTGAAGGAACATAGCAGGAAGCTGCCATCTGCTTTTCCAAACCTCTGGAGACAGCCAATCTCATATGAAAGACGCAGGAGCAGAAGGAGCATGCAGCTGCAGGAGGTTTTCTTTTTCAGGCGTTTCCCTGTACGGGAAGAGTGAGTCACTTCAGCTGAGGAGCTCTTACTCATCTCCCAATGAAAAATCCCTTTAATTAAGAACACTTATTTGAGATATTCATAAGCAAGCACCGAGTTTGGCAAAGAGAGGAGGGAGGAACTGACAGAGACAAGCTCAAGTTTCCTTTACCTGAGCATTCTTATTTATTAACGTAATAAAGATAAGGCAGAAAAAGATACTTTAAAGAAAATCAATGCTCTTTTTTAGATAAAACATCAATGTAATTCAAGTAGCCCAAGTCAATTGCCGCCGTTAAATTAAGTTTACAACTTGAACAAACGGTCATATAAAGCTGGCAGGGCCTGACAAATTGAATTACTGGAGTAATACATCACTCACAAAAGTATTATTGATAGTGACAGAGTGATATTGAATTTAAATTATTCATTTGTATTGATTAAACAGCAGTTCTTTACCATGAATGAGGGAAAAGCAACTGACAAAGCTTCTTAGAGTCATATTTTAGTGGGAAGAACAAAAATATGAGACAACGCAGCCCAGGTGTGTTCTTCACACTCAGCCAACCAAGGGGTCTGAAATCCTTTGTAGAATCTGAACAACTGGGAAGATACACACACAAGTTGTTACCTGCTACTAGGAAGCAGGGCCGGCCCTGCTATTGGGTAAAATAAGGCGGTCACCTTGGGGGCAGATGCTGTGCAGGAACAGCATCCAGATATTTGAAAGAATGAGAAAGGAGGTAGGGAAAGGAAATAACTTTAAGGCTGATAGATAGATATAGATATAGATATAGATATAGATATAGATATAGATATAGATATAGATATAAATATCATGGTTTTGAACTGATCCTCCCTTACCCAGTGATGTATTTAAGCTTTTTACTCCGAGTCTCAAGTCCTTGAAGATACTTTCAAGTCAAGTCTCAAGTCTGGGAGCCAATTTTATCCCCAACCTATAATCCAGAATGTCTGGACAGAGTCAAATAAAGTCAGTTTTAACAATTTAAGCAGAGTTGGCCCTCCACATTTGTGATTTTTGCCATCTGCAGCTTCGGAAGTGGGGAATAGGATCCTTTTTACTCCCCTTTCCCAAAGCTGGAGACTCTTGTGCCAATGAGCATAAAAGAGCCTATAGCTTCGGAAGTGGCGAATGGAATCCTTCTTACTCCCTCTTACTAAAGCTTCAAAAGCTTTAGAAGGATCCTTCCTCCTCAAGCCCACTGCCTCACACATTTGCTGTTCCTCTCTGAGAAATGCCCCCTGCACTCTGGGGGCCGAGTTTTGTCTTTTGCTCTTAGCAAATGTTTTAGAAGGCTCCTCTGATACGCAGCGGGCTGCTAAGCAGACCTCAAGCCCCTTGGCTAACCCATTTGCTATTCCCCTCTGAGAAATGCACCCCCACTTTGGACTTGAGACAGATTGCCATGGGACCAGTAGGCCAAAAGAGATGGAGGCATTGTTCAAAGTCATTAGGTTTCTGGATGAATGCGTTATTTTACTGAACCAAAGACAGCAAATCAGTCATCAAAAATATACAAGTCTCGAGTCAAGTCGACTCAGTGCATCATTTATGGCCAAGTCAAGTCCAAGTCGAGTCGCTGAAGCAACTTAAGTCCGACTTGAGTCGGAGCCAGTGGACTCGAGTCTACATCACTGACCCCACTCCTGCCACTCTGTAAGCCCCCTGGGAGAAAAGAGATTTAAAGCTGACCTATACATTTTTTTAAGGGAAATAAATATTTAAAAAAAAAATCCTTCCCCTTCTGTTGTTACAGTTCCCAAGGTATTAAATCTTCGGTCTACCTCATCAAAGCAGATTTCAGCGCTGCATCCTTCGCCACTCATTTTGTGTTGCCAAAAGCAGCATTTTCTTACGGCACGTTAATCTTAGGGTGCCAATTAAACAGCCTTGCCGTAGTGTTAACAGAAGAATTCTGACCAATTTTTTTCTGCTGTTGTTCATTGCTGTGCTTTACAGAACAATAAACTTCCGAACAATAAAATCATATTGCAATAAATATGTACATTTTTAACAATGCCACTTGTTTGCCAGCTGAGCCAATGTCATTTTTTTTTTTTACTGTCAAAAGATGTACACACCTGCCTCTGACAGTTTTATTCTACAGAGAGAGAGAGAGAGAGAGGCTTTTGCTACAAGGAAATCAGGATGGTTGCCCAGATTATCTCTGCCTACTCGAAATAAAAAGGAATTTGTTTTATATACTTGACCTTTGATAGACTGCCATCCAATAAATCCTTTTCATTTCCCTCTTCTTGCTAGGAGCATCTATTTAGGCAAGCACAAAGCAGAACTCGATTGTCAGTTTCAGCGAGTGACGATGGCAACAAAGAAAGAGGCTGAAGAAAAATGAGTCTCCATGTTTTGCAAAGCCTGTCCTTGCATCCAAAAACAAAAACAAATAAATAAAAGCTAATGGTGATCCTTCAGAAACTACAGCTAGGCTTCCACATTCACTGGGGTTAGAGGCACAGGACCCTGCAAAAGTGGAAAAATCTCAAATATCAACATGTGTCTCTGGCCATTTCTGCACGAGGGAATTAAAACGGCGCAGTGCGTCCTCTCACGGAGGTCGTCTGCACCTTGGAGCAGACTAGGTCCAGACTACTTACCAGAGATCTGCACCTCAGTTCACTCCGAAACGCCCCCAACTGGTCCTCCAGTGCGTTTTTTAAAGAACAGTAGAAAACCATTCTTTAATTTTTCGGAATACGCCATTGCGTTCCTGCTCCCTTGAGCAGATTCGCAGGCTCGCACCAATGCGAGCCTGCGATCTGCGGAGGGCGGGCTTTAGGCGTGGCGAGCTTCAGCGGTTGGTCGGGACCCACGAACGACCGGAAGCCACCATTTTGGAAGCCGGAGCAGTGCAGATCTAAGACCTCGCACTGCTCCGATTCACCTTGGCCCAGACAAAGAGCCCTGTGGAAGGGCTTAAGGGACAGTCCGTGTTGGTCCGTGACCAGAAGATCCGGTAAGTACCAGTACGGAGCGCTGCCCTCGCCTCATGCAGAAATGACCTCTGTGTGTAGGAAGCAGAGCAGACACCTGGCATCCAAACCTGGTCAGAGAAAGGAGAGGAAAAGGGGGTGGGTTGGTATGGTGGCCTTATATTTCCTCTCTCTTGCCCATCTCTTTCCTCCAGTGTGGAGGGGCATCAGGAAAGGAGTTGTGGTGCTGAGAAATCAGGCTGCAAGCTATCCTTAGCTGGCCAAGCATTGGCTGGTGGAGGAGGAGGAGGAGGAGGAGGACCAGAGGTGGGTTTTTAAAGGTCTGTGTGGCCTGATCAGAGCTGCTGAGAAGGAAAGTTCCCCTGGAAAAGAAGCACTTAAGGGAGGGCAGGGGTTGGAGAAACTCACAAATAAATTTGTGAAAGTCAAGCCTGCAAAAGGGGAGGGCTGACTCTACTGCAAATAAAGCCTTGAATATTTGCAGTACAGTGCAATATCTGCAGTACATATTTGCTTGAATAGTAGACAGCAACATTCATTGGCTATAAATATAATTAATAATAATAATAATAATAATAATAATAATAATAATAATAATAATTTTTTATTTCTTACCCACTTCTCTCCAAGGCTCAAGGCAGGGTACAAGGTAGATTAAAATACAACTAAAAATAAATAAATCATAGATTAAAATACACTAAAAACACATGAACCATTTAAAATACATCAGTTTAAAATGCATAGTTAAAAACTGAGTGGACAGGCCTGCCAGAAGAAATAGGCCTTTAGTTCTTTTTCAAATCAGACACTGTTATGGTATCACTGAAGCCCTGGTTCTTACTCTGGAAGGTTTCCAAAGAATGCAACTCTTTTAGAGTCTTCTGAAAGAACTAGAGATCAGGATCAAACTCGCTCCTTCCCCCAGAAACTGGTATTCAGAAAAACATGGTGTTTGAAGGGAGACATCTCCATAGAGCTATCATGATGATTAGCGACTTACTTACACTCCATCATAAACTTACACTCCATCATAAAGTTGTCTAAGTAATCCCCACCATTTTCCCTCCATCGTGGGAACAAATATTTGTGCATTGTTATTCTTGCATTTGCACCCTGGGGAATTATTCTGAACACATAGCTTTCCTGTGCAGAAAATGTGAGTTTTGCACAGAAGAAGACTACATGCTGCTGCCCAGAATAACCCTTCAGAATTCTTTGCAAAGATCAAATATCAGAGGCCCCTTCCACACGGCAGAATTATAGCACAATGATTCTACTTAAACTGCGAAGGCAATGTGCTATGAAATTGTGGGGTTTGGAGCTTAAGGAGTGTATTTGGAATTCTCAGCCAGAGAGCTCACCAAACTCCAAAGCCCAGGATTCCACAGGTTGTTGCCATGACAGTTAAAGTGGAATCGTAATCCTATGTGCCGTGTGAAAGGAACTCAGGAGAACATCACACAAAAATCTTACCACTGCACTATTCTTCTTGGCAAGGGCCATTTCTGCGCTAGCCTGTCACAGCGCTATGATTCCACTTTCAACATCCTACCGATCCCGGGGTTTGCAGTTTCGGGAGGGGCCAGCTGATCCCTCCCTAAACTGCAAACCCTAAGATTCCATTGGATGTTGAAAGTGGAATAATCGCGCTATAAGAGTGCCATTCGGAAATGGCCATTATTATAGTGTTACTATTCCACTTTCAACCTCCTATGGAATCCTGGGGTTTGCAGTTTAGGGAGGGGCCCTTAGAATTCTCAGCCAGGGAGCTCTTTGGCCTCAGGAAACTACAAACCCCAGAATTCCACAGAATGTTGAAAGTGGAATAATAGCACTATAACAGTGTAGTGCAGAAAGGCCCTAAGAAACTTTTGAAAGAACTCTCCAAAGTGCTGAACCTATTTAGAAGCAAGGCTAGCACACGGAGCCCTGAATCTCCCAGCAATTGTGCAGAATATGTTGTTTCTCCCCCAACTGTTATGAGCAGGTAGTTGGCTGGCCCGGCAACGTGAGAGCCAGGCCCCCCGGCAAGGTGAAGTTTATTGAAATGTACTCATTGTTTATAAGAAGCTGCAAAGAAGGAGTTCAATACGTATTGGCATCATCAGGGCCAGAGTAAGATTGATGGGGCCCAGAGAGCCGCAATATTGTTAAGAATCCCTTCGGGTGCTATAAGCAGGGAGCAATTGAAACGGTGCACTAATTGGCCTTTAAAAAGCTGGAAGTGAACAGGCAGGCCGTGCGTTTCATAAGACTATCACAACCGCTAAAAGGTTTTGCTCGTACATTTTTTGCTCCCTCCACAGCCAGAGTGTGACATTGTCCAGAGACACTGTCGGGAGCCAGGAGGAGGGGGAAAAAAGATATTTTCTTTATTGCATTTTTTTAAGGAAAGAAATCTGCTTTTCCTCAAGGAGCTGAAAATTCCTAGCTGCGAAGACAGTGCCAAACTCTGCCCCTAATGCTAAGTGCACACTTCAGTTCTCAAAGGCTGTGTCCTCACAATTAGCTGCTATTATTAATATCGTTGTCGTCATCGTCGTTGTCGTCATCAACATCATCGTGTGTGCGTGCGTGCATGCACCTGCGCTCATGGGAAATAAGTGAAATCAGTGAAGACGTACTTCCCAACTTCCCTTTACCAAAAAGGATTATTTTCAGCAAGCTCAGAATTAAAAAGACCAGGATGAGCCCATTCTCATTCAGTAAACTGAATGGATGCTTCCATGCACTGACAATGGCTGTCAACCTCAAGGGTAGCAAACCAGGAGATATTTCAGCCTTCAGCCCAACTTGACAATGATACAAATGGGCTTTTTAAAAAAAAAACATTGAAATCAGTAGGACTTCATTTGAAACTGTTAGCTCCTCCATCTTACATTTAGAGAAGATGAGTTATGGAGAGAATGCAGGAAGTATGATGTGAGCCAATAAGTCACCGAAGAATTCTCTGTTGAGGAGATAATTTCCAGATATATAGCGGTGCATTTATTTGAAGGTATGTAATGGATTTCTTTAATGTAAGTGACTGTAGTTCACGGTGAGGAGCGCAGAAAGATTTTGCATTTATCTCAAACTCATTACCCTAAATAAATCATACTCTTTGGGAGTTCCTTCACTGTCCTTGCTGAAGGACCAGGCTCTGTAGGTAAAAGAAGGAACAGGCAAAGACATAGCTGATCTCATTCACATGTTTCCTTTGTTAAAAATGCAACATAAGTGCAGTGTACATCATATATTGCAACTGCATTGATGTTGTTGATAATAACTGTGATTAGATCAGTTTTAGTTTTCCCTTACCTGATCTCTTCCAATATAACAAGAGACCATTTTATCTGGAAACTGGCATTTTTCCTGGCATTTTCAAGGACAGTTAAATTTGCTAACAGATTTCAAACCATGCCATGTTCTTTCTTGTATCTTCAAGTCAACTCCAACTTTTGGATATCTTCTTATAGTTTCTTTTTTTCCTGCAATTTTTTTTTTTTCAGAAGAGGTTTAACATTGCCTTCCTCTAGAGGTGAGAGAGCACATCTTGCCCAAGATCACCCAGTGCATTCCCATGGCTAAGTGGGGATTCGAACTCAGGTCTCCCATACCCCTACTCCAATACTCAAACCACTACAGCATGACAGCAACACATCTTCTCTTTTGCTCAAGTAAATTTTGTCCATCAAGGCTAGGGAACTTGTGTCAATAGACTGAAGACATCAGTAGATTCCAGTCCAGTATTCCTTGCCAGCTTGGCTAATGTTGGGGACAAATGGGAATAGTAGTAGTTCCTCTGCAGGGCCACAAGTTTCTCAATCCCTGATATAGATTTGATTAGGCAAAAAGAAAGGATGGGCCTTCACTGATGAATATGAACGCCCCAGAAGACATTTCTACCAGGCTGTCTTATACTAATGGATAGCAAGTGTCCAAAAAGACAGAGAAGCAGCTGTAAGAAAGCCAATTCAGTCTAGGTCATGCACCTGAAGGAAGGCTCAGAGGCAAGGTCTCAGCTGGTCCAGAAAGCACTGCTCAAAGCCAGCAGTCCAGATAGCTAAAAGGGTCAGGAGAAGGATTCATCGGGCCTTTCCGCACTACACCGGTATAGTGCTATTATTCCATTTTCAACATCCTATGGAATCGTGCGGTTTGCCACTTAGGGAGGGGCATTTAGAATTCTCAGCCAAAGAGCTCTTTGGCCTCCCTAAACTACAAACCCCCAAAATTCCATAGGAAGTTGAAAGTGGAATAACAGCACTATAACAGGGCAGTACAAAAAGGCGCATTGAATGTAGCCAGTCCAGAAGTCAAGAATTCCAGGAAACACACAAACACTGAAAGCCCTGCCAGAGACTGAATGGTTGAGAGCAATGAAGACTCCGAGTAGCTTCTGGGGAGCTTTATAGGTGGTTGCCTCTGGACATCAGCTGCTTTATGAGTTAGTGTCTCCTACGTAAGACCAGCTGAGTTTGCCAAAGCTTCTCCTTCTCTCTTTGCCAGACTTTAAGGGTGATGGCATTTCTTCATATCTATGAAGAGAGCCTCTCATCTGCTTCAGCCACTAGTTTCTCAAATTCAAGAAGGGAGCCATCAACCGGATCCAGACCTTCCTCACCATCCAGCTCCTCTGCATCAGATTTTTCAGACTCCAGTGGGGACCCTTTTGCACTGCACCGGCTTAGCACCATGGTTTCCCTTTTACTGCCTTCACTCCACTCCAGAGAATCCTGGGGTTTGTAGTTTAGGAAGAGGTTTTTAGAATTCTCATCAGAGAGCTTCAGTACCTCCCTGAACTACATCCCAGAATTCCACAGGATGCAGCCATGGCAGTTAAAATGGCATCATGGAGCTCGAATGGGGTAGCATAAAAGGGCCTCAGGTTCTCCTATTTACATCTGGATTCCTTTATGCCATCTGTCGCTGATGCCTGATAGTTGGTATGATGAGAATTCAGAGGAACAGCAAGCTCCAAGGCTGAGGCACCATTCGGATAGTAAATGCCGTCTCTTGTGCTTAAGCGACCATGAAAATGAAAGGCGTGCTTTGCCTTAAGGGGAAGAATCGAGGAATCAAGGGGGAGAATCAGAGAGCACTCTTCCGACACCCTGCCCGAGCACTTCCATTTATTTCTTTTTAAAGGGAGAAAAGGTTTTAAAAACAAAGAAGGACTGAAGAAGAAAAAAAGACCCTGGAGTTACTGGTGGTGCAAAGACTTCACTCCTCATAATGGAATGCTCTCTCAGAAACCTTCTCGGAATACTCTTGGGGCCCAGCTTTAGAAGTGTAAAGCCACAACACCTCACAAGATATTCTTGCCAGACTCTCTTCATCTGTTTACATCTAGATTTCCTGCCAAAGTCTGAAAAAGAGGCAAAAGTAAGAAAGGACGACCTCAGATCTTTGGGGTCAGGCTTCTGTACCTGGAGGCATTCTTTATGAAAATGGGAAAAGATTTGACTCTTCTTTAAAAAAAAATAATCTGGGGCTTGTTTTTGTTTTTGTTTGTTTATTTGTTTGTTTGAAGATGTTTGCACAGAGACGCATGGCTGACTTCTTCTGGCCAACACCAGCTTCCCCCACTTACCACCATCCAGATGTATTAGACCACAACTCCCATCACCCCGGCTAACACAGCTTGCTGGGGTCACCTGACTGAGGAAAGATTACTAAAGCTAACTCCATGTTTCTGGCAAATGTGAGGCATATCAAAGTGCCGTATTTGTTTGAAATGTGGTGGTGAAGAACTCCAATGGATTTCTTGGCTAGTGTTCTGCTGGGGTTTTATGTAACATAAATTTCTTTATTCGTGTGGTTGTACTTTCTTAGCCACATCATAATGCCCGCAAATGTAACTGTTGCACACCTGTGCATTCTTGGATGGTACCTTTGCAGATACACAGCTGGCTTCAGGGATTCAGGAGAAAAATAGTGCACTCCAACGTTATACGTGTGAGTGTTGATTTATGCTACACAACCGTGGTGCAGGTTCCCAGCTAGTATCGAAAGCCCAAACATATCACCTTGATGAATGTCACCCAAACTGAGCCCTAGACATCTTCTGTCAGCTCTACAGCACTAATTCTGGACAGGCCACCCAAGAGAATATTACTCAAGGTAGTTTCAGTGCAATGTCCTTTTACTTGCAAGCCACCGGGAAGATCTGCCTTTATCCCCTCGGGATCCAGCTATGATCTTTAAAAAGAAAGGAAAAAAAGACAAGCGTAAGACGTGACCTGCATTGTAGAAACCTGATAAAAGAAGCCATTTGGGAGAAAGCTTCATTAGAAGCTCTTCGTCTTCCAATCTTCCTGATGGATGCATTTTCTGCTAGAAAAACCAACTAATACCATGCAGTGATGTGGTGATGGTTCTTTCATTTATTAGCTTGCATAGCTAAGGGAGAAAGGGTGAGAACTATGCATTTCTTTTGTACACTCCTCCTGGCTGTTGCCATCTTTTTTTTTTTTTTCTGGTGCAAAATTACCTAGCCACATTTTGGCTTAATTAGCAACGGCATGGGGTGCCCTATTTGTTTCACAACAAAGCGGCACCACAGCTTGGTTGTTCTATTTCCCATTCCCCTTGGCAAGCAGCTGAAAAAGTGTTGCACTGCCACTTCATCAGAGACAACTCGAGCAGAGAAGATGAAGAAGTTGAAAGAGGAGGAGAATCTGGGGAACAGGCAGGGACTATCAACTATCTCAGGTCTCATGAATAAACGCAGCACCGAATGAATCACGTTCACCGTGCTGGTCCCACTGCATCTCATTAGAGATTGCTGAACAAAGAGTGCCGAAGAAGTATCTTTGGCTCTTCCCATCATTAATAATGTCAGGTGCATTTCATCCCTGTCTTTCCATGACCTAAAGTCTCAGAATGAAAACAGCAATATTAAGGTTTGAGAGAGCACGGGAAGAGTTTTGATACTCTGATCGAACTCAGTACCCATAATTACCTCCTACCCAGCTAAGGATTCAGCAATGTGGGTGAGGCTCTGTCATGTTCTGGACTTATGTTTTAAAAATGGGACAAGAAGAGGCCTCACATTTGATGGCAGAGGAGAGAATAAGTAGAAATCCTCACATGATGTCAGTGTGAGATTCTTGGACATGCATCAATGTCCTGCCAAAGATAGGAGGCGGAAAATTTTCCAGTGTTCTATTTTTCTGCAGAAAATTTCCCACAACACACATGTAAATTACATTCATTGCCGTTTTTCTGGGCTGTTGTACTGCATTCAATCATGTTAGATGGACTAATTATAGGGTATGAATTTCTAGCTGTCCTTATAAAGAGACAAGCATTGATAAGTCAGAGTGCTCAGACAAAAATAATGACCACAGATAAAATCATAGAGCTGGAAGAGACTCCAGGGGCCATCCAGTCCGACTCCCTGCCATGCAGGAACCCACACCAAAGCATTCCCAACAGACGGCCATCCAGCCTCTGTTTAAAACCCTCCAAAGAAGGAGGTTCCACCAGACTCCCAGGCACCATTTTCCATGATGATCTGCATAACTTTAAAGTAGATGATGAAGGCATTGAAATAATTCAAGAGTCTCCATACCTTGGCTCAGCATCCCAATGTACAACTGATGTGCATTGAGAAAACTGTGCATTGTTTCTGTTGCACATGGTCATTTCGCCAACCCCCCATCCTCGTAACATAACAACTGCCCTTTGTTGGGTAAGAATGTTACACAACTGTCCAATCCTAATTCCCCCAGACATAAGTCCACTTACAAAAATGTAACTCCCCAACAGAATGTGAGCCTACAGTTCTTAAAACATAATGCATTCTTGTTATTTCATTGTGACGATGAGAAAAGATAATCGCTTCCATCATTGGTAACGCTACTTGTTAAGTTTCCGTTACCTTTCCTCACTTCTTTGAGGGTGGAAAATCCTGAGGATTGATAAAAGAATGCCAAAAACAGAAAACCTTCTGTCTTGCCCTTAGAGGTAACTTGTGAAAAATAAAAGGAAGCTCTTACTCATGACGCTAGTAAAGTAACATTGCTCTTACTTGTTATGTTTACAGTTTAATTTTGTTATACCCTTGTTATCCCCCAAACTGATTACTAACATGTTGTACTATTATTGGTAATTCATCCTCTCCAAGTTCTGGTTTGTATTAGTTTTGGGATGTAGGATCTTATCCCCTGTTGCAGGGCAAGGCATGTGTGTGGGAACAATTTGGACAACTATTCCCGCCCCCCCGCCCCCAGTGAATGAAAGCTTCCGTGCCAATCTTTACTGACTCGGACCTGAAGTTTTGCTCTCTGGTCTATGCTTCTGCTTCAAGATCATTCCAGGCTGCAAGCCTGGACTAGCAATCACCTACACCAATGAAGTGAACATCTTGCCAGCTAAAAGGGCTTCATCTTGTGAGCTAAAACTGTAATGATTGCCTGGAACCACACCGAGTTAACAACCTGGCCAGAGCCCTGACACATCTATTTAGAAAGCAAGAGTTGAGAAAACCACCAGAACAGCGAGTGATTGCCCTTTGCCTTCAGAGAGAACTGCTTCTTCTTTATTTTGTGGATTGTATTGTGCTTGCTTGTTTAGTTAGCTGGTTGGGTGCTCAGTTTTGCAAGGGCTTTCAGGATCTGTGGCTCTCATAGTCCAGCCATAACGGAGGAGGAGGAGGAGGAGGAGGAAGAAAGAGAGAGGTTTAAATTTATAACAATATCCAAAAGCAACAACTGTAGCCTGCCATAGTGGTTAAAGTGCAGGACTAGAATTTGGAAATCTGTCAGGAATTTCTCCCTGCCGGGCTGCAGCCAGCAAGGGAGGAGAGAGGCCAGGAACACTTGGGGAGTCCAAATATACCAAACACCAGGAAAACACAAGCCGAGCCAGGTCATGGTCCGGTCCAAAGGTTCAGGAGGCAGAGATCCGTCCGGAGGGCTTCAGGGAGCAGGAGACACAAAGGTTGTGAGGGCTTGCTAATAATTTGCAGCAAGCAAGGAGCAGCCATGCCGGCAGGCTTAAATAGCCCCTGTGAGCAGGTGCTGCTTGTTCTTGTTTCCTCAGCCTAGTCCAAGCAGCCTCCCTCTGAGCAGCCCGTTTCGGCCTTCTGCGTGATGGAGGGCTGATGGGCACGGGAGGCTGCAACTCCTCTGCATCCCTGCTGGTTCCCTCTCTATCTGAGCTGGCTGGGGCAACTCTTCCAGTGCAGGGGATGTTTGCAGGTTGACTTGCTCACTCACTGGCTCGGCCCCCTGCACAATCACTTGCTCCTCAATCACAGCATCATCTTCTATCACAGAATCCAGTGAATAGCCACGTAACCAGGGAAGGGATGTGGGTGTGTTGCCTAACATCCTGTCAGTGATGTTCTTCTGTTCCTTCATGTTGACTCTGACCTATAGTGGCCCTCTCCTAGTGTTTTCTTGCTCAAATTTCTTCAAAGGAGTTTTGTCATTGCCTTCCCCGATGCTGCTGAGAGAGTGTGACTTGCTCAAGATCACAGAACTGGTTTCCCTGGTTGAGTGGCGATTCAAACCCTACTCTCTTGGAGTCAAAGAATCACAGAGTTGGAAGATACCCCAAAGATCATCAAGTCCAACCCCATTTTGCCATGCAGGAAGACACCATCCAAGCATTCCTGACAGATGGCCATCCAGCCTCTCCTTAAAAACCTCCAAAGAAGGAGACTCCACCACATTCCCAAGGACAGAGTGTTCCTCTGTCAAACTGTTCTTACCACCAGGAAGTTCTTCAATATATTTTGGTGGAATCTTTTTCTGAAGTTTGAAGCCATTGCTCTGTGTCCTAGTCTCTGGAGCAGCAGAGAACAGTCTTGCTCCATCCCCCATATGACATCCCTTCAACTATTTAAACATAGCTATCATGTTGCCTCTTAATCTTCTCTTCTCCAGGCTAAACACACCCAGATCCCTAAGCCTCTCCTCATAGGGCTTCGTGGCTTCCAGGCCTTCTACCATTTTGGTCACCCTTCTCTGGATACATTCCAGCTTGCCAATATCCTTCCTACACTGTGGTGCCCAGAACTGGATGCAGTATTCCAGGTGAAGTATGACCAAAGCAAAATAAAGTCATACTATCACTTCCCTTGACCTAGACATTATACTTCTATTGATGCAGCCCAGAATAGCATTGGCTTTATTAGCTGCCGCATCACACTATTAACTCATGTCCCAGCTTGTGGTCTAGTAAGACTCCTCAATCCTTTTCAGATGTACTAGTCCCAGTCCAATACTCAAATCACTATGTTATATTGGCCCTGCAAGTATCAAATAGAGGAAGTTTGTCATTGCCCTCCTTTGAAGAAAGAGGAACTCGCTGAGAAAAAGTCACTTGCCATGGTCTTCCAGTGTGTCTCCAAGTGAATTCCTCTTTCACAAGGACCATAAAAGCATATAAATTAGTTGGATTTGTGGTGATGTACATCACTACTCATAAAGGTCCTTGGTTATTCCGGCTGCCTGGAAATATTCCTGATCAAAAACGGGTTGATCGTATTTGAAGGAATGTATTTGAAGATTTCCTGGAAATGACACATTCCCTGAGCTACAAAAGACTCAAGCGCCATTCATCTGGCAGATGTCCTCTGAATGAACACACATAAGGGAGGAAAGAATGTGATGGCACCATCCCCACCCCAAATCTAAATCCTTCTGCCGAAATATTTGTACAGCTGCTGTTCATGCATTAGCTGTAAGCACAAGGCTTGTACCAGGCATTCTTCTAATGAGTAGCTCAACCCATTCTGTGCAGTGAGAGAGCAACACCTGCCATCGGAAATAGCTTTTTGTGCAGGCTTTAATCAGGGGCAAGTCTCCTCCCTCTTAAAACAAGCAGATGAGAGAAGATAGAAACATTAAAACATCATTGTTATATTTCAGTCCTTACAATCTCATTTATTGTTGCTACTTGCTGTCAACTTAGGGCAACCCTCTGAATGAAAAACTTCCAGTTCACCCATTGCCCAGCTCAGGTCTTGCAAACTTTTATCAGCCTTGGCTTCCTTGTGATGCATCCAAGAGGAGAGGTTATAAAACACGAATATGGATGTTCAGCCAATCATTGTAGGGCTTAAGTTCTTTTAACCCCAGCTGCTTTTGCAAATTTGTAATTTCTCCATTGTGGTACAGTGGTTTGAACATTGGACTATGACCCTGGAGACCGGGGTTTGATTCCTCACTCAGATACAGAAACCCACTGGATGACCTTGAGTGCATGACACACTCTCAGCCGCAGAAAACCCTGTGATGGGTTTGCTTTAGGGGTACCATAAGTCTGAAATGACTTGAAGACACACAACAACTACTCCCTGGCAGTTGAGTGGAGGGAGGTCCTTTCATAAACTTGCTGGGGCACAACGGAGCTGACGGAGGTTCAACTTCACTGTAGGTTCTGCGACTTGAGGGAGGGGGTTCTTTGAGTGGGTCTTCCTTTACCTAGGACAAGCTGGTATCACAGAATGCTTTTGGGGCTCAGGTGGCTCTTGGATCATCAAACCCCATACTAAGTGTGCCCCTCTTTGCAGTTCATGGTTAAAGTTACAGTGCCCAATAGGTTAAATAAAATGGCCCGTTGTCATTTTGCAGCTGCATATCTGGTCTTTCTGTGTTTCTGGAGTGGATCAGCAAAGTCCTCCCCGCTGAAATAAAAGGAAATGCCTACGTTATTTCTGGTGTGTTGCTTGCAGGCATTTTTGAAGCAGAGGAGCATTCAAACTTAGTAAAACTTCGCTGCAGTCTAAAGCAACATGGTACCTTTTACCGCCTCGTTCCGCAACATGTGTAAACCAAGCCGAAGTGATGTTCTGGGCAGTGAGATGGTGCATGTTTCTTCACAGAGAAATTTAAATCATAATCAATATTTATTACACTGACAGGCTCCCAGTCTGTATAATCTTATCCATAACTCTTCCTAATAAATCATTCCCATCCTTGCTGGATTTACTGCCTGATATCGCTGTCGTAGATCTGAATACACAGCAGTGTTTATGAGAAAGAGAAACTAATAAATGAAAAATTATGAGTGGAAATTGAGTCTGCCAGATGAATTCTCAGCCAAAGATTAACATATGCTGCATTTGCAAAAACTATCTATCTATATATATATATGGGCTCTAGCCCGTATTAAATATTGAAATTGCTGAGGTTTTCTCAGTGTTTTCCAGTGTATTATAAGCCTGCATATTTCATTAGCTGCAGAGGCAACTTTCTAATAACTTCCTAACCCCCGAATTTCTGTCATTCAAGTTTAAATTTGAAGAGGCACTGAAGGACTATAAAATGAGCAGAAGGGGGAATAAGCTCGACGCACTCAAGGTAGCATGCTTTCATTGCTATTGTCAGTGAAAAGTTTCCTTTGAGATACATAATTGAAAAGCCTAACCCAAGCACAAAAAAAATATTATGAGATGTGCATTTCCATGATAAAAACCTTGATTTACAGACTGCAAACACAATACAATAGATAATTGCAAAGGTATCGGTCCCATTTGAATTTTTTTTAAAACATTTTAAATCAACTTCCTATGTCAATGTTACAGAGAGAAAATAATATTTTCTCCTTCAATCAAAATGTATCAACTATCTTTAGCGGGGGAGATGGAAGGAGATGTTCGCTTATCAAAAGCAACAGGGAGAAGAGGCTGAAACTTCAAGAGAGAAAGTTGCCCTGGCTCAAACCAGCTGCAATTTTTGGAGATAAGATGTGATCCGGCAAAACCGTTGCGTTGCAGTTCTCTTTTTTAATTTCTGAGGAAAAGCTGAAACTAAGCTGTAAGATCTTTGGGTTATAATTTTATCTTCCTTGTACACCCCATATCTTTGCTTGACTGTCGCTTTCAAGTATTCCAGACGGCCGGGGGAAAAAAAAACTTTTGCTTCTAAGCTTGCTTAATCTCAAACTTAGCAATGATATACATATTCAAATATTCATGAATTCTTCAAAGGGGGATCATAATTGGAAATCGTAAACTAGAAGTCTGTAAACAATGCAAAGCTCAGTTTATGTCACTTCTTTCTAACTTCTTTAGAGAACCAAAGGGAAAGAAAAGAGATGTGCTGCCGACAAATAACCTTAGCTCTGCCCCCCAGAAGAGATGTCTTACGTTGGACAGCTGCACTCTTCTTCTGCTGAACTGGATTGAAATGATTGCTTCTTAATGCACAAGTTAGAGATTCAGAAATAAAGTTTCAAGAGGGTGGCCATGCTAGCCTGTTTCAGAAATGGCCACTAGCCATTTTGCTGAATGACTGTATCACAGCAAAAGGAACAAAGGCTTGGGTCATCTTAAAGAAATTGCCGTTGCTGTTGTGTGCCTTCAAGTCGTTTCCCACATGTTATTTGTCATAAGGTTTCAAGAACTTCAACCTATGGTCCCAGAAGAGTCGGGCAAAGAGGTTCATGCCCCCCACCAAAAAAAAAAAAAAACTATGCTGATGGGCTGAGCCCTACCTGAAATTATCAGGCAAAACTGGACCACCAAGTAGCTGAGTATCCTCAGGATTTGTCTATCAGACACGTACTAAATCAGTGGTTCTCAACCTGTGGGTCCCCAGATGTTTCTGGACTTCAGCTCCCAGAACCCTGAGCATTGACCATAGTGGCTGGGGTTTCTGGGAGCTGAAGTCCACAAACATCTGGGGACCCACAGGTTGAGAACCACTGTACTAAATGATCCAACGCTGAGAAATAGGAAGCCAACTATTGTCAAAGAGCCTTCCCAGTGGTCTGCAACCCACTCTATGAACACTTACTAGAGAGAAAGCTACACTGAGGACATGGAGAGGAGTTTTCTAAGTGTGCATTGTGCATTTCAAAGTCCTTGTATTTCAGGATATTTGAATGGAAAGGGATGGGGAAAGGAATTTGCCCTCCCTGTGCAAGTAGGCAAAATTAAGAACTGCCAAAGCTGACTCACTGTCATCTTTAAAAAGAAAAAGATCTAGGATCTCTGCTTTACCCCACTACATCAGAAATAACAAGACAGCGTGCATGGTTCTCTGTTGCTTGCAGGAAATGTGCTTTTGTTTCTGACTGACCGTCATCGGTTCTGCTAGATGAATGGTTTTAGAGCGTGAACCAGTGAAATTGTGACCCCTCTTTGCACCTCTCCACACCCGTTGGCATTTACAATGACAAGAATTTAGGAGTGATGTATGAGACTATCTTCTATGGCCAGTGGAAGCTGGTGGCTTCCCAACCAGTGGGGTGGTGAGTACACAGAGTTACTCAGTGTGAGAAAATGATGGAGGGCACCTGGGAGGGGAGACAATCTTGCTTCATAGTATTGGGTGAAGGAGGTATTAAAGCAAGCATGTGAGGGTCTTGTCATGCAGATATTCTCTATGTTCTTAGTTTAATGTCCTGGCTGGAGCTGGAATGGATGTTCAGGACAGAAGTGTCCCCATGACAAATGGAAACAGCCCATAGCAACAGTCTTGGAGATGGCACAGCTAGTACTTGTCCAGGCTACTGACCATGTTACATTCACTGGTGGTGGGACTGAACGAAGCAATGGCTGGGCACTGCAATGTCAAGAGGGCAAGGAACTCACTCTGTTTTACCCCTAACTTTAAAGCAGTGGTTCTCAACCTGTGGGTCCCCAGATGTTTGTGGACTTCAGCTCCCAGAAGCCCTAGCCACTATGGTCAATGCTCAGGGCTTCTGGGAGCTGAAGTCCACAAACATCTGGGACCCACAAGTTGAGAACCACTGCTTTAAAGTAACTCTCCAACATTGTTGAGCCTGTCTGAGTAGTAGGGTTCAGGACTTTAGACAGCTCCTTCACAATCCAGCACCCTGGAGGGGGTCTTGAACTGTAATTTAACTAACGATGTTTTTTCATGTAACTTCCTAAGTTCTGATAGAAAGCAAGCAGCACTTCAACTCATAGAGACTAGCGTTAATTCCCTTGGCAATTGAATAAGTCAGCCCCTCTGTCAATTTGCAGTGGTTGTAACAAGGCACGCACTAGAGGAAACATTGTTGACCTAGCTGGAATAATATTTAGAGCCTGGAATGTCAGTTTCAGGCACAAACATATTTGGTCGTTGAAGCAGCTGCTCTATCAATTAAAATTTCCTAATAAACACTTATGAAGATTGGCACCTTGGAATTAACTAAGTATTACATATTTTCAGGCAATTATCATGGCAGCAAAGTCAGACATGCCCATTTTGGAAATGAGGAATTATTTGTGGCTTCCCTCACCCTAACGTTCATATTGGTTTTGACATCAGTGATTATTTTTGATAATCAACTTTTGCAGCTTTTCAAACTATTACTTTCAAGCAACTACAGAGTTTACACTTGAGACAAAAATGCCTGTGGTTTTTTTTTTAATTTGCACTTTGCTGTAGGATATCACTGGGAATCAAGAGAAGCTATAGCAAGCCTCAGACACAGTTACATCTCTTTTCCAGAAAGATAATTCAGAATAGAACATGAATTTCTGTAAACAGTACTTCAAAAGAACTTCTGAAGAGTAATTGCAGTCAGAAAAGGAGCTGCATTGAGAGTGTCCCTCCGTGGGTTTTAAATCTTTTTATTGGTAATTTATTACAGAGCCTTAAAGAGACACAAGGGCCAGAATTCTACATGAGCTACTTAGTTAAGTAACTCTTAGTTTCATTGCTAGGCAGCATCACATAGCTCAACCTCCCCAAAACCTACTTTAACAGGCATCAGCCATGCTGAGAGAAGGGGGTCAGTCCAATGGCGGGGCTTGGAGAGTGTGGCGTGGGGGCGGAGGGGCGGGGCTACAGCATGAGGGGTGTGGCCACTTTACAGAGGGGCGTGGCTGTGGGGCATGGGGGCATGGCCAGGGCACGCGGGTGCATGGCGAGGGTGCATGGAGGTGTAGCTACAGGCCAGGACGCCCCAAAAACATTGCTGAATGCCTCCCCGCGCCCACATCCCTATGTGACTGGGTCCGTTGTGCTGACAATGGGGGTGCAAGCAGATAACATTTCTACCCCCTCTCACCAGTGAATGAGGCTGTTACAAGGAAGATCAACAGGCGTCCTGCTTCTGATAATCTCAGACTCATTTGCTGATGGGAAGGAGGTGGAAGCATCATCTGCCCACTCCCCGATCGCAAGAAAACAGACCCTCTTCTCTTCGCACACCAATGTCCAATGAGGTGGATTTGGTTGGGGGACAGTTGTGATTGTTGGAATACTGCCATGATTGTGACGAGGTAGGGACTTTGAATATGGATCCACTATGGAAACACAACTGCAGGTTACACATCTGTAAGCTGGATCTTGGATTCCTGCCATTTTTTATTTTATTTTTTACATAAATTTCAGAAAATTGAATTGGTTGCTCAAGATTCTACATTGGGATGGCATGGCATTCATTAGCACCTGGAGAATGACGCATTGATTGCCCTGTGCGGTCCTTGTGTGCAACTCCAACGGTGCACAACTGAATGTGTTACCAAATGTAGGTCACGTGTGCGTGCCAGTTGATAAGTGCACATGTTGACTTGCTCAATGGCATTGCGTGCGTAGCTTTGCTGGCACAATCTGGAATTGAGTACAGGTGCTCCACATCACTGAAGGGCAACTTTGGTGGGCCTAAGGCATTAACAGGATTCCAGACACTATCTCTTCAACGCAAGCAAAATAATCCAGAGGAAAAGAAACTTACTTACCTACTTATTTAATTTATTTATTTAGCTTATATCTCACCTTTCTCCAAGCATAGAATCCAAGGTGGCTAAGAAATTTGCTTAGTAATTTAACTGCATGCATATGTCTTTTTTGAATGGGGCACAGAGGCCTATTCTCATGCCCTAGCACTTTATCCAAAAACCTTATACCGCCCTACAAGTGGCCACTGCTGCTGTCACTTCCCAGTGGGGAGGGGAGGAAGAGAGGCGATACACAGGTCATGAAGATCCAGCTGCTTTCAGCTCCCAGGGGAAGGAAATGACAGGTGCCCTCAGCATGAGAGTGCAGCCTCATTTCTCTCCCCTGCCCCTACCCAGGGTGACGGTTGTGATGTGATACTTTTCTACAGTCTGAATCACATCACATCTCCTCCTTCATCCTCGTCAGTAGGCAACAACAACAACATGGGCACCTACTAGAGCTTGATAGCTGCTGGGCAGTGGGAAGATGCAAAACTGTGCAAGCCGCATTAGGCACAGATGAAGGATCTTGGCCCATACGCTTTGGCCAATAACATGGTTGCATGTATTACAATAACTGAGAAGCACTAAGCCCCTATTTTTAGTGTTTATGACATTAAACTGTATTTTAACCTGATAAATAATGATGAACCTACTTAGCTACACACATTTCAGCTTGCACTCATTGGCATTTTCTGAGACCCCTCTGTACACTGAAGAACCCTCAGGACAAAATTACTAGCATCAACCCTCCCATGGGGCAAACAGCCAATTGAGATAGGAGTTGGAAAACACTGTTGCTTTCTTTGGTTTGTTGTCAGTATTCTGAGTTACATCTGCTGGCTTTTAGCTGTCCATGTGAATCTTTGGCCACATAGCAAGGGAAAAGCGATGAAGTCAGTGGGAAACAAGCATGTATGTTTGCCTGGAAAGGGCCTTTTGGAATTCTGTCCATGATTCTTGGAGGTGACAAGAAAGAATCAGGACTCTATTGGATCTTGCAGGTGCAGTATTTATAAGTGTAAAAGTTCCCCTGTTGCTCTTCTACTCAGGTTCAAGCTCAGGTTGGAGCTTTCTATTTCAGGTTTAATTCAGGAAAGAGCATTGCCTCCAAGCCAACACAGTGACAAAGCCCTATCATAACACTCTTTTTAGGTCCCTATGAAGATTGGAGAGCAGGTTTGGAACTGATGGCTTCCCATGCTGAGCTCTAAAAATGTTCCTCTTATGAAAGATGGAACATTCTCCCCACCAGGTGCTCAAACCAACCATGCATTATCCTCTTTTCATTCTATCAAGACTACAGATACAAAACGTTGTCAACTGTCAGCCACAGAAGGAAAGCTTAAGAGTACCACCACCACCCATCCTCCATTTTAGATGGCTGCTGCTTTCACTACAGAATATCAGACGCCACTCGTAGCAGAGGAAGTGATAAAGCCAAGTCATCTATTTTTCTTCGCTGGTAGACCATCAACTGATAGGAACTAAGGAAATGGCCAAATCCAGCCCTTCCAAGTTTGGAATAGAGGTCATCTTCCATGACATAAGAACTAGTCCAGTGGAGTAGTTTGAGTGTTGGACTAGAATTCCAAAATACACACTGGGGACACCTTCATTAAGCCTACCAGGAAAAAAAAAATACTGGTATTACACAAGCTTTCAAAGTTCATTGGCTTCTTCATCAAGTTACAGTGGTACATCATTTGTTGTTATAGTTGTAGGAAGCATAGGGTTCAACTTTTGTCAGCTGCCCGTGGCAGACATGCCAATAAAAGGCCAATTACTTTCTACATTTTTCCTTGATGGAGGA
Organism: Iguana delicatissima; assembly: GCA_948472985.1. Lineage (NCBI taxonomy): Eukaryota > Metazoa > Chordata > Lepidosauria > Squamata > Iguanidae > Iguana > Iguana delicatissima. Next base: position 1,608,048 of record CAOKZL010000087.1, read on the forward strand.
CACTTCTCCTTTAGCATATCTTGACCTTATTTTGGTCTTATAGACACCCTCTAACTTTTCCCCATGTTAGAACTCACCCCTGTAGTCAGAGGATTCAAACCCAAAGTCGGAGTGCCAGGAATGTACAATTCCTGCTGTTGGTGGTCTCTCTGAGTCAGAGGTGCTGGGTAGCTGAGGGAGACGGGAACCCTACTCCCCAACAGGAGTCTGAAGATGTGGTCCACTCATTTACCAAGCAAAGGACAGAGAAAGAGAGGTTACAATGCCCCCAGTGGCTCTTCAGAAGGAGGCTCGGAATAATTAAGCACCTGGCGCCTTGAGATCAGTGCCTTCAGATCCCCGCCAGTTTGCTGAAGTCTTTGTTCCTTACAGCTATCCATCTTGGTGACTGGCAGCACTCTTTGGCACCTTGTGTTCCCTGGATCTTGGCCTGGCTACTCTTTATGACTCTGTTTTACTCCTTATTGGCTTTGTTTGTTTGGACTCCTGAGTTGCTGTGCAGCTTCTGGACTGGCTGACAGCCACCCTCTTGCTTCTCCTTCCATCCTGCTGGACAACCTGCAACTGACCTGGATAATCCGACAGCTCTTGTATTCTGACCACCTGCTTCCTGGGACACTTGATTACCAGAACACAGGACACCCTACAGGGAGAAAGGATAGGGAGAAGGAAATAAAGTTGACTGGGAGAGCGCATGGCCAGCATATTGAAGAAGAATGTGTTCTCCCTACTGTAACTTTGTGTTGCAGTTTCCACTTGGGTGCCATTAATTGGCAGCTTCCTTTTCCAGTTAAAATGAAGAGGTCTAAAGAGTTGAGGGTATCAAGAGATTTAAAGGCGTGACTGGATCCAAGCAGTTGGATTACAGATGCATTCCTGTGGAGGTTCTTACCAGCAGCTATCAGGAGACATTTAATGTTTTTAATCCCACGCATCTCCTAAAGATGAGTTTCCTCCTGCCTCCCCTTCACTCTTGCTTTGTTTCCAACTGCCATACTTTTAACATCTGCAAAAGGCACAGGAACAAAAGCACATGACGAGAGATGCTATTTCAACGAACACACAAGCCCAATATGAAAAGTCTGTCTTTAGAGGAAAAATTCAACATTTTATTAAATATCTCTTTAGTGCCCTTTGTCAGCAGAGACTCCAGGCAGAAGTCAGTGATTATAATCCTGCTGACACAAGCAGTCCAGATACTTTAAAGGGACTGGAGGAAAATCATCTTCAAGGAGAAAGATCCCATACATTTTTAGCAAGCTGTTACAACACGGGGAGGAAAAACTTGTATTTATTTTTGACTTCTATTACGCTAACTAAGTTAATCTGTCACATTGTTGGGGTTTAGCTCATAATGAATTTCTTCCAAATACAGTATGCATCCAATGTAAACCAGCATGGTGTAGTGGTTTGAGACCCAGATCCAAATCCCTGGTCAGCCCTGCTCAGGCTTAAATATGGCTTAACATCAAAAATATGACTCACAATAAAATACCAAATTGGGTATCTCCACAAGAAGTCTTCTTCAGAAAATGGATAGATGATCAGAAAGACCGGATTAGATATGAAGATTTGATTAATACAAGATTCTAAAGATGAGATTCAAATCAAATCTCGTGATGAACTTGAAAAAGCCAGCTTTAAACTAAATTGGTTTCCCTATCTACAATTAAAAGAATGCTTTCAGAGGGACCTGGAATTGGAAGGGTTTATAACCCAAAAGAATCAGAACAAATTGGAAAAAATAATCTTCACAAAGACAAAAGAGACAGCCTCTACTTTCTATAAATATCTGCTAACTAGACATTTCGGAGACGAGACCATTAAAGATACTGCGCTAACCTGGCTCAGTAAGCTACAACATGAAATCTTATTAGAAACCACCTGGAAAAATACTAATCAGTTTACCCATTCCCAAGATTTGAAAGAAAACTTTTTAAAAATGATATACAGGTACCACCTAACTCCAGAAAAAAATAGACAGAATTTACTACACTGGAAACAGCAAGTGTTGGAAATGTCAGGAAAAGATTGGTATTATAAGTGTGCTATTATTCCACTTCCAACCTCCTATGGAATCCTGGGGTTTGCAGTTTAGGGAGGGGTCTTGAGAATTCTCAGCCAGAGAGCTCTTCAGCCTCAGGAAACTACAAACTCCAGAATTCCACAGGAGGTTGAGAGGGGAATAATAGCACTATAACAGTGTAGGGTGGAAACGGCTTAGCTTGCAGCAGTAGGGTGCCAAGCCCCCATCCCAGGACCCAGACAGGACCCTTCCCAACGGCCACAAAAAGGGACACAAAAAGGGACATGAAAGGGACAATACTTACAGCAGCCAGCATAAGCGGAAAAGGGAGAGCCCAGGAGGCTCACAGCATTTATATAGGAAAGATGCAACAATTAGACAAACAGCTGGGGGAGGTTGTCAGCCTATATAAACAGGGACACAGACGGGAAGAAGCCATTGAAGTTAACTGATCTTATTAGTAGAAGCAGTATGCCTCACATTCAGATCCATTGCTTGTGTTTCCAGTTGCATAGGGACAGGGGTTGATGGGGACTGGGGTGGACGGGGGTGGATGGGGACGGGGGTGGATGGGGATGGGGGGGTTGGGGACGGAGGTGGTTGGGGACGGGGTGATGGAGACAAGGGGTGATGGGGACAAGGGGTGATGGGGACAAGGGGTGATGGGGACAAGGGGTGATGGGGGCGGTGTGCCCCAGTGGCAATTTTTTGTGGGCGCTGTGGCTCCTTGCTTGCCCTCCTCTATGTGCCGTAGCCCCGCCTTGCATGTTGTAGCCCCACCCCATCCATTGTAGCCCTGTCCCATCTGTCATAGCCCCACCCCCATGTACCATAGCCCCGCCCCATATGTGCTGTAGCCCTGTCCTCGTGCCATAGCCCCCCACACACACACACCATAGCCCTGCCTCTGCACCGTAGCCCTGCCCTCACCCCTCCACCCGCCCGCTCTCCACGCACTCCAGGCTCCGCCACTCTGTGTTTCCTTGGCCCTCTCCTTGTGTACAGATTTTGCTACTGGACTGGATTTACTACCGACTCAGACTACAAAACAACAACTGGTAACTGGCTAGCAAACTGTTATAACTCTACTCTTGGCTGCTGATAAAAGACTCTAATTAGGGAGCTGTAAGCCTTGGCTGGCTGCTTGCACAGGACAGCGGGCAGAAACTGAGGCAATGTGGATCAACTTGGTTGATGTCAGTAGATGGTTAAACAAGTATGAACCTGCGGCCAGAATCCAACACTGCTCTAATGTGGAACCACGCTTGTTCAACTTTTCACGATTTTTGGTCTTTTGTAGCACCTTACTGCTGATCACTCTTCGTTAAAGGCCTCCATGGCACTATTTCATTTGTCTAATTGTTTTCTGCTCCTCAAAGCAAGCACGCTCCTTCCAGGATTTCTGTAGGTGCTAGCGCTTGCATTGTTTATCATGCATGACAGCAACATTCAACTCATGTGTGAAGGTAAAGGTTTGCTATAGCTGGCGGCGGCTGTTCTGAATGCAGTTATTGCTTATGTTTCACAACAAATAAGTCTGACAGCTTGGGAAAGGAGGCGGGGAAGAATTATTTAAACTACTCAGCCTGTGGCAGTAGCCATGTTTTTAATTTAGAATCAAGTTCCAGCGTAAAGAAAAGCGAATAGGTTTGAGAAACATCAAGCCTGGATGATTTAGTTTCTGAATGAGGACTGTTCTAGGTGGACGTAGGCAGAAGGTGCGTTGAAAACTGTTGGGTAGGGGCTGCAGCTCAGTTGTAAAGTGCACTGGATGCATCTAGGCAAAGAAAAAGAAACGAGAAGAAATGCCCAAATATAGGATGGGTGGCACATGGGGCCTTTCCACACTAGACCATTATATTGCTATTATTCCACTTCCAACCTCCTACAGAGTCCTGAGGTTTGCAGTTTAGGGAGGGGCCTTTAGAATTCTGACCCAGAGAGCTCTGTGGCCTTAGGAAACTACAAATCCCAGAATTCCACAGGATGGCCATTTCCGCACTAGCCTGTTATAGTGGGATGATTCCACTTTCAACATCCTCTGGAATCCTGGGGTTTGCAGTTTCGAGAGGGGCCAGGGGCCGAGGTTGGAAGTGGAATAATAGCACTATAACAGTGTAGTGTGGAAATGGCCATGAATCATAGAATCATAGAATCATAGGAATGTAGAGTTGGAAGAGACCACATGGGCCATCCAGACCAACCCCCTCTATGCAGGAACACCCTCAAAGCACTCCCGACAGATGGCCATCCAGCCTCTGCTTAAAAACCTCCAAGGAAGGAGACTCCACTACACTTCGAGGCAGCCTATTCCACTGTCGGACAGCCCTGACTGTCAGGAAGTTCTTCCTGAGGTTCAGGTGGAATCTCTTTTCCTGCAGCTTGAATCCATTGCTCCTTGTCCTGGTCTCTGGAGCAGCAGAAAACAAGCCCACTCCTTCCTCTACATGGCATCCCTTCAGATATTTAAACAGGGCTATCATGTCCCCTCTTAACCTTCTCTTCTGCAGACTAAACATACCCAGCTCTCTAAGTCTATCCTCATAGGGCATGGTTTCCAGGCCTCTCACCATTTTGGTCGCCCTCCTCTGGACTTGCTTCAGCTTGACCATGTCCTTCTTTAACTGGGGTGCCCAGAACTGGACACAGGATTCAAGATGAGGTCTAACCAAAGCAGAGTAGAGTGGTACCAGTACCTCCCTCGATCGAGACACCATACTCCTATTGATGCAGCCGAGAATTGCATTGGCTTTCTTGGCTGCCGCATCACACTGCTGACTCATGTTCAGCTTGTGGTCTGTGAAGACTCCTAGATCCCTTTCACATGTATTGCCACCCAGCCACGTGTCCCCCGTCCTATATTTCTGTATTCCATTTTTTTTACCTAAGTGTAGGACCTTACACTTCTCTCTGTTGCATTTCATTTTGTTAGCCTTGGCCCAGCTCTCCAATCTATCCAGGTCATTTTGAATTTTGATCCTGTCCTCTGGCGTATTAGCAACCCCTCCCAATTTGGTGTCATCTGCGAATTTGATGAGCATGCCCTCTATTCCTTCATCCAAGTCGTTGATAAAAATATTGAACAGCCCTGTGCCCAGGACAGAACCCCGTGGCACCCCGCTAGTCACTTCTCTCCAGGATGAGAAGCAGCCATTTGTGATCACTCTTTGGGTTCGGTTGGTCAACCAATTACAAATCCAACATGGTTTTAATACAGTACATGAAAAAAGGATCTGAGACTTTCGTAGGCCTAAAGATGTGTCAACAGCGTGATACAGCGGCTAAAAAAGGCCAGGGCAATTCTAGGCTGCATCGGTAGACTGTATCACCCAGACCAAGGGAAGTAATCGTGCCCCTTTATCCTGCCTTGGTCAACCCACCCTGGGAATACTGCGTCTCATTGTGGGCACCGCAGTTCAGGAAAGATATTGGCAAGCTGGAAGGTGTCCAGGGAAGGGCCATCAAGATGATTAAAAGGTCTGGAAGCCAAGCCTCATCAGGAACAACTTGGGAGTCTGGCTATGTTTAGTTCAGAGAAGAGAAGACAGAGAAGTGAAATGATAGCTGTCTTTAACTATGGCTGTTTCCACACTACACTGTTATAGCGCTATTATTCCACTTTCAACACCCCGTGGAATTCTGGGGTTTGTAGTTTACTGAGGCCGGAGAGCCCTCTGCCAGAGAATTCTCAATGCCTCTCCCTAAACTGCAAACCCCAGGATTCCATGGGATGTTGAAAGTGGAATCATAGCGTTATAACAGCCTAGTGCAGAAACAGCTCTGATCAGGAGTCAGGCCAAACCTAGCACAAAGAACCCACAGAACAACACAGCCAGAGGTCCCCATTCAAGGGGTTACCCTGATGCCCAGAACCTGACCCAGAAAGGGATTCAGTGGGAGAACCAGGACCACGTCAGTGGCAGGATTCCAAAGGCTGGAACTGTGGGGCCAGTTTTGGGAAAAGGCAAATAAATACTGTTACATCTCAAAAGGGGCCTAGTGGAAAGATGTACAGGGGAGAGAATTTTCTGACTTTGGCATGAATTCCTGAGCCAGCAAAAGACCCAAGAATCATTTCAAAGCCTCCAAATAGATAAGTGGATTTAGATACTGAGATGAACACTCTCACACACGCGCTCGCACACATCCGGCTCAGCTTTGGTCCAAAAAAAAAAAAATTGAGTCAGCTTTATGAACTCACATCATGGTCTTGAGATTATGTGTTTCTTCTCAAGTCTTTTTATCCAGAGAGGCTTGAGGGAGTGATGTAAAAATATCCTCATTTAATTGAAATTTGTGTCTCAGACTCACATCTGAGGACTGGGTACTAATCCAATATGTTTACAGCAGCTCTCCCTTCTACTCATCTGTACTTAAGCGCTCTCCGTCTGCCCAGTTTGCCGTCCTCACTTCAAATCCCCAAGTAATATTTCCTTGAAAGATTTGGTCATCAATTCAAATGCTTGATTTGTTTTGCTTAAGAAGAAAGTTAAAATGGGAATGTTGCAGGGAAGGCTTTTCCCTGACAATACCCCCAAATGCCAACGAAGGAACCCTTCTGGAAAATGACAACTCAAATGGCCAACAGCCTCACAAAAGCAAAGCAAGATGGCAGTGGGAGGGGGTCTCTTGCTATGGCAAAACAGATATTTCCTCCTCTCGCAGCAAGCTTGGCTGTAGCAGAAAATGTGCATCGCAGCTTGGAGTCATTGATTTAAAAAGCACAATATTCCTCATTAGCCGTACATTCCTGAAAATATGACATTAATCATCATTATTTAACTTCCAAGACCAAGCAGCATCTTCCACACAGTCTCACTTTTTGCAATTGCACTCTCCTGATACAGTGATTTCATTCAGATGTTTTCTCAGTTCCCAGGGCTCCAGCTGTCCCAATTTGTCATGAACAGTCCTGATTAATCTTCAGTTATCCAGTTATTCTTCTGCTTTAAAAACATCCCAGTTTCTCCTTCCTCCTTCCACTTTCTCCTTTCATCCTCAGCTCACTTCAAACGGAATTGAATGTGCAACAGCAGTTTGCACACTGTTAACAGTGCTTGAAAGGAGACGAAGGGTCAGAATCTGGCCCTTCTCAGTAGGCTCCGAAAAAACTGCTGCAGCCTCCACTGGTTTGTGTGTTCTCCCTCATGAATAATGTTTTCCAACTTGGCCACACTCTGACGTTGCTGGGCCACACGCGTCCTGATTTTCATCTGTAAAATGTTGGAAAGTATGCTTTGGCCATTTCTGCCCTATGCTCTTATTCCACTTTCAACCTCCTGTGGAATTCTGGGGTTTTTAGTTTCCTGGGGCCAAAGAACTCTCTGGCTGAGAATTCTAAATGCCCCTCCATAAACTGCAAATCCTAGGATTCCATAGGATGTTGAAAGTGGAATAATAGCATTGTAACAGTGTAGTGCGGAAAGGGCCTTAGTGTGGCACACAGGCCACCCTTCGCCCATTTGTGGCCTAGGAAGATCAACAACTTAGCCCTGAGGAGCATCGCTGTCTGTGGTTTCAACAACCACATGGCATGCTACAGACCAGAGCCTCATCTTTGAACGTCTGAGCAAAAAAGCCTTATGCGGTACAGACCACTGTACAGCAGAAGGATTGATGGGATCGAACATTGGAAAGCTGTTCTCTCCAAGCCCATCCAAGCTTCATGCTCTTGCTGCAAGAGTCGAGGCCATGGCACCCGCAGTGCCGCGACTTCCGTTGTCCACTTGCACTCAGACGGTGCCAAGTGTACTTATTTGAAGGACATTCTTTTAATGAAGTCATTTATGCCATTAGAAATTAATCTGTCAAAGCAGTTAAAGTCGAGTGACTGTAACAAAACCAAATAATATATAATGGAGAAAGGTAATAAGGAAAGGAGGGGGGAAGGCACAGCCAGAAGTCAAGGTTAAGTACTGACTAAGTGAAAGCATGAGACAGGCGGATGAGCAAAGACCATCTGAAATCTCCTTGGTGTAGCAAAGGGTGGAGAATAGATTCATCGCTTGCTGCACATATTCATGAATTTACTGTGATCTCAGCCAGTTGGTTGGTCTGACAGCCACGGTCAATGGAGATCAATGGAGCAAGGACACTGGAAAGCCTGCCTCCTCCCACACAAGACTGCCTGAAATCTAAGATCCTTTTTGGAAGTTGGTGGGTACATCTAACAGAGTTTTCTCTGTATCGGTTTACCAACTGTGGAACTCCCTCCCAAGGGAGACCTGGTTGGCTCCATTTCTTGTGAGTTTCCATCATGCTATTTTCCATCATGATATTTTGGCTAGCCTTTGGTCCTCAGTTCTTGGTTCTGCTCTGTTGGGTTTTTTAAAAAACTATTTTAGCTATCTAGCTTTTGAACTACTTTTAAAAGAGTTTAGGATGGTTTAAATTGGTTTTCAGCTAGGCATTTAATGATTTCGATGTTTTTATCCATTGTGCATCACCTTGTAATTCTGGTGGGTCAATAGGTGATAAATAAATGCCATGGGTAGGTAGGTAGGTAGGTAGACAGACAGACAGACAGACAGATCTTGAGCTAGTTAAGCCATTACTCTTGCCATTGCTCTTTCACCATGGCTATCAATCATGATTTATTTTATTTATTGCATATTTATTTTATTAAAATATTCCTTCTCTGCCATCTATCCATAGATCTCAGGGCAGCATGAAAGAAAAGCAATCTAATCGGTTTTAAAACAATACGACTAACTGAGACCATTTGAAAAGGCTAAAACCGCATTAAACAACTGAAAAATTAAAATACAGGTTTGTAGCGTTAAAACAGGTGGAAATGAATGAAAACCATGTATATGGGATGTAAAATCCAAAGGGGCCCCAAAACGTTTCATGAAAAGTGATGTTTTCACGTGGCACATGAACAGCAGCAGTACTGGTGTCCATTGAGTCTCCAAGGGGAGGTTGTTCCATAACTGAGGTGCTATAGCAGAGACGGCCTTCCCCCAAAGAGCAGGTCACCTCCAGAAGACTTTAAATCTCAAGCAGGGACACATGTGATGGCTATATGTGACCTCCAGGTCATTTCCTGAGTGGGAGGGTCATTGTTGCATCTATCTCCCACTTGTACACTTCTCAGGGACTTTTGGTGGGTCACTATGGGAGCTGAATTATATACTGGATGGCCCTACGGCACTCTGATTCACCTTTTCTTCTCTTTAATGCTTAATTCAGTCAACTGTGCTTTGGTATTTCACTCACTGAGAGGGAAGGATTTGGATGGGGGATATCTCCAAGTCTCATTGCAGGATCATTAAGATGGAATGGAAACAAAGAATAGTCTTCTCCAACCTCCTGCCAGTGCAGATATCCACAGCCAATTTTCCCTGACAGGTGACCATCCTATCTGTTTTTTAAAAATCTCCATTTAATGTGAGTTCGCCACCTTTTGAGGCTGTTGGTTCCACTTGTCAAATAACTCTTACCATCAGGAAATTCTTCCTGAGGTTTCCTCAAAGTCTCCTTTCTTGTTGTTTGAAGCCATCAGTCCTTCTACTACCTTCCAGAACAGCAGAAAACAAGTTTGCCCCATCTTTAATGTGCAAGCTCTTCAGGAGTCTGAAGATGTCTGTCATACCACCTCTCATTCTTGTCTTCATTGGCCCATAATCACGCAAAAGGAAAAGGTGACATTTCTATAATAACTATTATAACAAATCATCAATAGATACAAAACAAAGGTGACGTCTAGCCTTCGTCTTGCCATTCATCTTGTCTATTGCTATGTTCAGACCAGAGGTTAGACATGGTACTTTGAGAGGGGACCACAGCTCCCAGCATCCCCCATCCAGCAAGTTCTGGAAGTTGTAGTCAAGAACTGTAATTTTCCCAAGCTTTTCATTTCATTTCATTGTGAAAAATTTTCTCTTGATATGAAGAAGCCTAACCTCTTGCATGCCATAGATTCACTGCCTTTACAAGCAGAGATCATACTCTTCCATGGAGCTATCCCATATCAAAACAGTAAAAGAGATTATTATGGAGAAGACATTTGGGAGAAAAAAAGTTGGAAGGGTGGCATACCTAACTGGAATACTTAGATCTCAAATGTGCAGCTAACCTTTGCAACTACGACAAAGATATGGACGTTGTAGTAGGGGTGCATCCCTGCAGATAAGGACGGTGGCAATCTCTAAAGATCCAGATAAGCAGTAATAAAGTGAATATGCACAAGGATGTGGTACATTCGGTATCTCCTGAAAAGAAGATACACCAATTTATAGAGCCTTCTTTGTGACTGCAGCAGGCAATTTTGCAAGCAAAAGCAAATTGAGTCATCAGCGTTATAGTGCATTGTCCTTTCTGAAACATTAATGTAATTCCATTATGTGCACAGCAAGAGCCCAAAAAGATGAACGCAGACACCCTGTTCAGGCCTTTATCCATACAGAAAAGAAAGTATGAAGTGAAAGCAGGATTGAGAATAACACCTACTCTGCGCAACTTGGCCTACATGTGTAGACTCTAGGTACACGGGGTCTGTAGATGTGTAGATATGGGAAGCAAAACATCAATCCACATGCATATGCAAACACACTCATTTCTTCATGGAGGAGCATGTGTGCATATAAAAGATGAGCATAGCTAAATCTCACATGGAAATATGGTCAATGTCCAATGTTTTTCACCATTCTAAGGTATAACGCTTCTCAATAGCAATAGCATGTGTATTTCTACACCGCTTATCAGCTAAATAGTTTGCAATGTATTTTTTTTAGCCAATTGCCCCCAGCAAGCTGGGTTCTCATTTTACCAAGCTGCGGAAGGAGGGAAGGCTGAGTCAACCTGGAGCCCGGCAGGATCAAACTCATAACCTTGTGGCTGCAGTACCGGCATTTGACTACTGTGCCACCAAGTCTCCTGTTAAATATTATTAGATAATATTATTATTAAAAATTAAATATTATTATTGGGGTTGAATGAAATGTCCTGTGCATTGCCTTTGGTACCAGTTGCATGCTATCTCTTGTAGATATTTAGGCTGGCAAGTAGACAAGATACATGAGTTAGCAAAATAAGGGCAAAATAAAGCTTGCTACTGCTCAGGAAAGAAGCCCTCATATTGGTAGCATGGAGGAGCAATTGTGACAGGCCACTATGCCTCCTCAATATACAATGTGTCTTCTGGTGGCTTATCCATACCACGGACACCCTTCCAAAAGACATTAAAATAAAAGAACTCCTGAAGATTTCTCTTGACCTTGGGTCCACTCCAATGCTCAAGCTGGGGTATTTTCAGAACCCTTGGTTATAAGAGATGCCAATAAATAGACATCAAAAGCCCAGATAATCACACTGATCCACGAACGCACAGCATTTCTCTCCTCATTGCAGCTGGTAGCTTTGATAAGTCCTTCTTGCATTTTGTATTGTCTGGCAGAACCAAATAATTATTGCTCAAAATATATCAGGCGGCTCATTAAACTGCCCGGTAAACTTGAAGGTTAATCCAAAGCAAAGGATGAGAAGTCGAGTCGTTTGCTGGTGAGAAGAAGAATGATTTTATCACTGGGATAGGAGCAAGTGGAAATTGGTGGCAAGAAGGGGAAAGACGCCACTTTAAAGTGGAGATGCTCACTTGCACATGTCCAGTTTGTAAAAAGGCAAAGATATTGTCATGTGCAGATAAGCCACACTCCACAAACTTCGCTTTGAGGTAGACAGCAGCTTTATTTGTAGAAATGAAACAGCTCGCTTCTTCTGAAGTTGCTGAGGCTAAAACATATATGGAGCGTACACTTTTTGTACACACAATTCCAAAATTTAGGTGAGTAAAGTTGTGAGCATCCATTCTCCCCATGCTCAGTCATGTTCACCATCAGGAGCAAAAGAAGGGAGAACAATATTCTCCAATGCATTTGTACAATGCACATCTGCTTCTACTTTCCTTTTCTTACATGTGGCATGCTTTTGACAGTTCCTGGTAGGTGGAAATGCAGCAGCTCTGCCCTGAAGTTTGAAGCCATTGCTCCATGTCCTAGTCTCTGAAGCAGCAGAAGACATGCTGAATCCTATTCTCAAAATAGGCTCAACCCCTACAGAGATCTCCTTTAAACTTAGGTCTCACTGACATCACAGCCCCAGCCATTGCTTATGATCAGCACCCATGACAAATACTTGCTGTGGCATCTGTAGGACCATTGTCACAGGCTGTTTCCATTTATCATGGGGGCATTTCTTTCCTCACCATCCATATCAGTGCCAGCCAGAATCAAAAGTGCAGAGAATATTTGTAATGCAATGACCTTAATACCTGGTATTTGTACCTGCACACATACACACACACATATATATATCCTTAATATGTTATGCAACAAAAAATTTTCTCCCTTCCCAGCTGTGCTTCAACTTTTTCTCATGCTGAACCATTTCAAAATCCTACCTCCAAGTGCTAAGACCTGCCAAAGTTTGTGCCCAGACTGGTATATTCTGAGCTTCATCTGATTTTTTGTTTTTTTCATAAGATGATCCTGCACGGGAACCTCATTAGAAACCAAATTACTACCTGCATCAGGTTTGCACTAATGTATTGACATCTACAGCGGTTGTTAAATGAACTGTGAATCCAATACACTAAAGTCATTTTCAAGTGAATCAAATCAGGTTTCAGTCAAAAAGAATTGTGAAGCGTGAGAGACTTAATGCCTGGCACTTTTCATGGCATCGCCACGGCTAGATGGTTTAAGATGCAGCGGTATAAGCTCGGAAAGAGCACAAGTTTAGATTGGACGCCATGCAGGCATACTGAGCAGAGCACTCGAGGTTGAAGGAAAATAATGAACTAATTCAGTCCTTGCTAAGCCTGTACAGACATTCTTGCCTCTTTGTTTACCGACCCACTTTCCTTGGTCAGTTTCTTTCTTGCCCATTAATTGAGGCCATATGATTATTAGTGATACCGCTCAAGTTTCAAGTACCTCTGCTTTCAGACTTCTCTCCACCATCCCACCTGCAATTACCTTCAAGATAATGAGCTATAAGGACAACGACTATTTAGAGCTATATTACAGGGGGAAATGGAGAGCAGGGATGTGTTTGTTCTCTACATTTGCAGAAGACTGAGTAGCAATTACATTTCCCATAACGTAAGAAAGTAGTTACGTTTACAACAATCCGTACTCAAGATGTTCTTTTCCTTTAGTAGACCTCCAAAAGAAATAGACTGAAATCCTGTTGGTAGCATACTTGCATATGTTGCTTTGTTTTTGGACGCTGTGCAAGGACCTATTCAGTAACTTAGTAGAATCACAGAATTGGAAGATACCAGGAGGGCCATCTCATCCAACCCCCTGACATGCAGGAATAGACATCGAGGGTACTCCTGCAAGATGTTCTCCAACCTCTGTTTAAAGACTTCCAAAGAAGAAGGCAATCTGTTCCACTGTTGAACAGATCTTACTATCAACAAGTTCTTCCTCATGTTTGGGTAGAATCTCTTCTCTTGTAATTCGAGTCCATTGGGTTCATGTTCTAGTCTCTGGAACAGCGGGAAATAAACTTGCATAAGTTCCCAAGTGCCATCCCTTCAGATAATTAAAGATAGTTTATCTTGTCACCTTTCGGTCTTCACTTCTCCAAGCTAAACATACCCAGCTCCCTACATCGTTCTTACATCATTCTCAATTGTTACGTAATAAATCTTTACTGGTTTTCTTTTCTACAACCATGTCTGGTTGTTTTCAATTGACTTTTATTTATCTATTAATTTATTGAGCTTGTACCCCGCCTTTCTCCTAAATGGGATCCAAGGCAGCAAGTTAAGAACTGAAAGAGTTGAATATGACAGATATAGTAGATGGTACTAATATCAAGAAATATTGGAGAACATTATTATATATGATTACAACAGCACGCATTGAATATGCAAAGGTATGGAAATCACAGCAAATATCTACAATAGAGCAATGGTGGGGAACTTTTATTGAAAATAAAAATGCTGATACGGTCTCTCAAAGATAAATAGGGAAATCAAATGACGAAGTTCAGAAAGAATGGCAAATTGTGGATGACGTTTCATAGAAGTCTGTAATTCATGGTACTATGTGTTTAAAAGACTGAGATGATTGCGGTTGTTATCATGAAGAATGTAATACAAGTTCTAACATGTGATGTAGGTCTAAAATGCAGTACAATGATAAAGCTAGGATAAGAGATATTGAAAATGAAATCCAGATCAGATTGGAAGTATCAAGAATATGTCAAGAGAAATAACAATAACAATTTATTGTTTTATTCGTGAATTTCTAATAAAATGATCTTAAAAAAAGAAAAGAACTGAAAGAGAGCACGGGTCCCATTTTACAACACTGAAGTCACTGGTCAGGAAAGCCACTTGCCCAGAATAGCGGTCACCTTGAGGTCCAAACGTCAGACCCAGGGAGGGCTGCCTTTGGAAACGGTTTGGAAACTTCAGCACGTTCCAAACGTGGCAGCCAGAATGCTAACTGGGGCCAGTAACAGGGACCACGTAACTCCCAGCTGCACTGGCTACCTGTCCATTTCCAGGCACAATTCAATGTGCTGGTTGCGACCTATAAAGCCCTACGCGGCTTAGGTCCAGGCTATTTGAAAGACCATATCTCCCTGCACCAACCTGCTAGAGCCCTAAGATCCGCAGGGGAAGGCTTCCTCTCGGTCCCTCCACCATCCCAGGCTTGCCTGGTGAGGACAAAGGAGGCGGGGCCTTCTCAGGGGCTGCTCCCAGCCTGTGGAACTCTCTTCCACTGGAGGCCAGGCTGGCCCCCTCCCTGACCTCCTTTCTCCAGCAGTCAAAAACATTTCTCTTTCAGCAGGCTTTTAGGTGAGCTGGGGAGATTTATATTTATTTATTAACTCGTAAAAAATGAATACTCTTTTATATTTTTTTAATTCTTTTTATTATAAGAAGAAAAACAACAAAGATACATAATGTGACAAACATAAAAGTGGAGGGAAAGGTAAAAAAAATGCTCACATTTCTATTTCTCTCCTAATTCCATTTACATAATATTACTTATACAGTGTATTATAAGTCATATTGATTATATATTTTGGTTGTATATATGTCTGAATCTCATTCTCATTATACCCATTGTTGTTAATTATTCCCATAATTAACATTTTCAAAATATACTGTTAATAATTTCATTCTTATTTTGATCCTTTTCAAAATATAATATGCATAATTCCGTTCTTATTTCTTTTCTAAAACTTAATTACCCTTTCCTAATTACTCTTATTACCTACATACCAATATACGATCGATCGATCTATCTATCTATCTATCTATCTATCTATCTATCTATCTATCTATCTACCTATTCAATTCTAAATTTAACCTATTACTATTACTTCGTGTACTCCATCCCCAGAGCCTGTTATACCTCAATTTATTCCACCAAAACTGTGACTCTTCTTGTGGAGTTGAATATTGTTTTAGCATGCTATAATTTTATATGTTTTTAATGTCTTTAACTGTTTTAAATGTTTTCAACTGTCTAATTTATTGTCGAAAGCCACCTTGGGTCCAATTTAGGGAGAAAGGTGGCATACAAATGTAATAAATGAGTGAATAAATAAATAAAGCCAGAGGACAAAAGAGCAGGATGAATGACTGGAGCTGCAAGACTTGGAACTCGGGGACCAGCCTGGATAGGAGCTCAGTCACACCGAGCAACATGGGTCAGGGCTGGGGTGATAATAAAGCAGCTTCATCTATAATAGATTCCTAGAGGATCAAAAAGACAGCTATGCCAGTAATGACAAGAGTCGTGCCAAACAGTTTCTGTGATCTAGAACTGGCCTCAGGTGCTCTCGGTTGCTACCATAATCAGAGCCCATTTGTTGCAAATCCTTCCCTAGGTTTGTATAAAAACTGCTCTACAGAAGCCAAGCAGATGGGAAGGAATGCTACAGTTCCAAGCGACGGACCCTCAACGATTTATGAGTCCGGACTGGGGAGTAAGGGGAGAGGGAGAGAATTAACCTGTGCTCACAGAATACGCCTGATGTTATTATTCTCTGTAAACTTGTCATGTGCCAGTGGAAATATGCACAGTAAAAATGGTGTGACTGATATAGTGGGGTAGTAAACAGCCTGTTAAATAGAAACAGTAAACTCAACAAAATGTACTTGATCTTGGTCGGCTGTAAAATACTGTGTGGGCTCTACGGCTTGTGAGGTGCATAGCCGAAACCTCTGCGCTGTCGTCCATCCTCACCGTAGCACAAAATCCATACCCATTAGGGTTGGGGCTTCATATTCAGATCCCTCTCTCTCCATACTTCAAGCCCTTCAGCTCATTTCAATTTCATTAAGCTTACATTTCTATTCCTGCAACGTTGTCAATTGCTTGCCGCAATTGAAGCCACCCAAGACTTCTCGCAGAAAGGCGTTTTGATCACAGTCGCACTGCATCATTGGCTTCGTAGTCCTAATGCAGCATCCGTCTGCTTCAAAGAAGTGAATTTTCAAGATTTTTAAAGAGTTTCAAACAGGGAGTACTTTTACAGAACTTGACGAAATTAGAGGAGGTGGTTTAGAGGGGGAAGTGTGCCAATATTTTAAGGAATCTGAACGCTCAGTAAATAAGACTAAGAGGTTTTCTTGAAAGTGAGTCTGGTGAAAACACTTCAGTTTCAAGATGTCTGTCAGCTATTAAAGAGCATTGTTTCATCCCAATGAAATGGCAAATTTCAAAGCAAATGTAGGTTTAGGCTATCATCCCAATAAACTCATTCCAAAGAAGTCAGCAGTTACAACTACGAGGCTGTGCAATACACAACAAGGACAATTTTTGGACTGACTTTAAATGCCGGTGCATTCCTTATTTCTTTAGAAGGAGTTTGCAGCCAAATTTAATGGCACCCAATGTTTAACACTTGATGTTGACGACACTTTTCGTTCTTATTGATATACAGCATATAGCAGGCAGTGGGCAACGTGTAGTGATATTAAACAAGGAGTGCCTCCAGACATGATCCTTGTTGTAAGAATATGGCTTCATCCCAACATCCCAACATCCAAATATCTACATTTAGAGATATGTTGCACCAGCACTATGCAAGCCCCGTGCAGAAGAGGCACACAGCACAGTACCCACCAATGACTGGTGTCATTGTTCAGTGAGCAAGCACAACGCACAGTGTACAACCACAATGCAAAGTCCACAATCCACAACCCACTAACCTTTCCTGGCTCAGCACTCTACCAAGCCTGACAAAAAAGTCATTCAGCCATTTTTCAATGGCTGGAAGAGTGGACCTTCTTCTCTCCATGCAGCTGATGTCCAATAAAGTAGGTTGGGGATGAGAGTTACAATCACGGCAATAGGTTGCAGCCATGAACATGGTAGAGTTGTGGATGAAAAATCTGGGTAACTCTTCTATATTCATGGAATCATAGAATAATAGAGCTGGAAGAGACTACAAGGACAATCAAGTCCAACTTCATGCTGCCACCCAGGAATAGAACATCAAAGCACTCCCTACAGATGGCCATCCAGCCTCTGTTTAAAAATCTCCAAAGAAGGAGACTCCATCACACTTTCAGGTAGAATGTTGCACTGTTGAACTGCTCTTACCATCAGGAAGTTTTTCCTAAAGTTTAGGTAGAATCTCTTTTCCTGAAGTTTGAAGCCATTGCTCTGTGCCCTAGTCTCTGGAGCAGGAGAAAACAGGTTTGCTCCATCTTTCATATGGCATCCTTTCAAATAATTAAATATAGCTATCATGTCATCTCTTAACCTTCTCTTCTCCCAGCTAAACATGACCAGCTCTCTAAGCTGCTCCTCATAGATCTTCATGATTTCCAGGCCTTCTACCATTTTGGTCGCCCTCCTCTGGACACGTTCCAGCTTGTCCATATCCTTCTTGAGCTGTGGTGTCCAGAACTGGACACAGGATTCCAGGCTGGGTCTGACCAAGGCAGAATAGAGTGGTACCATCACTTCCCTTGACCTGGACACTGTACTGCTACTGATGCAGCCCAGAATTGCATTGTCTATTTTCACGATCACTACTTAGGCCCTTTCCACACGAGGCTAGCGAATCGCTTCGTGCCGTTTCTTACTGGCTCTTCTGGGCTCGAAACAAAGCGGACTTTCCCCTATGTCCTTCCACAGGGCTACTCTGTAGGTACCACGCCAATTCGGAGCAGTGCAGGTTTCATAGATCCACACTACGAGGATGAGAAAATGGCGGCTTCCTGTCATTTGTTGGGCCGGACCAACCACTGAAACTGACCACGCCCACAGCCCGCCCTCCGCTGATCACCAGTTCGCATTGGTGCGAATGTGCGCATCTGCACCACTGCGAAAGTACGAATTGGTGCGATCCGGAAAATTGAAAAACTGGTTTCTTCCGTTTTCCAAATAGCGTGCTCGAGGACCACTTGGGGGTGCATTTAATCGGACTTAGGTGCGGGACAAAGGTAAATAATCCGAACCTAGTCCACTCCAAGGTGCAGACGACCTCCATTACAAGACACATTGGCTTATCTTAATTTCCTCGTGCGGAAAGGGCCAAAGTCACAATTGTGACCATTGACATGATCGTAACTGCCCCACCCAAACTACTTTACCGGGCACCAGCTGCGTGGGGAAAGGAGGTCCATTCTGCTGGTGATTGGACCATGGGTGAATTATATACCCATTAAGTTTGGGAACGTCAGGCCAGGAAAGGTTATTTAAGTATACTCAACTAAGAAGCTGATGTAGAATACAGGCTGGTAATGCTTGGCAAGTGGGAAGCAGCAGAGAAAGAAGACCACGTTGCACATGGTTAGACTCAATCAAGAAGGCCACAGCCATGACTTTGCAAGACCTGAGCACGACTGTTGAAAACAGGGAAACTTGGAGGTTGTCATAAGTTGAAGTCAGCTTGATGGCAACAATAACAACATGATAGTAAACACAGAGTAGCTTTGTTTGAGCATAGTCTTGATGACATCCATATACACCTCCATTCATCAGGAAAAAACATACTAATAGTTTGCAAGACATTTCCTCCCTAAATTCAGTGTTTGCTAAAAGGTGTGCTAGATTAGGATACATAAACATTCTGCTCTCAGTGGTAAAATCTTCTCTAGGCAAGAGACATCTCCTCCTTTGCCAAGAGCATCACGGAAAATCTGATCTGCTTCCCTGATTGTGTTATCCTTCATGGAAGAAAGTAACTTTTAATAAAGTGCACCAGTGCCAGAGAGAGAGGGGAAAAAAATTGATCAGATCACAGAGCTGGTATAATAGGATTTAATTCTGCTTCAGATGTGCTGGTTTTAATAAAAAAGGATTGAACAAAGCTAAAATAAATTACAGTGAAAGGTCAGGCTTATTGCTTGTACAGTTATGTTAACTCTACCAGAGACATTTTTAGAGACTGTATTTATGAGACCTTTTGATTTTTGGAGGTGGGATATAAACCACATCTATGGTTCCCCCATTATTTGCCACAGTGATTCATTTGCAAGTGACAGTCCTCGGCTGTTAAACACAGCATCCTTAAGGGAAGTTCATATACACACTGATGACTTGTTTATAGGGCAGGTTTCCCCAATATATTAACAAAAGCATCTTTCCCATCTACTAGGAAATTAGCAGATCTTAACTAGTTGATTGCACATGAAATATGTATCCACAGCCACATCATTTCATGGGTGAACATTTGCTGAGAGTTTGGGGCAATTACTTTTTTGGACTACAGCTTTCACAGCAAGGCAGGGGCCACGCCAGGATATAGAGCTCAAAAAAAAAAAAAAAAGCAACTTCTTCTAGGCTCAATGGTGGTTTCAGCTGGTATTTTTCATCAGGAGAAGGTTTTCTCCATGCCTGCTCCCACACATTCATAACTCTCCCCCGAGGGAAGCTTTGCTGTCCTTTCGGTGGCAAGTTAAGAAGTTAAGACCCTTTTTTTGCCAGCAGGCCTTTGGATTAGTATTAGTACCCAAGAGTATGATTAGCCATTATTACCTCCTCCCATGTCCCCACCACAGGAACCTGAGACCAAGAGGTGTGACTAAGAGAAGATCTGAGAGGCTGAGCAGTCTTAGATATATAGGATCAAGTCTAAGAGATGGAGGGGTGCCCTTCTCCTCTTCATCTTAAAATCATAGAAATCATAGAAGCATAGAAATGTAGAGTTGGAAGAGACCACAGGGGCCATCCAGTCCAACCCCAATCTTCTCCCTCCCTGCCTTCCACTCTGGAGGGACAAGGATGGTGACCCAGCAATGAAAATGGCAGTAAGCAGTCCTGACCCAGTTGGAAGCCCATGAGCAATAGCAACAGTAATAGTACCTCTCTATTCTGCTTTGGTCACACCCCACTTGGACTCCTGTGTCCAGTTCTGGACACCACAGTTCGGGAAAGATATGGACAAGCTGCAGCGTCTCCAAAGGAGGGAGACCAAAATGATAAACGTCTTGGAAATCATGAAGCCTTATAAGGAACGGCTTAGGGTGCTGGGGATGTTTAGCCCAGAGAAGAGAAGGTTAAGAGGCGATATGATAGCTATGTGTACATTTTTGAAGGAATGTCGTATGGAAGATGGAGCAAGCTTATTTTCTGCTGCTCCAGGGACTAAGGCATGGAGCAATGAATTCAAACTATAGGAAAAGAGATTCCACCTAAACATTAGGAAGAACTTCCTGATGATAAGAGCTGTTTGACAGTGGCATACGCTCCCTGGGAGTGTGGTGGAGTCTCCTTCTCTGGAGGTTTTTAAACAGAGGCCAGATGGCCATCTCTCAGGAATGCTTTGATCGTGTCTTCCCGCACGGCAGAATGGGGTTGGACTCAATGGCCTTTCTGGTATCTTCCAGTTCTATGATTCTGTGAATCACTCAGTAACCACCACAGGGCCGAGGATGGCAGCTTTGGGGGCTTCCTTTCCCCTGCTTAAACTTGGAATGTTTTCCTCCTCCTCCTCCAAGCTCTATTACCCACTTTCTCCAGTCTAGGCCTTGTATGAAAGCCCAGACTTTTTAAGAATCTGCCCAGAGAAAAACTTCAGCTCTGAAAAGAGGATGTATGGTAATTGTGCTTTCTGTGCCTCAGTGGGAAAGTCAGGCACAAACTAACACAAGTACACCTTGCTGGGAGAGTCATGGAAGCCACATTACTGCATATGCTCCGCCACCTGCCTCTCCAAATACTGACGATTCATCTGGTCCCATTGGATTCACCTCTATCAATCAAATAAAGAGATGCTTTTCTGCCAGGCGAAACAAGGGATGCTTCACTGCGCACAGGCCTGGTGTGATTTTGAATTGGAGCTCCGTGGGTATTCCAAAACAAAGTCTCCGGTAGCCATCTTGGCTTTTCTTCTGTTTGCTCAGATGCTCAATTCTGGTAAGCAGCAGCAAATGCCAGCAAGAGGATGGAACTTTAAGAAAAATACTTTTACGCTTGCAAGTTGTGTAAAAGTTTGTCTCGCGCCTTCAAATCAGCTTGGACTTCCCTCTCATAAGGTTTTCTTGGCAAGATTTATTCAGAAGTTTGCCACTTGTCTTCCTCTGAGGCTGAGAGATTGTGATTTCCCCAGGGTCACCCATGACTGAACAGAGATTCAAACCCCAGTCTCCTGAAGTCCTAGTCCAATATTCAAACTATTACGCTGCACTGGCTCTAACTGAACGCTATTGTTATGGTTCCTCCAAGTCAACTCTGACTAATGGCAATCCTATGTTAGGATTTACTTGGCAAGATTTATTCAGAGGAGTCAGACTTTGCCTTCCTTTTAGGCTGAGAGAGTGCCACTTAACCACAGTCACCCTGTGGATTTCCACTATGGTGATGGTGGTGCCAATCACTAGCTGCCAATTAGTTTCCAGGCAAAGTACAAAGTGTTGGTTATTACTTTTAAAGCCCCACATCATTTGGGTCCAAGTTATCTGCAGGATCCCGTCTTTCAATACAAACTGCCCCATACCTTCAGGTCCTCTGGGGGCCATTTACTTAAACCAGCCAGGACTAGACTTTCAATGGTCAGCCAGAGGACCTTTTCATTGGCTGTCCCTAAACTGTGGGTAATTGTAATTGTGTGTGGCTCCTTCCCAACCTGATTCAGGACCCAACTTCAGCTCTGTTATTCTACCCAGGAAGCAAGGGTAGACTGTTATTTCGGTCACACTCAACACCATTTGGTGATGAGGAAGTTCTCCTGAATTAACCCTACGGTTATGGGGCTCTGGAGTCACAAATGGTGGGCTCACAAATGGATATCCCAGACCTGAGCCATATAGGTCTTCCCAGCAAAGAAGTATAAATCTTTTCGTTAGCAAGAAAGGCTAAGGATGAAAAGCAAGGGCTTAGCTGGGCTGCTTTGTGTGCCAGAATGAGGATGCTCTTGCAATGGCTGAGGCTTCTCTCTCCTAAGATTGCAGACATTAATTTGGTCTTGCAGTGTATGTAAATTCTGCACCACTCTCCTGTGCCAGCAGCCAGCCAAGGCTTACAGCTCTCTAAAGAGTCTGTTATCACTAGCAAAGTTTGTAACCGTTTGTTAGCAAGTTCCCGGTCGCTGTTTTGCAGTCCAAGTTCAAAGTAAATCCAGCGCAACAGTCCAGTAGCAAAGTCTGTGCACAGGTTGAGGGTCAAGGTTTGCAGGGACATGAGCAAGAAGTTCAAACATGAGGCACGCTGCTTCTGCTGATAATATCAGTTTTTCTGCAATGGCTTCTTTCCATCCGGTTCCCTTTTCCACCTTCGCTGGCCGCCGTGAGTATTGTCCCTTTCACGTTTCTTTGTTTTGCTTTTGGGAAGGGTCCTGTCTGGGCCCTGGGACAGGAGCATGACAGTGACCTTGCAAAGCTAAGTCTGGTCTCATCATGTTGAGAGCATATGAAATGCATGCTGCATGGATCATTCCCAGTTCCTAAGAATTATAGCTTATACACGGTAGAAGTACCACTAACCACAAGTTGAAGCCATGTCTGCAATGGAGAGAGCTTGACAAAAACTATTACTTTCTAGTCTATGGTGCCCATCAAAAGCCAGCACCTGAACCAGATGATCTTCCTCCTCCACCTTTTAATGAGATTTGTTGTTGTGTGCCTTCAAGTCGGTTCTGACTTACGGCGACCCTAAAGCAAAATTATCACGGAGTTTTCTGGGGCTGAGAGTGTGTGATGCGTCCAAGGTCACCCTATGGATTTCCATGGCCAAGTGAGGAGTTAAACCTTGGTCTTCAGGCTCACAATCCAAAGGTCAAACTATACCAAGCTGGCTCTCCATAAAAATTATTTATACCGTAGAAAGGGTACTGTTCTTTGTAGTGAAGTTGCAACTGAATGTACTATAGTTGTGCCTCCATTATGAGAAACAGGAAGTCATTGCAAGTAACTGGCTATTTGTAACTAGTTGCTTCAGACCTGCCAGTGACAATGAGCTGAAAGCTGCTGCAGGCTTCTGTATTAAAGTTTCCAACCACAGATCTCCATGCAAATGATTGCATTGTTCAGTCCAATTCATCTCCCTGCTCTGAGATTTATTATCAGCTTCTGTGAGCTCTCCAGGAAAATCCCAACGCACCGCTCGAGACAAACCTAGCAACTTCTTCCTTATTTGTGCCTACAGGCCCATGGATGCTACAATCATTTTTCATACAGTAGGGAGGGGAAAAAAACTTGCAATGCCAGGAAAATCTTATTTGTTCTCTTCCTACTTCTTCTTTTTTTTCACCCTTTCATGTGACCAAAATCAATAATTGCACCTATCGACTGAGGACATAAATTCAAAACATTAATTTACATTGAGTGCCTTAACCTAATAAAAAGGCAACAACTGAATTTGCCAAAATCGATTTCCCTTTTGTTTTCGAGAGAAAATCTCCAGGTCTGCGTGGGAAATGATGCGTCGATAAGTTGTAGTGTACAAAAAAGCAGTTAATTATCAGTAAATACCACTCAAAAAATCAAGAAATAAGCATCTCTGGATACAAAGTATGTGCTATGGCTACACTTCAAAAGCCTTCAGCAACTTGGCACCTTCCAGGTGTGTTTTGATTACAACTCCCATCAGCCTCAGCCAGACTCAGGTTAGAGATTATGGAAGTTACAGTCAAAATATAGGTTGATGGATAAGTTAGACAGATACCAAGGATGTGATGTTTTTACCAGTTACGTCCTATGAAATACAGTGAGCCCTCCACTTTTGCAGGGCTTAGGGATGTAAGACCTCCACAAAAGCAAGAAAACATGAATAAAAATAAATATCATGGATGATATTTTGTTTTAACCTGGTAACACTTCTCTAGGAATTTCTAGGTTCTCCAGTGCAATTCTCTGGTCCAGTGGTTCTCAACCTGTGGGTCCCCAGATGTTCGTGGACTTCAGCTCCCAGAAGCCCCAGCCACTATGGTCAATGCTCAGGGCTTCTGGGAGCTGAAGTCCATGAACATCTGGGGACCCACAGGTTGAGAACCACTGCTCTGGTCAACTTCTGGTGGAAATGAGCCATAGAGTCACACTGGAGGACTTAGCAATGCCTAGAGAAGTGTTCTCTCAGGAATCTCTAAGTCCTGCAGCACAATTCTATGGTCCACTTCCAGAGAACATATTTTTCCAAGGCAGGGGCAGATAGAGGAAGATTTTTTAAACAAATAAATTAATTAAACACAACAACCTGCAAATAATCAAATCCACAAGTGTTGACCCAGTATTTGTTGGTGGTCTCCCATCCAAGTACCAGCCAGGGCTGGCCCTGCTTAGCTTCCAAGATCACACAGGATCTGGTGCCTTTAAGATATTTAGGCCTTTTATCCTTCTATACTACATAATTATACTTACTTATTTTTATTAAACTATTAATATCAAAAGATCTCAGGATGGTGTGCAAGTAGCATTAGAACAGGTTATAAACAGTAAGACAATTTAAATAACCTAAATGCAGATTAAACAATATAATGAGTTTAAAACAGAATTAAAATATTAAGTTTTTCAATTTATACCTAACAATCTTTGGGTAGGATTATTGGGGCCCAAGGTATTTGGTGAACAAACAAGTTTTAACTTGGCACCTAATGACACGGGTGTTGGTACCAGTTGGGTCTTCAGAAGCAGAGCATTCCCATTTGGGGTGCTGATAAGTCCCTCTCCCAGGTCCTGACGCAATGTATTGACCCCACTGGTGGGACACAGAGGAGGCTGTGTCTCAGCTGATCTTAATCCTCGAGCATCCCATCATTCCACTTTAGCTGCCATGGTTCCATCCTATGGAATCCTGGGATCTGCATTTTGGGGAGGGGGTATTTAAAGTCCTCTGCCAGAACTCTCTGGTGTAATGGTTCTCAACCTTTGTCCAACCAGATGCTTTGGACTTCATTTCCCAGGACATGCTAGATGAGGCTTCCAGGAGTTGAAGTCCAAAACATCTGGAGGACCAACGGTTGGGAACTACTGAACTAGAGCACTGGCCCGTTGGTCCTCCAGATGTTTCGGACTTCCAAGTTCCAGAAATCTCTGCCAGTGCTCAATGTTTTGGGATTCTGGGAGGTGAAATCCAAAACATCTGGTGGACCAAAGGCTGAGAACCATTGCTTAATGCCTCACCAAACTATATTCTTATTGTCTTTGTGTAAATATTCACAAATATCAATGGAACCATTAATGACTATTCCATTTTGCTACCATGATATTAAGATAAATTGCTGATGAGAACACTCTTAAGCTTCCACAAGTAATGGGAGGGAAGTACTAAGCACTGTCTAGGTGTGTGTGCGTTCTATAAAGTTCCATTGAATTTTTAAGAAGCACCTATTGGCACGACAACAACGACAACGATAATAATAATAATAAGAGCAGCAGCAGCTTGTGGCTTACCAATACAGTCATTTATGAAGCCGCTGATGTTCCTATAAAATGCTAGTATCCAGTTCTTCAGTTTGACTGACAATTAAAATTTTACTAGGTTAAAACTTCACAAAGGACTTTCAGTGGTATTCAAGTCATTTCTTTGGCAAAGGGGGAGGCTAAATGTTACGACTGTCTGAAACAAGTGGGCTGATCATTTATTTAAGTCACGGGAAATCGCCTGGAATGTTAAAATCCAGGGGCAATTATGTTTGGCACGCAAAACTCAAGCATCCTCACATTCTGCGGCAACAAATATGACGGCCTTTGACATCAACCAATTCCAGTGTTCCTGTTATGGACCAAACGGACAGAATAAGAGCAGTCTGCTTCAGAAGCATGTTGACCGTGTTACTACTTTCGGAAAATGACTCAGTGCAATAATTTCACAATAATTAGCATTTTGCAGAGATGCTGTTTGACACAAGGATCCTTGAAATGGGCAATTTGTGTGTCATAAGTAACTGAAGGCTCCCACAATTTGCATACTTACAACTGACTTTATGCTGTGACTTAGGGAAGTGCAGCCTGTGTCTCACCTCTGCTGTCTTGTACTCTTTCCCAGAAAGTACCCCATCAGCCTTAAAAAAAAAGGTTGCTCCCTTTTCCACATTCTGGAACAGTTCGAGCCATCCTCAAACTCATTTAATCCTTTCATTTTGCTCTCGGACAAACCGTCCCCACCTGCAGAAAGAGCCTTTATCCAGCTTTGCTAACAGATGCCCAACGACAAAGCCTGACTGCAAGTAAAACATTGTCACAGTGTGTCACCTGGGACATCATCTTCCTTTACGGCCAGCAAGATCCCGCTTAATTTGTTGATACTGTTGCATTTACTCTGCATTTCAGGAGGGAGAAGGAAGCCCGGTCCTTTCTTGCCGGCCTCTTTGGTGGCGGGTGCAGCAAAACAAAGCATTGTGCTAATCCACAGTCAAAAGCTAGGCAACCCACCCGAAGATCAGAAATGCAAAGCATCCCCAATATAAAGGAGCACCCTGGGAGATTTCCTCCAACTTCGTTTCGCCTGGCACCACAGCATATCCTAAACGCTGGCCTGGCTTTTGTCATTTCAGTCATCAACGCGCAAAAGCAACAGTTTGCTTTGGCTGCTTTTGTGGCCATTAAGGATTGTTCGCCTGTGTTTAATGTGCAGGCTTTGCCTCTGATCTCTACAACACACAGCAAGCATTAAGCATTTTGCTTCCTTCCACCAAACCCCCAATGTACCAACAGCCCCTCTTTGCCAGCAATTCTCCCTGTTTTGTTAAGCCTGCCTTTGCTAAAATATGTACATCTCCCCACACTGCTGGGGTGTGCGTGGTGGTGTTTTCTACTTCATGTGCTTTCTCCCATTTTAATGATTGTATCGGTCTCCCTTATACTCTCAGCATTTACTGTTGTATTTGCGGCTTAATTTTTAAGTAAGGTCTGCTTTGGGACCCAAAATTGGAGTACAGTTATGTACAAGACAGAAGTAAATCTATATGGCTTAAAAAAAAAAAAAAAGGAAATCACGTAAATATATATGGTGTGGCAAAGAAATGTAAAAGCTGGTTGTAAATATGGAAGTCCAAAAGTTTTTCCTCTGCCTCAGGGGTGGGCAAGGTGTCACAAACGGGACCTTGAGGAGGCCACAAATTCCTATCCCAGCTCTAAATTAATAGGATTTAAGGAGTCAGATTTGCAGTGCCATGAATGTGCTAGGCCAACATAGACAAGAAGTCATCAGAAGATACTGTTATACTTGATAACAGCAGTGAGGTTGTTGTACACACAATGTTGGAAAGAAAATAAAGATATCAATCTAGAAGAGTGGAAGTTGAAAGTTTTAGAGATGGCAGAAACAGAAAAATTAGCACGCTCTTTGAAAAATAAACCAATAAGAGAATTTTGAAAGGGAATGGAAAGGAGTATTGGACTGGGTAAAGACATAGATTTATAAGATGTAGAGATATGTAAACAAGATAAAGGGTAATTGTTTTTATTGATAATAGAAATGTAATTGCTCTTCTTTTGTGTAAACAGAAATAATGTAGTTTCAACTGGAGAAATATAAGTGGAAGTGGGGGAGGTGGGATACATTTAAAGAAGATGTGACCCACTTGTTCCTTTTTTATTTGGTAACTAAACTTTAATAAAAACATTACAAAAAGAAAAAAGAAAGATCTGCAGCGCCATGAAATACATGTAGTTGGCTTTTCCCCCTTTCCAATTTAAAACAGTCCACTCCATAACCAGAGACCCAGTGTGGTGTAGCAGTTTGAGTGCTGGACGAAGATTCTGGAATCCCAGGGTTCAAATCCCTGTCCCACCATGTAAATCCCCTGGCTGACTTTGTAGCATCACACTCTCTCAGCCTGAAAGGGGTGCAATGACAGATGCCGTCTGAATAAATCTTGCCAAGAAAACCCCATGATAGGTCCCCCTTAAAGGTCCCCATAAATCTGAAATGACTTGAAAGCACACAGCAACAACCTCACAGCCAAGTGGTAAAGCACAGATACACAAGTTTTTGTCAGTTATATTTCAGGGAGGGTCGCCAAATAACAGTTAAGAAGGAGGAGAAGATGGAGGAGGGAGGAGGTCTGCCTCACAGACTATGAGAAGATGATGGTGGTGGTTATATCACCATCATCATCATCATCCTCATCCTCCTTCCTCCTTCTTCCACCTTTTTCCCCAGGTTGGGACTCAAACTGGCTTACAACAATTATAAACACATAGCTAAAACCTATAGAATACAAAAGTCAAAACACAATTATACAATCAAAAAGAATTAAAACAATGTTAAAATACATAATTAAAAATTCAAAGCATTCATCAACAATTGAATGTCCAGCACATTGTATCAGACAGGCCGCATCTAATCACACTTTGAATGCCAGTTGGAATAAAAGCATCTTTGCTTGAATGTGGAAGGATAGCAGGGAGGGTACCAGTCTGACTTGTCTGGGAAGGGAGTTCCAGAGCCCGGGGGCAGCCACGGAGAAGGCCCTGTCCCATGTTCCTGCCACATGCACCTGTAAAGGTGGTGGCATGGAAAGAAGGGCCTCCCCAGGATTTCTCAAAGCCCCGGCTGGTTCGTAAAGGAGAATATGGTCCTTGGTTGAATTGTGGGGCCACCAGTGATTTTCATTCTCTTCAAATATCTTGAGAAATCAGTGACGTATTAACTGATAACTGTGGCACGTGGCAAGTAGTGTCACTTACTGTAATTGTGTCTTCGTGACCCTCTCTGTAGCAGTATCATTTGCATGTTTTGTCAGTCTGTTTTGGATTTTATCCTAGGCTGCCTATTACAACTGGTTTCACAGTTACTATCATTATCATCACTGTTATTATCCACCAGCATCATCAGTCTCTCAAAACAATTTTCCATCCCTCTTGCAGAGTCCCTGAAATCCTGAGGTTTTATGACTTACAGCACGCTGCTAATCCTGCTGTTGCTATGTGCCTTCAAATCCAACAGAAGATGAACCTATCAGAAAATTTTCTGGGCTGGATTTCTTCTGAGGCGGCTTTCCACTGCTTCCTCCGAAAAGGTGGGACTTGTCCAAAGTCGCCCTTTGGGTTTCCGTCTTCAGGTGGAGAGTCAAACCCTGGTTTCGTAGTCCAACTCTCAATTAGACTGCGCTGACAATCAGGTGCAACATGTCAGTATTGCCACCGTGTTTATTCTTTGAGTATTTTCCAGTTCAGATCCTTAGAGCTTTTTCAACCCCTGTTTAATCTCTACTTCCTCTGAGCCCCTAGGTAATTTTCTGTACCATGCCATCCTCCGCATGATCTATTTAGGACCTTTCTTACCAAATCATCTCTTTCAGCAACCACAGCAGGGACCCCAGAACACCCTGAAACACCCCCCCAAGTTGTGAATATTTATAGGACCATTACCAACACAACAAGCAGATTATTTGGCGCTAAAACTTCTACAAAGTAGAGCACATTTCATTCAATTCAACTTTTGCATCTGCAAATTCAGCCTGGTTTGTTACACAAGTCTTTTTTGGCAGATGAGTTGCTCAGACAGAGGGTTAAAAATGGCACCAAGAGAAGAGAAGGTAGCAAAACTTTGGTCTACAAGAAGACCTAGAGTTTATTTCAAATTGATACTTCTCATTACTTGGAGTCTGAGACACAGCAGAAGTGATGCTGATGGAGTTTTGCCAGTGTGGAGAGAAAATAAATCATTTTTTCACACACTCGGATGGTGTCCTGCTCTCTTAGGGGAGTGTTAAAACCCTCTTGCTCTTTGAAGTCCTTGAGTCTACACTGGGTTCTGTACGTCAAAAAGTTTTCTTGGTGGCTTCAGTCAGCGTTTTCTTCTCCTGGTGCTATAGTACCAGGCCACGCTCAAGCAAATCCTCTCCAAAGTCCCCATTATGTCATGGCCTTTGGAAGGTCTCCAGCCTTCTCTCATTTAAGGCAAAGAACCCTTGGGGTTCTAAAATTCCAGACCTTTTAGATCCAGCTTGCCTCAAACTCAATTTTGGGAGAAAGGTGGGATAGAAATAAATATAATAATAATGGCTAGGTAGGATTAGGGTTACCCTGTTACTTTCAACTAGAGTAAATCCATTCAAGCAATTGTTGCATAGCGAGTCAACACATGGCTGAATCATTATCAATTCAATGGGTCTACTTAGTTCTAGACTAACCTGAGGATTTAGGTTGCACCTGGGGCCCCTGCATTGGCCCCCAAGGTAGTCGATACAGATTCCTTATTCTTGACAGTTGTCCGCCCCTGATTTCACTGCATTAACATGACATTTTTGGCTGGAATTTTGTCAGTCTCCACTAAATTAGACCTATTGGATCAGTTGTTGAATGCTGAGTCAATGCATAAGTAAATCCCACTGATTTAACGGCTCTACTATTCAGACTAACAATAGGAATTAGGCTCTCTGTGTGTTTAACCCCTATGTTTTTTCCTCCTCTGTTTTTATCTGTATCTGCTTTACTTTTAATGTGAACTCTCTTGGGTCCCAGTTCTGGATGAAAGGCAGGATAGGAACCACATAAATGCTCAATGGGCAACTATATAGAAGGCAAGGGAGGATAAACAGAAAACAAGGAATGTTAGGATTTCAGAGGACTCAAAATAAATTACACCCAGTAGAGGATGTAGCTTTTTTCTATTTTCTTCACTTAA
Source organism: Iguana delicatissima (assembly GCA_948472985.1). Classification (NCBI taxonomy): domain Eukaryota; kingdom Metazoa; phylum Chordata; class Lepidosauria; order Squamata; family Iguanidae; genus Iguana; species Iguana delicatissima. Next base: position 1,639,068 of record CAOKZL010000087.1, read on the forward strand.
AAGTTTCCTTGTTACATGCTGTGATAATGGGGCTTCCCATTATCTAGGCTTATCAAAGGGAGATACTTCCCTCTTCAGGTAAACCAAGGGTTAATGAGATGTTGGGATTACATCAAAGGTCACAGGGTGAGAGTTGACCAACCAAAAGGAAAGGGTCAGCATCACAGGTCACAAGGTGAGAATTGACCAACCAAAAGGAAAAGAGGTGGGCATCTTGGAGATGCTTCCAGATCCTTCCAAGGAAGAAAATATAAAACTTCTGAGAGGCCATGTGGCCAGAGACAGAGAGAGACACAGAGAGAGAGAAAGAGAGAGGGAGAGCTGGCCCAGTTGAGCTGGCAGGCATGCCGTGTCTCCTGGACCCCCCCTCCTTTAGACCATCTACGCCTATAACCTAATTGTGAGTAACTAGAAATAAGTAGTTAGTCGCGTTAGGGATGTTGTTATTTTGGGAATTGGCTGATCTTAAGAATGTATCTGTGCTGTTATATCTGTTTTGTAAATTCTCGTAACTAAGTGTACCTGGGAGAGGGGAGTCTCCCAAGTGTGATATTGTTTATTTGCATGCCTTGATTAAAACACTTCTATAAACCTCCGTTTCTCTCCATTTCCACGCCAGGGTTGGCACACGCTACATAGGACCTCTCACTCAGGGGAAGGGGGAGGTGGAAGATCCTTACGCTTAGAGATTGGGCAGGGTCCCTCCTGTCCTGTCCAAATGATTCTTAATTCAGGGGGGTGGTGGCAGCATACCTGATAGAGCTGGGAGATTGCCAGTTGTTCCATGCGAGGAAGTCAGCTTTGGAAGGCTGGCAAGAACCCTAGTAAAACACTGGTAGGACATTTCCAGTCTTGCAAGGCTGGAAGTCAAGTTAAGAGACTGGAAATAAACCTACAGTGTCACACATGCTTTTGAACGAAGAGGAGTCTCACTTTGGAATATGTCTCATCTCTTTCTCAGTTTTGAAGCTATTCTTGGCCATCTGAACCTAACATAGTCCCTTGGAACTGGATTTTAGCGCCTGAGCTGCTGAGAACAGATGCGGCCTTCTTCTAATTTTCCCCCAAGTCTTCTTCCTCTTATTTTATTTCTCTTCACCCTGCTGGGCCTCTGAGATCATACTTCTCTTTCGAATACCATTCTGAGCTTCTCAGCTTCCTCTCGAGTTTACTTTCCATCTGGCGCTTTCCTGAATTCTGCGTTGGGACATAAGGAAGTCTTTTCCGATCTTCATCTGGATCCTCAGGAGCTTGGCTATCAGATCTCTGCTGTAAATTAGGACAGACAATCTTATATCCCCCTTGTTCATTTTTAGACTGCACTTTCATATACTTGAGAACCATGAGTGCTGCACTTAACGAGCCCAGCCTGGTGGGAATTTAGCAGAACTGAACAACAATTAAATTTGCTGCCACTTTTACTTGCCCTAATTTTTGCCTATTACATTTCATCTGATGCTTATTTCATATTGTGTTCATCTCCAGTAACCTTTAACAAGAGTTAAATATTGGCCTATTGTAATACCGAGAGACTGGAAAGCGCACAATGGCATCCACAGGAAGAAACAGAGACAGGTCTCAAAGTGGAAAATAGATGGCTGTTTTATCTTCGGAAAGCCGAATATGTTTAGGCCTATACATATTATAGTCTTCTTCAGGTACGATTTGAGAGAGAGAGAGAGAGAGGCTGAAACACGTTGGGCTTTCTCTATAATAAAGCAGCTATCTGTTGAACACTCTGAGACATGCCTCTGGATTTTCCTTGGATTCTACTGTAATCTTGGCATGTAACAGTCATCCTGTATTATTTTTCATGGTGACAGTTCTACAGTCTCTGCAACTGATACCTGTTTCACATTTTATTTCTGGATCTAATTTCCTTTTACCCTTGTTTTTCTCTGTAAGGAATTTACATCTAATCTCTTTTTATACAGCACACACACATGGTGGTTTTCCCACTTGGAATTTTAAAGAAATCACTCAAAATGTATTGCCCCTTAAAAGTAACCTTGGATCATTTCAAGTTACACCCTCTTGCCCAAGGGGGCCAACAGAGGGTCTTGTTTTCAGTTGTGATTATGTTTGAAAAAAGCCAGGGAAAAATGTCACAAAAATCAACAGAAGCAGCAATGGCACCTGATGCCTGAAAAACAGGGACTCCTATGGGTCAGGAAGCAGCTTCATAGTACATGTTCACTTTTAAGGGTTACAATGTGGGGCATTTTACAGCCTAGAGCCCAGTTCATAAATGGAAATGAATGACGTGATAGCATAGACTGCAAATTTCAGACTTCAGCAGGATGTCAATTTTGAATGTTTCCTCATGTTTGGAAAAAAAATCTGAGGAATGACTGGTATTCTGTAGGGGGCTTATGTCTTTGTAAGTGGCCTTACTTATTCAGAAAAGAGGACCGAATAGTTCCGCAATTTCCAGATTCACCTACGGACTGCCATGACGTTAGACTCTATGGGCATCCATTGGGCAATGGTAGCCAGTGGGGTGACTGATGCACCATGCCCTGATGTGCAATGGAGACCGATGCCTACAGGGAGCCTCCCTGAAGCGCATCAGAATCCACCAGCTAGGAAGTGTTAGCGTGCAGTGGGACTGCCTGATGCATAGAGAAGTGCTCAATGTGCATCTTCGCAATTCTGCAACAAAGCTATGGAGGCATAAAATTACAAAACGCAGACTGAAATGTAGGATTTCGGCAAATAATTTTCAATCCTATCTAGTACCTGAGGGACTAGATAGAATCTACCTCCACCTACTCTTTTTCATGCCAATTTTCTGTTTGTTGCTGTGTGCCTCCAAGTTATTTCCAGCTTACCATGACCTTACTAAGGGGACCCTATCACAGGGTTTTCTGGGGCTGTGTGTGTGACACACTCAAGGTCACCCAATGGGTTTCCATGGCTGACTGGGAAACGGAACCCTGATCACCAGAATCGTAGTCCAGTGCTCAAACCACTGCACTATGCTGGCTCGATTTGGAGTAAGAGTATAACGTGGGGGTGCTGGATTAAACAACACCCTTGTGAATAGCACGGCATGTTCTATCATCTAATTTCACTGCATATGACAGGGCTGGTTTCAGGAGCACATGCAGACAGACAACAACTATTGGCAAAAAAGAAAAAGAAGGAAAAGGGGAGAAAAAACTATGTGAACATTTACAAAAGGTGCAATAAACAGAAGTAGTACCTCCTGTATATAACTAATACAAAAGCAAATGCTTTCTAAGTCAATGCACTGGAAAAATCCCTAGAAGAGAAGCTGAGTTGAAACATGTTTTTTCAAAGAAACATGAAAGTGCTATTTTTCCTCCAGTCATTTTAATTCAGTTAGTTTCCACGATCATATAAAGTAGCAAACAACAATAATACACCTACAGAATCAAGGGGATTTTTTTTTTTTTTGTCAAAGCAGCTGCATATAAAACATATGAAAGCTACAAAACTCAGCACAAGCTTCAGAAGAGCTAGGGCTGAGTAAATTTTTGCCGAAGACATTAAAAAAAACCCACAAAATACAACTGCACAAAAAATGCTGGAATGCATAAAGTAGAAAACTACGTAGCAGGTAAAGAAAGGTGTTGTAAAATATACAGGATCTGCACAAATTAAAACCATGGAGGTTGTGGGGGGGAGGAACACACGGAGGGTGTCAGTAACATTGGCAGACAGAGAGGACAATATGGCAGTTTTAAATTACGCACTTTCCCCCCTAGTTTTTACGTCTTCACTTTCTTGGCATCTTTTTTTCCAGAGGTCTCTGCAGCAGAATCTGCTTTCCTTTTTTGTGACTGGGGAAAGAGAGAGAGAGAGGAAGAAGAAAATCATTTTCATTTATCTTAATGCATGGTGATCTATAAAGGTAATGAAATCTAATAGACCATTATGTTGCCAGCTTAAGATAACAAAGGACTCGGGTCCCTCTGTGTTTTGGCCACATACACTAGGTAAAAGACAATCAAGCAAAACTGCTATAATAAGACACTCATAACTTTGCAAAGCCCTTAGATTGCACATTCTGTTGTTATTGTCGATATAAAGGTTAGCTTCCTGCTACCAAAAGAAAAAAAGAAAACAAACAAAAAACAGGGCACTAATGCTTGGCAGAATTAAGAAGAGAGAAACCAAGTGATAGGCATGATGACTGGTTTGCAAATGTTCACTGATATTCTACATTGGCTACTTCGTTATGTGTGGAACATCTCCTGGCCTGATACCTCCCACAAGTCCACCTTACTAGATAGTAACCAGCTTAGCCAAAGGATGCCTGATCAGCTGGCACCAGGTATAAGCAGGATGATTCTGATCCCTCGCTTCCTGCCAGTGTCCTTGTCGTACCCTCACTCACTGGTGGTGTCACGCCCTGTTTCCAGAGCATGGAAATGGACTGAAACAGGGGACATACCAGGACCTGCTGAACATGAGAAAGTTACAGTGCCACAAATCCCAGAGATGGAATAGAGTGCAGTGCCAGCTCCAGCAGAGAGTCCTGCAGAAGACAACTTACCTATACCTACCTTTGCTGAGCGTAGACAGCAAAGAGAGAACCTGCACTGATCTCAAAGGATTTATGGGAGACAGCTGTGTTAAGCTCCTGATCTATATAGGCAAAGCCTTCCCCTTCAGGAGTTGTCAAAGCTCATCTGACCTTGTTGGCTGTCAACTGTATTCCTGAACTCCGTACCTGACTTTGGATTGTACTGACTGACTTTGGACTGGTTTGCTTCGCTTTGGATTCTGTTGGACTCTATTTATGACTATGATCTTTTGCTTACTGAGTAAAGTAAGTAATGAGCCTTGAGCTATTCAGTTTGTTTGAGTTATCAGCTATGCAGCCAGAAGCTTTGGCTGGCTGCCCTGACCTAGAGAGGACAAGTGGGAAGGGGCTGGAAACATCATCTTCTTTGCACCCCAATCGGCATCTGAAAATACTACCTTTGCCTGATTCAGCAGCTGGTTCTTAAGGTGGATGGGGGGAGCATTTATGTAGCTTAGTCTACACAGTCTTACTGCACAGAAAGCAGTTACGGATCGATAACTCTCAAATCCATAACTGTAATATTGAGTGCTAGCCATCATTGGACTTTTTTTTTTTAAAAAAAAGTATGATCACAAAGAAAAGGAACAGAAAATAAGTGGGGAGGAAAGAAAGAGAAAAGCCCCCCCCAAAAAAAAAACAGTGCTTATAAAGCTTAAGAATGGGCAGAGGCTATTGACAAAATTTGTTGTGTGCAAGGTTACGGAAGCAATATCTAGAAATCACAATGGGACCATGATACAAGATAGGGACAAAGAGAAAAGGAGGGAGGAAACTCAAACATGGAACAACAATAGTTTAAGGATTGAAACCACAGAGAAATATGATAAACAATTATGTACAAACGCTTGACTATATATCATTCTACAAATGCCATTTTACAAGTACAATGTCATGCACTATTTTAGGCCATTTCCGCACTAGACAGTTATAGTGCTATTACTCCACTTTCAACATCTTATGGAATCCTGGGGTTTGCAATTTAGGGAGGGGCCTCAAAGGCCCCTCCCTAAACTGCAAACCCCAAGATTCCATAGAATGTTGAAAGTTGAATAATAGCACTATAACAGTCTAGTGTGGAAATGGTCTTAGTCCATTTTTGCTAGACCAAGACATAGAGTTAGGATATGAACCAAATGAAGCTGAGTCATATGGGTTCAACCATCATTTTCTTGTGGTTACTTTTATTGTTATACTGCTGATTTTCTTTAAAGAAAGGGCAAAGAATTTAAATTAGAAAGATGGGTCTGCGAAGATTAACAAGAAAGACATAAGATAAGGAGGATGTAAGAGAAGGGAAATATAAAATTGGTACAGGGATCTTCTGCTACCTGCTTATAACTGAAAGATGTTGAGTTCCATGTTCACTGAAGACTTAAGTTAACTGGCCAAATTCAAGAGATAACAGAAGGTTTGACATGAGAGCTTAAAAGTGGCACAGGAATGCAAATACAGCTCTACGCTTTCTTCCATTATCCCCAACCTTCCTGCATCAAGCAATGAGGTTTGAAAAGGGTTTCTAACTTATTTTCACTTGAACGTATGTATAAACATTTGTGCAATCATGTATTATGATGGACCAAGGTTCCTGATCATGTGATACAAACAGAAGATCTCTTTAGACTTTCCTCCTCAACACAGGAACTGTGGGGACTAAGTCGCCCACATGGAAGCCCTAGAGAGGCAGGGCTTGCAAGAGTCTGCATACACCCTCCCCACTTTTAGACTTCAGCTAAACAGGCTGAATGCCCGCAGAAGACAAATGACCCAAGTCAGAGCATTTCAGCTGTGTAGGTACTGTCACTGCTGTTTTAAAGTCTCAATAACTGGGTTTTATGATGATCAGAAATATACATCATTGTGGCTTTATTGTTACAGATGTTGCCGCTGTGTCGTATACTTGTAAAATGACATTTGTTATTGACCGAGCAAGAAGAGAGCTATCATGAGCTCAGCTCCAGGATGTCAGTGGTTTCAGAACCCTGTGGGAAACTGTAAATGAGCATCCATCCCATGGATGGGAAAAATAAAAAAGGAGGGTACATGATTGTGCAGGAACCCTTGCCATGCTGCCTTTCAAAAACATGCCTTCGCGGCAACCAGTTCATTACAGGATTGAAAGTATGACGTCTGGCATATAACAGCAAGTTTTCAATGCTTTTTTCTACATTAGCTTCTGGGTTTTTTTCCAGAAGGAAAAGAAGTGGAGAAATGGGCTGTCCTGACTTTTCCAAACATGCCTCTGTCACCTTCCTAAGATGAGAGAGATACAACTCTCACAAGCCATGAAATTACCCAACCACCCCTTGTCTTGCTGCCCCCCTCTGCCATCAAGCAGAAGAGAGGAGGAGACATGGAAGGAGGAGAATCAGAATGGGGAAGCAGCAAGAGCAAAAGCAGATGAGCTTCATTCCATGCGTAAAATATTCCACAGTAGTGCAAGGCTACTAATTTTTTTCTCTGACAGCCCCAGATGAGGAAGGAGCCAACAGGACCACAGATATGCAGCACAGGAACAGCTACTTGAACCCCACCCACCCACAAACACTATCTACAGATAGTCATTAACTGCTTTCAGCTGCACCCAGAAGTAAGCCTAAGTGCAGGCCTCTTTCTGGAAAGGGGAAATGAGCACAAGAAAAGCTCTAGTAGTACAAAAAGCTTTATGTAGTACAAAACGTCATCAGACAAAGCCTAATATTTAAGAACAACCCCGTTCAGAGTGGCCTGAATGCTTCTTAGGCCAAGCAGACTTCCCTCCTAATTTAAGAGAGCTGAATCTGGACTCAACCAAAACTTCTGTTCTTTTCAGGTCTTGGAGCGGAGAAAGGGAATCTGGTGCCCAAAGTAGCATCTTTCCTGTCAAAAACACCCATGCTAGGGGAAAGATGGGAGGAAAGAGTGGGGCCATATGAACAACAGGTCCATCTTCTAAGCCTAGCGCATGTTTTATTCAGCTGTCCAGTCACTGTGCTTCCAGGGACTATGACAATGCAATTTCCTTCTTTGCGCAAGCACAGTTTACTATTTTAAAAGCTTTAAACAGGCTTTCAGGTAACACAGCCTCTTAATCTCTTCTCTCTCTCTGAAACGCTTTCTGACAGGAACACCCCCATGACGTCTGTCATTCAATAAAAAAAATTATCCCCTCACCTCAAAAATAAGTGACAGACAAAAAGAAAACCAATCATCCTACCACAAAAATTTGGGACTTCGTTTTACCTAAACCACTGTTAAGTAAGCTTTTAAAACTGCACGTTTCTTACCTAAGGCCACTTATGCGCTGTCATTTTCATCGCAATCATCCACAAGCATGCCTTTTTTTGTTTTTTGGAAGCCCTCCAAGTTGCATATTTGCTTGTAATTTGGCTAGCATAATCCCTTCCTAAGGGGCTACTATACTAAGCCTGCAAATTTCTTCCCATTCTGCCAATAAATTTAAAAAATTACTGAAAGTTCCCTTAAAATTCAAAGGTACATGACACACAAATCCCTATACTCATTTGTCTGAAATCTGGGAAGCACAACACATTCCTAAGACTCTACTAATCCTGCAAATGCCATCCAGTTGTGACAAAGAGAATAAAGGTGATAATCATTTTTTGTATCTCCCAAGGTAGTTGACATGAAGCACAAATTTGTAGATTTCCAAATCTTGATTCATGTTTAGGATCTGAATCAAAGTAGGCTGGTTGCAAGTTAATTTTTGAGTCCAAGCAGGCCAACTTCCAGAAATGCTGAATAAAATTTGAATCAAACTGAAGGTAAGGGTATGTGCATCCCTTATATTGGATCCCACTTTCCTCCCACAGAACTGAGGAATTATTTCTCTTTGCTTTCAAGAGGGTTATAAAACATCCAGCCACTGGACTTTCTCCCTAGACTATTCAATATATTATGTAAGTATTTATTTTTTAATTGAATGTGTCTGATTACCATTTTTCCCTCTTTTATAAGCCATGTAAATCTATGTTGGAAAGGTAAGATATTAATGCTGTAAAATTCAGAAAAACCAGGAAGGGAAGCAAAATGCTGATTAATTACCGTTGGAGCTTTTGTTCCCCGTTTCTTCTTTTCAGCTTTTTCTTTTTCCTCAATTTCCATATTTTCTTTTTCAATCAGTGATATGAGCGTATTGCAGCGTCTCTGGAGTTCCTAATCAAAATTATTTAAAAAAAGGAATAACAGCCATGAAATCTTATTAAAATGTGTTTCAGGTTGTTTCATGTTTGTTGATCCCATCTTTAGGATGCAATCTATAGTGATTAAAATCAATGGGTATTGAAATTCAATGGGATGTGGATTATGCCCCTAATTATGTTCTATAAGACTCTACACCACATACAAAGAGAGGTCTGCCTGAAATTAAGCTTTAGGGCACAAGTAACTAAGCAGCTACTGAAATTAGCCTTTCTAAAAATATTCAGCCATTTTAGAGGCAAAACTGTTCTAGGGCTTTCTATTTTAGACTTGTCAATCTAGCTAAGAAAACAGCTTAATCTAAAACTGCAATAAAAGAATCTCTTTCATCAAAAAACAGACGAAGATTTGCTATAGCACACAGAAAAATCTCCTGGAAGCACCCCCTCCAGAAAATGAACACACACACTCATTTTCAGATTACCCTTTTTTCACTTTGTGACTTCCTTCTGCACAAAATGTTGCTGTTGTTGTGTGCCTTGAAGTCATTTCCAACGCATGACCCACCCTAAGACAAATGTACCAGGGGGTTTTCTGGGGCTGGGAGTGTGTGACACACTGGGTTTCCATGGCCAAGCAGGGAATCAAACCCTGGCCTGAAGGGTTGCAGTTGCACACTCACACCAGTATACCACAGAACCAGGGCAGCCCACGTCCAAATCATACTCACTTAGACAGCTCACTGGATAAATATGAAACAGTCTCTAACACTCAGCTTAACTGACTGTGAATATGAAGTGGAGAATGGGGACATACATTTGTGTGTGCGCTATCCTGACCACCACAGAGATAGGATGAAGTTAAATGGCAGCGAGGGGCAGAATAACGCAGCCTTCGTAGTAAACTAGTTTAATTCTAAACTCCAGAAGGCTAAAAGTGCAAGTAGATTGAGTCTGAAATAAATCGTGGCTTATCTTCAGTGATATCAACTGACAGAAAAAGACAGGAAGCCGCCTTATATTAGGCTTGATTATTTCTCTAGTATCTCAGTGCTGCTATTCTGACAGCAGCCCTCCAGAGTTTCAGGCAAAAGCCTTCCTCAACACCTCCAATTTCATCCCCTTAGTAGGCGATGCATTCAGTGCAGGTGCTCTGCTCACTGCGTTATGGCTGCTCTTCAGAAAAACTGATAGAAAAGATTCCACGTGCTTTTCTCTTCAGCCTCAATAAAGCCATGTGATTTGTATTTAAAAAGAGAGAAAAAACCATTTGTAGGGAAATAGTCACTTAATAAACACTTGCATTCAATCAGATTTCCAGTTCACCGGCGCTACTGGTATGTAGACGTGCTATATCCACGTAGCTGTCTCAGACAAAACAGTTTCTTACAAGCCTCTCTTGCAAGCAGAGGACAGGATGGCCACTCTTGGTTATTTTTGGCCCTTTCTGAGTTTTAGAGCTGCACGTTAGCACCTGATCCACAGCCAGGCCTTCGCTCAAGCACTGGCTGGTTTCTCAGATGTCTCTTAAGAGATGAAGCCCATTATCAGAGTTGCTCCACAGCAGCAGTAAAAACTTTCTGGGATACCACACACTGCCCATGATCTCAGAAGCGACACAACTCTCTAACCTGAAACCTATTTTTGATTTGACTACCGTACACGTGTAGACCACTCAAACTGCAAAGGAGGAGGGTCCACATGGAGCTCTTGTAACCCATATCTCCATTCCTTTGTCAGCGTATATACATCCATTTTGTATCCACTGAGGGTCCAAACTGATGTAAAATCCAAGCACAGTACAAAATACATGCATATTTGGTAAGGAAATGGGAACAAGTCTTCTCACCAGCTGCTTCCAGGCTCTGGAACTCCCTCCCACAGGTCTGCTTATCCTATGCCCCTGCTCTCTTTTCACCAGCAGGTGAAAACTCTTTTATTATTATTCAGGAAAGCTTTGACATTTAAATTATCCAGCAGTAGCATATATGGAGTTTTATGTAATGTTTTTATCTTCTCTTAGAATTACATCTTAGATGTGCTTCTGCTTTCAACCATCTTTAAATAATACAACTGTTTAATTCTTTTTTAAAAAAACACTTTGGTATATTAAGGCCATTTCCGCACTAGACTGTTAATAGCGCTATGATTCCACTTTCAACATCCCATGGAATCCTGGGGTTTGCAGTTTCGGGAGGGACCAAGCGGTTAAAGACCTCTTTAACAGAAGTTGGATTGGCATCTTTCAGGATATATGGGACAACAATCTAGCTGTCATATTTTGTTCTAGTCAGTTTTCAAATATTTTTCAAGTGCAGCCTCATGTAGAATACAACAGAGTAGTCTAATTCAGAGGCATGGATCGGTAGAAGAATTGTTGTGCTCTAAGAAAGCGGCACAGCTGGCACAGTAGCAGAGGCTGGAGCAAAGGCAGTTTTAGTGTCTTAAGTTCATTGGGAAAAACTATTAATTCACAGCCTGACATTCCCCACCAGACTATGAAGACAAGGAAATGGAAAAGTTATAAACAGCAATTTTCCTGTGATTGATTTACAACAGAAGTGAAATGTAAAGCATGAGTGATCAAACACATCTCAAAATAATAAAAGAGCAGTGAGATTTGGCACCTCTTCGGCATCTACTTTGTTTAAAAAAAAAATCCCACCACACACTGAGGGTACTGGCATGAATATCAATTTCAGCTGCTTCCTTCCTTTCTTTCTCCCATAGATGTCTACTTGCAGCAAAAGGACAGGAAGAACACAAGTGCCCAGCTTCTTCCTTAAGAAAACTAAAGCAGGGGGGCGGAGAGAGTAATCTGGTTCCCTGAAAACTGTGACTGAAATGCTGGCACCTTTCATTTTCCACATTCCCAAAGAACTTAATGGGAACTGAGTTCCTTCCAGATCTTATGTACACCCTGAGTTAATTTTACCAAAAGAACTGAACAAATTTATTTGTGCTTCAGACTCCTTTTTTAAAGCTTCATGGAAGGAGACAGGTGAACATTATCAGAATATTGCAGTTAGTTCATCTTCCTATTTATTTGACAGCCTTTATCAGAATTGTTCCCTTGCTCAAAGATGGCAGAAACAGAAGGATAATCAAATGGCTGCCTTGTTTACATTCTAAGTTGATGGAATCATGCACTAAATTTCTAGACAAGGAAAAAAGGAAGCATCATACAATCTTAGAAGCATTTAGAGCCTGCATCATGCAGACATGCCCAAGTGTCTATTTTCCACTGGCTGGAATGTGAGTGGATAAGGATACCTCTATGAACCTTTAAATTATTACAAGCTTCAGGAGATAGGAATCTCCTTCCTTACCAGTAAACCAACATGTTCAGTGTTTGTAACCACAGAAGCATTATTGCCATTCAGCATTCATGATTTACTGAACCCTACCCATGTCACTGACACCGTCACTGCAACATATGTAACATAATCATCAATAATATCTGCTGGTGCTTCTGTCTGAGGAAGGAAATGGATAAGGAACATCGAATATGACATCAACTCCCACATGTGCAAAAGTGTGAGGTTCTGGAACAGATATTTCTGGCCAGTGCCAACTGCAAACTGGGCTTCCGAGGAATTACTTGAAAGTTTCCTGCCTGTTAAACATTCAGGCAGCACCCTACTTGTGTGAATAAAACTGATGAAAATCATACTTACTGTCCAGTGAAAAAAATTTTTTAGCTAAGCTTATAATGCTTAGGCTCTAGCAACTCTTGTCCCTGGCTGCTTTCTGAAAAGAATTTTTCATCTGACATTTTTGACATCCAAAGAATGGCTAATCAATATGCGTTAAGAGATCTCTTCCTCTCACCACACAACCTCTGCAAACCATAATCTTAACTTCCTTGCATCCTGGGCTTGCAAATATTTCCAACTTCAAGAATACCCCCAGGCTCCTTCCATATTCTGAACTAGCTTATGAAACAATGCACACTGCTTTTTCTTGTAACAGAAAACCTTCACCAGAAAACAAGCTTGGTTGTGCAAATACAGTAAGTACACCTCCAGTAGGCTAGACTTCAGGGTAAGAAAAGCACGCCTTCCAAAATCACGATTTGGCAGGGACAATCCCGTACCTCTTGCAGTTCTACCTTTTCAGCTGATTTTAAAACATCCCAGCTTCTCTCTCCTCCTCTCATTTTCCCTCTTTCCCCTCAGCTTACTTCAATTGCCGTAAACCAAACATTAAGCACAAAAGTAGTTTGCACTCAATTAATTGAGCAAGGACGAAAAGAGAGGAGAAGCCAGAATCTTGCCCTTCCCAGTAAGATCCGGCAAAAGCAAACTGCTACAGTCTTTCCTAGTTTGTGTGTTCTCCCCATTAACAACTTTTGCCGTCTTGACCACACTCTGATGTCGTCTGGCCCCATGCATTGCAGTTTTCATCTGTGAAACACTGGAGTGTATGAAAATGCAGGCATTTTAATATGCACATGGTATCTTTCTATTTGAAAAAAAAATTATTCAGAGCATTTGTATTGCTAGCAATTGATTGTACCTCCAGAGGGAGGTTGACCTGTACTTCAAAACTGATAGAAAAGTCTTTGAAAAGTCAACGTATTGAAAATTCCCTCCCCCAGCAAAAAAAGCCTGATACACCTTGCTTTCTTCATAATCATAGATATAGGAAAAGAAGAGGTATTGAGCTAAGCCTAAAAGTTAGTAATGATCCAAAAACCTCATTTGCAGGGAAAAACCACAGCCCAGTGATCCTGCACCAATGGAAAAGAGCAGAGAGAACTGGCACACGTCATGCCCCTAAGAGAAGAAATTTGTGATTCAGTGGTGCTTACCGTTCTCATCTCTATCACAGTCACAAAGAAGAAGCGTAGTTACTACAGCAGAACATCTAAATGTGAAGCACAAGGACTGGTGCAGGAAAAAAAATTGAATTTTATAGAAACCATCATGTCATTTATGAGCTCACACTGTGTGAGCCATATGCTTGTAGGAAAATAAGAAAAGCAGAAGAATTATATTGGTTTTCTAAAGAAAAATTATTAAATAAATGGAAAGCAGGAAAACATGAAGGAAAATCAACCTATTTATCTAGAACCAGAGAGACATCTAGTGGTCACAAGATAGTAGTGAGGATTTTCTAAATGAAATGCAGAAAAACAAGGGTTTTTTCCCTGGAATTTTGTTGGTTAACAACCCCATCTGATCTTGGGAGTTAAGCAGGGAGTTAAGCAGGGTTAGTACTCAGCTGGGAGACTGCCAATGAACACCAGGTGCTGTAGGCTATATTTCAGAGGGAGGAACTGGCAAAACCACCTCTGAGGACTCCTTGCCTAAGAAAACCCTGTGAAATGAATGGGATTGCCATAAATTAACAGGCAACTTGAAGGCACGTACACAAGCGTAATTCTAGATATAAAATGCTCATGTTTTTGAAGGGATGATAAGAGATTAGGTTTTCTAACTATGAATCTTTTAACAAAAGAGTATTTGTAGTAAATGCTGGATTTTCAAGCATTCAGCCCTGACAGACATTTTGAAAAGATCAAAAATTCAGTGTCACAAGCATATGGATAAAGAGCCTCTGATGGATCTGACAAATGATGAGCCTAGCCAAACATATATTTTCCTATTGTGAGAAATCAGTTTCCCTGAGGAACCCCATAAGGAGGTCCTGGAGGCAAGAGACCTCTCCAACCACTGTCTCCCAGCAACTGTTAGTTGGCGGCAAACTGCCTCGGAAGCCACCGGAAGCATATAAACATCTGGGCTAGTTGCCATTGATCGATCTCTCTCACCTACATGAATCTAAAGCCCCTTTAAAATCATCTAAGATAGTGACCATCCCCTCACATCTTGTTGTAACAACCAAGCTAGAGACTAAGAAGAAGAGCTTATTTTTGTTTGTCCTGAGTATCCCAACCCTCATTTTCACTGGAAGATACTAACATTATGTGAGAGGGGAACTCTTTGCTCACTTTCTGCACACCTGGCATAATTTCATAAGCCTCTAACACATACCCCTCATATTTCTTTTTTAACGAAAACATTCCAAGCATTGTATCCTTTCTTTATTTTGCAGGAGACCCTCCACCACATCATCTTCACTGCACATTTTCTAGTTCTAGGGATCAACCAGAACTGCACCAGTGCCTCAAGAGGCCTGTGATTTCACACGCAAGAGCAGTAGCACTAGGCACTAGTATGGTGGATACAACTCTAACAGCAACTGGTATGGTATGTAAAAACCTATAACTTGGCCACACTGCATACTGAAAATACTTTGTCCAGCATTGAGACCACAATGGTTGTCCTCTGTGAACTTCAAGCACCATATGTAAGTAACAACAAAATGATCCACTCTTTTCCCAGCATTACTTACCTACTTTAAAAAAAATCTACCTTGTTGCTGTTGGTGTGTGCCTTTAAGCTAAGGTGAACCTATCATGGGGTCTTCTGAGGCTGAGAGAGTGTGACACACCCAAGATCCCCCAGTAGGTTTCTATGCCCAAGCAGGGAATCAAACCCTGGTCTTCCAAGGTCATCCCTTACAAGCAGAGAAATTTTCAACACAAAAATGAACAAGACAATTCATCTCTAGCCAAATGTAATGGCACTTTTCATATTACCTGAGTGCAAAAAGAAAATTCTATTCCAAATAAAGTAGCAAACTTCACTCACACAGCACACTTTGGGGAAACACTTTACTTTAATGGCAACTGCAGAACTACAGACACACATTACACAGTTTGCAATGTGGCATAACATAAAGCTTATTCATTGATTTAAATAGTTTTACATTGCTTTTTGACCGCAAAGCATTTAACAGCCAAATGCAAAGGGGCCTAGAAGGTTTAACACACAAACACACACATACCAAAAAAACACAAGCCCACTGAAAAACATTACTTACCATTGCTGTTCTAGACTTGATAAACCAGTCAAATCTAAACTGGGGCGCATTGCGAACACACTGTCTCAGCTCTTCATACACATTTTCTTTATCAAATCCCATTTTATGTAACATGCATATCAAGAATCTGTCCTCTTCCTCTGTATAGTTCTTGCCTTTGTTTGTTCCATACTGAATGCGCAGCTGATGAAAGGGGGCTTTATACCTTGCAATCTAAAGTTAAAAACAAAATATCAAGACTTTTTTTAGTGGGTTGCTTCTAAGAATATAAATCAGTGGCCATTTATGCAACTTCAGCTACAGTGAGGTTAGTGGAAATACCTTAAGGGCTTGTGAATCACTCCTGCATCAAGACTTCAGTCAGTTTCAAAATCTTTCCATTGGTGTAACAATCATAATGTATTTATACTGAGCATTTCAATTCATATGGCTTTATAGAGCTAAACCATTTATCACAAAAGAGACTAATTTCGCCCACCACCGAATTAGTGTAAGCTCTCTACTTAAAAATTAGAAAGGGACTGAGAATACTTTATCAGTGGGGAACATAACCATATGCTGGTTTCTTAGGGACAAAATTAATCAGAAGAAATATTAATTTGCAGACTTACTTTGACATCCAGGGCTTTTTTGATGCTAATCCTCCTCTGTATTCTGGCTTCTCCTCGTTCAATCTGAGCCATGATCCTCTCAATATCTTGAAGTTCATTGCAACGTTCCCAAAAAACAGCTGAAATTTTCAAGAAGACAAGCATTTTCTAAATACACCACATTAAAGAAAAATCAGTTACTCTTAATTATAATTAAAGTGCTTGATTTTTCAAAAGGTCACCTGAACACATTTTATATACATTAAGTTATCTGTATACACCCAGAAACTTTTCTAAAATTCTTAGAATGTACTTAGATTTTTATGCAGTATTATATTGTCACAGAAGGCTCTAAGACACCTAGGATATTTGAAACAGAAAGGAAAACATATGTGATGGAGTTTAGTAAAAATATAAGAAATAATCTGAAATCTCCTACAGAGAGACATATGAGGGCCCCATTCCAGGAACCTTGGCAGATAGAGAAGTTCATGAATACTCATGCCCCACTATATTCCACGGCAGCAACATCTGTGCAAGCACTTCAGCACATTTGTGGGCATGTCACCATTTTAGGTATAGCATACAACATGGACACTCAAATTTGCATGTCTGAAGACCACCGGTAAGGAGAGCCCACTGCATTTCTACCAGAAAGGGCCTGATTAACTTAGGAGGAAAGTTGAGCTTAAAACACAATTCCACACTTCTAAGGTACGTGTTATGGAGGAGACAGAAGGAGAGCTGAAAGACACCCAGCATACTTGCTTCCTACGGCAATCTCCCACAATGTTTTTCTAATTAAACACACAGAGGCCAGAGCTCTGCATGCCCAGTTCTGAGTCTTTCCACTGCCTGGCAGCAGTCAACTCATTACCAAACTACCATAATTTATGTTTGTTTACATCAGGCTATGTTGGGCATAACTGGAAAGGGAAATAAAACTAAAACTACCAATACCATATTGCTGTCACAGAAATGCACAGTGCAACCACAGTTGGAATAAACATGGAATCTGGTATACAGTGGTGGTCAATGCACGAAAAAAATGATACCATTGAGCTGGAAAAGGTGCAGCACAGGGCAAGCAAAATGATCCAAGGCAGAATGCCTCTGTATATCAGTTGCTGGGAGCAAGAAACAGAGGGACATAGTTGCACTCATATCCTACTAGCAGGCTTTCTACAGAAAACTGATTGGCCACTGTGGGAACAGAATGCTGAAACAGACAGACCTTCAGTCTGACCCAACATGTTCAGATGTGTTCATGTGTTCAGATTCTTGTGAATTCTTATCACTCAGAAAAATCATTAGCAGCATTGTAATGCAGTCAAAAGAAGGGAAAAAAATAAACCCAGCGTCCCTCCCCTTTGCTTTGCCGTCCAGAGCACTGACAAATGAAGCATGCCATGATCTAGAACTCAGTGGAGAACTGGAAAAGCTATAGGACTACAGAGCAAAGTTCTCAGAATAAACGCTCTGCAAATCCTATATCTCTCTGCACAGGATACTACAGCCAGCATTCCATATCAGCTACTTAGTTCTAAGTATACCTAAGTATAATTAACTGTTATCTCTCCATGCCTATCCCTCAACAAACCTGATGGAAACATCATTCACTCATGCTCCAATCGCCAGCACCATGGAATACCTTCCCACCATGTAGCTGAAGAATGTGCAAGTGTGTCACAATCATGACTCATTGGTGATATGGAACAGTTAACTAGATTTACTTGTGGTTTGTCTATGACCCTGGAGACACGGGTTCAATTCCCCACTTGGCTATGGAAACCCACTGGGTCTGGGGCGCATCACACATTGCCAGCCCCCCAAAAACTCCATGATAGGTTGACCTTAGTGTTTCCATAACTTGGGAACAACTTGAAAGCAAACAAGAACATCTGTTCCACATCCACAATCACTATCTAGTCACGATTAGACATTATTGCCACAATTGTAACTCCTCTCCTCAATCTACTTTACTTGGTATCCACTGCGTGGGGAGAAGAAGGTCCATTCTGTCAGCAATCAGGATGGTGCTGGGTCAGGAGAGGTTACTAAGCAGCTGATAACAAATATTGACCTATCTTCTTTCTATACTCCACATTCTTCAAAGTTCCTTATTCTTGTCGACTTTAACCTAAAGGACCTCATCTTTCTGAAATCATTCTGAAAAGGTTCAAGATACAATCAGCAAACCTGAATACTCAATAACTTCTTCGGGTGACTTCCCTTCCACCTCGCGGGCAATGTTATCTATGTCATCCCGTCCGTATTTTTCATTGGCTTTAATAAACTGGTTGAAGTCTCTCTTGTTCCAGTTTGTAAAACCCTGTTAAGCAAAAAGTTGCCATTGAGGTGAACGAGGAAACGTTTTGCAAGATCTTGCAACTCAAGAAGGATACAGTCGGATTTGCTTATTAATGCTTCAGTACAATGTCACATAATAATTACAGGGGTTAATGATCTTGCAGGATTTCCATAAGCATCTATTATCCAAGGTTTATTACTCAGTCATAAAAACCAGAGCGAGTTATTTTTGCAAACCACTCCTCACGCACCAGGGAGAGAGGTTTTGTTTTTTTCATTTTTTATTCATGGCTGTAAATGGCATTTCTCCAAAGAAACAAACTTGAATCCTAATCTCAATGGATTTCCACTTATATCACACTTGAACAAGCACAAGTAACAAATAAAACTGCAAGAGTCGGAGGGCATTCGTCCAGATGTCACTGGCAATCTCCTGGGCATCCTGGAACTAAATGCAATAACATTCTGTTTTGAATACTTACAAAGCAAATGGTGAATGACATAAACACCTGGATAGGAAGAAAACAGAGCCAAAACACCCACTTCCCCCTACACGGTTTGATGCAGTTGCAAGAAACTTCTATGCTCATGCTAAAAAAAAAGGTATAAGCCAAAGGTGACAATGTAATCAGAACTTTTTAAAAAAATCTGAGCTGTTCTCAAACCATCAAGTACTTTTCATAGAAACAATGTATAACTTTCTAGAAAAAGAAAGCATTAAAAGAAGGAAGGGACAGGAAATTTAAAAAGGAATATGGCAGCAGCTTTAAGACTTACTAGTTTTGATTTCAGCATGAGCTTTCATGGATATAAACTCACTTCTTCAGATTCAGTACAGAGTGATATTAAGGCCTCAGGTATAAAACATATTTAATACAGTTACGGGGATGGATAACATGTAATAGGATCCAGAAAGCTACAAATCATGACCTTCACCCTAAATTTCAAAGGGCTGGGTGACATGATACAGGTCCTTCAGATTTTTACAGTGCTGTTAGTGTTAATGTGTGAAGGTAATAAATCTGCTTAACAAGTCAGTTTCTCTAGGTTCCAAACTCTCAAAACTTTGAGAAGATTATTTTTGTTACATGTGCAGCACCAAGGACTCCTGTTAATATATGCAGTGTACCATGAAGGCATGCCTCTGCTAATGGTTTGGAATTTGGGAATATAATTCAATTCAGCTGTTTCTCTTTCTAGCCTTTCTTTGTAATTTCCTTGTTCAAGGATTGCAACCTGTAAATCCTTTACTGTATGTCCAGGAAAGTTAAAATGTTCTGCAACTGGTTTTTGGGTACAGCACTGCCATTTTAAATCTCAGATTTGCCTCTGTTTATCCTCTTGTGTAGAGACTGTACTGTTTGTCCAGTGCAAAGGGGCACTCATGGCATGGCATGATATATCACACTGGAGAAAGAGCAAGTAAATGTACCTCTGATGTTGTGGGTGATGTTACTAGCTCCTGTAATCTTGCTCCCAGAGTAGATGTGGGGAAGGTGTAGGCATCTGGGTTTGTGGCAGGAACTTGCCCCTGTATTACCATTCATAGTTGTTTAAGATTTGGAGGCTGTCAGTAGGCCAATAAAGGCTTGCACCCTAGAGCCTGCAAAGGTCTTGCTACATTCCTTTTTTCCTCCTTCCTCCTTTTAATGCTGCAAGAGAACAACACAGCTACTTGCCTGAAAGTTAGAAAAAGATGGGCCATTTTTGAAAAATATGGAATGTCACAGATCTGGCTGAAGCCAGACTGCCATGTTGGAAGGAAAGGATTGTAGAATTCCTAAATTTCCTCTTTTACACTTTGCACCATTTCATAAATAACCAGTGTTTGGCCAGTTACAGATGTGATGCTTAATGAATGAATGTGTGGGGGGGGGAAGAACTAATCACAATAATTAATTCTGGGATGAAGATCAAACTGTTCTATAAAATGAGATGGATCCAGTGGTTCCTTTCTTCATAAAGAAGGAGCTTTTAACTAATAGAACAATTTATTCTGCTGATAAACAGAATTCTTCCATTAGAAGAAACCCCTTTCATCTGAGGAACCTTTCAATCGAGCGCAATATACAGAGCAACAGATTACCAAAAGGAAATGCCACAGTACATTTTGAACCAGGAACCAACAGCTATGAGAAGCTTCACTTCTGTATTTGGTTTTGCTGAAACAACTTTAATTGGTTTTCTATGAATGAAAATACAAACCTATACACACTTGATTACTAGGAAGCCCAAAATGATATTGTTCTTAAGTCACTGTGTAGAACTGCAATTTGAAATGCCTAGCTACGTTTCAGGTATTACCAGACATTTACCTTCACAGGTCACTCTTCTAGTCATACTCTCTGTGATCAAATCTGAGTAATAAATAATATTCTCAAATAACCAAGCAATAAGTAGAATTGCACTGCTTATGACAAGATGAAATGTTACAGAAAAATATGAAAAAAAATCCAGGTATTTTGATATACACTCTTCCAGATATTAAAGTACCATTAAAGACTTCCAAACTGACTGCACAGGAACTAAGAATGATTGGTTGTAATTTCAAGTGAAGTTTCACTTCAATCAACAGAGGCAATTTAAATTTTCCAAGGACAATTACTAAAATAACCATTTAAGAGCACCACTCAAGACTGAGAATATTCAATGTACAAATGTATTAAGGAGAATGTGACAAAACTCTATGCTTCCTTCTTTATTACATTAAAACAGCAAAGTGATCTAAAAGTAATTTTCAAACAGTCCTACTCTTTACTCACAAAAACAATTATACTGGCTTCAACACGACTGGGTAAATGTTAAAGCAAATCTAGGTCTGGGTAGCTGCCAGGGATGGTTAAAGGTGAAACACTTAACTTGAAGCATCTCAAACTACCCAAACTTAAGTATGCCAATCCAAAAGCAATTAGCAGTGATTGTCTAGAGAAGAAGATGATTCATGATGGGAGCAAACTATGCTATCATTTTTAGGAAATTCTGGGCTTTAGATTCAACATAACTATCTTCTTCTCCAAAGTCTCATCTACCTTTCCCTATCTTGAAAAGACGACTTGGAAAAGCAGTAATTACTTAATGGCTACCATTATGAAAGAAAACACTGTATTGCCTTCTTACCCTCTCCACAAAAAAATTAGAGTGAAGACATTTCTTTCAAACCAACATAATTAAGCAAGAATTTATATGCTCAGAATACCGTTTCTGTAGCATTCTGCAAGATAATTAAAGTCATCCTTTGACATGCTGTGTTATATATAAGTCTTTTTCAAAATCTAGCTTATTGCACTATAAGCAGATATATTTTCTTTATTTATTTTAAGCTATTGGGAAGCACTTCACCTGGGTGAGAAGTTTCTCTTTCTCTTCAGCCTCTTCTGCAGTAAGAGGAGCCGATTCATCAATCTTCCGTTGTTCCTCTTTCTGCACCTGAGCGGCACTGGGGAGGTCAGGATTCCTGGGGACCTGGTGGAATGAATGAATAGTAAAAGAGCAATGCTATTAAGGGCTGTGTGTACAGTCCTATCTATCTCCCTTTACAGCATTTTCCAGAAACACTACTCAGGCAGGATTGATGGATATTTCATCTGCTGAGTATTTGTTAGAGAAGGAAATAGTTCCCTGGCATGAGGACACCGACAGAGAAGCGTTTCTTTTACTTGTGTTTACAGTTCTCGGAAAGTTCTTCGGGCAAGGTGAATGTTACACATCATAACTCATCCATCCACAGTTGTTCATTCATGGCTCGCAGGCACTTGTTCCACGGAAGCATAATGATAACTGCAGCTAGTAAATAACCAAAGCACCTCAAGAGGGTCTTGTTAGGCCTGAAATTGCTCAAGGACACCATGAATAAGAGAAAGGTGTGTACTGTTCACGCACACAGCCAGTGATTATGCAATGAAGCAGGCATTAAGTTTTATAGTTATTTTTATCCTGTATTGAATAAACCTAAACTACAATTACCTGATATTATGATAATCTTTGTAATGCTTTGGCTTTCTTTAGTGTTTCTACAAACCAACACTTCAACTCATTACTATAAACCACCACTTAAAACCACACTATAGATGAAATACAGGAAGTATTCTAAACAATATACTGTGCCACTGAAACATCACTTACATTTTTTTTTAAAAAAGAAGATCTTCAATCAAGTGTTCAGAATTCTTTACATCTCCAATGGAAGGAGGCTCAGAAAGTAAAAGAAAAAAACAGTCTCCCACCCACACAGATGAACCTGCAATCACTTTGCTGTTGTTAACCGCCATCGGGTTGACTTCAACTTATGGCAACCCTATGGATGAGAGATCTCCAAGTCACCCTATGCTCAACCACCCTGCTCAAGTCTTGCAGATTTAGGGATGTGTTTTCCTTGACTGAATCTATCCATCTGAAATGTGGTATTTTTTTCCTGCTTCCTTCTACCATACCAAGCATTATGACATTTTCTAGTAAATTATGTCTTCTCACGATATGGCCAAAGTATGATAGCCTCAGTTTAATCATCTTGGCTTCCACGGAGAGTTCACGTTTGATTTGGTCTGGGATCATTTGTCTTTTTAGCAGTTCAGGGTATCCACAGAACTCTTCTCCAGCATCGCATTTTAAATGAGCTGATTTTCTTCCTATCAGCTTTCATTGCTGCCTAGCTTTCACAACCATACACAGAAACTAGAAATGAAATGGTATGGACAATCTCAACTTTAGCATTCAATGATATATTTTTACATTTGCAGGTCTTGTCTATTTCCTTCATAGCTGCCCTTCCAAGTCCTAGCCTTCTTCTGATGTCATGACTGCAGTCTCCATTCTGATTAATGAGTGAGCCAAGGTATGGAAAATCTTGAACTATTTCAATTTCTTCCTCATCTGCGTTAAGGTTATATAAATCATCTGTGGTCATTATTTTTGTTTTCTTCATGTTCAGTTGTAAACCTGCCTTTACACTTTCTGCCTTGACTTTCTTTCAACCACTACAGAGTCAGAAAGCTTGAGCTATCTAAAAGCAGCAGAAATTGAGAAACATCCAATGAAATTAAAAGAAGAATCTGGAGCCTCATCTCAATAAGCTTAAAGTCCTGGTTATGACCTATATAAAACCCTATATGGCTGAAGCCGAACCTATTGCAGGATTGTATCTTCCAACACAAGCCTGAGCTTTAAGACCTGCAGGAGAGGACTTCTCTTTGACCCACTTCCATTACAGACATGGTTGGTGAGAACAAAGGAAAAGGCTTTCTCCCTGGCTATTCCCACATGTCAGAACTCCCTCCCAAGGGAAGTTAGGATGTCTCTTCCTTTTCAGTAGCAGATTAAGACTTTTCCTTTCCAGCACACCTTTGGAAATTGAGACTTTTAACAAAAAGTGTGCTTTTTTTATGCTGTGCTATTTTGAATCTTTTTTTTTAATTAGATCTTAAATGGGTTTAATTCTGTTATTATTTAACATTGTTTTAATCATAATTTTGAACATTTTAAGCTATTTGTTTTCCTTATGATTTTCTACCTGTCTATAAGCCACCTTGAGTCCCAACGTGGGAGAAAAGTTGGATATAAATAAAGGGATGTGGATGGATAGGAAAAAATATCTGTCAAAAAGTGAAAACTTATCCAGGAAGTGATTTGAAAGTTCCTGGTCCAGAAATTTCTGAATTTTACACAGACCGAACACATTGGGCTTTTATTTATTTTTTTACTAAGAAAACCATCATCTTTTGAGCACGTTCTTTGTTCTTTGCAGGGGGTGGGCTCTTACCTTGTAGCCTATGGTCTTGCGATAATAAAGAATCTCTTTTTCAAGAAGTTCAAATAACCGAGGTGGAAAGAACTGGAAATCTTGAATATTTGGCTGTTTTGGAGGTCGTGGAGCCTTTGAAATTAAACATATCTATTATTAATGCCACACTGGGATTTTTAGGCTTATCTTCAAACACTGGCAACACCACTGAGGGAGGATTCACTATAAAACCATACTTTTTTTTTTACCTTTGGAATTTTTGGTTCACTGACACGGAGGGCTTCTCTGAAATAGGCATCCACAGCATAGTTGGCTTTACGCTCTCGTTTTGGAGGTTCAATCCATTCCATCATACTCAGCTAGAAAACAAATTCATTTTTTAAGACCACTAAAATATGGCAAGTATCAGAGTCCACCTATCAAGGTGGCACTGTTGAATTCCCAAGGTTTTGGTTTGCTTAGTTTCCAAGTTCTGTTCGACACCTCGGAGTTTTGAAGTTATCTGAAGAAGCGTGTTTTGTGTTTCATAAATGAGATGGATTGTCTACTGTTGAAACCTGAATTGTACTGATGTCCTGAATGAGCATGCCAAACCTCACTGCAATATTGGAATGAATTAAAAGCTCTAACTAAGAGGCAATAAAATATACAGAATGTCCAAAATATATGAATCTGAATCCAAGTCATTATCTCCTGTACCTCTGAAGGTAGCTAACTGAAACATTATGCCATCCTGGCCTGTTCTACATCCAAATCAGGAGGTAAACCAGATGTCAGCTTCCACTTTAATTTTTGATTTAAAAAAAATACTTCTTCTGGGCCTAGAACAGTGCAGGGGGCCACAAAAATATGGCAAAACTGTCCCTATGCCAACTAGAGGACATGAAATGTATTTTAGTAAGAGAGGTTTTTAAAGATTGGCTTCAAAAATCTGGTTCTTTCTCTGATAGACACTTGTCATACTATGGTAGGTGAGGAGGAAATGGAGAAAAACAGTATAGGACTAATAGCAAAGCAGGAACACATAGGAGAAGAGGTTTATTTAGGTATACAAACTGAACTCAGTAACTGGCTGGTAACAAGATTAGGTTCCACCCACTCATTCCATAACAGCAAAGCAGATTTTTAAAAGACTGAACCCTTTCTTCTTCTTTGATACTCACAGTCTACCAATGGTAATACAAAGCAGAATACCATCTTGGGAGAAAGGCTGAATAGAAATTCAACAAATAAATAAGTAAATCCAAAAAAGAGCAAGAGATGTGTCAAATCCCAGATTTAGCCCCAACATAACCTAATCTGAGTGCCTACTTTGGTTTTTACACCTTTCTTTATTTAAAACCATCCATTCACAGCTACAATGCGAGAATATTTATGCTATCAGTATATTGAAAAATTTACCTTCTGCTTCCCTCGGTAATCTTCTCCTTCAAAATTGTACAAACTCATTTCTGTATCCATAGTGAAGTTTCGAAGAGAGCTCTCGCCCATTTTTTGCAAACGCTCATTCATTTCAGCGGTCTAAAGCAGATCACACACATACGAACATAAAGAAAAGAATGGTGTTGCCTTAAGAAATGTTGCTTTGCATAAATAAAACATAAAACTGAAATGAAACCAACTAGAGACCTAATCTTCCGACAATTATTGTACAACTTTAAGACAAGCAATAGTGAAAGAAATTGTGCTGAAGAAATTTACAGCAGCATCTAAATCAACCTGCCCCAATTTGGTGCTCTTCAACTATTTTAAGATTATAACTCTCAGTGTTCTTGATCATTATGTATGTTGACTGGGACTGGTAGCAGCTAAACACAAGCTGCTTTAGATTCTCCCACCTTTTTTTCACCTCTTTCTAAAATGGTGGTAATATCTTCATCAGTCAGTTCACTGTCCTTGGAAGCAAATACATGTGTGGCCCCATGTCGGATCATCTGCAACATTTCATCTTTTGCCAGTTTATTAGACTGCTGATCAATTAGTCTCCCTGATGAAAGAGACAAGAGAAAAAAAGTTTCGTAAACATTTTCCATGACAGAGTTATAAAGGGATTCCCTTCTCATCTAAACAGGTCCTTAACAAATCTTTGAGAAGTAAAGGGAACGTAATCCATTATCAAAATACCAAAACAGAAGAACAGGTTGCTTACTTGTAACTCTGTGTCTTCAAGCAGTCACCTGTGCCCTCACATGCATGGGGTTTACACAGAAACCATGAAGAAAAAAATAAATCATTGTCCTTGCCATACATAACTTAAGTAGATCACCTCATGTGAAAGTAATGCAGTTTTACAGCTCTTTTGCTTTGCCTGCTTGTTATCCTTCTTGATATGTGAGGACTGTTTGTGTGGCACTGACAATGACATCAGATATACAACATGAACTGGAAGGATGATGAAAAATTAGCACATTTCAGACACATTTAATTAACTCTGATATGATTTTAATGAGGAAGGAAGAGATCCAACTAAAGTTGGTGCTCAAGGAACATTTGTTATGCAATGTTGTGGTTGAGATATAAACACTGCGAGAGGGCTTGGAAATATCTCAGTACATGTGTCTTCAGAACCAGAAAAGCTTTGAGGAGAGGAACTCTCTGTCTTTTATATGCATTTTTGTTTCTTCTTTACCTTCATGCTTTTAGAATATCACCCACCTCAGCAGAACCCTTAAGCACCAAGACAATAAAAGGTGAGATTTCAACAAGATGCTACAGACCACTGAAAAAATCCCTGGAGAGATACACACAACTTATGATTTTTTTTATGCTGTCTAGCTGGTATCTATACAATGTTTTTATAAAATACCTGCTTGGGAATATATAGATAAGATGGCTTCATAATGATTCACAAACAAGAAATCTCATTTACATCAACACAGCTTTTACAAACGGAGAGCAAGCTCAGTTGCTTTACCAAATTAACAGTCATCCAAGTGTCAAGAGTTACATTTTATACTCCCTACTCATATAAAGGTCTGTCGATTTGGAAGGTTTGCTGCCTAAAGGAAATGTTAGCATGGCCCGACAACTACCTTAGCAAAATAAATACATACAAACAACAGCGACTGGGGTTCCTCTTAAATAATTACTTCCTCTTAAATAATTACTTTGCATACCTCCATTATGCAAATAGTACTGCAATGTCAATTGCAATTACAGGCCTCCCCCATTTATCTGACAGGATAGGGACCAGAGCACTGTCAAAGAATGGAACTGACTGAAAAGCAGAATACACGTATTGCACTGTAGAGCATGAAAGACTTACGGAGGCTCACTTGGGAATGACCACATGCACGCTGCTTGCCAAGTCTCTCAGGCAGTTTAGCAACTTTCTTTCCCCTCTCAGCTCACTTTGCAAGCAGCATGCACATGCGAGCAGTTCCAAGTGAGCCTCTATAGGCAAGAAGAACTGATGAAAGAGCAGAACCCCTGTAAAATTAATGGCACTTGTCTTCAATTTGGAAGTATCAAAAGAGTGAGTCATCAGATAACAGGGTTTCCGAAGGTGGGGCTTTCTGTACCGTTATCAAAGATAGACAATACAGTGATGATGTCTGAAGAACGACAGTGAAAAACCCTGAAGGTCAGACTTCCTAGCTATTGTAGAAAATAACTCTTACCAGAGTGCTAGGCTAGTGTAAAAAAAAGTTGCACAAGCAGTTGTGTTTTCTCAGAGGGTGTGTTAAGTGTGGACCCTAGTGCAGCAAACAGTTCTGTAAATACACACAAATATTCCCCAAATTTCTCTCTCGCTATTGACTGGGTGGCTGGGGAGCTAATCATGCACTGCACAATGGGTGAGCTCAAAGCCACGTGCCCACTAAGCAACTGGTTGTGTGATGGTGGAATCCAAAGTAACTACGTTGGTATATATGTACGTGACACAAGAAATATATAGGAACTTGACTTGAGTAGGGGTGCAGCCACAAAGGAGCAAAATGGGAGCATCACCTCCCCAGTAAGAATTCTGTCCCATGAAACATAATTGTCCTCCAGTCCCCAAATTTCTAGCATTACAGAAAGGGGAAAAATTTTAAAAAAATCATTGAAACTTAGAACTCTTGTATTTACTGGCTCAAACTCCCTTGGTCCCTTTGCCTGCTGCTTTTCTTTGGATGCCAATACTGAAACGTTTAATTACTGCAATGCTAGAAACTTGAGGACTGAAAAAAAAAATTCATAGAAAGCAGAATTCTTATTTGGAGTAACACCCTCATTGTGCCCCTCCCTTTGGTTACACCCTTGGGCCAGAACCTACCTCTCCTTGTTCCTCAAAAACTGATTTTCAGGATGAATACTTTACCCCTTGACACATTAAACATTTACAAAAATGTCTTGCGGTACCTTGTTGTATAACTATTGAGTCCAGTCTCAGTTTTATTTCAGCTCTCTCTACAATTCTCTCCTCAACAGTGTTGTCAGTGATAAGTCGAAATACCCGTACTGGCTTCTTCTGACCAATACGATGCGCACGATCCTATCCACAAAAAGAATAAAATTCAAGAATGGCTACTCTGGCAGAAGCAAAATAAATACATACATACATATGTATAACACTGCAAATATCAAGGCTATGCTTCTTGAAAAGAGGTTTTGTCATTGCTATTTTCATAGTTTATTACCTGCATTATTCTTATTGTCCATCCTATTTCGAGAAAATTTCAAAGCTCGTTCTTTCTTTGTTAAATATTTTTAAAGGTGTAACCTGAAAGAATGCAGCAACACGCAGGTTCAAACTGGCTAAATCCAACTGGAAGATTAACGTGGCTCCTTTTTTAACATAATGAGGCACGATTTCAACACTTTTGACCTAACTGACCTAACTAGCCCCAGAGATTCTTTTATATCTGCTATGTGCTGACATTTCAATATTTTCTAAATGTTTATTGTAGAAGGGTTTTCAATGCTGTGCCTTGAACACTTTAGATACAAAGTAGAGAAATGGAAGATAAACATCCAAAGCATTTAAATAAACCAAATTTACATCTCTTAGTCCACAACAATTTCATAATGATCTAACCTGCTAAATAATCCTTGCTCAGTGATTTTCCTGCTTCCTGTCCTCCTTGTCTTTGTGGTCTGTGGACCAGACTCAATGTCAATGTTTGGTGTGTACGTACACACACACACCAATCTAAACAGCCTCAGCACAAGTGTGAACTTTTGCTTTAATGAAGCTATTTGAGCCTTCGGCGTTATTTGTGAGTTACGTTTGCAATGCTGAATTGCTATATTGGCCATGTGGGGCGGGGGGGTGTCTCTTGTCAGAGATAGGACTGCATTTGGGGGCACTATTCCAACATTCCTTCCCAATCGAATACCCCTCCCACCAATATTTAACTAATGAGAAGTTTCACATAGAGAGTTAGTAACCTTCTATGCTAATGTTGCAAAACAGATGCTGTATATTTGGCTATACTTGTTTATTGCCATTAAGTTGACTTCAACATATGGCAACCCTATACCATACAATATTA
Organism: Iguana delicatissima; assembly: GCA_948472985.1. Classification (NCBI taxonomy): domain Eukaryota; kingdom Metazoa; phylum Chordata; class Lepidosauria; order Squamata; family Iguanidae; genus Iguana; species Iguana delicatissima. The sequence continues at coordinate 1,668,764 of CAOKZL010000087.1, forward strand.
GACAACAATTAATTTGTGCAGCATATACCAGTATTTTTGATAAACAAAAATCTGATCCTTTGGTGTAACAGGAAGAACAATGAAAGTCAGCTCTGGAAAGACCAAATCTCTTAACTTCTGCACCAGCAAAAGGAAATTTTATGTAGTTTCCTTGGAGAACCAACAGCAGTTTCCACTAGGAGAGACACCACTACTGGCAACAAGAGGCAGGGTAGAACAAACACCTGGCCTTTGATTTTACACTAGCAATATCATGCATGAATAATCAATGTGTAAGTGTTTGATTACGAGGTGATGTACAACTAGAAAAGGAGAGGGTGAAGGAAAATGTGAGAAGCACCTCCCTTCAATCATGAATTCATTCTAGCCACACATCATTCATTACTCCTTGGGTCATCCTTTGGGATAAATCCTCTGGGGTCTGGAATTGAGTCTTCTCATCTAACTGACTTCGAGCCCAGCCCATCAGACCTGAATAGAGAGCTTTTTCATTTTTAACAGGAAGTGGACAGATCAGGTATTCTCTGTCTCTCACATCTCTGCATCACACTAGTTTCGGGCTTACAGCTGCAGGGCAAAATCAGACTGAACACCAAACAATGATTTGGTTTTGTACAAGTGAGCTTAGGGTCTGGGTGATCTTCCTCCCCTTTTGCTTCTGTCATCCTGGTTTGGCATCACACTCAATCTACCAAGCCAAAGAAAGCTCTCAGTTCTGTGGTAACTTAACCTAAGCCCACCTCGCAGCAGAGCCTATCTCAGCACTGATTAACCTGATTTCCATGAAGTTACAATTCAAAGCCTTGTTTAAGACAGACTAAAAGACTGCTTACCATGGCTTGCAGATCAACCTGTGGGTTCCAATCAGAATCATACAAGATAACAACATCAGCTGTTGCCAGATTAATCCCCAAACCTCCAGCTCTTGTACTCAACATAAAAATAAACTTTCTGCTGTTTGTAGCATTAAAGTTGTCTATTGCTTCCTAAAAAGGAGAGGAAAAACAACAGATTTCACAAAAATGCCTCCATGGGAGATTTAAAAACTTAAGTTATTTCCATCGAAAGTTGTTGGGCCAAACATAATCACGGTAAGAACATTCTGAATTCAAAATGATTTCCTGCACCACCACCAAAAGTACTTGAACCCCAGACTATAAGATACAGATATCCTCTAACCGCATTGTTGTTTTTCACCAGTATTCTTTGTAAATGCACCTTTCATTTATTTTATTTTCAAGTGACTGTTCAAACTTAAATTAGAAAGCTGAATGACATGAAAGAAACTCGAGAGACCATTCAATAATCCTGGATCAATCTCTGTTTATAAGACCTGTCACACACAAAAATCCTTACTTGGCAAGTTGGTGCCTTGGGAAGTGTAAACGCCAGCGGCGAAATGACTGGTCACTGTAAAAGAGTCACTGGACAGCTATTGCCCAGGCTCCAACTTGCCTTCAGGACAGAATGGAATGAAAATTCAAGTGACTAGATAAATCTTTCTCACCTCTCTCTCCTCATGTGGTGTTTGCCCATCCAAGCGACAATATTCATAGCCCCGCCACATGCAGTAATCTTCCAATATATCCAATAAACGGGTCATCTGGCTAAAAATGAGAACTCTGGAACCTGAGGCACAAACAAATTATAAGAATACATTTCACCACGGTGCCTAACTGAATTGAGAACCATGTTTATTTTTATAATAAAAGTTCTTTCACATAGTGCCTCTGCAGTTTTTGCTTTCCTCTCTCTTCTTCCATCTTCCCTCTTCTGATGAAGTCCTTTAGCCTCATGTACCTCACCCAAAAGGGGCACAGTGCTAATACTGATCTTTCCTTCTGTTTCTCATCCTTTGGGTTTCATTCACTATGTGCCCAGTTGGTTTCTGTGGAGACCACTGGCATGAAAAAGATGTGTCTATACAGTCCATTTATGGACACATCACACAACATAGCCTATTACTGGAGGTGAGGTACCTCACTTTTCTATTTGCCCTCAAGACAAAATTGCTTCAACGTCCTTGTTACTAGTCCTGTATCCTTCTACACATAAATGAATGGAAGAAAATAAAGGAGTATATTTATTGGTCCCAAATAGAAATGAAGCTAACCCTTCTTTCTTTGCTTGTACATCCTAGTCTCCAAGGCAAGAATCATGGTTTATCAACTGCCTCCCAAACTGCACACTGTTTATCCCATATAATTCAGCAGGATCTACCCAAGAACTGTAACAATGCATGTTGGACTATCTCCACCCTACCTTTTGACAATGCTTGTTGGAGCATCTCTACCTTACCTTCTATTTCCTTCAACATGCAGATTTTCAGATGATCTTTTTTGCCTCAAACCTGCTCAAAATACCCCCATACCACAATGGCTTCCTTCTCCTAATCCCCCAAAGCCCCTCAAACTTCCCCAAAACACACACAAAAAACATCTAAAAAATCAGCCAAAAGGACAGCCAGAAGTAACACTGCATCACTTCAGGCATGCCAAAATACACTAGTGCAGCCCTGCGAGGGAGGCACAGGATGGAAAAATGGCCTATGACACCCGTACAGCTGCCCAACCCACGTTACAGTATTAATTGTAACTTAACTGCTTGTTCATGACAGCCCTAACTTACCCTGTTCTTTGAGTTTTGCTAAAAGTTTATCGAGAGCAACCATTTTCCCACTGTTTGTCACAAGGTGAGTATCAGTGGTGTATGGGGGGCCAGGTTCAGCACCATCGAACAGGTAGGGATGGTTGCAACACTTCCGCAGTTGCATCAGAATGTTCAACAATCGCATCTTATCCATTTTTCCAGCTGAATTCAGGATGTCAATATCTTTCATCAGGATCTTAGTATACCTAAAAGATTATTCAGCTATTTTAAAACAAACGTCTGTCTTTCAATGCTCATTAAAGCCTAAAACATGTTAACATATCAATGCCTTTCAATCCATGTAAGATTATGCTAAATGCACCCCATGAGATTAATATAATTTTGAATCTGATTCTAAGAAATTTGAGATTCATCAGTATTTAAGAACCCCTGCAACCCCAAATTCATCAGACAACCACTTAAAAGCACAGACCTGCAAGGGAAGACGGGAGATACCCAATCAAGTATCTGCAATGCTTAATAGGGTACATTCTTTCGTCCCTGCCGAATGACAGGTAGTCCCGCTATTCAGCCTTGGTTTCCGTCCCAGCCTTGGATAAGTACAGCACCTTGTCCCATAGTTACTACACTGGGAAATTCAAGCAGCAGGTCAGAAGAGAGCTTTGAACTGAGACATTTTTGCTCCATACCACTAAGTAGCAACAATTGCCTGTTTAGTTAATTTTGATTTCGTGCAGTTAAAAATCAGGAAAAAATGGTAGAAAGGGTATGACAGTGCCACTTGTGAGTTATCTAGTGGCTATGAACGAAGCTACATCCAGTAAACAAGGGTTAATTTGCAACTTAGTGTGACACTGGGTTATGGAAGATCCTGGAGGATACCTTGCGCCAATCAAATTTCACGTGAGTTACAGAGTTGCTACAACATCTGGAATCTACAAGGGCCAGGGATATGAGTTATTCTAGAGGGATCTGTTTCTGAGCTCTCTTCTCTTCCAGTTTGGGTGCTGGTCACCAGTATGACAAAGAGTGGTTCAGGCAGATCCCTAAAGGATCAGACATCCACTTCTCTACTATGGGAAAATCTGAGAAGGTCCACTTTTGTGTAAGTGGTGAGGGAGCATTTTAGTCAGAGGTGTCAGGAACTTTGTTAGATTCCCTAGCCAGTTGTTGGTTCCAAGGAGTCTTTCAAGGTAACCTATTTCCTGTAACTTTACTACTTCTTAAGCAATAGCCTGGAAAAGGAGGCTCAAAGTTAGGATATCCAAAAATGATTCAATCCTCATGGTACAATATAGTCTTCTTATAACCTGTTCAACCTTGGAGTGCTTCACTATTCAGCATGCACAAGGTGCCATCTTCTCCAGGGAAAGGGAAGGGAAAGTGGTTTCACTTTGATTTAACCATATCTCTGTCTCCCACCTGGGAAAGGAGGAAAAGAGGATGCTAGGGAGTGTGTAGGCAGTGAGTGCAAGCTGGGAGCTCCTGGCTGGACTAGCCCTCCCTCCTCTGCCCAACGGCTTAGGGAGGAGGAAATGCTATAACAAATGGGCCCAGAGCCTCTAAAAAAGTGATTCCCAAACTCTGTCCTCCAGGTGTTTTGGACTTCAATTCCCAGAAGTCCCAGCTATTCAGGGATTCGGGGAGTTGAAATCCAAAACACTGGGAAGACCAGAGTTTGGGAAACACTGCTCCTAAAGAGTTACCAAGAGGTAACTCTTAATACAGTAGAGTCTCAATTATCCGTCCTCCGGTCATCTGACATTCCTGATTATCCGACGTCGCGGCTGCTTGGGGGCGTGGCTGTAGGCATTTCCACACTCCCAGACACGGCGAGACATGCCCCAGACACACCCAGACATGCCCCCAAATATGGCGGCCGCTACGGGCCTCTGGATTATCCAACATTTTCGGCTATCCGACTATCAGCCCGCCCATTTATGTCGGATAATCGAGACTCTACTGTAATAAACATTTATCTATCCTATTAAAAATGTTAACAATCTTACCAGTTCGTACTTTTTAATTTAACAATGTTGCTCAAAAAGTAAAGCATTACAAGTAACACTGTTACTTGTAGCATATTCCTTCCAAGCTCAGAGTCAAAATTATGTTGTGTCTTCCCACATATCCTCCAAAGGCAATTAGTAAGTACAAGGAAGGGCTCAAAAGTGCCAAAATGAGGAGGAGGAGGAGTATTAAGGGAGATAAGGGAAGTGCCACTGCTAATATAAAGAGCTGCTAAAAACAATGCAAAGGCCAACACACAAAACAAACAAACATATATAGAGAGAGGAACAATGAGATTGAACTTGATGTATTTATTTATTAAAATATTTATATGCAGTCCTCTACTGTGGGGTTTCAGAGCAGCCTACAGATAAACACTTGGGCAAGTGTTAGGAAAAAAGACTGGGTTACTGGAAAAATGAAGAAATGCAAAATAAAAGTGACAACATGCATAAAATTGCCACCAAATGCCAACAAAGTTTTTTGTAAAACATCCCTGCTTCTAACAGACAACTGGAACAAGAGAGTGAAAAGTGACCTCACCATACTACCCATCACCACTTTTTTTTGACGAGAATCCTGAGGAGATTTTTGCCATGAAATGGAGGCTACGTCTAACACTTAATCAAATTGTGAGTCAAATTAAATTTCTTGCTGTTCTTGTGTGCCTTAAAGGCATTTTGGACTTATGGCGGTCTTAAGGCAAACCTATCATGGAGTCTTCGGGGGGCTGAGAGTGTGTGATGCACACAATGACACAACCTGATGGCCTCCAGATGTCCTGGACTACAACTCCCATTTGTTGTTGTTGTTGTGTGCCTTCAAATCGTTTCTGACTTATGGCAACCCTCAGGTGAACCTATCGTGTGGTTTTCTGGGGCTGAGAGTGTGTAATGCACCCAAGGTCACTCAGCAGGTTTCCACGGCCAAGCAGAGAATTGAACCCTGGGCTCCAGCATCATAGTCCAGTGTTCAAACCACTACATCATGCTGGCCCTTAAGTTAAACTTCAGTTTTTAAAAATCAAGGTTAAGTACCCTTACCATTCTCTTTGCATTTTACTGAGCCCCAGATAAATTTTCACTTCTTTTTTCGGAGGCAGGCTCTTTTCCACTTCTACTTTTATCCGCCGTAACAAGAATGGCTTCAAAACCTGGCGGAAAAAATAAAACAGATTGCCATAAGTATATCACACCGCCCTGAGCACACCTCACTTTATTACAATATCCATATCCCACCCTATATGACAAGATCCCAAGGTAGCATACAAGTAAAAATGATGGAAAAGTTTAAAACAATGTAAAATTTAAAACAGTAACAAAGAATGTAAGGCCACTAAACACATATTAAGCAATTTAATAGATAAAAACATGTTTAAAAACCTAGAACAGTTTAAAACCATGTGTATTTTGGACAAAATAAATAAGGCTCCAAAAGCTTTAATAAAAAAACATGTTTTCACTTGGTGCCAAGGGGAATCCACACATTCCAGACATTCCACAGATAGTGCTTCAGTAGTCTGCCAATGTCCTGGGCTTCTCCAGAATTGTAGCCCAATTCTCAACCCACTATAACATGCTGGCTCTCATTATATAAACAGGCTGCAAACAAACAAATGCCACAATTCCTGTCTTATACAGAATCCCTATAAATACATATCCTCTCTTTCTCAGGTATACACATTAGGATACTTATTCTGAAAAATCATATGCTGTCTCTACATTATGCAATATATGAGACACTGGAAGAAAAGGGTAAAATCCAGTATTAGTCCTGTCTAGACTCAGCTAGCTCAAATAAACAGAACTATAGTTGACTATCAAGTCTGGCTGATTTTTAGCAGATGTACTCTTTGAATTTAGCCAGAGACAGCAATTTTACACAAGCAAGAAACATACTTATACTTACTGCATGAAGTCTCTCTACAAGCTTTTGATCACCAAGACAATTTTTCGTGTCAAACCATGAGTCAAAGTCCTACAGGTGTATGAAAAATAAAGTGTTAATGCTGCAATTTATTTCCATAAGTCAGCAGCATTTAACTCAAACCAAGCAGAAATCCTAAGTCAGATTTACATGTTAAAAAAAAACATGCTGCTTCGATTCATAACACCATGACCATTTCTTCCCTCTTATATCATGCCATAAAATACACCCCTGACATCATTTTGTTTCTGGTGTGGATATAGCTCACTGGTGGACAATGTAAGATGTAGGAAACACATCCAACGTGATGATGTCAGGGAAAAAATATGTCTTGCTATACAATAGGAGGAAGGACCAAACAACATGGGGATTCCATTTTAGTGGCAATCCCATCTCTCACTTTTTGTGTGGTTGTACCTTAAAATGTAGCCCAACATGGCTGCACCTGTTGCTCAAAAAGTATAGCAACCCACACAATTCTGTCCTCCAGGCACAGATGCAGACAATGTAGTTGGAAGAAAATGGGAACAGAGAATAATGCAGCAGAGACACAGATGACTGTAAGCCAGTTAGGCTTGGCCTGCATCTAAGAAATGGGCACCATAACACGACTGCCCTCAATGTCCTAGCTGAGATCAGCTACCATTTGCATCCTCCCCCAGCATAACTGATTACTACCCGCAGGAACTGTTCTAAGATCAGTATGTAAATGTATGTAGAAGCTGCTACCCAAATGTGTTTATTTTATTCTCCCCTTCCTACTCCCCATTAATTTATCTTCCCTCTTATACTATCAGCCATTATAATAAAATATAAAACCACTCTCACTATTTTTTGCAGAAACCAGATTACCATTAAAAGCACGGTAAAGAACAGCACGATTTTAATGCCAAACCCAGTCTCACCTCTGCAGAATTGAAGACATCGGGTAAAAGGAAATTGAGCAATGCCCATAACTCATGGAGATTATTCTGTAAGGGTGTTCCTGTCAGTAGCAACCGATTGGTTGTCTTAAACTCACGTACAATCTCAGATAGCTACAAAAAAAATTAAAAGCATACTTATTATTCCCCAAACTACAAGTTTAACAATCGGGCATTTCCAGTATTTCAAAATTAGGCTCCATGCTACCATAATTTCCTAGCATACAATTATTTTACAATGTGAATCAATAATTGTTGCTGTAATTCGTACTTTAAAACATCCCTCCCCCATTCTAAAAGTAAGTAAGTGGAGATACGTCCTTCTCATTTTTTCAAAGTGGGTCAAAATGCCTTCTCCTTCCCCACATAACTTCCTTCCCCACATGTTTTTTCCCCCAGATGCCCCTATATTCTAGTATTATGGCATCAAGTACCTACAGAAATAAAAATCATGCTTACTTTAGATTTTTCATTCTTTATACGATGGGCTTCATCAATCACCAGATATCGCCAGTTAAATTTCTTGAAAACAGACTTCTCTTTAATTACCATTTCATAAGAGGTTACACACACATCCCATTCTCCAGGCATCATAACATCACGGATGAAAGCAGCCTAAATTTTAAACATGAAGATGCTAAATACTTCTAGATAAAATAAAGGAGCTGAGTATGTTTAGCTTGGAGAAGAGACAGCTATCCTTAAATATCTGAAAGGATGTCATATAGAATACTGAACAAGCTTGTCTTCTGCTGCTTCAGTGAGCAGAGCACAAGCCAATGGATTCACGTTACAAGAAATGAGATTCCACTGAAACATCGGGAAGAGCTCCTCTACTGTAAGAGCTGTTTGAAAGTGTAATGGACCACCTCAAAAAAGCAGTGGATTCTCCTCCTTTTTGGAGGAGAGAGGCTGGACTGGCATCTTTCAGGACTGCTTCAATTGTGTACTCCTGCATGGCAAGGCGTCAAGACTACATGGCCTTTGTGATCCCATCCAATGCTAACATTCTCTGATTCTAAGATAAAGCTGCCTAACATATTTAGAGGCTGCTTCTATAAGCATCTACCTGTATCTAGGACAGGGCTTTCAAATATCTTTTTTAAAAACACACACACATACAGAAGAAAGAAAATGAAGCTACATCATGGTTACTATTAGGATTGTCAACCTAGTAAAAAAAATCTTAGACAGTAAGGAAAACCAGTATTGCTGCCTGAGAGGGAGATGGGAGGAAAGAGATCTTCAGCTCAGATGATACCTGGCCTGACATGTACTCATCAGCTTAAAAGTTGCATTCTGTTTCCATTGGAATCATTGCTTTCCCTGTGCCAAATTAACGCAGCATGCATTAATGATCTAATCAATTCATTCTATTGTATTCTGTAAAGTGGTATTCAATACAAAATAGTTACAGGGAAAACATTCTTGGGGCGTCACACACACACTGACTTGTAAAGCATTCTTTAACTGTTGCTCACTTACTCTAGCATCCTTGTCCCCAATGAGACACACTGCACGTAATGAGGGAACCCAGCGTTTAAATTCATTCATCCAGTTATGCAATGTTGATTTTGGAACTAGAACCATGTGTGGACCAGGAATATTTCGGTAATGCTTCAGATAGCCCAGCAACGCAATAGTTTGCAATGTCTTTCCGAGACCCTACCAAAATGACAACAGCAATAATTATAACAGTAGTAATGAAATGATGTGTCACTTTTAGCAGCACTGCGCTCATTTCCATTTATAACAGTGCAAGGGAATATATAATCTGTGGTACAGGAATCTGCTATAATTTCAGTATATTGCAATATGCAAATTACAACTCTAGCTACAGTTTATTTTGAGAGAGTAAAAATATAGTTTCTCATAAGCATGTAATATACAAGAAATATTACAGATAATGAATTTTTAATTACATTTTGCTCTGAAACGCATTGCTACTGAATATTTGAGCCTCAAACTATATTACAGCTATGCATTATTCATTTTTCCTTAAATTAAACAAAACTTTTGCTCCTTGACTATATGAGATACACGATGCTCTGTTCATTTTTTACACACACAAAAGGGGATGCAGTACCACAAAAGAACAGGAAATGCAAACGGTAAGCTAGCCATAACACTTCTTCTCTATTATGCCCAATATACTTGCACATAAAGCAACATTTGTCCCTGGGAAAAATCATCCAGGATCTGAAACTACAACAGAGTTGCTTCAGTGGTAGTCATCTCACTGTAATAAATTGATGGCTAAGGGTTAGTACGACATCCCAGATTCTGCTGCATCCTTTTCCGTTACGTATCATGACAGAATGCTTCCACAGTTTACCATGCCACAATTACAGCCACACCAGAAAATTTATTATTTATCTCAAACTATAAATCAGGATACTATGCAGTGTAAGATAAATAAGCCATAGTTCCCCAGTTCAGACGTAAGAGGAAACTGTGGTTTAACAAACCTCAGAAGTGTTGGAAAGGAGGAAAGAAAGGGAGCAGAAAGCACAATTCTGGTTCTTAATCTAACATAATATGGCTTACTAAACTGAATTGTGTATACCTGAACTGTCCCACTGTCCCAAATCTCTGCAGAACAATCTACAACTAGTGAAGGCAGTAGAGGATTCACTATTTATTTCAATAAGGTAGAAATAGTTCTTTTGGCAGCAATCCACTCCTATTTACTATACAACAGTCCTATCACCAAACTTACAAACTGCTATTTCTCTCATCACCTGGAGCAAGTAACAATCACCTATAGCCAGGAAAAACTTTTGGGAACTGGGAAGTAGTTGGATCTTTCCTCCTGGAAACCTTGTCATTCATTCCAAATGACTAACATACAGATAGGTAGACTATTAAAATTGTACCTACCATGCTATTGGAGATTCAAAAATATGCATTAATTACTATTAAGCATAATACAAAAATGCCTATCACCTAAAGGCATCACAATGGCAAAAAGTTCCCAAGCAAAGACTCACAATCTACTAGACATGACAGAAAAGTAAAAAAATGAGGAGAGAAGAGGAAACCAGAGCAAAATGAAGAACACACACAAGACATTTCATGAAGCGCTTACCATTTCATCTGCCAAAATTCCATTCACACCATTTTCGTACAAGGAGATCATCCAATTCAAACCCCTAACCTGATAATCACGTAAAGTTCCTCCTTTTACATCTGCAAAACATAAAATGCTGCCTCATTACCTATGCACTCAATGATACAAACATTCTTAGTTCATCTAAGTAAAAGTAGAAAGAGATCCACGATTATACTCACAAGAAGGAGATTCTTCAAATCTAACACACACATTTGAGGTTTTTCGACTCTCAGAAAGGAGTTCTTCATCCTCCTCTTGCTCTGTGCGCCTATGGCGATAGCTGAAAAGTACAAGAAGTGACGGTCAAGCACATTACTGAAGTATTTTCAGAATACACAGAATATCCTATATACTGTATCAGTAATCTACAGACCTGTCCTCCTCACTCCACGTTTCCAAAATATGGGTCAGCATTGCTTGTTACAGAAAGCAGAACTTTTAAGCACACAAGGTTGTTCCCTATTCTAAAGCTAGCAATGGAGAAGCTTATCATTTGTCACTGGCTTTTGTTAGGACCACCTAACAAGCCTAAACAGAAACTAACAAAAGCCTAATTCTTCCTAAGATGGTAAGCATGTGCTATAATAAATGTGTACCACATGGAGCTAAATAATGCTGCTGCATACATAAAGTCTCAACATACAGAAAAGTAATACAAAAGTTGTCTTGGTTAGGCTTTTTCCTTGGCATGCTATTTGTCAGTGTGTGGTTTTTAAAAAAATATAACAGAAGACTGTTCCAAGTATATGAGCCTCCACTGGAACTGGTTACAGCCCAGATACAGGCTTATTGCCTCAAAGAGAAAGTAAGTGAGGTCTAAATTTGCAGGATCAACAACCTCACCTTAGGTCCTCATCTGAGTTGACAGTAAGTTTTGTCTGGATCCCTATTTCATCCTGTTCCTTGGCTCCATACATTATGCTATATTGAAGATAAGGATTTAGACCCAAAGGACTGTTATGTCAACCATAGCTGAGAATCACTACACCACTCAAGTTACAAGGAAATAAATTTAAAATTAAATACTTCTATTAAAACATTTTAAATCTTACCTATGTACATACGTGCCTTCAAGTCACCTGTCAATGTATGGCTACCCCATGAATTTCATAGGGTTTTCTTAGGCAAAGAATACTCAGAGGTGGTTTTGTCAGTTCCCTCCACTGAAATACAGCCTACAGTATGTGGTATATGTTTGCGATCTCTCATCCAAGTACTAACCACAGCTGATCCTGCTTAGCTTCCAAGATCAAACAGGATCTGATGCCTCTTGGGTATTTAGTTATATACAAACAAGGAAAATGTCCCAAAGGAACAACTGGAGGAAAAAAAGCCCAATCCAAATCATTAGAAAAGATATTTACGGAGGTAGTCTTGCAACCAGTTATGTACTTTAAGAGGAGTAGAGAATGTAATTGAACACAGAGTTAGACCCAAAACATTTTACCATATTGGTTTTGTGAAGTGTTTTGAGCCATTGTTAAGAACCACATAGAACTTGAACTGCATGTTTCCAACTATATGTTGCATATAAATAGCATGTAACAAAATTTAAACTGCAAACACTTATTTAACTCTAAACATAACATTAAACAAAATGTAAAAGCAAAACATACTCCCCAGCAGAAAGTAAACTCTGCTTTTCATCCTTCTTTATCCGTGGCCGTCCAAGTTTCACTTTTAGGGGAGATGTCGGCGATTTCTGGGCTGCAGGTTGAATAAAATGGGCAAAGAGTTCTGTCTGCTTCAGCAGGAATTCAAATCTTTTAGCTCGGTCTGTTTTCTGTATTCAAGGCAAGAAGAAGAAAAGATAATATAAATTTGTGACCTTAGATAAACATACAGATGGTAATATTCTTCCACATCAATAATACATCCAAGCATGTGCTTCTCCAGTTTGTAGTTAAAATAGTGTGCGTATATTACATAAAACTGTCCCAACTGTCCTACACACCAAGTTTGCTTCTCAGTCTAAAATTCTGCTCACATGTACTTGGGAATAAGCCCCAGTAAATATATTCTCAGTAAGCAAGCAAAGAATTGGATTGCACATATGAGTTTGCTCTGACAACTGATTGGTATATATGATACATGCAAATTTTAAGTATTACCAATATACCTTTTGGAAATTTGCATGTGTATACATACTCTGAGGATCACTGATGCCATGCACTACTGAGCTGAATAACAATTGGTTAATATTTTAAGAACAGTGATGGTTAATGCATATCAACATTTGACTTTTTTTAAAAAAAAATCAAAATAAGCTTAATAAACTGCTAAGCTCACACAAACCACTGAAAAGCAAAACTTACCATCTTTTCTTCATATTCCGGATCAATCTCCTTTTCAGATTTAGATGCTTTTGGAGGTGGTTTGAGTTGAAACGGTGGGTCATTCTTCTGAAAATAAAATTAAGAAGTCAGAAAGACTAATAAAAGACTGTATCATTGCCTCTAAAAATCTATAGGAAGGCTCAGCTGGTGCATTCAAAATCAAGATAAGAGTTCACAACTTTCAGATACTTTTAAATATTTCTTACACCCATCTTCTAAATATATTGGTTAACATACAAAGATCTGTGCAAATGTTTACAATATTGCCAGGAGACCTTCACATTTATGATATACAAAGAGCAATCCAGCCCCATGACACATAGTGAACTGCTTTTCAAACAGAGGGAAAGTTCAAAAATATCTGAGGATATAACAAAGGGAGATCTTCTGTTGAAAGAATAAGGTCAAAAACTGTAGTACAATATATTACAATTATACTACAAAAAGAACTATAATATCCCTTTCAGCAATTATACGGAATTCAATTCCATCGAAGTCAATGAAGCCAAGGCCCTCCTCACAGACAGCAATGACAGGAATTTGTTGTTGTTGTGTGCAGACAGCCAGAGACCTCCTAGCAGTGGGCCACTCTCAGTTCACTGCCAGGCCACTTTCAGGTGGGTCTCAACCACTGCCTCGTTGCTTCTCTGCCCTGCAGCCAAACCCCATAGCTTTTTGGCAGCTTCCCTCTTTCACAGTGCCTAGGCACATTTGGGAGTTGCTTAGAGGCTGTGGTTGTAACACACAAAATTGGAAGGGGGAAAAGGAAGAAAACGGAGGAAACAGACAACGGATAGACAACAGCCACAGTGTGAAGGGAGGAGAAAGAATGAGAAGGCAGAAGAACTGAGGGAGAGGATAAGGAAAATGACTTTCCGGCCCCTATGGCTCATAACCCTCCTTCCCTCCCATCTAGTGCTGACAGTAATAAGAGATACCTAAAAATTTACAACATGAGGGTTAACCATGGCGAAACAGCTGTTAACAAGTTTGTGTTCTACCTAAACACTAAATGAAAGTACTGATTTCACTTCCTTTAGACATACATTTCTCTGTTGAAAGTAATATACAGTCTTAAACATCATGATGCACTCATCTCTGGAAGGCTCACACCCAAATATATAAGATTTTTGGCATCTTGCTCATCCTATTTGAAAGGAAAAGCCTTCCAATCTTCACATAGGGGACATTCCTTCCAATAAGGGACTCTTGCCAGTCCTATAGAGGACAATCTTTCCAGCTTTCAAAGAAGGGACATCTATCTTATGATAAGTTATTGTTGTTATTTTATTCATTTTTATCCCATCTTTCTCCTAATAGTCACAAGCAACACCTGCTGAAATTCCTACTTCTACATGGCCATTAAAGGTACTCTCCAGTTTTCACACTGGCAACTCTACTATAAATGAGGCCATAAGCCCAGTCATCAAGATCCCCACTCAAGTTTTGCAAACTCTTGTTTTGTGAATGGTAAGCCCTCTTAAGTCCAAGTTTTGGGAGAAAGGTGAGATATAAACAAACATAATAATAGCAGCAGCAGCAACTCTGGGCAGCCATGGCTCCCTTGATTAAAGCAATTCCACTTGTAATTCAGTATTTTTTACTTCCTATTGGTTTCTGCTTAGTGATGATGATGTCGTCTATTGCTCCTGCACCTACTATTGATATTAAGAACAAGCTTTTATATGGAATAAACAGCTTGCTGGAGTTGCCAGAGTAGAAACTGGAGAAGGCGCCAACACCTGTAAGGGTTGCACAGAAGAAGGAATTTCAGCAATGGCAGGAAAAGCAACCCCTGCTGACATTTCCTCTTCTACCCAACTTCTGAAAGGACAAGAGCCCACACCGGTTTTTCAATCTGGCAACTCTAGTTGTAATTACCCTCTTTGCTGGCGTACAAGACTCACTTTTTTTCCTGAAAAATACTATGTGAAAATAGGGTGCATCTTATGTGGCAGTGCATCTTATATATAGTATTTGTGGGCATACAAATGGGGTGCATCTTATATGCTGGTGCGTTTTATATGCTAGCAAACACAGTATACAGGAAGGAGGGATGGCCGTGGAAACCAAGCAGGTGAACCCGGGCAAGTCACACTCTCTTAGCCTCACACATCTTGCCAAGCAAACCCAGTGACAGGGTCACCTTAGGGTTGCCAAATGTCGGAAATGACTTGAAGGCACGCCGCCACCACGACAGCAGGTTGCTAGGGTAAAAACTGAAGAAGGCTGCTATATCTTTGAGGCCTGTGTAAAATTATTATTATTATTTATACTCTGCTTTTCTCCCCGGAAGGACCCAACGAGGACTAAGCAACGCCTATCACACAACTCGGCAAGACGGGGCTGAAATTCCCGCTTGCAGGCAATCGCTAAAGGCACAGGCGCCCTCTCCGCCTTTCAGCCTGTCAGCCCTGACAGCAGCCCTCCGGATGAAACCCAGAGCATCGGTGGAGGCCCGGCACCCCATTCCCACCAGGACCTATCTAGGCAGCTGCCCCAAAAGCACGACACAACGCTCCTCCCGCAGCGGCTGCGTCCACACACCCGCACCGCGGAGCCCCGTTGTCGCCCGGAGGCACGCGACCCCGAAGCCGCGCCACCGGGAGGGTGCCCTCCGGGCCCTCCTCCGCCCTTCTGCCCCACACGCATCCCCAGAAGCGGGAGAGGCAGGGGGAGGAGGCAGGCAGAGCGCCTCTGAGCGCAGACAGACGGCCCTGCGGGAGGGAGGGGGTAAAGGGCGGGCCGTTACGGCTTTTCAAGGGGAGGAAAGGCCTCAGAGCCGGTGCCGACTGCCTGAGGCGGCCCCCCGGCTCCCTCTTCCCCTCGCCCCGGGCGGAGCGTACCTCCTCAGGGCCGGGCTCCTGCGCAGAAGAAAAGGCGGCCGAGGTGGAGGGCTCCTCCTCGCCCTCCGAGCGGCCGGGGCTGGCGGAGGACGGGGCGGCACTGGGGACGGCGGGAGCGATGGCGGCCTCGGCGGCGGCGGCGGCTTCTTCACCGGCGGCGGCCTCCATTTTGTTTTGGCAACCAGCAGTTTTGAGGAGGGGGCAAAGGCGGGGAAGGCCCCACCTCGGTCTCCGTGGTTACCGCTCCCCCGCCCTGCTCTCTTTCTATGGCAACCAGTTATCGCGAGAAAAGCAAAATCCCCGAGAATTGCGCCCGCGCGTGGCCTGAAAGGACGCTTCCTCTCTCCTTGATTGCTTGGCGGAAAGGGGAGGGGAAAAAGAGAAGCTCCTCCCACTTTGGGGGTGTGGCCTTACTCGCGGAAGCTGGAAAGGGCTGCTGTACCTTCAATGGTGGTTTGGATCATAGAGTTCCTGCAGCTGTGGCAGCTCAGGCCCTTTCTGCACGGTTATTATCCCGCTTTCAACCTCCTATGCAGTGCTGGGGTTTTGCAGTTTAGGGAGGGGAGGGAGAATTCCTTTGGAATTCTCAGCCAGGAAGCTCTTTGGCCTCAGGAAACTACAACCCCCAGAATTCCACAGGAGGTTGAAAGTGGAATAATAATAATTATTATTATTATTATTATTATTTATATCCCACCTCTCCCAAGGGATCGAGGCGGTAGTACAGCATAAATACATTAAAAGCAGTTAAAACGTAACCCGTCCTCCCCGCCCACCAACCCATCTAAACCCCCTAAAACACTAGATAGCACTAATAGCACTAGAACAGGGTAGTGCGGACATGGCTCATACCAAGAGAAATCCCCTTTTGGTTTTGTGGAAGAAGCAAATTTCAGCAGGTTTGGCTTTGTCGCACAACCTGCTGAAATTCCGTTTTTCACCCAACTGGGAAAGGCACAGGAGCCCTTTCCAGTTTTACTCTGGCAACCCTAGATGAGGCATTTCTGTAGTTCCCAGAGGGAAAACCGGAGAGGGCCCTTGTACCTTTAAGCATTTTGAGCTGTTATGCCACACAGATTTTTTTTTAAAAAAAAAAGATGTCACCTTGAAAGAGGATTTTCTATTCTCTGCTGTACCCATTTTGCATTTCCTGTTGTGAGCCCATGGGAACAGAAGAACAAAAGAGTGGTGCATGCTTGTGTGTGTGTGTGCATATGTGCAGAATGGTGCTGGTTATTTTAACTGCCATTTGTATGCTGTTTTTAGTAGGTATTTTAATATGTATTTTAATACTGTTTTAATCACTATTATTCTTTACTGTGTGTTGTAACTTTTGTATACAATAGTTTTGACTAAGTTCTCTTTTAAGCTTTCTAAGCAGCTTTGAGTTCTCTCAAGAAGAAAAGCAGGGTAAAAATAAAGCTGATGATGATGATGATGATGATGCATTCCTTGAAGTTACCTGTCAGCTGATGGAGACTGCATGAATTTCAAAGGGTTTTCTTAGGCAAGGAATACTCAGAGATGGTTTTGCCAGTTCCTCCCTTTGAAATATACTGTATGGTTCCTGGTATTCATTGGCAGTCTCCCATCCAAGTACTAATCAGGCCTGACTCTGCTTAGCTTCCAAAATCAGGATCTGATGCTTTTAGGGTATTTTGGCCCTGGTGCACACTTAGGGCCCTTTTGCACTACACAGTTATTTCACTGTAATTCCACTTTAACTACCGTGGTTGCCTCCTATAGAATCCCAGGGTTTGTAATCTTAGGAGGTACTGGAGTTCTCTGGCTGAGAATTCTAAATATCCCTCCATGAGCTGCAAATCCCATGATTCCATAGAACAGAGCAATGGCATTTAAAGTGGAACCATAGTGCAATAGTTGTGTAGTGTGGAAAGGCCCTCAGACATCCAACAGAAATAACATATGAAACAGAATGTAGTTCTGGGACTCTGAAAAGGAGAGAGACTCCAGCATCGTCACTTGTCTTCTCCGTGATTTTTGACATCATTGCAGATGAAGAAGGTAGCAGTATTTTGAAGGCTTGCAAGATGAATTTTCTGCAGTTGGACAGTAAAGGTATCTCTTGTTTGGGAGTTTTGTTGTATGTTGCTGCATGGCCAACACACGAATATGTTTTCCCCCAATATACCCCCGAATATGTTTTCAGTAGTGACAGTAACAGCAGTGGTGCTTCCTTGCTACCACTAGAGAGAGCTAGCGGTTTGTTTAAACCAAAGACTGGCTTCCTCAGCACCAGCCCAAATATTCTGATTCTCCACTTGAGGGACAACTTCAATTATACAATTTTAATTGGTATACAAGGACTAAATGATGTGATTTGGATACGCTATGTCCACTAAAAGCCCATCACAGCAGAGGTGCATCACAGCAACTGAGTTACTATTGGCTCCTTACAGTACAATCTAAATCAGAGCTTGGAAAAGTTATTTTTTGGAAGTAACATGGGCTGGAACCAGGGTGGCTTAGTGGTTTCAGTGTGGTCCAGAAACCAGAGTTTGAATTACCATTCAGCCATGGAAACCCACCGGGTGACCATATGCATTTTTTTTCTCTACGGATTTGTTTGTCTGTTCCAGTTAGTTGGCTTTATCTAATTTTTGTTTGTTTATAAGTCTTTTTATTTGCATCTGACAATCTCCAGACTGGCTTGGAGAATTTGGTCGTCCCTTTGGCTTTGTTAGTTAGTTTTGTTTGCCGTACAATCCCAGGGATGTCTTCTGCGCAGGTGGGTTTCATGTGGCCCTCCAGATGTTGTTGGACTACAGCTCCCATCAGCCCCAGCCAACATAGCCAATGAGGAATGCAGTCCAACAGCATCTGATTCTCAGCCCTGGCCCACCATGAAGTCGGCCCCATGGAATTAAATGGGGCTTACTGCCCGATAAGTGCATATAATTGCCTTTCCTAAAGAAGTACCCTCCAAATGGGTTGGACGACAACTCCCATAACCTCAGCTGGCTTGCTTTGTGGGGTAGGAATGATGGGAGGTGCAGTCCAACACGTTTGAAGGGCTTGTTTGTGAAAGGTTGCTACTTGGGATTGCAGACTTGACTCTTGCATGTTTCAAATGTGGCGTGAAGTAATGGTTAGAACAGTACAATCAAGACTAAAAAGACATAGGTTTAGATCATTCAGCCAAGAAGTTTTCCAGTGAACGTGAAGCAATTTTGTTCCCTCTCATTCAGCCTAAACTAGCTTACAGGACTGTCGTGGAGCTTCAGCGAGGAAAGAGGAAAAGCCACGTGCCTTGCTTTGACCTCCTTGAAGGAACGCTAAGATGTCTGTAAATTTTAAGAAGACACCTGTCCACCTGATTATCACCATATTAGCTTTATGGTGGCAGCTAATGGTGTCCATGGTAGTGGGAGAGGGAATCTGCTTTGGTTGTACATCTGAGGCCCTTTCCATACTGCACAATTATTGCCCTATGATTCCACTTTAACTGCCGTGGTTCTGTTATAGGAATCATGGGTTTTGCAGTTTAGGGAGGGATATTTAGCAGTCTCAGCCAGAGAGTTCCAGTATCTGCCAAGGCTGCAAAACCCAGGATTCTATAGGAGGCAGCCATGGTAGTTAAAGTGGAATCATAGTGCAATGTTTATGTAGCGCGGAAAGACCCTGAGCTTCAAAGGAGCTCTCCAAGGTGCTGAACCTATTTGGCCGCAGCCCCGATCTCTAAAGCTCAGACTGAAAGGCGGAGCACTCTCCGGCTGAGAATTCTCAAGGCCCCTCCCTAAACTTCCAACCCCAGGATTCCATAGAGTGTTGAAAGTGGGATCATAGCACTGTAACAGTGTAATCCAGCCATGCCCCAGCACACAAACCAAGAAAAGAGATTTTTGCTAACTGTGAGCATGAGCTGCGGGGGGGGGGGTGCGAATAGTAGTCCAAAAAAGTAACTTCCTCAAACTCTACTTCGTTTCGTTACTCAAGCGAGCAAGGGCAGGGTCCTGTGTCCGTTTCTACCCCTGAGCCACCTCAGGGGTAGAAGCGTGCGAGTAAACCAGTCCCTCCCAGCTCCCTAGACCAGAAGGTGGACTGAATTGTCCACGAAGGTCCAGTCCAGGTTTTCCCTCCTGTCCGCGGTCGGTGACTGCTTCGGGCTCCCGGTTCGGGGAAAGGGGAGGGCGAGGTGGAGAGAAGTCCGGCGCGGTGCGGCGTCCAGGCCGGGTTTTCCCCTCGGAAGCGGCCGGGCTGCTTCGCCGCTTCTGCCGCCCGAAGGCGAGTCCGCGGCGGCTCCTTCGCCTCGGGTGGGTGGGCGGCTTCCCTCTTCCAGAGCCCCCGCCGCCCCCTCCGTCCGCGGGGTCCTACCGCCGATCGCTCGGGAGCCGGCATCAGCGCCAGTTCAGGTAAGAGCGCTAAGGTTGCCAGGTGAGAGCTGGCCAGTGCTCCGCTACCCTTATTGGAGAAGGGGATTCTCAGTAGCCTTCCTTGCCAGGCAACCAGGCAGCAAGCCAAAGCTGATGAAATTCCTTCTACACGACCATTGAAGGCGCAGGAGCCCTCTCCAGCTGTCCCTCTGGCAACCCGAGCCCTTCCTGTACGATTTCGATACCGCTTTAACGAAGGGGGCTTTGTCGTATGCGATTCTGGGATGTATAGTTCGGCTGGGGTACTCAGAATTCGCACTGCAGGAGTTTCCTCTGCACAACCATTAAAGGGACGGGAGCTTTCTTCAGTTCTCGCTTTGGCAACCTTAGTTTAGGGAGCGCGCCAAGGGGTTTCCACTTTGGGGTCTGCCTGGTCGGCTTCTCTTAGGTCCGGCTTGACACGGGCGAGCAGCGGCTGCCAGAACTTGCCAGACAAGTTTGCACCAGCCAGCTGGTATCCTCGCCTGTTTCGCTTCCTTCTGGAGTTGCCAGGTGAAATAAAGGAAGGGGCTCCAGTAGCTTTCAGGAGGGCATTTCAGCAGGTGTTGCAACTAGGTTGCAAGGAACACAGGCTGGAATTCCCTCTTCTGCGCAACAATTAAAAAGCACAGGAGCCCTCTCTGGGTTTCACTCTGGCAACCCTGTTCCTTTGGTAATAACCTAGGGACAAATTCGTGACCTGCAGGCTGTCAGCACCTCTGAAGACAAGGAAGACTAACGTTGTGTGTGTTGCAAATATTGCACATTGCTGGTGGATTTGCAAGACCTGTGATGCTGTGTCTGAAGGGTACAGCTAGAGATATCTGTCTAGTACTTGTGAACAGGGTTGACCCTTGAAAGCTGAGCAAGAGATATGGAATGAATTGTGTGTTCTTAAATGTGTTCTGGTGCATTTACTTAATATACCATGAGCTGCTGCAAGAGGAGGGGGGGCTCCTCACCTTGGTATTTGCTGTGGAATTAAAATTTCCATCATACAGGTTCAAGTGTTGGGGAGCTGGGATGGCTGTAATCGGCTAGGTGGTGTCAACTAGTGGTTAGACTGTTGGATTAAGATAGGGAAGTTATGTGTGTTCAAGTCTGTCTTATGCCAACCATGATGTGAGGTTTTCTTGACAAGATTAAGTGGGAGATTTGCGATTGTCTTCCTCTGAGGCTGAGAGAGTGTGACGGATGGAGAGAGTGGATGCCCAAGGGCATCCAATGGCTTTCTGTGGTTGAGCAGAAATTTGAAATGTGGTCTCCAGGGGTGCTGATCCAACATTCAATGCACTACACCACCTTGGCTCTTATGATAAGAAAACTTGGGGTTCTGGGTCCCCAAACCAGTACTCCCATTACCCCTGAGAATTGTCTCTGCTGAGTCGGTCTTACAGGGGTTGTCACCGAAAACATATGGAGGGTGTCAGACTGCTTATTCCTGGTTTAGAGTATAAGAGTATGAATGCAGTGATCTTTCTCTCTCCCCAGGTGGTCCTATTTATCAGTCCAGATAACACAGCGAAACAGGGTTAGTATATGTGTCCTCATATTTTCCCCAATATGGGGTGGGGATTCCAAGAGCAGCACTAATAGGGCTTAGCTTGGCTTGGACCGGGAAGCACTGAAGACATAGACTCCGTTTTCTAATATTTGTTGTTCTAGCAAACAGAAAATAAGTAAAAGCAAACAGGCACTCCTGCCGTGAGCAGGCAGTAAAATGAAACGCCCCTGCATAGGATCAAATGCACTCTGAGTTGTTTTTGTGCCATCCAACACACAGCTCCTTTTCTGTGTCTGAATGTAGAAACCTTGGCAGGGGGAACATTCATCACATTTTTTTTTTCTGAGGTGCCCCTCGAAATGGTGAAAGATGTCTAGTAGTCATATCATGATATTTTCCTCACCTACCCATTTTGCAGTTCACATACTTTGTTTTGATTGGTCCTTGGAAGGAAAATAGGACTTAATTGGGGAGTGTCGTTGCTGAGACATGGGTCTCTGAGGAAATTCTGTGTCACAAGGGAAAAGAAGCTAAATAGGTATTTCTCTTAATGTGTCGCTTGACCCCAAGTACAAAGCACGTAATTTGCTACGAAGCAGTAACATAATGACTTCCTGGACTCTTGACATATGCAGTTCACTGGTTTCTTCTGAAGCTCATTTGTTTTCCCAACTGCTCAAGAACTGCTGAGTACAATGGCTGCATATCTGGCATTCCAGACAGAATTCAGTCTAGACAAGTGGGACCTGCGACAAAATGTTGGAATGTGGGATGTCCCTATTCAGCCGGCTCTTTCAGAACAAGGTATTTCTTTCCATTCCTTGTCACACATGGTTCCTCCACCTCTCCAGCATTCGTTATTCTGTGGCCAGTGAGTAAACTCAGCCCTTGCTGGGTTAATGTTTCTTTTGGGTGGGGGGAATCACGTAGGTATAAGCAAAAGAGTAAATAGAAACATGTAGACACTCCTAGAGCTGGCAGGCAATAAAGCCAGCAATCCAGCATCCAGACTCATTCTCTGGTGGTTCCACAGCTCCCAGTTGTGCATCTGAGCCTGATCTGAGCTGCAAAGTTGACTACTGTGGCCTTTGCAAGGGTTCAGGGTGCAGAACCCTCACAAAAGTGGAAAAAAACTGTGAGCAACTCTTCCCTCCTGTGGTCCATCTCCCATTCCCTTGCCTTTTGCCCTGGCACACGTGCCTTCCTTCTCCGTGCTGTGGCAAAAGGCAAGGGAATGGGGAGGAAGGTACACACACTCTTTCCTAACTTCCAGGAGCGGATCTTCTGTGTAAATCCTCCAGACGGGTATGTGTGCTTGCAAAGGCTGCGTGGAGTTCATGAGAATGTTATAAGAACCCTAGGTCTAAAGTAAGGAGCTTTTGGGGGTGAAAGGAAATGTTCCTAAGGCCAGCCCTACCATAACGCAGAAGATTTGAGGAGTCACAGGAGGGCAGCAAATTTGTCTTTAGGTTGTTGTTATTGCATTTTTACTGCCAAAGAGATGCCTCTAGAACGTTCAACATCACGTGATAAAGTAATTTGGCTGGTTTTAGGCGGTACCATGCCTCGGAATGAGTAGGGAAGGAGTTGCATTTGCTGCATTGCCTCGGGCTGCAAAATGTCTGGGCCTCTTGCCTGCCCAGGACTGTAATCAGGCTGACTTTCCAGAGGATTTAGGCATACCAGGTTTTGCATTGTCTCGTGGTGAAAATGCTAGGGGAATTGTATAAAGACATAGCTATCGTGCCTTTGAGTTAACTTTCTTAAGGGAGAATGCTAGGAAGGAACAAGAAGTGGGAGTTTCATTCACCAAAGGCATTCCTGAATGAAACATTTTCCTCGTGGCATGCATTCCTGAGCACTCCTTTCAGTTAATTCTGGGAAGCCATATGGGTGGACTCGAAAGGAAGACTGTGGAGCTGATCTGATGCCACTCGATGCCACAACCCGGCCAAGTCTGAGTAAGTCTGGGATTTGACTATACCTGGATGGAAGATTGATTGGGGGAGCTTATACATCAGCAGTTGGTGGGCAACTTGTGGTCATCCATACATTGTTAGACTACAACTCCCATGATCCCTCATGTCTACACTGAATAGCGCAGAGAAGAATTGCTGGCCAAAAACATCTGGAAAGCCAGATGTTAACTGCTCTGCTTTGTATGATGCCTAGAGTTCCAACATAGGCGTTAAAATGAAGAAGTGAATTAATGTAATTTTTAAAAATACACTTAAAGCATTCACAGTGGGAATCTCCCAGGTGACTTTCGTCCAGCATATTTTACTGGTTCTCTGCCACTATTTTGAATATGGTTCCATATTAACACTAACAATGTGGTTATTCGAACAATACCGTTAACCATTCTAACATCTTTCTCACGTATATTGTAGGCAATGAAGTATTTAGATATCTATGCTATCAGGATGCCTTGCGTGTTTAAAAAAATAAATTAGTACGTCATTAGCTTAGGAAAGGAACTAAAGTCTTGCAAGGATCTCTGCCTAGTCTTTATTTCTAGTGATGTGGAGCTTTTGCGGTCCAAGTAGGAGATTCCAATATGAAACTGTTTGTGTGGGGCAGGGGCCTTTGAAGCCCCTCCCTAAACTGCAAACCCCAGGATTCCATAGGATGTTGAAAGTAGAATAACAGCATTATAACAGTCTAGTGCAGAAATGGCCTCAGTTTCTGTACTTAACATATTTTGTTGCTTTTGGGGTTGGCTGGCTCAATGGAAAGTGTGCATCCCCGATCAGGAGACCAGAGTTTTTTATAAGTTATTTTTCAGACGAAAACACCCAGGATCAGCAGGGGTTTGCAGCGGATGAAAGGAGGACGCTTTTCCCATCTCTGTTAGAATTGGTAGTATAACAATGGCAACCACACACTTCTCAGATTCCATAAGGATATTTTAAAACAGTGGTTCTCAACCTGTGGGTCCCCAGATGTTTGTGAACTTCAGCTCCCAGAAGCCCTGAGCATTGACCATAGTGGCTGGGGCTTCTGGGAGCTGAAGTTCACAAACATCTGGGACCCACAGGTTGAGAACCACTGTTTTAAAAGGTGCTGCAAAACCCTCTCCCCACCATGCTGATTCAAGCGAGACTATCGTTTTTTCAAAATGGCCACAATAATAGCGGAACAGAATTTGGTTCTTACGAGTTAACTGCTGCAGGTTAAATATTTGGGAATGGTGTAGATTTTATAGGTGGAGTCTGTTTAAGCAGTCTAGACTACAGGATGTATCCTCTGGCAAGTTCCGTATTGCAGATGACAAGGGTTGGGACACTAAAAAGAGTACCAGGTCAATGTCCAATGCAAAGCTCAAAAGTGAAAGTTACATTTCTCGCATTGCAAATCCAGATATAAAACATACATTGGCTGGACATGTACAGGCTTCCCCTACTTATCTGACAGGTTAGGGATTGGAGCACCATCAAAAAGATGGAATTGATTGAAAAGTGGAATCTGTGTACGGTACTGTAGGGAGCATGAAGGATTCACAGAGGCTCACGTGGGACCCACCATGCGTGTGCTGCTTGCAAAGTCTCTCAGCTATCTTGATGTCTTTTTTTCCCCACTCTCAGCTCACTTTGCAGGCAGTGTGCACGCACGAGTGGTCCCAGGTCCCTTTCTTTCCCAAAAAGAAAGTTAAGAGGGGCCATGTTTAAATATTTGAAGGGATGTCATGTTGAAGATGGAGCAAGCTTGTTTTCCACTGCTCCAGAGACAAGGACAAGGAGCAATGGATTCAAACTATAGAAGCGGAGATTCCAGCTGAACCTCAAGAAGAACTTCCTGATGGTCAGAGCTGTCCAGCAGTGGAATATGCTGCCTTAATGGAGTGTGGTGGAATCTCCTCCTTTGGAGGTTTTTAAGCAGAGGCTGGATGGTCATATGTTGGGAATGCTTTGATGTGGGTTCCTGCACGGCAGGGGAGTTAGACTGGATGACCTCTGAGGTTTCTTCCAACTCTAGGATTCTATGATTCCATTGTCCCCCTTTCCACCTGTTGCTTTATTATTTGCTGCTATTCTTTCACTCCCTGCTCTGGTCCATCCTGGTGTCTCTGCCTGATAGGTTCAAAGAAGATGACCTTTGGCAAGAGAGCACAAATTGCAGCCGTTAACTCCCCAAATTGCTGTCTTTGCACTTTGCAGAGCATTTAATCAGAGCGTGAAAGGCTTTGCAGATCTCAGTGCCTCTGTAACTGCTCAGAGTGATCAGCCTGAAACAAGGCGGGCTTTATTCAGCTGCACAAAGAGCAGCACATCGGTCAACATAATGAGAGAGATGCCAAGTGTCAGCTTTGGTAAATTGTTGTCCCAATCAGTAGCATCTCAGCATGCTATTGGAAAGACAAATCGCTCCATTTGAAATCACCTCCAAGTTATTTGATTTTTTTCCCCCTTCATTTCAAGGAGACCTGGACTTCAGTCCCGAGGTGGCTTTGCAGCTTGCTAACAGTGGTCAGGAGTACCAGCTTTTATTCACTTGGGTGCCTTTATTGGAAACCAAACTCAAGATAATTTGCATTCTCTTGTGCCACAATCTTTCAGAGCAGTAGATAACACTATTGATTTATAATGCAATCCAGGGGAGAGTTGGTAGCAATGCAGAGCAGCCACACAACGAGTACATTGTCCTTGCCAAGCTTTTTCACTGTTGTTGTTGTGTGCCTTCAAGACATTTCTGACTCACGGTGACCCTAAAGCAAACCTATCACTGGATTTTCTGGGGCTGAGAGTGTGTGATGTGCCCAAAGTTACCCAGTGGGTTTCCATGGCCAAGCAGAGAATCTAATCCTGGTCTCCAGGATCATAGTCCAACACTAAAAAACTACTACACCATGCAGGTTCTCAAGCTTTTACATACCCTCCAACATTTCACAGATGAAAACAGGAACATTAGTGGCCAAGCAACATTGAGTGTGCTCAGGATGGCAAAAATTATGAATGTTGAAGCATGCACAAGCTAGGAGAGGCTGCAGCAGTTTGTTTTCTGGTTTAGCCTCCTGGTAAAAGGAAGGTTTCACTCCCTCCTCTTTTCTGTCCCCTGCTGAGTTAATTCAGTGCAAGTGACTTTTGCACTTTGAACTTGATGTGCAGACTTTTGTAGTAAGCTGAGCCCAAAGAAGAGGGAAAGCAGGAGGAGGAGTTCTGAAGCTGCTAAAAGATCTTCCAGCTAGACAGGGGACTAGGAGGAAAGGAGGGCCAGGGAGCATAAAAGGTCTTTGTAAAAAGGCGCTTCATTGCCAGAGGTTTTGTTAACTAAGGTCTGCCTGTTATTAGATTCCAGTATTTGGAACCTTGAAAAGGAATATTTATCTTAGGGGATAAAGATAAGCCTTCACCAATTTATTACAGGTCCCACCAGTAAGAAGCTGTGACAGGTGGAAAGGCCCAAGTGACTTCTTTTGCAATTTTTGAGAGGGGTGAATTCGAACAATAAAAGCATTCAGGAAAGAATTTCTGAGCAGTGAGATTATTTTGATATATTGACAGAGCTGGCCAGACCTTGAGTCTTTGGCAGCTGGGCTGGAGGAATGGCAGGTGGAATAGAACAAACTCTGCCGAGCTGGAGTGATGGGCCACACAGAGTTCTTTGTTTACAGCGAGCCGGTGTGCCAGCTCAGCAATTCCTTCCTATAGAGCTGGACAGCTTTATACTTTTCAACCTTGCTTTGTGTCTTTGCTCAGTATGGGAGCAAGTTTCTGCACCATCTTCAGTGGCAGCTGATCTGCACAACTTGACTTTTCACTGGGGGTGTGGACCTTCCCTGCAGACCACCGGATGTTGTGAGGCTACAGATCCCATTAGCTGGAAGGTTGAGTCCAACAACATCTGGAGACCACCCAGACTCACTATCAATATGACATTTGGTAAAGCCCACCTAGGGCCCCTTTACAGTACACAATTACAGTACTGTGATGCTCCATTCACAATCAGGGTTACACCCTATGGAATTCTGAGATTTGCAGTGTGTGTGTGTGTGTGTGTGTGTGTACACACCTTCTTGATTTCTGGTAACCCCATGAATTTCATAGGGCTTTCTTAGGCAAGGAATACTCAGAGGTGGTTTTGCCAGTTCCTGCCTCTGAAATATAGTCTATAGCACTTGGGATTAATCGAGTCTCCCATCCAAGTAGTAACCAGGACTGGCCCTGCTTAGCTTCTGAGATCAGACAGCATCTAGTGCCTTTAAGGCATTTAGGACCTCTGATCAGGGAAGGCCATAGAGAATGTCCTGCCTGAAAGTTGCAATGACTCGCCAATCCCAGGATTCTGTAGAATACTGCATATGCTCCAACAGTTCACAGATGAAAACTGGGGGAGGTGTGACCGAAGAACATCAGAGTGTGAGTCAACATGGCAAAAGTTATTGAGAAGAAATACACAATCTAGAAG
Source organism: Iguana delicatissima (assembly GCA_948472985.1). NCBI lineage: Eukaryota > Metazoa > Chordata > Lepidosauria > Squamata > Iguanidae > Iguana > Iguana delicatissima. The sequence continues at coordinate 1,696,809 of CAOKZL010000087.1, forward strand.
AGGCTGCAGCAGTTTGCTCTTGCCTGAGTCTACAGGGAAGGGCAAGAAACTACACTCTCCTCTCCCCTCTGCCATACTGAGTTAATGGCGCAGAAGCAACTTTTGCATTTTGAACTCGGTTTGCAGCAATAGAAATAATCTCAGGACAAAGGGGGAAAGTGGGAGGAGAAGAGAAAAACGCAGATAGAAATGTAGGATGACAGGGGATTAATCAGGACCATCCCTGCTGGCGACCATGAGGCGGTTTCCCAGATGGGGGGCAAAGAAGTGAAGAGAGGAGGCAGAGTATGAGAGCTCAGCATTAAGACAGAGGGTGCATGCAGCCTAAGGGGCCTGGGAGAGAGAGAAGGAGAGAGAGGAGTCGCATAGGACATGGGGAGAGCATGGTGACGTTGAGCCGGGGGTACAACAACCACACGTAGATGTAAAGGGGCCATGGGGTAGAAAGCTTGAGAACCACTGAACTAGAAGGTTCTTGCAAACCTTTCTAAATCTTGTGATTCTATCATTCCTGTCTTTGGCCATTTCTGCCCTACACTGTTACAGTGCTATTGTTCCACTTTCAACATCCTGTGGAATTCTGGGGGTTGTAGTTTACTGAAGCCAAAGAGCTCTCTGGCTGAGAATTCTAAAGGCTGCTCCCTAAACTGCAAATCCCAGGATTTCATAGGATGCTGAAAGTGGAATAATAGCACTCTAACAGTGTAGTGCAGAAATGGCGGTTATCTATCTCCTTGCAACCTACCCTAATGCCGCCAGAGGCATGCCCTTTGGCCTTACTGTGTCCCTCTCCTTTTCCTCACGATCAAGACAGATAATACGGATGCATAGTTTGTAGAGACCCCAGTGCTGCTGTTAAGATTTCTGATTAATTAGATCCCAAAGCCAGTAACCACTGCCTGTGTTCTAAAGCCCATTCCAGCAGAGTTAATAAATAATAGTTGCTCAGAGAAAAAGCTTTTTTAATCTTGCATGCCCTGTTCAGATACATTTTGATCCTGAATGCTGCTGAACAGTTCTTTATCCTGCCCACACCCCCGCCAATCTCTGTGTGATTCGACTGTTTGACTTGCTGTGGGTATATGCAGTTCGAACAACAGAACAATGGAGTTATTTGCCAACATAGTTTCAGCGCAGAATGGATTGTACTATGATCTGTGCTCAGTGGGGGGCTGGAGCAAAAACTGACACAGAAGCAGGTCCTGAAACTTCTCAGGTGTACTTTCATAAGCAACCACTGCAGAAGTAAAATTACATCCAGAGCCAATAATTTAGGATTTGTAGAGAGTCTTCACAATCACTCTCCTCTGCTTGTCTTAACACGTTATAAGTACCTGAATTACCTGTAATGAAGGGGTTCTTTGGGTAGTGAGGGTGGAATCAAGTTGCATTTCAAAAGCAGCACAATGAGTGGGAATGGAGTTGGCCCAGCCCAGGCAATTTTTCCAAGACACCCCTCCCAAAGGCCTGAGAATTAGAGAGTCAATAACCCATCCCCAGGTTGAACACCAAGTCGCAAAACATAAGCATATACTATTAAAAGACTGCATGTATGCAGAAGACAGAATGGGATAATGTCCCTCTTTTTGCAGATGGAACTTTCTGGTAGAGTTTATTTATTTATTTTTAATCAAGGCTTAATCTAGAAAAGACAGAAATTCTGGTAGCTAGCAGGAAAGTAAATCTGGGATTGAGACCTGTTGTGATGAGGTTGCTGTCCCTCTAAAGGACCACGTGTAGAGCTTAGGGGTGCTCCTGGAAGACTACGTGGTTAGCCTCATTTCAGCTGGCGTGCCATCTGCCCCTCTTCTAGTTATTGTTGTGGTGTGCCCTCAAGTCATCTCTGCCTTATGGTGACCCTAAAGTGAACCTATCATCGAGTTTTCTGGGGCTGAGAGTATGTAATGCAACCTCTTTTATGCTGAAATATAGCTGCCTCTTGGAAAGTTTTCCCAAAGAGTAGCTTTTCTAAGATTGGATGAAAGGTACAGATTGCCACTGATAGGGACAAAAGTCACCTGATGGAACAAAAGGACTGGTTTCCAAAAACGTGGCTCCATCCATTGAAGGAGAATGCATTGTCCTAACAAAATGTAAACAGCAGCCTTCGCTTCTTACGTAAACTCCACCAGACTGTCTGCTTGCACTGTACAATTATACCACATTGATATCCCATTAGCTACCATGAGTCCATCTCAAGGAATCCTGTAATGTATCATTTCATGAGGTAGTTAGAATTTTCCGCCAGAGAGCTCTCATATAGTTCAGAGGAGTGCCCTAAACAGTTGTGGTCGCACATTATGTACGATTGTTATAAATCCTATAATCCTATAAATCCCATTGCAGTGGTACATCCTGTAGTTTGCGTGGTAGTTGCAAATCCTATATTGTGCATTGTGGTTGTACATCCTCTTTTGTACTTTTGGAGTTGTGTATCCTTTACTTTCCATTGTGACTGTACATCCTTTACTTTGCACTGAGGTTGTGCCCCATGTGTTGTGCCTCGCGCGGTAGCACCTAATCATTGACATGTGTTACACAGTGTTGGTATTCTCCATGAGGTTTACACGGTGCTTGTGTAGCATATCTTCGCGTGGGGAGTTGGAAAGCAGTTGGGTTGCCGTCAACGTGTGCCACCACCCTCTGCCCACTTTTGGCAAGTGCATGGTGCACCAAAACACATTTGAGGCCTGATATCTGTACAAGAGCTTAACAACATAGGAAGCGGACAATATAAACCTGTTCTTTTAAAAAATACTGCCAGTTCTGTAGGACAAGAGTTGTGAAGAAGAGCAGTACTTGCAGCCACTGCACAAATGTATAATGGATAGGTTGCCAGATTGGCTCCTGTAACTTTAATCCTTAATAGATCTCAGAGCAAGACAAGGTGCCATAAAGCTCCATCTGGTGAATGAAGGTACCTGTCCTCCCTCCACTTCCAAACCCCAGCTTTCAGCTGCGTCCTGCTGGGTGTCCAGTGACAAGAGCGGAGATATGTACCCCTCCCTCTGCTCTCCACCATTGAGGCAATAGCCTTCTTGGGACGGGACCTCTGCAGCTGAAGGTTGGCATTTGGAAGGTGAGGGGATGGGGAGCTTTATCCTACTTGGTGGAACTTTATGATACCTCATCCTCCTCTAAGATCTGTGGAAGAGTAAAGTTACAGGAGCCCTGTCCAAGATGGGTCCAGACACAGTTGCCAACCCTTTCTTTAGAGGAAGTAAGGAGGAAGTCTAGAGCTGTAATTTCTTTTTAACTGTCTTTGCTTCTAGGTATTTCCAGATTACAGGTCCCTGATCAGTTCCAGTCACACTGATATGGAAGTGGGGCAAAGGAAATATTTGTAAAAATAAGCACTTTTATCCAGCAGGACGCTAGTCTCACCATTGGTGCTGCTCTCCAAGACAGAGATCTTCTGCAGTTATGTTGAGAAACCACAATGGAGGGGAAAATCACTTTCATGCTGTGTTTATGGCAACAATGTTTTTGCCAAGTGATTTGTTGTTGTTGTTTTGGGGTTTTTGTTTTGTTTTTACCCTGTAGGTACTATTAAGTCAATGGCACGCACACAGGAAATTGCAATGAAAGCTTTTATGGGTTTTCTTTTCCCAAGGTCTCTGGGAGGTGACTAAGCGTGAGGAGCAATCATTACAAAGGCAGTGTGCAGGGCGCATAATCTGTTGGGGCGAAGCACATGATCCCTGCATGAGACAGGCAAAGGGCTGCAGAATCCATTTACTTCTGCTCACTGGATACTGTGAGCTTGGCTGCAGTGAACAAGAGATATGCAAGTCCCTCTTTCTCACAAGCTCGGCTTGTTCATTGTTATTTAGGTGCAGTTCTCTCTCTCTTTTCTCTCACACACAAAAGCATCTTTGCTTCTACATCCCACTCAGCCCAATCCAAATCTTTCCTGGAGCCAAGGATTCCTGTGGTTAAAATTCCAGTGCACCCATGTAAACAACAGAATTTCGACTTCTTTTTTGGCCTACATCCAATTGCTGGCCCCCACTGAAAGAGACCGATTCAATCAATGTGATTGACCTATGTGTTGCTCACAAATGAGTTTGTCCTAGGTGGAATTAGCCATTGGCTTTAAGACCTAGCTTGTTAAATAGGTATGCTTTATTGTAATCTACTGCTGTGAGTCGATTGAAATAATAACAAACAGTAAAACAGCCTGTTATAATATGAAACAAACTCAGTCTCTTTACCTGGGAGAGTGAATTCCTTTTGATGCTAACCCCAAGGAAAGCTATTTAAAGATTGCAATCTGAAATATCGCTGTGTAGTTCTAAATGGGGTAATAGGCCCCATTCATTTCTATAGGGTTGAGTCTTAAATTACTGTGTATTTCAAAGGAAGGAAGTGGGAAAACCATGTATTCCTTGCCTGAGAAAACCCTATGAAATTCCTAGGGTCACAATAAGTCAAAAAGTAACTTAAGAGCGCGCATGCGTGCACCTTACATTGCAACCTGAGGTTGTTTCATGAAGCTAGTTTAGGGCTAAGCCCCACTAAATTGGGTGCAACTTTTCTTCTGAGTGGACAGCTATAGGATTCTCCCAGCAGCCTGTCTTTGTTCAGCCATCTCCACTGTGGATTTAAAATGAGGATTCAGTAAATAAATTTATTATTTATTTACATTTATTAAGTGAAGCCACACATAAACAGCTCTCAATTGCACACGCACACAAGCACAAGATGAAAGAGATAGCTGCGTCAGAGACTATTGGGGTATTGAGGATTTCATTCCATGGGTTCCTATAGTGTTTGTTGTCTTTGTCCCTGACTGTATACGTTGGTGTTCTGCTCTTTGATGAAAAGCATGTTGTAAAATAAAAGTTGTTGTGGTTGTGCTGTTACGGGATAAAGGGGAAGGCGGAAAAGTAGGAATCTAGCAGGAAGCAGTTAAGACTGATTTATTTTTGCATGCGCTTTTATGCGTGAAAACTGATCAGTGAAGAAAGCTGACAGGAAGAAAATCAGCTCATTTGAATTAAGGAGCTGGAGAAAAGTGGTGCAGATACTGTGAAGTGCTAAAAAGAAAAGGGACTGAGTCTTAGAGCAAATGAAGCTTAAACTCTTCCTAGAAGCCAACGTGGTGACTAAACTGAGGCTGTTGCATACGCTTTGGACACATCATGAGATAAAGTGACTCACTGGAAAAGAAGATAATGCCTGGTGAGGGGGAAGGCAGTAAGAGAAAAGGAAGGCCACACTAGAGGTGGGTGTTTCAGTCGAAAAAGCCAAAGCCTTGACTGAGCAGGGGAAGTTGGTGGCCAGGGCAATTGGACGTCTCTCACTCATAGTGTTGCTATAGTTTAAATATTTGAAGGGATTTCATATGGAGGATGGAGCAAGCCTGTTTTCTGCTGCTCCAAGACTAGGATATGGAGCAATGGCTTCAAACTTCAGGAAAGAGGGTCTATCTAAACATTAGGAAGAACTTTCTGATGGTAAGAACAGTTTGACAGTGGAATACGCTGCCTCCGAGTGTGGTAGGGTCTCCTTCTTTGGGGGTTCTAAAGAGAGGCTGCATGGCCATCTGTCAGGAATGCTTTGATGGGGGTGTCTTCCTGAATGGCAAAATGGGATTGGACTCGATGGCCCTTGTGGTCTCTTCCAGTTCTATGATTCTATGAAGAGCACTTGACAGGAGATAACAACAACTTGTGGATCGGAGGAAGTGGACTGAAATTTCTGAAAACTCCTTGCTAAAATACATCAGCTAATCTTAAAGAAGCTGCTGGAGTCCTCCTTTTCCCCCTCCCGCTTTCTCTTTCTACAAACACAGTGTGTTGCTAGCTGGAAGTCATGTGCTCAAAAGCAAGTCAACATTCCCAAAGTACACAAGCGGTCACCACATGTTGCCTTTATCAAAGAAGGCATCTCAGCTGATGTTTTTCTTTTCGTCCCCGTTTCTTTGCAGAAGCCACTGAACCAGACCTGCAAGATGTCTTGATTGGAGGAGGTCTGTGCTGGAAGTGTGGCGATTGCTCCTGTCCTCGCTTTCTCCTTCGTGAATTCTTCAAATCTGGTAGCACATCAGCTTCTCATTGAGGGAGCCGGTACATTTGTGGGTGTACGTGCTGTGGTTCGATAAAGCGAAGGAGAAAAACTCCCTGGAAAGACTGCTCAGGCTTCCACAGACATGCTACAAAGAGGGTCAGATCATAGAAGAACAGATCCACGCTTTGATGCCCCAGTCTGTCTCCTACAGCAGGTCTTTCTCCAAGGCAGGGTAGTGTGAACTGTTGGGTCCCCATACACTCCTGTCCTGAAAACAGTCCTTGCAGCGTCTTCACTGAAGGTTCGATGGCTGCCTAATCACTGTTGTTGTTTTAGTACCAGCCTGTTGTTTGGTGGAAAGAAGCTAAAGAGAAGATGCTGGACCTTAGCTTTCTAACAGAAGAAGAGTATGGGAAACTGATGAAAGTTCTGCAGAGAGATGCAGAACTCAAGAAAAAAGATGGTGATCGTATCAGGTAGGAATCTGGTACTATAACAAAGTATTTTCAAATCCGGGAAGATGAGAGTTCATGAGGGATAGTGATAGGGCCTAGCCCTAGCCTTGGGCCAAAGTGAGACAGAAGGTTTGAGGGAACGTATACAGTCATCCCTCCACATTTGCCAGGGTTTAGGAGCACAGGACCTCCGTGAAAGTGGAAAAACTGAATAACTCGAGGCTCTCCCAAATCATATTTAACGCACAAAAAAGCATGATCACCATATTCAACCCACCGTGGATTCCTTTGGGGCATCAGGGTTCCTTCACAAGGCGGAAGTGGGGGGCTGGTGGGGCTTCCTGCCACTTCCACTGCTGCCCCACACCCTTTTTAATAGGGACTTACAAGCCCCGTTTGCAGTTTCTCAGCCTCACGAGGCTTGAGGTCCCTATTAAAAATGGTACAGGGAGGCAGCAGAGGTGACAGCATAAAATCTGTGAATAATCAAATCCACAAAAGTGAAACCCACAAATGTAGAAAGCTGGCTGTAGATAGTTATTCAGTAAGTGGTGGTTTTGTTTGTTTTTAATTGCCAGGAATATGGAAGGGTGGTGGTGAAATTTGCTGTCTTATGTGCCAAGATATCTCGCCAGTCTTTGGATACTGTGTACCTTGACCAGACTGAATATGAGTTGGCCAGAGACTTCCATGTCAGTGGTGCAGTAAATCCATTCTTGGCATTACAGTAGAGTCCTGGTTATCCGACCCAAACGGGCGGCCACAGGGTCGGATAACCAAAAGAGTCGGATTACCCAGACGCCCATGGCAGCCGCCATTTTGGGGGCGTGTCGGGGCGTGTCGGGGCGGGCCTGGGGGCGTGTCGGGGTGTGTCTGGGAGCACGCAAATGCCCACACCATGCCCCCAGGCCATCACGACGTCGGTTTATCCGGATGGTCGGATAACCGAGTGCCGGATAACCGGGACTCTACTGTATTTGAGACTTTTAAAGGAGCTGGTCATGGTGCTGAATTTATTTGTGGAATAGAATTCAGCACCTTGGACATCTCTTTTAAAGTCTGCAATATTTGGGAGGGGTTTCTGGGATGTTTGTAAGGGTAGATATTTTCATCTTTTTTTGTGGGTTATTTTGGGTGCACTGAGGGCAAAATTTACACAAAACTTTGTTCCTTCCATCTCTGTTTTCTCCAGAAGTTTGACCTCGTCTGACTCTCTCTTCCTCATTCTCATCACATCATTCTGACAGCCCCTCCCACTCTTTCTCTCCACCAATCACCATCCATATGCAAATTGACTCCCCACCAAGCGTTCCCCACCTGTCATTCAGCATTCCCTCGTAATCTTTACCGTATTTATAATATTACCGTGTTACACATTATAGAAATGCAAAGGTTTTTTTTTCTTTTACAAATTATATATTCCACTTTAGAATCTGTGATGAAAGGTGATTTAAGAAATATTTTCAGTAAATGTATATAAAATGTATGTGGGCATGGATGCTGGCGTGAGATGGCTTTTGATTTCTCCCTAGACGGTTGCAAGGTTCACTGAAGGATGAAAAGAAGAAGAAATTTGTGACGGGTGAATGGTTTCACGAGGTGAAGGCACAGCGTTTCCAGGAGGACTTGGAAGGATCAGATCTGCTTCGAGCTTCAATTAAAAAGAAAAAGAACAACTTTGATGGTAAGAGCATGGTATAACTAGTCGAGTGCACAATTCAGACAATCCTCCTGGTGATGAATTAGGAAAGCGTTACTCAGAGTTGTGGTCTGTGGACAAGAGCCAGTCCACAAGCCATCAGCTGCCAGCCTACAGAGCGTTTCTAGAAAGAAAGAAACAGTTGTAGCCAATGGCACAAAAATGGTCTTAGTCCCTGGCCCATTAGGAAAAAAAATTCTGGTCTCCCACTGTCTGAGAAGCCATGGTTTAGAACAGTGGTTCTTAACCTGCAGTCCAGGGGCCCCTGGGGATCTGTGGGGCCCTCGCAGGTGGTCCACAAAGCCCTGCTCCCAGATACAGCTACGGCAACAAGGTCCAAGGTCCCCCAGTGTCTGAGCGGGGATTTGAATCCTAGTTTCCAGAAACGTTTAATAAATGCATAAATAAATAAATGTTTTCTATGCAGAAAACAACACTTCTGAGCAGAAATCAAGTGTGTTGATTTCTGTGTAGAAAAGATTGTTTTCTCTGCAGAAAATGCTGTTTTCTGCACAGGAAACTTTTTTTTTTTTTTTTTAAGCATGAGAAATGTGCTTCCTGTGCCAAAAATGCAGGTTCCTTTGCAAAAAATTAAAAAAAATTAAAAATCCCACATGCATTTTTTTTCATGCACAGAAAAAAATCCCAGATTTGACTAGTCTTTGAAAACTGGACAGTTTTTTATTACTTTCTTTCTTGCACTGAAGAGAAAAATGATAAAACTAGGCCTGCAGGAATGAAATTTTGGATGATTTGCAGTCCCTTGATACCTGTTTCTGCACCTTTTGCATCTCTCCAAAATTCTTTTTGAGAGCCAGCGACTAGGATGTTACCCGGTATGCCAGTTGTGGTTGCACTGTAACTTTGTTTGAGGGCCTAGTGGTTAGTCCCAATGTGAGTAAACTCACGAAATCAACTCTTGGCTGATGAGTCAACACATAGATAAATCCCACTGATTCAATGGGTGTAGTCTCTTTGGGGCTAACAATGGGATATGGGCCATTTTGATTGTGGCCCTTGAGTTTCAGTTTCTTTCCTAATGCTCTCCGGCACGCTTGCACTCTGGCCGTTTCTGCACTACACTGTTATAGTGCTCTTATTCCACTTTGACCATCCTGTGGAATTCTGGGGTTTGTAGTTTACTGAGACCAAAGAGCTCTCTGGCTGAGAATTCTAAATCTGGTACTAAAACAAATACTTCATTATAGTACCAGATTCCTACCTGATACGTTCACCATCTTTTTTCTTGAGTTCTGCATCTCTTCTAAATCCCAGGATTCCACAGGATGCTGAAAGTGGAATAATAGCACTGTAACAGTGTGGTGCGGACGTGGCCTCTGATGGAACGAGGGAAGTTCTCAGCAGTGCAAAGTGGTGTATCTGAGAGCCTGCCTTCCTTCTGTCCGAAACCGCCTCTTGCTTTCTGCTTTGCTTGAGAAACACATACCAGTTGCTGAAACGGAACAAATCTGGCTTGACAGAGCTTTTTATGAGGTGGTTTGTTAAGGTTGGGCTTGAGTCCAAATCCTGCCAGCCAGGATGTGGCACTTTTGTCATTGGGGGCCTTTATCCATAATAACAACTGTGGGGTGATTCAGAGGGGCATGGAGGCAGGCCAATTAAACCTTGGCCAAAGTATTACAGGACCGCTGGGCAGGGTTGCTCAGCCTCCAGACAAATTCTTTCTTCTTTTCTTTGGCAAGGGTAGAACTCTGTGGAAAGATTTCTGGGGTGGCAAAAAAGAAAGGTTAAGCGTTGGTTCAATGACTCTGGGAATCTAGAGACACGCCGAGTTGTAATTAAGAGGAAAAAATGAGTCCATTCTTTGAAGTTACCTGAAAAAGAGAAAACCTCCATTCTTGTGTAGAATCTTAGATAAAAACAGAGGTTACTACGTAGACCCAGCAGAAGAAAAGAAAATCCAAAATCTACAGGCAGGCAGTATCTCTGTTACTTTTCCGCACTACACTGTTTTAGTGCAATTATTCCACGTTCAACATCCTATGGAATCCTAGAGTTTGCAGTTTAGAGAAGGGCCTTTAGAATTCCCAGCCAGAGAGCTCTTGGGCCTCAGGAAACTGCAAAACCAACAATTCCACAGTATGTTGAAAGTGGAATAATAACACAGTAACAGTGTAGTGTGGTAATGGCCATAGTCTGCAGGCTTCTGAGTTCTCCATAACACTTGATCCAGCTGGGTAATTAAAAATAATAATAAGAGCGGAAATATATAGAAATCCAGAACTTTACTAGCTGTTGTAGCTATGAGGTTTGCACTAAATTGAGTCTGAAGGTGAAGAATGCGGCTGAGTCACTAGTAGGTATGCAGGTATCAGATTAGGACATCAGAGCGTTGCAAAAATTGAAGCGGAAATATTTTGTGTATCCAAGCAGAAGGCTTGGAGTATTTTGCTCTTTAAAATTTGACTTTGATTTCCTGTGTCTTCTTTTCTTTCTGCTGTACCAGTTAGGGCTGCCACTTTCTTTCTTTCTTTCTTTCTTTCTTTCTTTCTTTCTTTCTTTCTTTCTTTCTTTCTTTCTTTTGTGGCAGGCTTCCTGTCTTTAAAAGCTGCATGGCAGGTGTGATTCTCTTTATAACTGGGGATTGGTGCATTCATTCGGTTTGGCCAGAACAAATAGGGAAAATTGTGTGCAGTTAATAAAAAAAGGGGGGGGCAATCTCCCAAATTGGCAAATTTGTTCCTAAATTTGAGGGAAAGAACACGAGACTCTAAAATTTGTAACGGGTCCTAGCATTCGGAGCAAGGGAGGATTGTTTGTTTGAGGGCTAAATCCATTGCTGCGGCCAACTAGAGGAGTCCCGTTGAAATGAATGGAATATACATCACTTGTGAGTAAGAAGTCCAATTCACTTCGGTGGATCTACTCTACTCAAGATTCTAAGGCTGGATTTAGCTTTCTAGTTTTTTGCTTGCTCTGTATCAGCTTTGAATTTTCCTTCAGCCTGGGAAAAATAATAAATGGAGCATGAATTCTTCCAAGGCTGTGTGTCTCTGAATTTCTCATTGCTCATCAGATCTCTGTTTTAAAGGGATAATAAAACCAGCAAAGAGATTATAAGCTTAGAAGCACTGGACCTTTAGCAAAACAAACATTCGAGTGTGCTGAACTGGTTGGACAACTGTGAGCCCACAGCTGTCATTTCCTTTTCAGTTCTAGCTGTTCTTCCAAGTTGATTTCTTCTCACGAATATTAGTATTATATTAAGAACATTTTTTAAAAAAAGGAACAGCAACAACACCTATATTTTCAGGAAAAGTGGTTTCACTAAAATTGATAAAACAAAGTTTATCCAAAAAAGGGAGCTATCCAGCAAACAAGCTTCCAATGACTCCATCATTTTAAAGTTAAGAAACTGCCATCTAGTCAGTGATAGGAATTTTTCTTGTTGCAAAATGATCCCTGCAATGGAAAATTACAGCGAAAGGTTCAATATTGTGCAATGCAACACTGAACGACAAGGTCAGCAACCTTCTTTTGACTGCCGTAGCTTGAAGAAATCCGGACAAATTGCAGGGCCGGACCTATGATTACATAGAACGATGCAGTGCCCATAAGCGTCGGCTTTTGAGGGTCATGAAAGAACAGCAAATGGTTAGCAATTTAATTTGTTGTTGCTACATTTTTACCGCGAGGGCTACAGAGAGGTGCTCATAAGATTTTTCTGCCTCACATGCCCAAATAACTTGTCTGGATTTTGGTTCTGTGCATTTAGACTTGGGCAACTGGGTGGAGCTGTTTTTTTGGGGGGGGTAATCTGCCTCAGGCAGCAAAAAATGTTGGACTAGCCTTGTCAGTTCTGAACTGACTTCTACCTTCATTATCTGCTGTGGATGTCTCATGCACCTTTATTTACAACGGGGTGGGGAAAGTGTGGGCTTTGGCCACATGTGACCTTTGGGATCACAAGTTATATTCCCTGAAGTCACCTCACAGACTCCCATAACTCCCCATATTATCCTGTATGTATTTTTTAAGCAAACCCTCCCCAAAACAGCTCACACCTGCTCAAAATGCATCAGTTTTGACCCTCTGTCCCACAAGCCCTTCATGTACCTTGAAATCAGCTGAAATTGAAACCAGAAGTGACATCCTCCTAGTTTTGACCAATTTGGATTTTTGTTTTGTTGTTCGGGTTTGGTTTTCCCTCTGTGGGTTTTCAAGGTATGGAGGGGGGCGTTTTGGATTTGGGGAGCAAAACAATGAGAATACAGAATGTATTTAAGGTAAAAGAAAATCTTCTCTCGTCTCCATACTTTCTTGCCTGTGTCCACACCACATTTTCCTCATATTCTTTCTTTTGGCATTTTTGCACTAAAGCTGAAGAACAGGAAGCAGGTAACTGGAGCTGGCCATGCCAATATAGTGTTTCATGACTTTTAATAATTTCAAGTCTCAGCACTTAACGGAGGCTTTGTACCAGAGGGATTCTGGGAGCTGTAGTCCCCAAAAGTAACTTTTGCAAGCTCCGATTAAGACAGGAAACATTTAAAACTACAACCACAAGTAATTCCGTAACAAATCTCTTCTAGTTTGCCCCTAACTAGGCAGCCTTGGCGTTCTCTTCGCCGTCCCGTGTGGGTTGCAACGTCTTCCTTTCCACGAGTACAACAGAACACCGAAGCCGTTGCTTCTTTCTGCTCTCCAGGGCGAACAACAATAAGAAATCTCCTTTTATTGGCCTTCTTGGCTGCCTCTTCTGTTTGCCAGGATCGGACGACTTTGACTCAAAACAGGAAGTAGCTCCCTTAAAATCCTGGAGTGGATTAAGGCTGTTGACAGCTTTTGCCACATCCTGTTTAGCTTTGGAGCTGAGCTTGTCAGCTCGCCACCCACAAAAGAAAAGGGTGAGTTGGTTGTCCGGGCAGCATCCCGTGCGTTCCCCGCTGTTTCTTGCGAGTAAAGGTGAGCAGCTGGGCAAGAACCAAGGGGCTTCAGATGAGATCCCGGACCCTTTGCATTGGAAGGTGCCAAATCTATATAAAGAAGTGACTGTAGTGTTAAAAAACAAAACACTAAGGCCATTTCCACACTACACTGTTACAGTGCCATTGTTCCGCTTTCCACCTCCTGTGGAATCCTGGGGTTTGCAGTTTAGGGAGCGGCAATGAGACTTCTCAGCCAGAGAGCTCTTTGGCCTCAGAAAACTACAAACCCCAGAATTCCACAGGAGGTGGAAAGTGCAATAATAGCACTATAACAACGTAGTGCGGAAATGGAAACTCTCTCTTTATGAGCCCATGCAAGTCTCAATATCCTCAGGGGACAGCTTTCTCTCAATCTCCCCATTTCCATGTGCCTGTCTCGTAAAGATACATGAGAGGGCCTTCTTGATGGTTGCCCCAAACCGTGGAATTCTCTTCCACTGGAAGCCAGGTTGGCCCCCTCTTTCTGATGACAAGTGGAGACTATTTATTTTTTAAAAAGCAGCTGACGATTAGCTGGTTGTGCAGAAGGATCTTTTAACAAAAGAGGAGTATGCAGTGTTCACACCGTTTTAAATTGTGGGCTTTAAGCAGGATAGCTTATTGAAAACTTTAACAGCTATTTTTTTATAATCAGATTTTGAGTAGTATTTTGTTTTCTTCTGTGTTGCAAGCTGCCTTGGTCCCAGTATGGAAGGAAGCTGTGCAATTAATTAGATATTTTAAAAATTAAAATTATTTTAATTAACTAGTCAATTGGAATTTGAAATTAATTTTAAAGAAATGCTTTGATGACTTTCTTTTAATTATGTTAATTAATATGAGCATTTTGCATAAGGAATCTCATAGCTGGCCCAAATGTCTCTCCAACATAACTTTTTCTCCATTACTGTTCTTTGTCAACATTAAAGTAGTATTAAATTAGAAGACCTAAATTTTCCAATGCACCTTCTTCCCAAATCAAAACACAGCACTCGGTCAGCACTTTCTAAAAACCCTAACATTATTACTGAACTTTTTTTTAACAGGGGAAAGTAATGAGCAAAGCCAGGAGAGTTTCGAAGGCAGAGATGCAGCACTCTCATCAGAAGCAACCAGTTTGCCCTCTCCGAAATCTGAAGAAGAAAGGTAATCATTAACCAAGGAGCACAGGAGTGGAACAAGCATGGCGAGTGAAAAAACTCTTTGTTGAACAGGTGGTTCTGTATTCATTATTCGTATAATTATTTACGCAGTTCCATCTGTGTACATGGCGCTCTGTAGAGGTGAATACAGGCAAAATGGAGGTCCCTGCCCCGAGGAGATTGCAATTGAAAGTGACAAGTTCCTGTCTCCTTATCTTTGCCACTTTCCCACTATTTTGCATTCCCCCTTCTGATATTCTTCTCTATTGCCCAGATACAATGTAACATGGAATAATATGCAATTAACCATTTGGTGCCTTGGTATATTTTATTTTTTTTATTTCTTTTTATTAAGACAAATATATGCATCAGACATCTCTACATTATTACATCATTACGATTTTCTACATCTATAAAACCTAACCGATACCATGAAGATTTATCCATGTCCCATTTACAACTTCATTTTCATAATATGATTTCCTTATCAGAATTCGAAGTCTTTCTTTCAGTCGCTTCACTTCCTGCTTTCTTTGACTTGGTTCTTTAGATGCCTCTAATATCTTTCCCCTCTACCTTTACATACTTCCCTCTTAACTGTCCTATTAAAACGTTGCTTTAGTTTTCATGACTCGGTGCCTTGCTATACTTTAAACATTCCAATCGAATACACAGTTGAAGATAACAATTAGCAGTTGATATGATAGCACTACAGCACTCTATATCCCTACTTGATCTAGCAAAGCTATTCTATAATATGTGCCAATGCGCCCAGCATACATATGACAAGAGCCACACATCCTGACAGGAGGAGGAAATAGCATTTGTATCAAACCAAAATGTTTTATTCCCCCCACCCAACTTTCCTGTCTTTTCAAGACCTTCCTCTTTTCATAGGCTTTTCTTCTTTCTCTGCAGATCATGTGAACCCCCTTTGCCTTCTCCCGAAGGACACCGAGCCAAACCTAAGCCAGGACTGAGATTCTCTGCCTTGCCAACTTCGGCAGAAAAGGTGAATAAATCCAAAAGGGTCCCAAAAGGGCAATAGATACAGGACAGACAAAAGAATTGTAGGATTTGTGGAAGTCGCATTGTGAATATCTGTATAAAACAGGGCTGGGCAAAGGGTAGGGTTGCCAGACGGATGCTAGAGAAGTCTCCTGCACCTATAGTGATTGTGTAGAATTTTGCCAGGTGTTGCTTATCACACATCCAGCTCACAAGCCGCAACTGCTGAAATCCCCAATCTATGCAGCCAGTTAAGGTAGAGGAGCCCTCTCCCATTTTCGCTCTGGCAACTGTAGCCCCATCTGTCCTCTGTAGCAACATTTTTGTGGCCGTCCACCCATTCAGACTCCATTCTGGCCATACAAAAGCACAAATGCTTCTCCTGGAAGCATCTAGGACTAGAAATTCAATCTGAAACAGGTTGCAGCCAGCTAACCTAGTACCGTTTAATGTATCGTCAAAAAGAAAATCAGCAAGTTGAAAGCAATTTCTAGCCACTTCCGGTTTGAGATTATTTATTTATCTGTTTATGGCATGTGGGGCAATCTTTGCAGCCTTACAAGAGTGCCAGAGGCAAGAAATTAGCCTCCAGACCACCCCAGTGGTCCACCATTGCTCTGAAGCCTTCTACATTCTGAGGAATGTAGCTGCAAGGGGAAAAATGATACCAAGTAAAAATTCTGCCCCCCCCCATGAAATCTTCCTTCAGATCTCAAATTTCTAGCACTGCAGTAACTTAAAGCTTCATTTGAGTATTTAGAAATATAGTTTAGGCGTCCAAAGAAAAGAGGCAAAATAACCAAGGGAATGTGAACACAGCAAAGGTAAGAGTTCAAGATGTGAATAATTTTGAGTGTCTTGCCCTCTGCGTTGCTAAGAAAATATCCCTCCGGCAATGAAGGAAAATGTCATTTGAAAGGGCAGAATTCTGATAGTGGGGTGATGCTCTCAATTTGCCCCCCCCCTCAAAAAAATATGTGACAGATTCCCTTGCAAGTGTGGTCCTACAGTTCCAGCCCTGGGTTCCTGTCATTCATTTTCCCCCATTTTCCCCCTACAACCCTTCCAGGATTGGGTCCGTAGACCTCACAGTGTCGTCCCCCCATTATGGACCAGTGGCTGTGTTGTTTTGGTGGGTTCCATGTGAGAAGTGTAACCAAACCCTCCACCAAACTTAGTAAGAATGGACAGAAAAAGTGGTAAAAACAAACAAGTGGGAGTTTGTTAAGATGCAAGCAAATAATACACCAACCCTTGAATTGCTAAGTCGTTTACGGCTTTCCTCCAAACCTCCATTCCGTCTGACTCTCCGGTCTCTATTCCATCTGCTCCTGTTTCTCCAAAATCTGTTCCCTGTCTGTGTGTCAGCTTTCCCGTATAGTTCGCCATCGGGGTCCAGGGCATGAGGTGGATGTGCAGAAGAACAGTCTTTCTCCAAAATAATCATAGGCAGCTGGTAGTGGCTGGGGTATAACCAATTGGATTCCATTCTTTTTTCAGAGTTAAGGAAGAACCTGGCATTTCTTGCTCTAGTAATTGCTTGGATCAGCGAATAGCATTTGGAGTATTACAGACACCAACTGGTGGTTATGTTGACCCCTAACAAAGCAATTCTCTTTCTGTTTCTGAGAAAATGTCTTTCCTTTTCTCTTCAGAGATCCAGTCTAGAGGATGTTTCCCCAGCAGACAGTGGTGTCGGAATAAGTCCATTCCTCGTTACAAGAGGAGATCTACAAGGACATGAGAAAGGTTTGCTTCTTTGTTTTAAAGTTAGGCTTGAAGATTTTATCTCCAGTAACACCAGAAGAGAGGTTTAGATCATATTCTCATAGAGTGGTAGGATTCCCAGATCTGAGGGCTGGCCCCATTCTTCTCCACTGCTTGGGGTGATGAGGAAGAATCTCAGGGCAAGAGTACTGCCTTCAAAAGTGAGTTTATTATGATGGTTGTCAGACCTCAACACTGAAATTAAAGCCAGCATTCTCTAATAGTCCTGCTGTTTATTCCCACAATGAAGCCCAGGATATCCTGGATCATGAATGGTATGCAAAGCTCTATAGCCTTTCTACTCTGGACTTAATGCATTTAATACAAAGATTCTCCCCAATAACTCATGAAGTTGGCTGAGCTTCCAGTGCAGTTGAGTAGCACCACCAAAATGGTTGTTGCCTAAATGTAGGGAACGGTGCTTCACCAATATTATTGGACTTCAGTTCACAGAATTCTCCAGCCTGCCTGGTCCGTGGCCATGTTGGTCGGGGGATTGTGAGAGTCGTAGTCCAAAAAAAAGTAACATTTCCAAGCTCTGACTTTACCTTACAACTGCAAAACAACAGAGTCTTTCGGTGAGTCTCTGAACTATCTCTGGCTATTCTGTTTTTGTCCCAGGTAATGGAACATCCACTGTGACCTCTAGAAAACTTTCTGAAAAGGATGTGGCTGACTTGACTGGAGAAGATGTTCCTGACACTGTAGTAGTGACACCAGCTACTTCTATAGAAAACCGAGCAATTCGACCAGCTCCCCATGAAGAAGTCAACACTTCTAGCAAGATCCCAGTCAAGAGGAAGCCTAGCAAAGGGTTGTTCAGTCCCAACATAGATCTGGTTAATGGAACTGAGAATGCTGAGTTCAGTCTTGCTAAGAAAGGATCGCTGAAGACCTCAAAGGTGTCATCCTTAGGAGGGGAAAATGGCCATTCTATGAAACAAGGACCCAATTATACTATCTTCTTTATCAGCACCAAAGATGAGGAAATGGGCCTAGATCGGGAACATTTCAAGAACCTGAAGAACTTTTGGGAGAAGGGTGGTGAATCTCTGTTGGCTAATGACATGTCTGAACCACTGGCAGAAAAAGCCAGTGCCACCACGGTTAACGAAAGGCCACCAAGACTGAACCGATCTCTCTCAGCCCAGTCCAATCAAAGCCACAATAGTGACGAGAAGCTCAGTTCTCACTCCAGAGCCAGAGTCACCTCTAGAAAGCAAGCCGTCTTATCTTCCAGTGAGGATGAACCCAGTTACGTAGCACACCCACGGAAAGGATCGGGGTCTGGTATCCCCAGATCCACCTATGGGAGAAGTAAAGGGTCAGTGGCTCGCAACAGCCTAAGCGATGGGAACGGGAAGCAGTCTCCGGTGGAAGAGGAGAAGAGAGCACCACGTTTCCCAAGGAGATCAAAATTGCCGGTTCGAGTTCCTTCAGTCAAAATAGAGATGCCGACAGCAGAGCGGACAGGGATCATTTTTGAGCCAGAGACACCCGCTGATGAATTTGTCATGGCGGAAGAAAGCAAACGGAAGAGGGATTCGTTGGCTGGTAGGGTTCAGATACTGATAGAGTCCGTACCTTCAGAGGACACTGATAAAGCTGGTAGTGTGGAGGAAGGAAGCGTGAACTTGGACTCTCAAGATAACCTGGAACCCAATCAGACACTACCTAAGGAAGAATCTCATCATTCTGCTGAAGATTTATCCCAAAATGGAGCTGCTAGTGAAACAGGAAATTCAAGTGAAACTCATGAAATGGATTCTTCTGTGCCTTCAGGTACTGATGGATTTGTTTGGTTTTGATGGAAAATAATTTTCTGCTAGGTAGTATTGAAAAAAATTACAGCTATAACCCGGTCGATGAAGTAGGTGTGTTCCTGGGCATCGCTTCTTGAGCAGGAAATTTGGTACCAGAGGTGGAAATCACATGGAAGGAATAGAGTTAGATTCCTACACCATGAAAAAGAAGAGCAACTCAACATGTTTCAGCAAACTATATATTCGAAACTAACAGTACGCACATGCAAAATGAAACGACCTTGTCAAGTAAGCCTTGTATAAGTAAACGATAGCATTTGAACCTTATAGAAAGTACTTGAAAGCACTTCCAAAATGCATACAGGGATTATGGGATTTTTTAATTTATTTTTTTATTTACCAACTTCCATTTTTCTTATGATTTCATTTTTGGTGACCAGTTTTTTTTAAAAAAAACATCCCGGGGGTAGCTGGTGAGAAAATCTAACCTGCTTTTCCCTTTTCTGTCAGTTTTTCTGCATGTGTGCTTGGTGTTTGCCAGCTTGCTTCCTAGCTTGCTTTCCTTTTGATGGCAGACAAAAATATTTCAAGTAGGCTTTGAATGAGTGAGCAGGGGAGCGAGCGAGCTAGCTATTTAGTTAGTTAGTTAGTTAGTTAGTTGTTTTTAAAAAGTGTTGCAAGTGTTTGTAATTGTACATTTTTAAAATGTTTTTAATTGTTTTAAATGTTTTTGATGTGTTTTTTTTTAACTTTTTTTGGGAGCAGCCTTAGGTCCCACTCTGGGAGAAAAAGCAGCCTAGAAATGCAATACATTACATACGTACATACATTTTCTTCTTTTGCAAAACTTGCAGTTTCCACGTGCCATCTCCCTTTGGGGCATGGGTGGTCTTGTTTTGGCTACCCTAACAATGCCGCTCACAGCCCAAGCGTTAGAAAGGGGAAACGTTCGGAGAAGTCTGTGCCCTCCCGCTGCATACCTTTGCTCAAATACAGCTGAACATTGTTATGTGTCTCTGTTCACACTCCATGCCTTTCAGCTGGGCTTTGTGTGGGTTTCTTCACTCCAGCGAACATACAGAACGGATAGATAATACACAAAACTCGTCTGCAGATGTTTCAAAATGTGGTTTGTCGTTTGAGGCGGGAGGTCTGTTAGACTGAGAAAAGAAAAATACAGAAGGCAGAAAAACCAGCTGTGTACACGGGTTCCTGGACCACAAACCATAATCTTTAAATCAAATAAACAAAAAATAAAGATGGTGATGGAGGAAGAAGAGGAGAAGTAGAAGAAATAATAATGTTAGGGGGGAGAAACAGACTCACACCCTGTATAAGCTTGGTAACAATCATACTCATGTCTTTCGGTGTTTAATACAAGCCTGTTTGTTTTTATTGTATTCCAGAGGGAAATGGGCATCAATCTCTCGTTGCCAGGAAGTTACTGCGTGCCAACGGCTACAGCCTGGCAAAGAGCATGGTGAACCTTTACACAACCACAGAGAGTAAGTGGGGAACCTAACTCAGACCAGTGGTCTGGCTTTTTCGGTAGCATAAGTTTGCAGAGGTTTGTCCGTTGCTGAGCTGGTTGCAGCCTCAGGAGTCCGACCCCCGGATGGGGTGTAGCCGTGGGGAAGGAATTATACAAAATGAGGCCTTTGCTCCTCCAAATAAGAAGTCTGGTCCCCAGACAAATTCTTCCTTCAGTCTCCAGATTGCTAGCACTGCAGACAGTGAGAAAAGCTGCTAACATTTAGAAGTCTTAAATTTGTTGTGGTTCCATTCCTCGGGTCCCTTGGACTGTCCCTTTCTTTGGATGCCTCAACTCTATTTCTAAAGGCTCAACTGAAGTTTCTAAGTTGCTGCAATGGTAGAAATTTGGGGACTGAAGGGAAATTTCATGGGCAGGACAGAATTCTTACTGGGAAGGGCAATGACCGCTCCAGCTACACCCCTGCCCCAGGACTTTAAAATGATATGACGGTTTTGGCTCTTTGCTGGAAAGTAAAAGAAAAGGATGAGTGGGAGGTGCAACTTTGGAAAACTATTATTTATTTGTTTGTTTGTTTATTTATTGGGCATATTAAATGTCCCATTGGTGTAGTCATTCCCTAGGCATTTTGGTTTACTGGTAACTTTGATTTCAACCGTTAGAGGGAGCCAAATCTATTCCTTTCTATACAGATATGAGGTTTTTCTTTCAACTTGTAGTTTTCGTGGTGCTATTGTGATTCAAGAAAGGAGGTAAGACATTTGCTTTAAAATATACATGCAGTCTAATGCATCTCAAAACATGATTTGGTTTCTCGCAGTCCCTTTGAGTTGTGGCAGGGGTAGATCATAAAACTGGTTTCATTCCATTTTCAAGCTTCAGAATACATCCACTGATATGAAAACCCAGCCATGTCGTTTTTGTGGGTTTCTGAAATTCTGTGCATTTTGTACCTGTCCCAAGTTCTGTATTGGGTTCCAAAATTTTATAGCTTTCGCATTTTGGAAATTCCTATGCATTTAGGAACCCATGTGATTTTATGTTGTTTTTTTTCTCTTGTTGATGAAAGTATGCTTGCATGCATTCTTCACATACATGCTTTTTGGAGGAGGGTGGTATGCAGCTATTTGTGTATCATTCCCGAATGAAAATAAAAAGGAAAAATCTGATACTTGTAATTTTTCCCCCAAGGATGAGAAATTAAAATTCATGTTTTCTAGAATATTTGAAAACATCTGGGAAAAAAATGGTTGAAAACGTGTTTCTTGAGTGCCAGGAAACTGTGGCAAGAAGAATTCTGAACTGGCAAGGATTTTTGCAGTTTGAGACTTATTCTATGCAAAATTTGCATATGGTTGGGGGCGGTGTCAGAAACAGCATTTTCTGGGTAGAAGATAATTTTTCTGTGGCAAAATATTCTTTTCCACAAAAGAATGCTGCTTTCTGCACGGAAAATACTGATTTCTTCATAAAGATGCGATGTGCAAATTTTGTGCAGAGTCAGTCTTGAACTGCGAATAGTCTTTGAAAATTCTGCAGAGTTGTTGACAGTTTTCTCACCTTGGGAAAAAACGGAGATAAAATTACTCCTTTAAGGGGGAAATTAATGAAGAATTACATTCCTAATATATGCAGTTTCATTCATAGTCTTGAAGACCACAAATTGGATAAATCCATTTTAAAAAAAATCTCAGCTGATGTAAATTTATTTTTGTCTTCAAGTGCAAGAAACCTTCCTGAGGTGTGTTTTGTTTCCCTTTCTTCTCTCTAGCCTACTCTAAGCCACAAATGCTGACCCACCATTACCTGGAGCCCGAGAGAGCCAAAGATCTAAGCAAATCCAGTCCAATCCTGCTCTCAGAGGTAGGACTTCCATGGATTTATATCTGTTGATTCTTCTTGGTACTTAGCAAGTTATCTGGCCTCTTCTTTTGAGGCAGAGCTCTGATGGGGCGATGCATTGATTGAGTCTACCTCAATTGAATCAAACTTTATTTTATGATCCATAGACCCAACATAGCGGACCATCCGATTGTACGATATAGAAAAAAATGCACCCGCTAAAAATAGAATATAAATATGTAAATAGGATAGACTATAGGCAGGATATAAAGGCATAAAATAGGATATAAAGGCATAAAATAGTATAAAAATACATGAAGCAAATTAAAATCATAGACAATATGGATTATTAGATAAAGTATAAATAGGCATTCATTAATTCCATCTCATTAAACGATGCAATTGGGTTGATCTTAAAGTACATCGCCAGTATCCCGACATAGGCCATTTCCACACTACACCCTTATAGCGTGATTATTCCACTTTCAACATCCTATGGGATCCTGGGGTTTGCAGTTTAAGGAGGGGCCAGCGGGCCCCTCCCTAAACTGCAAACCCCAGGATTCCATAGGATGTTGAAAGTGGAATAATCATACTATAAGAGCGTAGTGCAGAAATGGCCACAGTTTTGATACTTCTCTCTCTCTCATCTTAATAGCTGATAACAGAAATTTAGCAACCGATAGGGTTACATTCAGACATATGTCCTCCAGCAGGATTTTTCTAATCGGCCCGGCATACAGCTCAGTAAGCAAGAGATCAAATGATGGCAACTCTGACTATAGAAAATACAAGACAACAAAATATTTGACAGTGATTCAGTGTCTTGCAACCTGCAAGGACAAGGCTGGCAGAGGTGGGCCACCCAGCGTACTTTAGTCTAGCATTATCTTCTTAATAATCCTGTGAGGTAGGACATGGTAACTGGCCCAAGCTTACGTAGTAAGCCTTGTGAATGAGTGGAGAGTTCAGCCTTGGCCTCCCTATTGTCAAAACTCTAACCGCAGTGGCGGAGCTTGGAGTGTGTGGAGGGGGGGGGGAGGGGGCGGGGCCATGGGGCATGGGGCAGGGCTTCAGTGCGTGGGGGCGGGGTCACAGTGTGTGGGGCGGGGTCACGGTCCATGGGGCGGAGCTATGGCACGTGGGGGCGTGGCTACAAGCCAGGATGCCCCAAAAACATTGCCACTGGGGGCGAAGCGCCCCCCTGTCCCCCACTTCCTACGCGACTGTCTAACCAGAATGCAATCCTGCCTCTTGTAGAGTTTCCGTAGCCAGGTGTAACACCCTTAGGTTTGACTTGCAGACAGAGTCGGACACGGCCTCCGAAATCAGCTTCCAATTCAACAGGCACAAAAAGTCTCCGAGCGTGGAAAGCCATTCGTCAGATATGGCCTCCGTCTCATCGGTAGGTACCCTGACGCGTCCCTTTGTTCAAAGGTTCTGGGGCCAGCCTTACCCACCCTGGGTCTTTCAAGACATTTGAGCCACCAGCTCCCACCAAAGCCCTGGCTCTTGACTATGCTGGCTGGTGCTGATGGGAGTTGGGAAGCAAAACATTTGGAGGGGCTGCATGTTAAGAGGTGCTCTTCTAGGATGCAGGTTTGGCAACTGCACAGGGCGTGAAAGCCATTTTTTTCTTCCTGAGCCTGCTAGGCAGGCTGCACTGGAACATTCTGGTGCATCCAAAGTGATGTTGAATCACATCTGGCTCCCATTTTGGATGATTTCCCCCTCCCCTTTTTTTCAGTGTTTTTGGGGAGTTTGGGGAATTAGGGGGGAAAATCACTGCATTTTTAGCTGATTTTGGATTATTTTGACCACGGGTAAAAAAAAAAAAAAATTCACCCAAAAATCCCTCCCAATCTTAAAAATATATTTGAAAATCTGGGGACTTTGGGGGCTTCTAGGTGTACTAAGGGTGGCATAGAGCCTGCAGGCCACATTTCTCCCCCCCCCGTTCTGTGGCGAGATATACAACAGTAATTACTGTAATTACTCATTCTGAGAATGTCCAGCCCAGAGTTGACATGTTTTCTGGGGGATTCTGGGAGTTGTAATCCAACTTCCTTAGCTCTGACCCGATTGAATGTATTGGGGGAGAACCACACATGCCACTCAGAACTCTTTTGAGGAACTCCTCTCCATCTTCCTCCAACTCTTCCGTGAATTCTGTATGCAAGGCATCTTTTCTCCCCTTAAGCAGTGGTCCATTATTCAACTATACTAATTCTGATGGGGATGTCCACCTGGAGGCCCATCCAAGATGTATAAAACTCTTTTAATTCCATAAGAAAATATTTCTCTCCTGAGGAAGAGATTCACTTTGAGCATGCAGCATTTCCTTTCCACCTCCACCCCACCCTCATCTCCCTCCCCTGGTCTATGGACATGAAAACCTCCAAGCCTTCTTACCGTGATCATTCTTTCTTCTTCACCCTGTACAGGTGAGTGGAAGTGTCCTAAGCGTGTACAGCGGTGATTTTGGGAGCGTTGATGCCCAGGGTCTGGTCCAGTTTGCCTTGGATTATGACGAGAAAAACCGAGAATTCCAGATTTTCATCTCCCAGTGCAAGGACCTGGCGATTGTGGATGAGAAGAAAGTTAGAACAGACCCGTAAGTGAA
Source organism: Iguana delicatissima (assembly GCA_948472985.1). Lineage (NCBI taxonomy): Eukaryota > Metazoa > Chordata > Lepidosauria > Squamata > Iguanidae > Iguana > Iguana delicatissima. Next base: position 1,721,540 of record CAOKZL010000087.1, read on the forward strand.
GGTCAAATTGTTGTAGCCATGATTATCCATGCCACAGCACACGTTTAACCAACACTGCTGAGGAGGCAGGAAGAATCATCCTCTAGAATCTCAAGTTTACATGATCTGAATTGTCTAAAGCAATGGCTCTAGATTATAGTGGTTCTAGAATCTTTGGTCCCCCAGGTTTAGGCTTCAGCTCCAGAAGTTCTAGTCAATATGGCCAGTGCAAAGGAATTCTGTGAACTGAAGTTCTGAACATCTAGAGGACCAAGGTTGAGAACCACTGATCTAGAATCTACAGTCTGGATCATCTTCTAGGTCTTTATTAAAAAGTGTTACCCAAAACTGGACAGATGAAGATTGGAGCAGAACTGTTACCTCCCCCAATCAGACCAAAGGCCTCTCTAATCCCCTCCACTTTCCCTCAGAGGCCTCAAGGAAGCCCATCCCAAGCAGGCCATGGTCTTCTTTCATTAGTTTGGATTTGTATGCCAGAGAGCCTGGCTTGTGTTGAATGCTAACTCAGTGGCAGTCTTTTATCCAGGTATGTCAAGACCTACCTGCTTCCAGACAAAGCACGGATGGGAAAAAGGAAGACCTCCGTGAAGAAGAGGACTGTATGCCCCATTTACAATGAGGTGTTGCGGGTAAGGTTAAAGACAAGTTAGGGCCTAAATCCATTTTTATATAGCGGAGCAAAATCATTTGATGCCAACTGCAGGGACACAAGATTCTCACCCCTGGTGTAGAAGGAAATGACCATCACCTGGAGATTTTGGAGAGGGTGTAGCTTATCAGTTTTAAGTCAGTAACGGGTAGGATGGGTAGAATCATAGAATCATGGAGTTGGAAGAGACCATAAGGGCCCATGTTCCATGCCATGCAGGAGTACACCATCAAAGCACTCCCGACAGATGGCCATCCAGCCTCTGTTTAAAAACCTCCAAAGAAGGAGACTCCACCACACTCCATTGAGGCAGCAAGTCCCACTGTGGAACTGCTCTTACCATCAGGAAGTTCTTCCTAATGTTTAGGTGGATTCTCTTTTCCTGTACAGTCGGCCCTCCATATCTGTGGATTCTGTATCCCTGGCTTAAAACCATGGCTTAAAAAAATATTCCCCCCCACAAAAAAATAATCCAAAAAGCGAACTTTGATTTTGCCATTTTATATAAGGGACACCATTCTACTACACCATTGTATATAACAGGACTTGAACATCCACACATTTTGGTATCCACAGGGGATCCTGGAACCAACTCTTATTGGATTCCAAGGGCCCACTGTACTTTGAATCCATTGTTCCATGTGCTAGTCTCTGAAGCAGCAGAAAACAAGCTTGCCCCATCTTCCATGTGATGTCCATCAAATATTTAAACAGGGCTATCGTGTCACCTCTTAACCTTGGGTAGTGTATGTATGAAAACTGTGGGAAATGGATGGGCTTCAGGGTCTTGATGGGGCTTGTGTAGCCCAGACTCCTGAAATCCCCCACCTGTTTAATGAGATAAAATTGTGATTAAACATTTATTTATTATAATTTGCAACTTCTTGTTCTGTGGACTGTTGAATGGCCTCCTGTCCAAGGAATTAACCACGTCTGTGCCTGCTTGGTTTCATCAGTGATAACTGCATCCAAATCACCCCGCACCAGAGGTGGTGGCCCCTAGGAAAAGAAAAAAGAGAGAGAGAGATGAAATGACAGAGAGCCAGTAGGGTCTATTGGTTTGCATGTTGAACCTAGGACCCTGGAATACCAGGGTTTGAATCTCCGCTTGGCCATGGAAACCCAGTGGGTGATCTTGGGCAGGTCACGCTTTCTCGGTCTCAGACGAAGGCAAACAGAAACCCCTTCTGAACAAATCCAAGAAAGCCCTTTGCCTTAGAGTCGACATAAGTCAGAAATGACAGAAAGCACAATAGCAACAACGGCAGCACCAAGATAACAAGTTGCCGTTTCCTTCCTCCGCAGTATAAGATAGAGAAAATGGTTTTGCTGATTCAAAAATTGAACCTCTCTGTGTGGCACAACGACCCTTTGGGGCGGAACAGTTTCTTGGGCGAGATTGAAGTCGACCTGGCCGGCTGGGACTGGCAGAACAATAAGCTGAACTGGTACATGCTCAAACCACGGGTGAGTGCCTTTCAGGGGATAGATTTATTTATAGGAAAGATGTATAAAATGACATTTAGATTTGCAAAGAAGATCATGTTGGTATAAATGTAATTGCCAGCCTGAACTGGAGTAGGCCCATTAGATTGTTGAATTTTACATAGGTGTTGATTTACCAGGTGGTGGAAGAGAGAACTAAATCCTGCATTATTTGTCCTAAATCTCTTGTGCTAGTCAGGGAATGGGAGAGCATGGAATCTTATTCCATAATTCTGCCTCGGACAGCCCTATCCATGTGAATACATAGTCACTTTTGCCATCCTTTCATTTGTGATGGCAGCTTGCTGAGGCTGCTTTTTTCCCCCTTTTTTAAAAAATAACCTCAAAGCATCACAAAAAAGAAGAGGTATGTAATGCTTTGCATCTCATTTTGCCCTGGCTTTTTTTTTTAAATCCAAATATTGATTGTGAGACACTTGGTGGATTTCAAACAGAGGTTTCCTTTTGTTCCTGCTGAGCGAAATCCGAGCACCAGATGGTCCAAAATCCTTGCTTTTTGTTTGGTGCCCTTGATGCTGATTGCAGCCTTTTCTTGCAGAGTTTGTCGGCCATCAATGGCGTTGATCACCGGGGAGTGATGAATCTGTCCATCAAATACGTCCCCCAGGAAGCCTAGGTAAAAATGTGCAGTTTTAAGAAAACTTTTCCGAGTTACATAGAGGTGAATACCTCAAAGTAAATTAGTTCACTGTTATGTTATATATTATTGGTCATCAGTCTAGAATTTTTAAAACTGACCCATTTTGCTTCTTGTTTCTTTTCCTTTCACATGGGGTGGCAAATCTCTGGTGTTTTATACATTGTTGATTCCCTTCCGCAACCATAAATTATACTGCTGAAATGAAGAATGCTTGAGGTAACCAGGAATAAGTTTTTTGATCCTGATGTGCAGACGTAAAACATCTGTCCATTGCAGCAGAACCCAGTTGGTGCATCTTAGAGTTCTAGTAAGGAATAAAGCTGGAAATAGATTGCATAAACCATCCACCCCCCCACAACACCATTCTAGGCTGTACACTACTACACCTTCCATCTGTTTTTATTAACCTATGACTGAGTAGTTCTTGCATATTTAACCATTTCTCTCGCAATTAATGGCAGGTCGCAAGACTCCTCCCTCTGGGGAGGTCCACATCTGGGTAAAAGACACAAAAGACCTTCCACAGTTACGTCCTTCAGGAGTGGATTCCTTTGTTAAATGGTATGAGTGTTATCTTCCAAAAAGATGTATGTAACAGATATAGCAGGTTATTTTCCCAGCCAGCTGTGACTTGTATACACAGTTAATGCTGCTGAACTGATTTTAAGATGTTCTCCAGATGTTTAGAACTTCATTTCCCAGAATCCATTGTCTCTGGGTGAGACTTCTGGAAGATGACGTTGAAAACATCTGGAGGACCATAGGTCGAGGGCCTTGGCTTTAGAGGAAAAGCAGGCAAATGGTAGCCCCCCAGATGTTGTTGGGCTGAAGCTCTGATTGGCCATGGGCAGCATAGCAAGTGGCGAGGCATGCTGGAAGCTGCAATCCAATGTCATCCAAACTGCCACAATGGCATACCCCTGCTTTAAAAACTTGCAACATCTTATTTAGATGTATGGAACTATTGCTTCTATTAGCCTCACCCTCACCAACCCCATGGCTGGACATGATGGGAGTTGTAGTGAACAGATCTGGAAGGCACAGGGTTGGGGAAGGTTGCTTAACTTCTAGGAGGACTTTAATTCTGGTCTCTCAGTCTCAGAGATCTCATATGGCATCATGGTGAGGAGAGAATGAATTATGAAGCAAGAGGTCTATGGTCTGAATTTCTTGATTTGAAACTCCCTGGTTTGCATTTTGCCTCTTCTATAATCTTATTAGGCAGCCTTAGACCATTTCCTTCTCAGTCTCAATGGTCCCATCTGCAAAATGGGTTGGCAGTGCCAATACATATTGCATGGAGCCTGCTTAATGGCAGAAAGCATTGTGCAAATGATAGATATTATTGTCATGATGCAACATGAAAAAATTTTCAAATAAAGATCTATTGATGTTCCACATAACATGAGGTCTTGCTTTCTTCTTTTTCAGCTATGTTCTTCCAGACACAAGTAAGAAGAGTTACCAAAAGACTCGAATCGTCAAGAGAGACTCAAATCCCGTCTTTAACCATACAATTGTGTACGACGGATTTCACACAGAGGATCTGAAAGATGCATGTGTGGAACTGACCGTCTGGGATCATGAAAAGCTAACCAACCACTTTCTGGGAGGGATCCGCCTGGGACTTGGGACAGGTAATTGGTTTGAGTGTTTGTGTCCTTTAATTTGAAAATTTAGACATGGAACATAGATGTAAGTCTAGAAAATATCACTGTAAAAGATGCCGATATCATATTCTCAGCCCTGAGAATATGGGGCTGAGAGTATGTGATGCACCCAAGATCACCCAGTCGGTTTCTATGGCAAGGAACCGTGCTAGCTCTCAAAGGCCAATTCCCCAATAGAAATTATGGACAACATTTTTAACTACGCATCTTAAAGTGCATTTCAAGCTATGTGTTTTTAATTTAACCTTTAAAAAAAATTAATAATAGTACATGTCTAGCTATACTCTTATTTTAAATTTGGTAACCTCCTTTGGTAGGAGAAAGGTGGGATATAAATGAAATAAATGAATGAGTGAATAAAAAAATAGGTCTGCGGCACATATACTGGCCAATCTTGAGCTGGCCTGACAACAGAGAGGGGGTCATGTATTGCCGTTTGAAAAACCTGGCGACTGTAGCTAGTGAGAGCCTAAGAAATATTTTTCATTGGGGTCCAAATCCGCTCTCTGAGGCCCTGCAGGCAGTGGCTTGTCCAGCCTGAACTTCAGAAGATGGGCATGTTCTTCCTTTGGCCATGCCTACAGCCGTTTCACCGTTCCTTCTTGTCTCCAAGGCTCCAGCTACGGGATTGCCGTTGACTGGATGGATTCCACGCAGGAGGAAGTGGCCTTCTGGCAGGAAATGATGTCGATGGCCAACGAGTGGATTGAAGGATCGTTGCCTCTGCGCTCCTTGGCGGGGAGGAAGAAGCTGAAATGAAATGTTTCTCACCAGACTAAAAAACCAACCAACCAGAGTATAGATGAAAGACAGAGGAAGATTTGGTTCTGCTGGTGTGCGCCCAGCACTTTGGGTGGTGTTTTCATCAAGCTTCAGAGAAGCAAAGGCTGAAATTTTCTGGAAAAATCTTGTCCTGATCCCAGCTTAGCTCACAGGACAAAAGAACTGCTGTTTAACATTAATGCGCTACATCTCAGATTAGCAATAGATTTTTGGAAATGTAGCCAAAAGGCAGGGAAAAACAAAGTGTAAATATTTTATAGTGGAGGTTTAAATGTAATTTCATTACTGTTTCTATGAGGTCTTGGTCTTGGCCTGGGCAGATGACAATCTAATAAAACTGTGGCTAGTGCATGAACCCTCCAGCAAGCATAGGATGCTAGAACTTTGCAGCATAGAACACGATGGAATGGAAACATGGACATTCTGAACTGGGTTATGGATGGAGAGGTTGCTTTACAGTGAACCAAAGGAGCGATCAGCCTGAACAGTATACTGACTCTCCCACGAATGGCCAAAGGGAGGTCACTGTCTACTAGCAGATCACTGGTCACAGTTTCTGCTAGTTGCTGAGATGCTTGCCAGAAATGGTCAATTAGATCATCTCTTGCAAAGGCCAGCCCTGCCGTTGGGGAATGTGAGGCAGTCCCCTCAGAAGGATGATGATGGCCAGCTGCAGGAATAGGCACACCAGCCTTTCAGCTTTTTTCTTCTCTTGGAAGACAAAGGTGCATTGGCTTCATAGCCTGTCCTTATCCCAAAATTGGCCTTCAAATGTGAAAGAGGGTGTCTTGGGCTAGTTCCGACTTAACGTGTCCTAAATCAAGTGTAAATACTCAGGATGAGTCAATATATAGTGTATGTATATACACACACTCTTGTAACCATCAATGTAGCAAAGCAGGAGGCACAGTGATCCATAACTGCTGGACTTTTTTCGAAAGAGGAGAAGTAATTACTTCCTCTGTGAGAGCACCAGGGTAAATGAGTCCCCCATTTACTCTGGCAAGTGAATGAGGTGATAATGAAGCTTTCAAGTTTCATTTCTGTTTCTGAGCAATGTACATAGAGGAAGTCAAAGAATAAGGAAATTGATGAAGCAGAGGCTGGATACTTTTTGCCTGTCCTTTGATAGGGTTCCTACTCCTCAACTTTAGCAGCAGCTTAGAAGGCAACATTTACCTGACGTAGTTATTAGCACTTCTAATTAAAAGTGGCAGGTAGCATTTCAGCTGGCTAAAGATCTTTTGTTTTGACCCACCGATTTGTGCAAGTTGGACCAAAATAGAAAGAAGCAACACTGAGTTCAGTGAACTGTATTTCCAGGTGATGTTCCAGAAGGTTGCCATCATGCCTTGTAAACTGAGTTGGGAGATTTTTATTAGTTTTTCTCTCTGTCTCTTTCTGGATGTCTCAGGTGGTGTGGATGATGGAGTTTTTAAACATAGCATAACCTCCACTGAGCATAAACAAGAGAAAAGCAGATTATAACTACCTGGGATGAATTTTTTTGGTGATCCCAACTCAAGTAGGCTCACTGAATCAGTTTGCTTGAATGGTGAGTCAACACTTGTTTAAATCCCATTGATTCAGTGAGTCTACTCTGGTCAGGACTGCCGATTGGAATCAGGTATGTATATCCTGGGAACGTGGCTATGGATTATTTACCTTGGGCTGTTAACTTCTTGTTCTCCAGATATTTTGGTAGTGCAGCTCCCATCAGCCATGGTTAGCATGGCCAGCGGTGAGGAATAAGGGGAGTCAAAGTCCGAAACATCTTGAGGGCACTAAGTTGGGAGAAGCCCAGTTCAGAGTCTTGCCAATCTTGAGAGTAGTCATAACTTAGTGGCTAAGAGACAAGGGTACACAGAACTCAGGAATTCCTCTTTTCAGATTTTGTCTTTGCTATAAATTCATCTCGTGGCCTTAAGGTCGTCCTCCCACCAACCACAGTCATCCTACCTCCAACCCCACTTTGCACTGTGGGGGACAACAATATTGCTTTACCTCACAAGGTTATTTGATTGCAACCAGATAATGCATCTCTGAACACTTGCAGAGAATGGTGGTTCGTGGCTCCATTTCAATAGGGCGGTGAATCTACTCTGGGTTTCAGACAGCTTTAAAGAAGCAATCTGTCCTGTTTCAAGGTGGCCAGTTCTCAGAAGAGTCCAACTTTAGTTCAAGAACCAAAGGAGAAACCAAGGCAGCCCAAGGTCATACACAGGGGATGCCAAAGAGCAGAAGTGGGGGCAAAGCAGTCCAACGTGCAAGTACAAAAGGCAGTCCAAGGAGGGTCAAAAAGCCGGTCAGCCAGCTATCTGGGCTCACCAAAAAGGAGGCCTCTTCCAGTAGGTCATGACCCTGCCCAAGAGGCTAAGCTTATTTTGAGGATAGGATTCAGTACCTTGGAGAGTTTCTTTAAAGAATCAATTAAAACCTGGAGTAGATTCACTTTCCCACTAATGTGGGAGTCACCAATTAATGACCACTGCTTAAAGGCAACATATGAATTCCACATGTTGTTGCTATTACATCTAAAGGGCCATTTCTACATGACCGACACACATGAAAATAAGTGTCGTTCATGAATCAGTGTGTAAGCCATCTTGCAAGCATTTGTATCCTTAAAGGCAGAATATAAATAATTACAGCGATGACAATTATTTAACTGTGCCATAATATCAGTGCCTGGATTACTTTGTCCCAGAGCCATGCGGGAAAGCACTGGTGCACTTCTTTCTAGGCTGTGGTCATATTTTCTAAAGATGTCTGTCCATTGAAACGAAGTCCCAGTTTTGAGAGTGCAAGTTTTGAAAGGAATGAATACAGTCAGCCCACATTTGCCAGGGTTAGGGGTGCAGGACCCTCACAAAGGTGAAAACACCCCCACACACACACAAATATCAGAATGCGTATGTGAGTCTATGGGGAGTGATCAGAGCCACCAACAGGGAAGGTTGCCCCAGAAAAGAAGCACTTGAGGTGGCGGCGGACAGGAACTGGAAAGTCTCCTAAATAATCAAATGCATGAAAGTGAAACCTGCAAATGTGGAAGGCTGACTATACATTACACGAAGGAAGGGCGCAATGCTTCATGATTTTTCTAGCTCAGTGAGGGATGGGCAGCTTAATATTGACTTCTTGCAACTCCATCACTGGGTTTCTCTTGGCAGGATTTATTCAGAGGAGGTTTGCCACAACCTTCCCTCATAGGCTGAGAGAGAGTGACTTGCCAAGGATGCTTGATAAGTGAAAAAGGTTATTGTCAATATCATAGGTAGGTTTGGAAGTCCTGTGACAAATTTAAAGTAAATACACAGTTTAGAGAGAGAGAGAAATCATTCCAGATGACAACTCTCAGTATTTTCCAAGTGCCCATCTGCCATCATGTTTTCAGATGCCACTGTGTGCACATCGTGACTTTTACAGAACCATTTCTTAACGCTGTAAATTCCCTAAAGACTTGGGTCTGTGCAAACGTGTCTTGAAATTTAACTTAAATAAAGCCAAAGATTTTGTTTGTGCTTCCTAGTTATTTGCTTCTTGAACACCATTAGTTTGCTTCTTTTCCCCAGATCTAATACAGAGGAAAATGACAGAAGGAGAGGAGGGGGGAAATAGAAGTAGAGGTAAAGAGGAAAGCAATGTACGTATGGCGTAAACTGGGTCACCCCGAAGCATGTTGAACAGCAAAGGTACCCTGGTCGTCTTTGCCACATATGCCCAAATCTTTCTTTCCACAGATTGGAAGAGGTGAGTGATAAATCTCTGAACGCTTAGATAGCAAAATGCATAATGAGATAATGTGATGAGATTTAACAATCACGCCTTAATCCGTGGATGTTTCTCCATTGTCTGAGATCTGCTACGCTCTCTACTATCAGTTCTGTTAGTCATGGATAAAAACTGACTCAGAAACATACAGGCCTGAATCCCATTGGTTAGTCCAACCCTGAGTAGATTTGTTAGATCAATTGTGGAAAAGCGAGTCAATGCATGGGGGGTTACAATCCAAATTTATATGTATATGTACACACACACACACCACTTTCCCATGCTGTTGGAGGGTGAGGAGGGACTGTGTACATTTTTTTAAAGCTACTTTGGAAAGGCAGGACATAAATGTTGCTAAGTAATAAGAAATGTGCTTCCAGAAGTAGGGCTGCTAAGTAAAATAAGGGACAGGGTTTCTATTCCTTCATGGCTGAGTGGAGAAGGGAATTTTGGCCAGCGTTGTTTGCTGAAACTCCCTCTTTAACACAGCCATTAAAGGTACAGGAATCCTGTCCTTTATTTCACTTGGCAACCCAATCGACCTAGGTCCAGTTAGTTGCCTGACCTCTCAGAGAAATAAAAATTCAACAGCTGCCAATAGATTGGAGCTCTGTTCTCTGCAGCATTCAGTTTGTACCCTCCTTTGAGAATGGGCAGCATTTATTATTTATTTGACTCATGTTGGCTCAAATATGTATTTATCTGACTTATCTGAATTATTACAAGAAGATTGTAAGACGCCTATACTTTGCAGATTTGCTCATTTCCTCCAGACTGTACTGTTAACCCAATTGCCTTGTTTGTTATTTGTGCCTTCGAGTCATTTCTGACCTAGGACCACCCTAAGGGAAATCTATCATTGGCTTTTCTTGGCAAGATTTATTCAGAGGGGGTTCGCCCTTGCCTTCCTTCCTTGCTCTTGAGACCAGGACAAGGAGCAGTGGATACAAGCTGCAGGAGGGGAAATTCCGCCTGAACCTCAGGAGGAATTTCCTGACGGTCAGGGCTGTCCGGCAGTGGAATGTGCTGCCACAGAGTGTGGTGGAGTCTCCTTCTTTGGAGGTTTTTAAGCGGAGGCTGGATGGCCACTTGTCGGGAGTGCTTTGAGGGTTTTCCTGCATGGCAGGGGGTTGGACTGGATGGCCCTTGCGGTCTCTTCTAACTCAACATTTCTATGATTCTATTCCTCTGAGGCTGCGAGAGAGTGACTTGCCTAAGTTCACCCCGTGGGTTGCCATGACTCAGCAGGGATCCAAACCCTTGTCTCCAGAGTCCAGTGCTCAAACCACTTTTCTCCTTTGTCAGGAAATGCCGTTTGGGGCTTTCACCCCCGTGCAACTTTGGCCATTTCCCCACTCCACTGTTATAGTGCTACTAGCATATATACCCAGCGTTGCCCAGGATTTTATTTTCTCATGAGTAGTACTTCTTAGAAAGACTTGAGATCCTGTGTCTCTAATATTCCAAACTGTCTTGTCCAGTACCTGTCAATTTTTCCCCATATTCCCCAATCCAATCTGTATTCAGAGTTGTTAACATACAGAGGTTGGGTTTCTGAGGGAATACACTGCCCTCCTTCTTGCTGCTAGGTGTCATCCCCATAGCAACCAGCCTATTCAAGACAGACGCAGTTGACTGAGGCCGGAAGAGCTCTCTGACTGGGAATTCTAAAGGCCCCTACCTAACTTGCAAACCCCAGGATTCTGTAGAATCTTCTCAGGCAGCCAATTGTATGAGGTCTTCACCTGACACAGACAAACAAATTTTGACCTTTATATATTGGATGATTCCACTTTTTAACATCCTATAGAATCCTGTGGTTTGTAGTTTAGGGAGGGCCTTTTGAATTCTCAGCCAGAGAGCTCTTTGGCCTCAGGAAATGACAAACCCCAGAATTCCACAGGATGCCGAAAGTGGAATAAGAGCCCTAGAACAGTGTAGGGCGGAAATGGCCTGTGTAAGGATGGCTCAGAAGGAAGAACAGAAAAATAAGTGAGGTTGGAGTTTTCCACCATTCTTCTTCCTTTCAAACTGAATAGCTTTTGACAGGATCTATAATAATCCTTGTGTATGTGGGTCATTATTTTAGCCCAGGGCTTTCCAAAGGGTGTGCCGCAACACGTTAACATGTTGCCCGAAGTGTGTAGGCGTGTAGCCGACAGTCTTGGAAATGCATGTGATTATTTACAAACTATACATTCTTAAAAATATCTAAAAGGTTTCCACAAGATGCCTTGTGTCCCCATACGTTTTGTTATTTGTGCCTGCATCTCTTAGAAGGGGTTAGCGGAACCTCGGGGTTGCTCGTAAACCTGCAATCACCGTGTGCCGAACTGAGGTGTGTCTAAAAGAGTGTGCCGCCACCGTGCTAAGTTTGGGAAGCTCTGTTTTGGACCATTACCTTGAATATGATAGCTATGTTTAAATATTTGAAGGGATGCCATGTAGAGGAAGGAGAGGGCTTGTTTTCTGCTGCTCCAGAGACCACGACAAGGAGCAATGGATTCAAGCTGCAGGAAAGGAGATTCCACCTGAACCTCAGGAAGAACTTCCTGACAGTCAGGGCTGTCCGGCGGTGGAATCTGCTGCCTCAGGGTGTAGTGGAGTCTCCTTCCTTGGAGATTTTTAAGCAGCGGCCAGATGGCCATCTGTCGGGAATGCTTTGAGGGTGTTCCTGCATAGCAGGGGTTGGACTGGATGGCCCATGTGGTCTCTTCCAACTCTACATTTCTATGATTCTATGATTTCTGCACTAGACTGTCACAGCGCTTTTATTCCACTTGCAACACCCTATGGAATCCTGGGGTTTGCAGTCCGGCCCCTCCCGAAACTGCAAACCCCAGGATTCCATGGGATGTTGCAAGTGGAATCATAGCGCTACACCAGTCTAGCGTGGAAATGGCCCAAGTTGCCTTGAAAGGGCCTTTATTTTTGCAGCCGCTCCTTTTCGACACAAGGCGGTAAAGAGCCGCGGAGGCCCCACCCGGGCTGCCCCGCTCTTCGGGAGAGTGCGGCCCCCCCGCCGAGGCCAGCGATGAGTCAGTCCGGCGCTGCCGCTGCCGCTGCCGCTGCCGCTGCCGCTGCTCCAGCCCGGCGGCGCTCGCCTGCATCCCTCCCTCCCTCGCCGGGGGCCTCTCCATCTTTGACGCGCGGAGCATCTTCGGCGCCGGGCAGGGAAGAGGTCCGCCCGGGGGCGAAACCGGGCCGGCCCCGGCTCTCTCCGTGGCTCTCCCCTTCCAAACCTCGTGCTCTGTCCTTGATCGCCTTCTTCTTCTTTTTTTTTTCATTATTATTTTGGAGGGGGCGCGGAGGGAAGAAGCACCTTTTCTCTCTGAAGACCTTGACGCCTTGCTCCGAGGGAGTTTGCGCCTCTGGGCTTGCCTCCCCGCTTCTGGGAGGCCCTCCGGCCCTCTCCCGTTGGAGATGGGAGCTTCCAGGAGGACAGGATTCCAAAAAGCGACCCGATGCCCTCCAGCCACCGCGGGGAGAATGATCTCCTGAAAGCGCTGGGGAGCTGTTTTTCATAGAAATCGAATTTTCTCGCCCTGATTTTTTTTTGGGGGGGAGAGGTGGCTTGAATGGTCATCGCCCACGATCCACAAGAAGATGGGAGGGATCGCCTCGGCGCGGCAAAGCGGAGCGGCCAGTTGAGAGAAGGGGTGCATTGTCGGGGGGGATCCCCATCGACGGGGGAGGGTAACAGTTAGGGGTAAAAGGAGGTGCGATTAGCTGCCTCTCTCCTTCCCGTCCATTTTTTTCCCCACCTTCTCCCTTCCTGGGGAGATTTGAGGGGCCGGGGCGGGGAGGAAGCTGCCCAACACGGAAGAGGAAGCCACCCGCGATCGTCGCGCGTCAAGCGTCCGCACGACAGGCCGGAGTGCGAGGCCTCCTCCGGGGCTCCTCCTCTTGAGCTGACCCACTGCGGCGCTCGCTTGCTTCCTCCCCCCGAAGTGAAGACAACGAGGAAGCCGCAAAGGACCGGAGGAGGAGGAGGAGGAGGAGGAGGAGAGCGCCGCCCCGTGGCCACTCGAGGGAGCCCACCCGGGATCGCGGCGGGGCGGTGGCGGCCCAGCTCCTTGCTCTCCTCGGGCCCCGCTTCCCCTCCTGCGGCCGGGGGGGCCGGGGTCTCCGGGGACCCCCGCAGCAGCAGCCGCAGCAGCAGCCGCAGCGCGTCCTCCGGCGGGCTGCCGTGGGAGAGGCGCCGCCCGCCCGCCCGCGGGCCGAGGGGCCACCACCATGGAGGCCATTTGGCTGTACCAGTTCCGCCTGATCGTCATCGGGGACTCGACGGTGGGCAAGTCCTGCCTGATCCGCCGCTTCACCGAAGGGCGCTTCGCCCAGGTCTCCGACCCCACCGTGGGCGTGGATTTCTTCTCCCGCCTGGTGGAGATCGAGCCCGGCAAGAGGATCAAGCTGCAGATCTGGGACACGGCCGGGCAGGAGAGGTTCAGGTGAGGAGGCGGCGGCGGCAGCCTCGCGGGGAAGCGGGGGAAGGCAGCAAGGTGGGGGTCAGACTGGCCTTTAAGCGGGGGGGGGGTGGCAGCCAGGCTTGGTTTTCTCTCCGCTCCCCCCCGCATCGCCTTCCCTCCTTCTCCATCTTTCCCTTTGCTCTTGCAAGCGGCCTTCTTTGTGTTGCAGTCAGGAAGCCAGGGCGGGGGGGGGGACGCAGAAGGTGTGTTTTTTGGGGGAGGGGATCATGCTTTGTCATTGCAGGGGTGCAACTGCGGGAGGGGGGTGACGGGGAGAAGAAGTGGGGCTGGGTAGGTGTGTGGGGGTGAAATCGCCCTGGAGGCTACAAGGAGATTCTTCTTTTCCTTCCTCCCCCGGGACTCTAGTGCTGCTGGCTTGGCCCCACCGTTTTATATCACCCCCCCCCCAAGAGAAGGGAAGGTGCTGGGGGGACAAGACCCACTCCAGATACAGGTCTTGGAGATGATGCCTGGGTTCCTCCACTCCTAATAAGCTGCCAAGGTTTGGATCAGGGTTTTTTTTCCCCCAAGGAAACTGGTCATGGCCACGCAGCTTGTGGGGGGGCCAACCCATGCTGCCTGAGGCAGAAATGTCAAATCGCCTCCCTCCCATCACTCACCTGAGTCAACCCCTACCTCCTACTTTTCATGCCAGCTGCAGTAGACTCATTGGAAGGGTTGGGTTTACCTGCCTACCTGCTGACTCACCTCTCAACAGTCCATTCAGTGGTTTTACTCTAGCTGGGACAAATGAATGGGATATAGGGTGAATCTGGACTACACATAAATTTCATACCACTTTCTTATGGCTCCCTCTTATGCAGTCCTGGGATCTGCAGTTTAGCAAGGCGCTGGAAATTGTCTGTAGCCAGGCAGGAGAACATTCTAAGCACTTCACCAAACTACAGACCCCAGGATTCCATAGCGCAGAACATAGCTCTGACAGTTAAAAGTGGAATGACACTGATGTAACTGTGCAGTGTGGATCCACAGATTGAGGTGTGCAGGACCCAGGTTGGTTTTGATACATGAGGCAGAAAATCCCTCAAGATGCTTCATCCTATTGCTGGCAATCCCCCATCCCCAATATATTAGAACAATAACACCGTAAATAACCATTCTGCTGTGCTTTTAGAACACCTTATTGCCTGAGGGGGCCGCTGCTTCACTTTGTCAAATGGCAGGGCTGGCCCTGCAGAGTTGCAGTCCCACGGGACCCCTCTTGCATTGCAAGGAAAGAGATGCTGAGCTTAACAGTCTTCAGGCCTGGTCTCTTTGCCACTGATTGTCCACCTATCCGTGTATAGCCCCTTGCAACAGAAAACAAAAATAAATTGGCAGCTGGAGGGAGTCATCTGTAGGTTTTCCCCATGTGTTGGGAGGATTTGATGTGCCGAGGTCTTTGAACAAAAGACTTCAGGGGAAAGTTCCTTTTGTTAGACTACAACTCCCAGAATCTGGGAATCTTCAAGCTCTGCTTCCTCAGTCATATTCAATCTACAGTGGTATAGGCTTTCCCAAGAGGATTGTACCACATGATTCTTTTATGACACCTGATTCTCTTCTCTGTAAATGCTGAATAAGATGCGAGCCCTTCAAAATGGATGGAAGCCCCAGTCCTCTGTCAGCTCTGAAGGCTACGCAGAGAGCGAGCCGCCAGGCCAAAAGGGCTTGAGGGAGGGACATGTGATTTCCAGGCTGAATGTCGCCTTGTCAGCAGATAACTTTGGTCCCACTCCTGATAAGTGGTGTTAAGATGCACGAAACAATTGTGGCTGGCCATGCAATGACATTTTTTTCCTCTGTTTCTTTTTGCAAGGACAAAATTGTGCAGGAAGGAAAAGAAGATATCTGTGCATTGTGGCACTTAAAAAAAATTAGATCAGACCCCTAAAAAAAATTGCATAGGCATGGTGACATTCATCTTTTGTAGTAGGGGGAGCATATTATTTATTGCAGTTTTTACTCTATCATTCCTCCGAGGAGGTCAAGCCAGAATACATAATTTTCTCTCCATTTCCACTTATTATGTCTGTGCCTGCATGTTGCATGTCAGTTTATGTCAATGCTATGAATTAAGGGTTTTCTTAGGCAAATAATACTCAGGGGTAGTTTTGCCAGTTCTTTTCTTCAAAATACAGCCTACAACACCTGATATTCATTGGTGGTCTCCCATCCAAGTCCTAACCAAAACTGACCCTGCTTAGCTTCCAAGATCAGATGGGATCTGGTACCTTTAGGGTATTTAGGCCATCTCCCACACATTTTATCCTCCCCAAAACACACCAAGGTAGGTTGAGCTTAGAGATCATGATGAGCCCAATGTCATAGATCATCCAGCGAGAGGAGCATCGTGGCTGAGGAAAGAACTGAAACAGAGTTTCTCAGGATTCTTATCCAACACTCTAAGCCAGCCTCTAAGACAGGTTAGACTCTGAGTCCCATCATCCCCAGCCACCAAGACTAATGCAGCTGGAGAGCACCAGACTGGGCTGTCAACATTCCAGGTCAGTGCCCTGACCCTTCAGAAATCTCTTCAGGCAAATAATAAATGCTGTGAGTTTTAAATCACACTTGTTCACATGTTGAAGAAAAAACAGCCTTGTGGTTCTGAAATCTTTCTTTAACGCCCTTCATTTGGAGAGTAGCTTCCACCAGCCTTTGCTGGCACAGGCAGTGATGAGAAATGCTGGGAACTGCAGTCCAAAAACATCAGGAAGGCCACATGTTTCCCACGCTTGCTCTAGTGTCATAAAAGTGTTCACCTTTCTAGAAAAATAGATGTAAGCTTTACAGTGGAATTGCTGGGAGAGTGCTGGCTGCATTTACCTTCCCTAGGACTAGACAAATGGGAATGGAGATCAATAAAGCGTGAAAATGTCTGTATGGTAAACAGGCTGCCATCTCCTATGTCAAATAAAATTGCTTTCACAGCTAGAAAGTTGATCTGCCAGCCAGGGCCCTGCCACACTGTGAAGTTGTAGCAGTATGATTCCCCTTTACATGCCCTGGTTCCATCCTGGGAGTTGCTGTTTAGGCATTTAGAATTCTCAGCCGGGAAGCTCTAGTGCCTCACCAAACTACAAAGCCCTGGGTGCCATAGGATGGAACTGTGGTGGCTTAAAGGGGAATCATAGCACTATAACTGTGCAGTGTGCAAAGACCTGAGGAACATAAAAATCCAGTTTGGCTTGCAACTGTTCCTTTAAGTGTGCTACAGCAACACTGATAGTAGTATTTTTTTTAAAAAAAAGGGCACACTTTGCATTATGGGATGATACCCCAAGATGCATTGTTCTAGCAAGGAGCAGTGCCTTGTAGGGATGGTTCCATAGAGTCTTCCGGCATTTAGCCGTGCTGGTTGGGGCTCCCATCTGGAGAGCCAAAGGTACCCCCCAGCTCCTGCTCCAAAACTGGTGGCAGCTTCTGGCTTTCCTGTCAGAGCTTGAGTTTCTGAATTATTTCATTGCCAGAAATGGAGTCTGTGGAAAGATCTTCTACCCGCTGCACAGCCCTCAGCCCTTAAGGAACAAAGCTGTGTCTTTGGAAGAATATCACTTAAACTATGTCTATTGTTAGTTTTGTTATTTCCTGTTAAATCAGCTCCATTGTACAGCAACCCTAGGAATGAGAGACTTCTTTGAGCCTCGGGCATCAATAGCCTGGTCTTGCAAACTCTTGGCAGATGTGGGTTCCTTGACTGAATCAATCCACTTGCAATGTGGTCTTCCTTTTTTCCTCCCCTACCACCTTCTCCTTTTCCAGTCTTATCATCTCTTCCAGTGAGTCATGTCATCTCACGATACATCCAAAGCACAATAGATTCAGTTTTGTCATTTTGGCTTCTAGGGCAAGATTCGGCTTGATTTGCTCTAGGTCCTGTTTATCTGTCTTTTTGTTATCTGAAGAACTCTTCCTCAACATCACATTTCAAATGAGTTGATTTTCTTTGTGTTCGGCTTTCTTCAGGAAACTACAAACCCCAGAATTCCACAGGAGGTTGAAAGTGGAATAATAGCACTATAACAGCGTAGGGTGGAAATGGCCTTAGGATGGTGGAGTTGAAAGTGACCACAAAGACCATCTAGTTCAACTCCCTGCCATACAGGAGTACACAACTCAAGCACTCCTGAAAGATGCCCGTCCAGCCTCTGTTTAAGACCTCCAAAGATGGCGAGCCCAAACATATCCCCTAGGCAATCTATTCCATATCAAAAAGCTCTTGCAGTAAAATTGTTTTGCCTAATGATTAGGTGGAACCTCTTTTCTTGTAATTTGAATGCATTGTTTCATGTTCTAGTCTCTGGAGCAGCAGAATACAAGCTTGCTCCATTTTCTTCCATGACATTCCTTCAGATATTTGAAGGTGGCTATCAATTCATCTCTCCATCTTCTTGACACCAAGCTAAACGCACCCAGCTCCCTTGGCTACAAAAGCATTGGAATTCACAACCTGACCTTCAAAAATGCAAAGAATTATATGTAGGCTGGAGGCCTGCTTTGTGAGGTATTTATTCCTTTAGCATGTAGCTACATTTCCATGTTGTTGGAGAACTAGGGGACCAGTGGCGATGCATCCAGCTATTTTCCTACATCTGTCACGCCCTGGATAATTTGCAATTCACCAACTTCACTCAGAGGTAGACAGCAGTGTTTATCCATAGCAAAGCAAGCAACTCAGCACACTTCATTCAAAGTTTCTGAGACTAAAGCATACCTGGTGATTACAGGTTTTTATACCTTTGCATGCAAATTTAGGCGTGCAGTGCTGTGGCTAGAGAGGATCATAAATTTAGCAGCACCCTGCGTCTTTAGACAGTTCCCAGACTTGCCGTTGTTTACCCTTCCTTCATCCTTGAGGCTGGCACATGTTTCCTGCCCCTTATCTCTGAACACTTCCAGTTCTCGCAATGCCTTTTGGTGCTTTCGTTTTCCTCCTGCCCTGATCTTCTCCCCCTCAACCAGATACGTTGTACTAGTAGGCAATAAAGCAGTTAACCAAGCAAGCTTCAACCAGATATCTTGTTGCAATCAATACTTGGTGTTCAATACTTTGTAGTGTTCTGTCTAACTCTAGCAATGCCTAAGCTGGCTACCCAATTTAATATACATCCAGCAGATACCCTGTGACAGGAGCCACGAATCCTGGCAACATCCCGTCAGATATTTCAGGATGGCTATCCTACCGCCTCTCAGTCATCTGTTTTCACACTGTTTGCAGAGCATGCATTACAAAAGCACGTATGCTGCCCTTGGTATTGTTGTCGCACATTTGAAGGGACAGTTAAGTAGCAAACCAGGATGGCATTCTCTTTGCCCTGTTGACAGCCCTGCTTGCTGCAAGGGAAAGGATAATTTTGCTTGACAAGGGTTTCCTGCCTAAGATGCTTATACGCACTGTTGCCAAGAAAATCACTGGAACAGCCTGGCTAGTTCGCAGAAAGATTACGGGCAGGAGAGAGAAGGAGGGGTGAAACTAGCAGGTATCACACGAGAATCCATTGTCCAATCTGTCTGAAAATCTAGCAGATCTGACGTTGTTGGGTGAGGGAAGACGATAGAATGAATGGTGTTAGATGGAAAACATGGAAGTTTTTTACAAAAGGAGGGACAAAAACAAAAGAAAGGGCAAAAAAGGAATTCGGTTCACGTGAACAGGAAACAAAAGAGATGCTACTCAGGCAAATGTGAAAAGAAAGGGGTGGAGATTTGAAAATGAAAACAAGTGGAGAAAGAGAGGAAAATGCAACACACCCCCAAAGAAACATGCTTTTAATTCCTACAACCTCTATACCAGGGGTTGCCAAGCTGTCACTCCCCGGATGTTGCTGAACTACAGGTCCCAGAATCCTTCACCATGGATCATGTCTGTTGGGGCTGCTGGGAGCTGTAGTTGCATGCAATCTGGGAACACAAAGTTGGGAACCAGTATTTTATACCATTACCCTCCTTGTTTGAAAAGATGAATCCACAGGCTATTCCTTTTCAGGGGGAGTGTGACATCTAGTCTTGGGGACAGTCTTTCATTGTCATCATCCTTATTGTCCTCATAGCAGAGTCCATTCTGCAGCGAAACTATGGCCATTTCTGCACTAGCCTGTTGTAGCACGATGATTCCACTTTCAACCTCCTATGGAATTCTGGGGTTTGCAGTTTCGGGAGGGGCCGACTGGCCCCTCCCGAAACTGCAAACCCCAGGATTCCATAGGAGGTTGAAAGTGGAATCATCGCGCTACAACAGGCTAGTGCGGAAATGGCCTACGAGCTGTTCCCTGTGGGAGATTTGAGCAAAAAAGCAGCAGACCCTAAAACTTCTGAGGTGTGCTTTTGTCAGCAACCACAGAAGTAGAATTACATCCAGAGCCTGCAACCTAAGACTGTACAGAGCCTTCACAATCAGGAGGCCTGCCTTTGCCTTCCTCTGAGGCTGAGAGAGTATGGCTTGCCCACAGTCATGGCTTTGAACCCTGGTTTCCCAAGTTGCAATCCAGTGCTGAAACGATTACACCCCAGTCCCACGTCATCCTCATCTTCACCCCCGTCTTTCCACGTTCCAGTGTTCCCATTTTCCATTTAGAAAGTGTGTGTGCGGGGGAAAAGGCTTCAACGGACTCTTCTAGCTGGTCTTTGGTGGGTATGGGACGATGCCCTAGAGAGTATTTAAGGGCCAATATTATTATTATTATTATTATTATTATTATTATTATTATTATTATTATTATTATTATTATTATTATTTTGTGGGATCAAGTGTGGTTTACGGATGCAGCTCTCCAAGGACTCCAGGGGGGAACTAGCGGCCCCCCTCGTCTTCCACTATTACCACTCCTGATATAGGATACAAAGATCTTACTTCTTTTTTTGGCAGCTTGTCCTGTACATTATACTCCCAATTGGGCCATCGTTGTTTGGTCACAATGTGAACCATCCTTGAATCTTCCCATTTCCATAGAAAAAGCCCACCTCCAACCCAGGGGTTAACACTGCCCTATTTTTATTTGAGGATCTGGCTTGAAAGCAGTCACTGAGGGCCATTCTCCATCAATTCTGCCTGAAATGTGTAAAGGAGCAGACGAAGAAAAACCAGTGCTTGGAAGTCATGTGGCACGGATTGAACATTGCAGCAAATGGGAATGAATTACAAGTAACTGACACATAAACAAAGATAGAGCTGCACTACATGGTTTCATACAGTTTCATACCATTTAATTTGTGACCACACTCGCATGAGAACCACTGGCTGCTATTGCAAGGGCCCTGACAAAAGAGGGATTGAGAATTAAATTACGATTTAAACCGCGTAGTGTGGTCAGGTGCCCAAGATACCTTGGAAATTCTAATTCAAGAGAGTAGACAAGACCCCAAACAACAAGGGTATTATATCTAGAGGAAATTGCTCTAGATTTTGCTCTAGAAATTGCTCCATGGTTGTTGTGTGCCTTCAAATTGTTTCTGGCTTGTGGTGATCCTAAGGGGATGCTATCATTGGTTTTTCTGGGGGCTGAGAGTGTGTGACATGCCCAAGGTCACCCAGTGGGTTTCCATGGCTGAACGGGGAATCGAATCCTGGTCTCCAGGATTGCGGTCCAATGTTCAGACCATTACACAACGCTGGATCAGAGGAAATTACCATTTGCATTGTCACTTTCTAGGAACTCAGTGGAAAAATAAAACCAGAATCACGGATGGGTGTATAATTGTTGTGGATCTTGTGCAAATCTCCTTCATTTCAGCATAGGTTTTGAAAAGCACTTTTCTGGATATATTGCATCCACTGGCACTTTTAAAGTAATTCCCTTCCCCTGCCCACAAGGCCTGAGGGAAAGGCTATTTGCAAGCCCCATGTTCTTCATTAAAATGGTCACTGTCACCTCTCCTGGGTTGTCCTTCTCTTCCAGATCCATCACGCGAGCCTACTACAGGAACTCAGTCGGTGGCCTGCTCCTCTTTGACATTACAAACCGCAGGTCCTTCCAGAACGTCCACGAGTGGCTAGAGGAGACCAAAGCCCATGTCCAGCCCTACCAGATCGTCTTTGTTTTGGTGGGTCACAAATGTGACCTCGACACCCAACGGCAAGTCACCAGGCACGAGGCCGAGAAACTGGCTATTGCCTATGGCATGAAGTACATTGAAACCTCAGCCCGGGATGCCATCAACGTGGAGAAAGCCTTCACCGACCTGACTCGAGACATATATGAGCTTGTGAAAAAGGGAGAAATCACCATCCAAGAAGGCTGGGAAGGGGTCAAGAGCGGCTTCGTCCCCAACGTAGTGCATTCCTCGGAAGAGGTGGTGAAATCAGATAGGAGATGCCTGTGCTAATGGCTTGGGTCCAAGCAAGGAGAAATTAAGGCTGAACTTTACTAACCAAAACATACCCCGCTATATGAACTCGGTGTGACGGGATGATGGAAGGCATTTTTAAAAAGTCTGTGGTGGTGGTGGTGGTAGGGCCAGCACCGATCCCTGGTGCTTTGGACCTCAGAAGAAGGAAATCACAAGGGGCTCTGTAAACCCCATTATGTAGGAATGAACCCAGATGCATGCTATATATTGTAGGAGAGGGGGCAAAATAAGATAGCAGAGATCCAGGGGAGTAGTTACGGTCAGGGAATTTGACGTGCCCTGTTTTAAACCAATCTGTCCTTGAGTGCTTTGTTTGGAAACCACAATCTGTCTCACCTATTAATAAGAGCGGGAGAAATACAGAGAGGAAAAATCGTGGCTTCTATCAACATTATATTTTTTAGGAAGATTAAAAAATGACATGGTCGCTCCTCTCTTTATGCTACCTTGATGATTAATACCAAAAGGAAAACATGAATACAGAAATAGTCAGGATGGCTAAGCCTGTACCTTGGTACAGTCTAAACCGCTTTAAAAGTTAAAAATGTTGGTCAGAGATCCATTAAAACACAACCCAGTAAATCAAATACAGAGAGATTGTTTTCTCCATCAGTCAAGCTCTTTTTTTGAAAGTTTCTGTCTCCAGGAATTTGATGGACCATTTATTGTTTCTCTAGCATTAAACTGGAAATGCCAGCAGTTTCTGATTTTTGCTATAAACGCTGCTATCAGCTCTGGAAAAATCCTCAGCTGTGCCTAAGATGTAAATCAAGTGTGGATTCAGCCTACAGCCAACACCAACCTTGAGGCAATTTTAGGCTGTTATTTTTTTAAAATGCAAACTTGCTACACCCAAGGGTCAGGGAAGGAGAGAGAAAAAAAGCATCTCAAGGGAGAGTGCCAGACTGTCATAAAGAGTGGTGATTTTTGCTTTGTGAGAAAGCAAGTTCAGGAGAGCTGTTCAAAGGCAAACTGAAAAAACGGAGTTTGCTCTTTGTGCATTTAATCTGCTGGCAGTTGAAAGTGAACTGGAGGACAGGGTATGTGGGGAAGGAAAGCTATAGAAAAGTTGGGGAGAGGGCCAAGGAAGAATTTAATTATTTTGAACGCAGGATTAGCTATGAGCTTCAAGGAAACCTGTGTAGACCATCAATTAGTTGGCATTTGCTTTAAGCATATGTGAGTGAAGCCAGGTAACCATGAGAGCTACATTGAAAGCCTAGGGAGGAAATAATGTGTTCACAAGATACGCAGTGGCATTCTTTTGTGCAAAGAACGTACGCTTCATGTGGGTGACATTGGAGAGAGGAACTCGAAGGACCAAGTTTGACATATGGAAGCAGAAAATACAGACGTTCCTTGTGTGGCACAAGATTGTTTGTCCACCTAACTAAGATTAATCTGTGCATCTTGAGATGCACTACCACACTTTGTATCATGAGCCTTGGATCATTTTGTTAAAACAGCCCAGCTGCTGATTTATGACATACATGATTACGTGAGCATTTGGATTTAAAACAAAAGGAAATGCTGCTGGAATCTCTCACACGCTCTTTGCAATTTCAGGAGACTGACATGTGCCAATTTACATGAAGGGAAAGGGCAGAGGTAATAATTTTAATTTTGCAAATTAATGCAGTAGGTAATTTTGCAGTTTACTTTGCTAATGTCCACCACAACCATGGCATTTTTTTTTTTTTTTTAAAGAAAATAAGACATAAACACACCTGTCACAGATAGCTTGGGCTAAGATCGCATTTTGTTTCTGGTCATGTGGTAATAATAATCCTGCAACTGCTCAACTGTTATTTTCTCTGAAGGCCCTGTTCACAAGTTGTAGCTCAAACCAGGCTTTTGCAGAATTTACAAATGGCAGCCGTGGTGGAAGTGTAATATAAGTATCATCTCATTTGTGTTGAAAATAAAAGGAGGTCCTCCATAGGTAATATAAAGCAAGGAAAAAATAAAATCAAAGTTCATCTTGGTTTTCTATTAGATTTATGGGGAAAGACTTATATCCAGCCAATTTACAGATTACAAAATATGAGAAGAAACTACACATCAACGTCTGTTACTGTCAGATGGCTGGATCTAGATATAAGGTGTACTCACAGCTTGGAAAAGTTACTTTTTTTGGATGACAGCTCCCGGCATCTCTGAGCCAGCATGGTTTAAATTGTAGTCTAAAAAAGTAGTTTTTCCAAGCTTGCTTAGAGCAGTGGTTTTCAAAGTCTGTGGTGGGACCCTAAGCAGGGGTGAGGGTAAGAAAAGTCAGTCTGCAAGCACAGCCAATGTGAAAAAGGGCGAGCGCACCTTGTGGATTGATGGGTCTCAGAGCGAGGCCCCTCTCCGACCTCAGCCACAGGAAAAATTAGCTTCTCTTTTTAAATGCTTTTCCCACTCAGCTTCTCCAAACATTCCATTCTTGGCTCAGCAGGCGGATGCCCCTTAGCAACCATGAGAATGTAGCATTAAGACAGAGGGTGCATGTGGTAAAAGGGGCCCCACGTGTGTGAGAGAGAGGCACTGGATAGGATATGGGGGGGCTGACATGGATTGGGGGTTGCCGCATCCTTGCAGATGTAAAAGGGGCCATAGGATAAAAAGTTTGAGAGTCACTGGCTTAGAGCAAACACAAGGATTATCAAGGGGCCTTGTTGCGACTAACGTAGATTCCATCAAAATACAATTAAGCCTGGATCTCAGTGTTTGAGTGTACTTCACTGGTGTTTGTCCTTCACTTAGGGTTCTCGGGTTAACGTTCTGGAAAATGCTTTCCCAGATTTAAACTGTATCTATGGGCCTTTCTGCACTACACTGTTATAGTGCTATTATTCCACTTTCAACATCCTGTGGAATTCTGGGGTTTGTAGTTGAGGCCAAAGAGCTCTCTGGCTGAGAATTCTAAATGCTCCCCCACTAAACTACAAACTCCAGGATTCCAAAGGATGTCGAAAGTGGAATAATAGCACTATAACAGTGTAGTGTGGAAGGCCCTAGGACTGGAGAGACAAAGGCCAAAAAAAAAATAGAGGCAAATTGCCTCCTAATTAAAGAGCTTAGTATATTTGGCTGAAATACTTTAGTTAGGGAAGTTTTCTAGTTGAATAACTGATTATACATGCCTAAATTTGCATATGAGAAACATGGCAGTAAGGAACATGTTTCTTTAGTTTTAGACGATGCACCATGGAAGAAGAGGCATTCTATTCTCTCACTTTTAGGGAATATCTCTTCCGAAACAATTTACCAACTAAAGTTTTTATACATGCTTGATTTAAAAGCGTTGAGGTGTTCGGCAACTAATTAGGACATTTTTTTAAAAAAACAAAAATATACAAGTGATTGGGTATATGTTACGCATTTTAAAAAACCCCACAAACAAACCTCAAATTTTCCAGGACACGATGCAATAAAATATGAAAAGTTTGGCATAGGGGTAGGAAGCTTTCCCTAACATGACACTTTCTTCTTAAAGATTGCTAAAATTGTCTTTATACCTGCTGCCTTCTAGGGATTTTTTTTCTCTGTTTTTACTCTGAAAACTTGAGTTACCCTTTCATGCATGATAAACCATAGCAGTTTACATAAAATTTCTAAGGCCAAATAAGGTACTATTTCTTTTTTTAAAAAAACCTAGTGTTAGTGGTTTCCATTTTGTCATTGATGCTGCTGTTTTCAAATAGCAATTTTTGCCAGGTGCCAGAAGACACACTTAAGCACCTTATGCTGCAATAGCTTCTAACATCACCTCTTACAGTGGCACGATTGCTATTTTGAGAAGAGCAAAAGAATTTAATACTGTTTCAGTTTAATTGCGTGTGCCTCAACATTACTACTTCATGCACTGTTAAAATTTTATACAACATATCACATAAAGACACTGGCCCAAATCCAGATACCCAGTACTACTTAAAACAGGAGTGAAGAATGAGAGATTGGACTTAACTGTGCAGGTTCTTTTGGGAGGGCAGGAGGAGGAATCCTACCTGTTACAGGTTGGCACGTGGGATTAATCCGATCGTGGGTTACCCTCCATGCCATTCTGAGACTCTGGCTCTGTGGGGCGTTCCAAGATGGCCACGTATCATTCCTCTGATGGGTTTCCCAATGTTTTTATGTGTCCCTCCCATACTATAACATCTAATGCCTCCCTTAAGATTTCATTACCGATGGTAAGAATTTAGATCTTCTGCCTTTCGTCCCAATGACTACTGGAATGTAAGCTCCCCTGCCCCAAAAACAACTCTTCCAAAATTCAGTTCAGCCCTCAGCAAGAGATTAACTGCAACTGACTTAAATGAACAAGAATGCAATCATTCACTATCAACTAATCCTATCCCTTTCTTCATGATCCGGCCAACTGTGTCCTCTGGATTTGAGCCACTATGTTGAAGGTGACTAGCCAAGTACCATCTACTGGGGCAACCATAAGTTATCTCAAGGCGAAGGCCGGGGACCTCTTTAGTGGAAGATGCCAAGACTCAGGTTTTGCATCTTCTGCAGGCAGGCCAAATGTGCTGTGGCCCCTCTTATTTTTATCCTAAGCAAACCTGTTTAGAAGGCAGCTCAACGGCAATCTTGGGAACTTTCTCCTTGATGTTTTTAGGACATGAATTTTTACTTCTCGTAAGCAAATCAGCAGTGCATAAATCTCAATTATATTCTCTTTGGAAAATAAAAAACAAAAAATCATCCATGGCTTCAAACCATTTTAGCAGTTTTTTGTCTCTGTTCGGGATGCGGCAGAAGATAGGAAAGTTGCATTTATCTACAATAATTCTAATGCAGACATTTTAAATAAGATGTTAAGGCCTAAATCCAATTGCTAGGCTCAACTGGAGAAGACCCACTGAATATAGATTGCTGATTCGTACATCACCGCTTATGGAAATCCTCTTCATTCAGTCTACTCAAGGCAGACTTAGCAGTTGGACTTAAGCCTAAAAGCAAATGAGCAGCGCGGGAGAAGATACTAACTCCTCTATGCGCACCTGCAGAAATTTGCCAAGCAATTATTTGCTTTTCCAAATTCTAAAATGGATTGAGATGTTTTAAGGGGGGTCTGAACATGGAGATTTGGGCTGCACTTTGGGGATGGGGGGACACCGCCAACTCAACACAGACAGCATGAAGGATTCCAGCAAAAATTTAAACCAGGTGCACAGTAGCAAATTCCATTTCTCTGTTCTCTGTATCTTCGTTTTTCACTGTAAGATGTATAGTTTGGAATGACATCTTGAGTCAGACTATAAAATCAAAACATGCGAAGTTTGCTTATACCTGGAGTCTTTTCATTTGCATTGGATCATGCATTGCAATTAGAAAAGAGTACAATGTATAGAAGACATAAAATTCTTATTAAGTACATTTATAGACCTAAATCTAATTTCTAGTCCTAACTACTGCAAACCCACTGAATTTCCTGCTGAATGGTAAATTAACATTTACATAAATCCTATTTATTTCAGTGGGTCTATTATAGATGGGATTAACAATTGGATACAGGCCCTAATTCCGATAAAACCCTGGCGATGTAATCTTTTTTTTTATATTGCCTTATATTTTTAGGCAGCTTATATAAATAAGCAGCAGGGGTGGGGAAAATCCTTCTGTACAAAAACAAAAGGGGCTTGACTTTGTAAGATGAAAACCTCATTTTCTTAAACTGGCTTTAGCGTTTTGACTACTGCAAGACTTGAGGCTGTCTGCAAAAAAAGAGAGCTTATTTTTTTTCTTTGTTGGTTTCTGGGAAAAAAGAAAAAGAGGACAGAACAACAAACACATTTCACAATCTCAGTCTGCATGCTGGACTCAAAATTCCTCAGAACCTCCAGGTTAATAACAACGAGAACATTCTATTGTACACTTTTCCCTAGCTTTCTGTTGTATGCACTGTAATGAAATGTGACAAAAACTTATGCTGTATTTAGCTGTGCGTGAATGAAAATTATGCTTGTATCTAGCAAAACGGTTAATGTTATTATGTGACATTTGAAACTTGTTTTGAAAAATTCTTGGTTGGTTTTTTTAATTTCCTCTTCTGCCATTTTTCATCAAGCCATCTAATAACTCTGTGTCCAGCAACCATGGTGGGAAAACCTGATACAGAGTTCGGTAATAATAAACATAAACACAGTTTATAACAGAATCCACTGGCGTTTTTAACCCAAAACTGTGCCCAGATCTGTTTTGTCTCTTATGTTCTATATTTTTTTCAATTAGCTATTCTTGTCCAAAAGTAGTCAGAATAGCAAATATTTTGGTATTGTCACTGCCCAGGCAATCCTTTACACAGCACAGAGTTAATTCCTCTAATTACTGATAGCGGACAATTTGCCTGAAACAAATGCAAATGTTGGAATGTGTATTGCTGGCAGATGCTTTGCTTTTTCTCTGTAATGTTGTTTGTACAATTTGGAGTTCGGTGCTCTGAATTTCAGCCTGTCAGGACCAGAACTCGGCACTCTCCAGCACTAGCTGGATCCGTCACTGACATGTGCCCAGTCTCCTCATTATAAAAGAAATTTCAAAGTTATGTGTCCCAGTTGATAGAGTGCTTCTCCAAGGTTTTATGGGAAATATATTTAAAGTTTCCCATAATGCCTTGGAAGCAGGCTTCAAGAGAATTATGGGGAAATTACATGATGATCTGACTTTTTTTGTAGCCTGAGGGACAAGTTTTGAGAGGCAGGGGAATCTACATCTTGCTCGAAAAGATGAGGCCTTCTAGGACAGGGGGAGCTTTCGTCTGTAATTCAGTATACAAACACTGGAGGACTGTGAAGTATCTTTCAAAAAGTATGTTAAAGGCATTATAGGTATGTTACATTTTGAGATGCTCCCCATAAGAAACACTGCTTTTCTTTGTTTCTGCTACTAAACAGAATAGTCTAATAATCTAAATGCTCTACCTTTTATTTTGAAGAAAATTTTCAAAGGCCAGAATCCTCGACCAGTCTACGTTGTTACTTTACATATACTTAGTTATGTAGCAGAGGTGCCAAGAAGCCCTATTCGTGAATTGTGAAGATGCCTAACAGGACACTGGCAAGAATGCTCCAATGTGCACTGGCACTCCCTAGCCGGTGTTCCAGTGCCCAATGGGACAAACACGCATTGGTCCCATTGCACATCAGTCAACTCCCCGGCTCCCCTGTCTAGTAACGTAACAGCGGTCTCTTACTGCACGAGGTCACTGCAGAACTGCCCAACTGTAATTCCTACAGATGCAAGTCCGCTTGTCAAGATGCAAGACCCCACAAGGATTCTAGCCATTATTTATTTCTCCCAACTTGCCTCAGGACAAAGAACATACATTTTGGAATCTTAAGATGTTATCTTTTATCACACTGAGAACTAGAAATCTGGTTGCTCCTTCCCTTCAAGCCATCCCAGGAGCAAGTATTTTACAACTTTACGTGCCCTTATGCTGAAAAGAAGTAGGCACGAGAGGTTTCTGCCAGAAGCATTTCAAGTTTCCACTGTCTTTAATATAATGAAATAAAAGTACAAAAACTTTACAGGAATTATTTATTACATGAAACCAAAACACAGTTAACATTTGCTTCTAATTCTGAAGTGAAACCTGCATCGCCAGCTACACCACTAATTTGACTGTCAGGTGTGCAGTGCAGTTTTTTTAAAAAATGGAGAGGTGTCAAGGCAACAGTTTTGCAAAGCTTTGTAATTAAGCAACATGGGAATAACATTCCACTCGTTAGCAACTGGAGCAAGGCTCAAATACACCATCCATGTTTAAATGCAGGTTTCACCAAGTGTCTTTGCAAGCATTAAGACATCTGAACGAGACATAAGGGACGGCAAGTGTGCTGACCAAATACAGCAGGTAATTAGCATCTGGAGGCCTTCTATTTTATAAACTCAGATGAGTCAACAGGATATTTATTGTAACAGAGAACTCAGTAAGACCACATACAGGTAGCATTGTTTATTCAACTGTTTCATCTTTTCTTCAGAGGCTGTCGTGTTTGTGTGAGGTACCAAAACCTAAATTTACAACAGAATTGGGAAATGTTTGAACAAGCAACGCCAAAAGGGCAGGACTGCAATGAACACAAAGTTCCCCATTCTGCTACATTTTTCTCCTTGCCCGATTCTGCTGACCTCTCTCACCAAGAGCTAAAACAATCCCTGCTAGAATGTCCTAGTCTCAAAATTCATAATGCACTTCACCTTTTCAGACAGACACTCTGCTAAGGATTCCCCTAAGACAGATTTGCTCGTAAGACTGACAAAGCCAAAATCCTTTGTGGCTCCTTTCCCCATCCAGCCATAATTTCATGTAGCATGCACAGAACTGAATATGGCTTGCAAATAAATAAGAAAAGGCTCATCCTTATTTTAGGTGTTTATGTTACCAACCAAGTGATTAAATTAAACAGTCTGTTGAAAGACGAACCAGAAGGGACCATTTTAAAAATAAAAAAATACTTTGAAAATCAAAACTTTTTTTTAAAACTGGCAGAACTATGCTTTGCTTTTGAAGTCATCCTTGCTCCTTCGCTTTACGTCCCAATTATAAACTCTAGCCATATCTGGAAGTACAGTTAAGGAAGCCATACAGTGAAAACACCAGCTTCTGTCCTTGCATTGTTTCACCTATTTCAGAGAGCTAACAAGTTTGCTTTGTGAATATTTCACACTGCTTTCATACCCAGGTTTTGCACAGTGTATTTGAAATGGGAAGGCTGATGCTGTAGAATGAGCAATACCATGCAATGCCAACAGAAATGGGAGCCCAAAACCAAGATCTAAAGGTTCATCAGCATGGGAGTTTAGGCACAAACACCTTTATTTTTTCCAATAACTGAGACAACAGTAACCTTCTGAAACTGCCAACAGCTTAAAGCCACCCCATAAAAACAAGCAGCATTTATCCTCCCCACACAAATGTATGCCCAGGCACGCAAGCATATAAAACTTATGTCAGAACTGGCTGTGGTCAAAGCTTTGTCTGCAGTGCTGGAGTACTTTATGCATTTACTAAAAGCATATCTTTTTCCAATGGCCTCTCCACCCCTACCAGCCATTAGCTATTTAGAATGCTCTTGTATATTGTTTCATGTCTTTTTATTGGATTGCTTTATTGCTTTAGAGCGACTTCGGGTTTAGGGCACCAAAAAAACTGGAAATAAAAGTATTGTCAGCCATTTTTATCAAGTGCCTTTTCTTAAGCTGTGGAAGTGATTGTGGCCAGCTCATATCGGCACACCTTCATCTGGCTATGAATCAGAGGATCTGCCTGTATAGAGGGAATAAGCACTACTTGCTTAGACCAGCTTGATTTCCTCTATTTGATTATAAATGAATAAACATGATCACACTATTTCTTAGCTTGTAATTTTTGAAAGCCTAACTGTGACTGCCTGTCCAGTTATGCTCTTTCAGGCTTTAAGGAAAATTCTCTTGCTCCCTGCTCCTTCAGACTTGAGTACAGATGCCTGAAGTTAGATGTTCTGAATGCAGATCTGTGGTCAAACTCTTCCCAATGCATGGAAGACAGACAGCTTCTCCTGACACTGGTGACAACTGCCAAGTCCTCATTTGGTTTCTAGAGAAAACTGCTTATTCTTTTAACATGCAGCACAACAGCCGGGGAAAAACTCATTAATACAGGACAATTAAGGGCAAGGGTGGTCACAGATGCAAACAAAAACAAATGTGGTGAATAACTGACATCTTTCGGGCAATGTTTTATAGAAAAAGCATATGGAAATGTGTGCCACCTGGAACCTTCTCTGCAGTAAAACAAAAAATGAGCCAAGTTACTTATGTGGTTTCTTTTGCTTGCTTGCTTGCTTTGGAGGGGAGACCTGAACCCCAGTTGTGCTATCAGTTACCAAAGTCAGAAGTGGTTATACCAGTGTATCACTGATCATTCTGTAATCTTTATGTGGACTTGCGTAATAAAATACTTTGGCAGCCTGTCTTGGCTGAAAAGCTAGATTTAAATTTAGAGAAATAATTGCACCCATGGCTAGATACTCTCTTTCTCAACTGCAGCAACCAACAGATTAGCACAAAGAAAGGCAAGAAACAAGTACAGTGACAGAAGGCATAGCAATCTGATCCAAAAACTGAACTTTTAAAAGGATACTGACTTCTGTAGTGGTGAACTGATCCCTAAGAAAATCCAGATCTTCCTCTAGAGACTCCAGGTTTCTTGTGGCTGTGGAGAGATTCTTTTCTAGCAATGCCTGGGCTTCATCAATATCATACTCCAACATTACATTGGCCTAAAAACCAAATTTGAATTGAAAAATCCTTTATACCTTTTTCCACATTAAATAGTTTCTAGTTGAAAGATAGGTTACAAAGTTAAGTTGAAATCATCTTTAAAGTGCCACATCTGGCCCTGACTTTCACTCAGAGTTCTGTAAGGTTTGAAAGATTTAAAACCATTGATTTCTTGTCAGAGACCACATCTTAAGTACCTTTATAACAGCAACAGTTAAGCATGACTTTAAATACTTGGCAGGTTATAATTAATAGGCTGACCTTCAACTTTTAATCCATTCTGGTGTACAGTGCCACAACAATGTTGTAGAAACACCAACACAATGGCCCAAATCTGATGACCCACCAATCAATGACAATGAAACTCCAAACCAAAATGTAAGCTTGCGCTTTTCATCCTTATCATTTACTACTTAATTTCCATTGCTGGTGTTAACAATAGGCTGCCAGTATCCAAACTGACATACTCTTCTTTCCAAGCCAAATTCGGAAGTTGTGTTTTGAAGTGAGTTACACTGCCAATTCAGAAGGTGAACACAAAACATAGTTTACCAACTCAGACCTCACAGTAACCTATGGTCAAAACTACACAAGAAGGTGGAACTGAGCATGAGAGCAGTGGAAGAGGGAGAACATGGCTGATTTTCAATCATCCAACAGAACCACAGTTTGGAGAACTATGTGAATTGGCATCTTTTGAAGTTTAGTTCTTTAAAATCTGGGGTCTGGGGACCTTTTCCAAAAAATTTTCAGAGGTCCATCACTACAGTTCCTGTGTTTTTCACTGACTGGAAAAGGTGCTGGCTCCACAGAAGACAAACAGAAAAGTCATACCATCTGAGTACACAAGGCAGAAACAGCCACATGTAAGTACAACAAAGAATATACAACACCCAGACCTTAGAATGCCTTCTAACCAAATTAATGGCCAGAATAAAACAAGTACCAGGACAGATGGTTTCAATTCTAGAAGTGTATACTTACTCAACAATTACTTACCCCCAACCAGAGACAAACTTTGTCTGTAGGAGGTACTGAAGCTTTACAATAAAGGTTATCTGCCAATAAAAATCTGGTTTCCATTAGGTTTGGAGATTCCTTTGGACAGGACAGAAAACAAATCAACATGGTTACAGCACTGAAGTATGGAGAAGTTGTTAGTTACAATTTTCTATTACTAGGATTTTGAGTTAGAAGCAAAACTGTTTCACATAACTATGGATATATTTTGGTGCAAGATAAATGTCCGCTCAACTTGTCCACAAATGCTTAGCAATACTGACTAACAGTTTAGAGAAGTCTTCCTCAGGCTGGTGCCCTCCAGATACGCTGGACAGTAGTCTCCATCATCTCAACCACTTTGGGGAACAGATGACAAGAGTTGTTGCCCAGTGGATCTGGATGGTGCCAGGTTTGGGAAGGCAGACACATTGCTATTAAAATTAATAATTTCCCCCCACTTTCTAGTTCAAAGAGTTCATTTTGTTCTCTGGAACTGGCCTAGGCTTATATCCAAGAGTTCTTCTGATCTTATGTCAAGAAAGCTTTAAGTACCCATTTATGAACAGTCAAAATTATTTACCTTTTTCTTTTGCATGTGTTTTAAGATTTCTAATGTTTGTTTAATTTCTGGAATCTGATTTTTTAACCTGTGGACAAAGTACAGACGTAACGTATTAAAATTCCACAAAACTTACTGAACAATGCAGTCTGTTTTATATTTGGAGGCAAAAACTTCAGTCCAGCATATTAATATGATTTTCAGAAACATTCTTCCTATTTAACAGAGAGAGGGTGGGCGTCATTAGCTTTAGCTCATTTTTGGATACTGCTATATCTTTCAATGAGCAAAGAGCCACCATTGAGTAAAAAAAAAAATGGTTACAGTTCTATACAATGCAGTAGTGCACGGAAATGTGATCTGTTATTTTGGACAGAACCTTTGCGTAGAGCAGTTTCATAAAAACCCAATTAGTGCTTCAGAGACTTGCTGACGCTGGTCAATTTTTTAAATGTTAGCCCAAAGACATTTAACTCCTTGTACTAGTAATTCTCATAATCCTTCACTGCTTGGTAGGGGTGACAGGTGTTGCAGCCTAATTGAGATTGAGATTCACCTCAATCTACTGCTGCCTTGAGTCTCAGCTTTGAGGAAAAGGCAGAATATAAAGAAAGGAAACCAATATAAACACAATTCAGATGTGAAATCTTGAGCAAAAAAAGAAATAAATGAAGAAATATTGCAACAGTGAATGCATAATGGTAAATAATTACGGAGCTGCCAGTCTCACAAGTTGCCAAGCTGTGCAATAAATGAACCACTGGCCTGATCCAGCAAGCATTTTCCACAGTTCTTACGAGATGCTAGGATGATTTGGTGGACTGGGTATTTGGACTGGAGAGTAGACAGGCCTTCTGATCTGATCTTAGAGCTCCAATAAGAATTCTCCATATCATCATCATCACCATCATCATTACCATCATCATCATCACCACCACCATCACCATCACCATCTATTTATATAGCACCATCATTGTACATGGTACTTGACAAGTAAAAGAACAACCGAACAGTTCCCTGTCCCCAGGCTTACAATCTATTTTTAAACTAAATACAGAAACGTGCTCGTAGTACCAGTCACAGCCTAGCTGGCTGCAGTTTGCTTTTATGTTCTAATCCCTCAACAAGCCTTCAGAATCATGTTGAAACAATAGTGCTACAAAAGATGGAATGGAAAGCATTCTATTTGAGAGAATTCATCCACCCATTGTAAGGGAATTATAGCCACTATCCATCCAGCTAAATCAACTCAATTCCATCTCCATGGTATCTGATAACAAACACAGAATGACATTGCAACTGATGGGCAGAATGACTGGACAGACTACACTGCTGGGAAAAAACAGACATTATTACTATCTGCCTCTACAGGTAAACAGTGGTTCCCAGATTCTGGAAACAATAACCATCACAACTAATCAACATGCCCAATGGTTAGCACCCAACAGGAGCTGTAACCCAACAATACCTGAGGAACCAAGGTTCAGAACCATAACACTAGAATGTGAGCATTCATTTACTGCCCCAACCTAATGATGGGTTAAAATATTTTAGTGTTTCAACCTATGTGTACTTTGGCTTTATTGAAATTAAAATTAAACAAAAGGGCTGCTATCACAACTACCTGTTTCTGGAATGAAGTTAACAGAAGCAAGTACAGGTCACAGACTGTTCTGTATGGTAACTTTCCCCTCCCCCTAAAAAAAAATTCCAGGCTGCGTAATGATTCAGGGAGTTGCACTGTCCACTTCACAGTGGTCTGCTACAAAAATCACCATATAATACCCACCTTCTTTTCTTCTGGGCAAGGTTAAGTTCCATAAATTTATATTTCTGATACTGTTCATCCAGCTTCTTGAGCACGATGTCCGCAGTCTCATTTCCTGGCTGTTTCATAAAAGAATCTACATCCTCCTTCAAGCAAAAATACAGATTAAATGTTAATAACTTCAAAATATTTGGTTCAGGCAGTACCATAAACATCTGGGTAGTTGGCCAAAACTTTGACTGCTTTGCATTCTTACAGCATTTACACTAGAGCCTGGTTTGTCAAACATCACCGATGTCCAAATCCCCAGAGAAAGCCCATCAATAAAGAGACTCTATACCAAGCAAACAGTAGTGGAGATGGGAAGGAGCACTAGCTGCATACCACTCACTGATTGGCAAATGAGAGCAGTTTTGGAAACAATGCTGACAAAAAGAGGGGACATCTGAGGGCACCTTGCCCAAGGGTCTCCCAACATCTGGAATCAGGACTGTCTTCTTCCTTGTTGTAAGAAGGATACAGACTATAAAACAGCGCCGTATTTTTCTGCAACAGACCAACCTTAAATCAAGGCAGCAGACAAAGATCCAAGAGGATCTAAGTCACTCCTAATCTGGGTGTTTTGTTTCTGGCAAGAGAAAGGCATAAACTCATCAGCTGCAAAACACCACCATGCTTATTCGGATGGGAAAATACACCAAGAGTACTGTAGGTGCTGCACAGACAGAGAAAGCTCAGGCACTGATTGTAGGGCTTGTCCCCTAAAGGCATATTCTACTAGCAAAAAGGTGAGACAGTCCAAAAAAGGACTCAACTGTAAGACTCAAGGCTTGCTGGAACAAGGCTGGGTCTCATGAGCTCCAGCACTTTACTGCCAACAGCAATCAGTCACATGTCCCTGGACATCCTCAAACAAGGCAAGCAGCCAACACATCCTCTTCGTTCATTCTGGGCACCCAATGCTCAAAGGTAAACAGCTTTGGAAGATTCAGTTCTCATAGCTAATAGTTACCACTGGCTATTAAGTCTTATCCTGTTTTTAAAAAGCTTTCTCAGCTAGCTGACTGGCCACTACAGAATGTGCAAAATGTTTCTGCATCTACAGTTGGTAAAAATGAAGTATAGGTAAAAGTGTTGGGAATATAAACTAGACACTCCCACCAAAACACGCACAGTTCAAATACAATAACCATTATTTTTTAAATGAGACAGACATTTGCTTTATACTGCATGGAGGAGATACTAGTCCCTTTGCTTGACATATCATGCCAGTATCTACTAAGTCTTCCTTCTAAAAGTGCTGGGCATCTGTCTTCACACATGGATTTGCACAGCATAGGTATACAGAGGAACTGTGCCCTGTTCTCCAAGAAATGATGCATTACTACAGATAGCAAATGTGTGATCAATAGTTTGTGGCATGTTCTTCAGAAGTACTGTATAAGGTCTACTGAATACAGGTGTGGACATGGGGACCCCAGAAACATTTCTGTGGGTGCTGATCTTGCCCCAAGGTTCCCTTAGACTTTTACGGCACAAAGAGCAAATAGCACCTCCTGATAGCCTCAGAAGAAGCTATGATCAATTCTGAAACAGGTCTTTGGGCCCCACTCACTATTTTATGCTTCCCCCCTATGTTTCAGAATCAAAAGTGGAATTCTGGATTTGTTTGTTTTCACTGTTTGGTATTTTCACTATTATAGCAATGAATTTAATATGCACATTCATTTGGGAAGACTACTACTTACAAACCAGGAAATGGGATTACTGAAGGCAGCCTTTTTCAAGGATATTTAAATGAATGATCAATTTTATAAGTCACCTTTGATGCCACACTTTCAATACTATAAAAATGTCTGTCATGCTTCATGTGCCTGACCCCTTGTCACAGGAAAGGTGCTTTAACCTCCCAATATTTTTCTTCCCCTTTTGCAGCTTCTTACATATAGATTTTTTAAGAGTAGCTAGCCAGATAGGCTTGCAGCCTGGAAAAATGAATCTTGAATGTTCCCAGTATGTTAATGTATCTAGAACTTCCTCAACGTTCTAAATGCATCAAACTAGTTGAACAGCTAGCATTTTTCAGACCAGTCTCTCCCAACAGCAAACAGCAATACCAAATTTGGCAAGTGTTTAGAAAAATGTAGGATTATATCAAAAATGGGGCCAGTGGAAAACAAAGGGGAGGTACATACAGTATGCTTGGGGGAAAACCTGAAACATACAAAAGATTTCTTCAAAGGATTATGGATTCTCAACAGCCACAAAACATGAGGCTTACAACTGAAGCAAAAAAGCCACACTAATAGGGAAAGGGAGTGGTACTGACTGAAAGGTACAGCTGTACAGAATCCTAACAGGAACGCCCCTTTACGGAAGGAGGATGCCGGTACATTATAAGATGTAATTGCAAGTCCAACTTGAAAAGATCAAGCACTGTTCTTCTTCTCTACACCAACCTACGCATTCTCATGCTTAAACGCACTGAGGCTATTTTCACATGACATGTGTGTTGTGTGTACGTATCTGTACCTTCAAGTCACTTGTCAACTTACAGCAACCCCATGAATCTCAAAGGGTTCTGTTAGGCAAGGAATACTCAGAGGTGGTTTTGGCAGTTCCTTCCACTGAAATACAGCCTACGGCAGGGCTTTCCAAATGGCGTGTCATGACACATTAGTGTGTCACTTGTAGTGTGTTGGTGTGTCGCCTCCTCGGCCGAGAAAGAGTCCCTGTCCCCAAGCCTGGCCTGCTGCCATTCCTCTTACTGGGGCCTTTTCCTGGCAAGAGTAATGACAGTGGCAAGGACCTGGTGGGAGGGGACTGCCTTTCCCACTGCTGTCACTCTCGCTGGGATCTTTCCCCAGCAAGAGCGATGGCAGTGGGCCAGGATTGGGGCGTGGTTGTCTTTCCCCACCCTAGACAGGCCTCTGGGTACCTCAGGTTTGCTAGTAAAGCTGAATTACTGTGTCGCGAAATGATGCAAGTTGAAAAGGTGTGTCACCAACATGAAAAGTTTGGAAAGCTCTGGCCTACAACACCTGGTATTCATTGACAGGCTTCCATCCAAGCTTAAGTTTCCATGG
This sequence comes from Iguana delicatissima, assembly GCA_948472985.1. Classification (NCBI taxonomy): domain Eukaryota; kingdom Metazoa; phylum Chordata; class Lepidosauria; order Squamata; family Iguanidae; genus Iguana; species Iguana delicatissima. The sequence goes on from CAOKZL010000087.1 coordinate 1,760,055, forward strand.
CTGAATGTGAAGTTCACTTTCAGTTTCTTTCACTCAAACTAAGTCCACCCGAAGAGAAATGTTTTGTCTCACAACATTTAAGGATGGACCACTCCTTCAACTTCCTTCACAAAGGTTACCAACCCAGCTCTGATATGAACCAGTCTACACACCCACAAATGCCCATCAACTACATAGGCAAACCTTCAAGAGAACCCACTCTCTTGAGATTTGCTTTAAATTGTCTTGTTTTAACTTGTTATGGGTTATTTTGGTCTGTTTAAATTATTTGTTGTTTTTAAATTGCTTTCTATTGACCAAGATGATTTTATTGTATGCTGACTTTTTATCTTTTCATATAGGTGGGCTATAATTACTTAAATAAATCAGAGAATATTTACCATCATCCCTTGAAAGTATGCCTCTAGTTTGGGAAAAGATGAGATTGCAACAGCAATACATTAATTTTATTCAGTATAAATTTCTGACCCCAAGTCTCTTGAATTAAAACTATAGTTCACATCTAAACAAACTTATGAATTGTTTGATGTACTCAATTTCTTTTCAGAACCGGCACACCCAAGCAAAGGCAGTCATTCTGCAAAGCACTAAACCACAAATGAAATCTGAATTATAAACTGACATGAAGCTGACTTTTAATTTGACAGTGCATTAGCTTTTTCTCATTCTTAATACTTACACAGGTTTTTTAATCTTGCTGAAGTATCCAGAATTTGAACCTCAAGGCTCTACAATTATACTATGACTTAGCCTCTACTCTTTCAAAAATTTTATGAACATAAAAGGTACTCTTCCCTTCATGGAAACTGCTAAAAGCCACCAACAGCCCATTATCCTATTTAACTGGTTTCTGTTCAGAATCGTTTTAAACCATTTATATTATTTTTACATGTATGCTCACCTCAGATCTCATGAGACAGAGTGGGATGCAAATATTTTCAATTAATTAATCTACTATATAAAAATCAATGTTTGCCTGCGATCTTGTCTGTTTGTCTGCTTCAGGCACACAAAGAGCCATACGACTGGCTGTGTGAGGCTAGACGACCTCGTGTGATTGGCTGGCTGTGAACATTCTATGGAATCCTGGGGTTGGCATTTCAGGGAGGGGCCTTCAGACTTCTCAGCCAGAGAGCCCTGAACAGGCCAGTTGCTATGGAGATGAGGCCTAGCAGCAAAGAGAAGCACGGTGTATTTCTCTCAGGAAGCCAACCTCTGTATGTTAACAACTCTGAATACAGACTGGATTGGGGAACATGGGAAAAAGTTACAGGTACTGGAATAGGCCAGTTGCTATGGAGACGAGGCCTAGAAGCAAGGAGGAGGGCACTGTATTCCCTCAGGAACCCAATCTCTGTAGGTTAACAACTCTGAATACAGACTGGACTGGGGAATATGGGGAAAAGTTACAGGTACTAGACAAGGCAGTTTGGGAATTAAGAGATACAGGATCTCAACCCTGTGCATTTCTACCACCTCTAATTCCTAAGGTAAAGTAAGGTAATTCCTAAGGTATTTCTAACAAGGGTTACCTATGAGAAAACAAAATTCCGGGGGGGGGGAATACTCGAGTAATTAAATGAAACGGGAAAGTCCCAAGTTGGAAAAGCCCGCTATATAGCACCTGTTTCGTACGCCGCCTTTCTACCCTCCAGCACCGGGACTCGAGGCGGCTTACACCCTTCGCGCGGCCCACTAAGGAACGTCTGCCAGGGAGACACGTGATCCCACCAGTAGAGGGGAACCTCCTCACCTGTCAGGACTTCAGCGCATGCGCCCCAAGGCGCAGCCCTCTTCCTTCACCCCATCCCCGCCGAGCTCAACCCCCTTCCAGGCCCAACGGCTGCCCCCCCTCTCCGGCCCCTCCGGCGCCCGTTTTCGAAGCTAGCCCTCCCCGTTCCTGCCCCCTTCCCCCCCCACTTACCACGAAAACGGCCTCGGGGATACCCAAGTGCGGCCTTTTGCCGCCCCCCGCGGGGCCGTCGCCACAAACCACCTCGCCGTCCGTGGCCGCCGCCATCTTGGGGAGGGGAGGAGAAGAGAAGACGACGTCGGGCGGGAGGAAAGAGGAACGGACGTAAGGGGTGCGCATGCGCGTACGAGCACGCAGCGTGAGGGAAAAGTAGCATTTTCGTCGCCTGATGACGACAACGACGGTGAGCCGATGTGGGCGGGACGAATGGTTCTGATTGGTTAAAAGAGAGCTCGAGGGATTGATCGCGTGAGGCTGCTCTTTTGGCGCATGCTCGGTCCTAGCAGACTGAGTTGGAGGAAGGTGTTGGTTGGTTAAGGAGGAATTTTGAATGAAACATTGGATTTCTTTGGAACTTATTCTTTACTAAAAGGAGGAAAAGGCGATATAGCTGAGTTTGGAAAGTTATATTTTTGGGGAACTGCTCCTCTTAAGAACCCTCAACCAGCCTGGCCATTTAATGAATGGAGTGTTGGGGGATTATGGGAGTTATAGTCTGAAAATGGAGAGCTGAGGATTATGGGAGTTGTAGTGTGGAAATTATTTTCTGGGTTACACTACCCAGAACACCCCCAGGTAGCACATCCAGGTAAAAATGTTCTGATTTCTGTGCAAGACTGTGAAAGCTGGAAAGTGAAGAAAGCTGGGAGAAAGAAAACCCGTGCATTTGGAAGGGGGTGCTGGAAGAGAGTTCTGTGGAGACCTTGAAGTGCCTAAAAAGTCCATGGATTCTAGAGGAAATCAGGTCTGATATCTCCCTAGAAGCAAAGATGACTCAGCTGAGGCCGGCATGCTTTGGACATATCATGAGGTGGCTTGACTTCCTGGAGTGCCTCAGTGAAGGAGAAGAGGAAGTGGGAAAAGAGGAAGACCGCAGACACTGCAGGGGAATAAGATCAAGGAAGCCATGGCTGCTGTGCTGAGCTTGCAAGACCTGAGCAGGGCAAGGGGGACGGCCAGGGGTCACGGAGGTTTCTCACGCACAGGGTTGCTGTAAGTCAGAGTCAACGTGACAGTGAATAGCATGGTCATGTTGGCTTGTGTATGGTGGAGCGGTGACCTCCAGAAGTAACTTCTGGGCTCTGCTAGGCCGTGGTCATAATTCAGTGGTAAGATCACATGCTTTGCATGCTAGAATTTATTGTTGTGTTTGTTCTGACTAATGGGAACCCTAAGGCGAACCTGTCTTAGGGTTTTCTTGGCCAGACTGGTTCAGAGAGGCGGGTTGCCTTTGCGTTCCTCTGAGGCCGAGAGAGTGCGACTTGCCTGAGGGCACCCACTGCATTTCCATGGCCAAGTGGGTCTTTGAATCCTGGTCTCAAGGGTTGTAGTCTGACAAGCCACCGCACCACACTGGCTTTTCTCCAATTAGAATACGGGTAGACAAAATCAAGGGCATACCCTCCAGATGTTGAAAGAGCTTAACTCCCTTGAATCCTAGTTAGCAGAATTAGATCCGGTCTCAGAGGACCGGCAGTTTCTGGACACCGAATAGCCGAACTGGGCTCATCACCAATATCTGCTCTGAAGACTACCAAGAAAACCCCCCCCCAATCTCCCTTATATCACTTGGCCCCAGGCAGCTGGGTCTTGGGGCCACCATTTCTCCATAATTATCTGGAACAATGCTACATCAGAGGCACTGTGGGAAATTAAAATTAAAAACTCCCATTTGTACTTATCCAGGACTAAACAAAAGGTTAGTGCTTGCCAGCCAATAAACCTGGTTGAGCTTACAGCACCTGGAGTCCCCAAGAGAAGATATTTCTCATGGAGCCCCACAAATATGCAGTTGGCCGGCTAAGGACAGCCAAAATGGATCCACTACAGTATAGAGACTGAGGTGTTGGTACTCATGGGGATGATGCTCTTGCATGACCTGTGCCAGACCTTTCTTCTGTTAAATCCATTGACTCCGTCTCTCCTCTCCATTTTTGCTGTATAGCTTGGCCATCACACTTAGTTGCACAGAAAAAACAAAATCAGGAAAACAGACATAGGAACCCACAAGTGAAAGAAGTTACTTACAAGACAGAAGAGTCTACCGTCACTACTTCCAACTTCTTAAAAGCCAAAACAGATTAGAAGAGTAGTAAATAAAGGGAAAGACCCTGAAAGCTGTTTTTCACTGGTGAGGGAAGAAATTTACACAAAAAAATAAAAATGGAGGATTTCAACAGATTCCACAGAAGTCTTATGGCTGCTGCCTCCAGAACTGGCGTGAGGTTGATAGAGTCCAAATGACTGTGTTTGATCCCCTGTGCCATCCTAAGAACTGAATTTTCAATCTAGTTCACTTTCCATGTTGAACAAAAGCCAAGTACAGAAATAAATAGAAGGTGGATACACAGCATTTTCAAGAACACAAAGAGTGTGTATGTATTATAGGGATGGCCTAGATAGAAACCTTGTCATTTCTTTCTGCTCTTTCACATCCATTTTACTGCAAAGGAATGAAATGTTGGTACTTAGCACAAATATTCATTCTTGGACTCAGCCAAGGCTCGTTCTCTTATATTTGACATTGAAAATGCCAGGCTATCTTAACGAACCAATTTTCTTCATTTCTGAAAGAATAGTAAGATTTTTTTTCCATTTCAGTGCAGATTAGGAGTAGAAAAAGTAAAACCCTGATGTTTTATTAAGCTTGCAGTTGTATAAATGGCTTGTCTTTTTGCTGTCTGTTGTTTTTTAACTTCTGTAGTGCATTTCCTGGTCAGTGGCCTGAATAACTACTACTAAAAGTGCCGGTCATGGAAAAGTTGTTCTTCACATTTCACAGCTTCATTTCTGAACCGATGGAAGTATTGAGTCTCTCTAGTTGAGATTAAGAGTTGTATTTCAGCCAGCAGTGGTAATCACTTAGTCCTAGTAAGCAGAGCCAATGGAAGTTACAGTCCACTTGCTCTTAAGGACGTGAGAGTTCTGCTTCTTCTGCAGAAAGCAACACTTTGCAATTATTTTCTTATTTGGATGCTATTAATTTCCTGATGCAAGCTTTCTAAGAAGACAGGGTGGGAATTGTATAGCCCTTGAATCTTGTTGGACTCCAACTCCCAGAATTCCTTGTCATTGGCTATGCTGGCTAGGGTTGATTTGCTCAGCTACATCTGGAGGACCCACCTGTTTTCCATGTCTGATTTAAGCCATGATTTACCAGAATAGCCAAACACTGCCTTTTGAACATTAGCCCAGGATCTAACATTACAGTTAATGGAAGTTCACCAACCCTTTCAGTTTGTGCATCCCTTCCTGGGCTATTTTGTTAGCCCTAACAAAAAGCAAGAACCTTATTGGAATAGGGAGGGGGTCCCTCATTACCTGAAACTTTTACAAATTAAAAGTTTTAAAAGTCACAGCTTGCCATCCTTAAATTCACAGTGGTATTGAAGAAAATTATATAGGCTTTACTGTTGCTGGTTGACCAATATTTAATTGCCCAGAGCAAGATATTGTTATTGTAACAGATATTAAAACACACATCCAAGCCACTTTGTGCCAAAGTTTATTTTTCAAAACCTGTTTCATTAACAAAATGGAGGATTCTATGCAACAGTCTCAATCATTTCCATTTTTTCTTATACTGCCAAGTTATGAAGTGTCAAGATTATCAAAATGTTAACATAGCAAACCCTGTGCTTCAGCAAAATACAGTGTGGGGAGAAGAGATAGGAATCGAAAATATCCTTTTTTGGCTAGATGCATCGTGGTCACTTTTTACAACTTTGCAAAGGGAAATTACATCCATCTACATGGTATCATGCAAAGCTGGGCAAAAAAACATACTTTGAGCAGGTGAAACAGTAAAGCACAATACACTCCATTAATCTGTATCAAGTATGAAATAAAAAAAACAACTGAAGTATTTCAAATATGAAAAACAGAAAAAAATATCAGAAATCCATATTGTATTTCTAAACAGAAAAGACAAAATACATTCATTCCGTAACATCTTATTAATGAGACAACTTGGATTTTTCCGGTTTAATACAATAAATATGAATTTTTAGAATAATTAATAATTTGCTGAACCCAGGTTGATAAAGGGGTGTTCTAGGTTGAATTAGGTGCTTTGTGTAACCTTTACACCAATGAAGATCACACTATTGTTGGCTGATAATCATAGTGGTATATTGAAAAGACTCCTGCCAGTAACTTCCATTATATAGGCTGGATAATGTTTTGGCTACACATTACTCACGCAGCGTTCAGGGAGATCCTGGTTTGTCATTCAAGTAAGGTGGCAACTGTTGCTGGCATAATTTAAAAAAAAAATTAGCACTGTTCTTTTAAACAAGGAAAAAAAATTTCATAAGCAAACTTGTGTATCTACACTATAGTTACAGTGGCTTGACACCACTTTAAATGTCATGGTTCCATTCTATGGAATCTTGGGAACTGTAGTTCCATTCTCCCAAACTAGAAATATCTCCCAAAGAAGTCTAAATACCTTGCCAAACTACAAATCACAGGACTCCACAGGAGAGCCATGACAGTTAAAACAGGATTGAACTGCTGTAACAGTATAGTGTAGATTCACTATTTCAAACAGATTCAGATAGATTCTCTATTTGTATAAAGCATCCAGCTTTGCAACTGCACTCAATAAGAATTTTTTTTTCCCCTTGAATATACTTGGCTTCTATTAGTGGCAGTTAAATGCTGGCTGTGAGATGGCAACAAGACTGAGCTTGATTAAGCTGAGGACTTAAATTTAAAAGGTGCTTCAACTCTCTCCCAGAGCTGCTTCCATCAAGTTATATGTGCATGATTAATGAGATGTAAATTTTGTAAAAAAAAAAATGGCTTATAGGGTAAAAAAAAAATCAGTAATAGCAAACTGGCCAGGAGATGTGCACGTCAGAAACTTTTTCCTGATGTTTCCATTAAAATCTAGTGAATGATGCTAATAAATCATGAACTCCCCATTATCTGTTGTAGGAATAACCAGAGCCACATTCTGCCTGTCTGCATTGGTTCTATTTTTTGCAGCTCGCAAACTGAATACTAATAACAGGGGTGGAAATCACACAACTCCTCAGCTGTGGTTGGACTGCAATGACCAACTTTCCTCACCACTGGCTATATGGGCTAGGGCTGCTGGGACTTAATAGTCCACACGGTTTTCACCATAGACTAATGTAAGTGAGGTAGCTCCTCAAATACTAGACCATAGGAGCGACTTACTTTTGGTCTATTTGTTTCACAGCTCTGTGCCTACAGGATAACACTAAACAATGTGAGAAATGCTTGACTGCACTGCATGTGTTTTAAAAAGAATTTCCAAATACAGTGGAGGGGAAACTGAAGGTGAAACAGAAAGGATGAAAAATCCGGACCATTCTGGACCAGGTGTCACCCATTCTTCCCATGCTGTGGTGACAATAAACCCACCCACAACTGCTATTTGCTCTCAGAGGGAAGTTTCCATTTGCACCAGCAATGGTTCTGAACGTTCAAGGGATATTTATGAGCATTGGCACATTGAGAAGAACTACCCCACTACTCTCTGCCCCACTCACAATCTGACCTCCATGCTTGCTGCTTCTTTTACCAAGCAACACATAGAATATGATCACAGATTTGTGGGCCTTCATCTAGTTGGGCCCGTGACTCCATTCTCAATGACTAGCTCTGTTTGGACAGTCAGCTCAGGAAGACGATGCTGACAGCTGGCAAGCTTTCTGCTGTAAAGGCTGGAAAAGCTGAACATGCACCCCGTCCATAAGAGAAGAGGAAGGAGAAAATGAACATTTCCAGCTGTGACAAACATCTCCTATTTCAAGGACATTAAGCCATTTCCGCACTACACTATTATAGTGCTATTATTCCACTTTCATCCTCAAGGACACTAAGCCATTTCCACACTACACTGTTATAGTGCTATTATTCCACTTTCAACCAGTTTAGGGAGGGGCCTTTAGAATTCTCAGCCAGAGAGCTCTTTGGCTTCAGGAAACTACAAACCCCAGAATTCTACAGGATGTTGAAAGTGGAATAATAGCACTGTAACTGTGTAGGGGAGAAATAGCCGAAAGTCCCACTAAGTTGGTTTGGATAACACCTTGCGCAGTGGTTAATGCAAGACATGGGCCCTAAAATTTTTCTGCCCCACTGAACCTCCAATCTACAGCAGATTGTAGGTTGTCTCCATTAGCCATAAGCTCCTTCTGGCATATCCTGCTAAACAAACAAGAATATCAAGCATGAAATGAGAAAAAAAATCCCCCCAAATTTTCTATTTCAGGTGCAAGATGCAATTTAAATCCTATCTGAAATACAGATTTCAAATACAGAAATTTCTAATACAGCCCAGCTCTGAAAGCAAGTATATAAGGATTTTAGAGAATCACCCTGTACAGAGGAAACTTTTCTTTTCAAATTAACAGCCATAAAAAGACAGACAGCTACTGCATTTTAAGACACATAAACAGACAAGAAAGGGGGGATATGGGAAAAAAATAAGGTGAAAGCCCCAAATAGAAGAACATGCTTCGGTCAAATGATGTTTTTAGTGCCTTCCTTTCCTAATTTAGTGTTCTTAAAAAAAACCCAGCCAACTAGTTGGTACAAGTTAGTAATATAGAAAATACTAAAGGAGTATCAGTTAAAATGGTGACATAGGGAGAGAAAAGAGACTGTGTCAGCTATTAGAATCTTTGAAAACAAAGACATTATCAACCAGCCATGAGTAAAAATGTTTTACACAATACATATTAAGCAGTACATGACAGTCAAAAAGTCAAATTACATCTTCAGAGTCCAAAGCAGTATTTCTATTCCTAAATAGTTTCCAGTAATTGTAGCGACAACATGTACATTTTCCATTACTTAAAAATATAATCTTTAGAATGGAAATAAGTGACCAATACACAGCGCATCTCAATGTTATCCTCAAAAATGCAAGCTACTTAAGAAAGAAAGTTTTCCCTTTTATGTACAAATAAAAGCACTGATCCACAGTGCATTCTACTCTAAATCTGAAACCCACCTTTCCCTAACACACATCCAAGGAAAAAAAAACAAAACAAAAAACAAAATACAAATCTGGAAACACCCTGTATTTAATTTTTAAAGTTGAGGATATTTTACCTTTGAAAAGTATACTTGCTTTTTTAAAATCCTACACTTTCTGACTATATGCAGAGAACTCAAATGTCTTTATTAGTTTGTGTTTTTTAAAAAAAAATGAACGTATATATAGAAAAATGAACAAAAGCTTTAGAAGAGGCATTTTCAAGTATGACAATATACTCACAATGTTTTTCTTCTCAGGGCAATCAAATGTAAGGAAGATGGACGTGGTTCTTTAACTGTGCGCTCGTTATTGACTGAGATGGAGGTGGCATCTAATTTTAAGTTCTAAAGATGTGTACCTAGAAAAGGAACTAACCCCCTGTCCCCCCCAGCCTTTATTTATTTTCACAGCATTTTTCTCCCAGCCTAGTTCATTTCTAGTGTCAGAACAGATAGTTAGGGCTGCCAAACCAAAAAACAGACAAAGGCTCATGTATCTTTAATGTTTGTGTAGGACGGAGGATTGTAGCAGTTCTTACCCGTTACCTGATCTCTCCAGACAGTTCAGTTATAACACCACTAGTAGCACTGTAAACAACCTTTAGCCAACTGGAACTTGAAAACGATACTGCTTTCTGTACTTTTTTAACATTTCTGGTACTAACATACATGCAGTTCTGACCACATCAATTCCAAAAGCACTTCCAATTAATTTAACACAGTGACAACCACCTATCTGCTAGCAACAAAAGTGGTGTTTTGCAATCTTGCAAGTCAGGTGCCACATGCTACAGAGCGGGGAGGGCTTCAGCTCACTTGACTCTGCATGGAGCAAACAGTTCAGGCCCTTGCAGCCAAACTGGCCCATGGACACAGTTCCACAGTTCCTCCTCATTTAGGCTGCAAGTGCTACCAACAATGGCTGAATGCTGTTGACTTTTCTTGGCAGTGTGCTCTACTGTAACTGCCTAAAAGCAAAGCAACAGCCACAGCCCAGAATTCACTGGTTAGCCAGGAGAGTGAGACCCTTCACACTCCTCCATTCAAAAATCTGATGAATGAACACAATTGTGTTCATATGACTAACAGAACTAACTAATCACTATCTCCAGAATTTCAATACCACTATTTACAGCTGATACTAACCTGCTGACAAATGCTTTGGACTGGATAATCACTTTGCTCCACTGAATAAACTCAAGACTTGCTTACTGTCTAGAAAGAGTTTGTATTATGGAATCCAATTTCTCGGTTATATGATGAAAATACAAGCCTCAGCTTAGACACTGGCAGAAGTCTCATCTGTAAAATAGGTTAACTGCTTCTTAAAATGGTTTTCCAACAGGTGAGAGGTTACATCAAATTCTATTCATAAAGTTTACTGCATGCGTCTTAAGCTATCCAGTGGCAGGGGGGTGGGCAGCAGGCATTTTTCTGCTTAGTTAGAGACCAGTACCATTATTTGCATCCACTAGATAAAACTGTTTCTTTTCTAGAAACTTGCTATGGACCAACTTACACCAGTCCATGAACCACCACTTTGAGTATCACTGGCCTATTGGACATCTTCACGTTAATTATGATGTATTTATTTCCCAAAACAAACTGCTGAAAAAAAAGTTGCACACAATAAGTTGTAGTATGCCTGCAGTGGGGAGCAAAAGATGTCATTGCTGGTTGGGTGAGAATTACTAATTAGAACAAACTGCAAAAGTGGAAAGATACAGGTACTCCAAAATATACTTCACATTAATGCAGATCAATGAGCTTTCAATAGGTTAAAAGATAGGGCACCAAAAAAACAACAACCAATAATGCAATGAAACAGAAATGAGAATTTCTAATTACTGGGGCATTACACATTATTTGTGTTGCAAAAGGCGTGTTATGACAATAACCATATTGTGAATCCTAACCCCATTAAAATCAATAATCATTAGTGTATAATACTGAATGAAGCACACAAAACATAAAAACATACTTTCCTCTGGAGAGTTCAAGCTGCCACTCTCTGAGGAGGCAGGTCTTACATGAAGTTCCCTGCTGTCAGATTGCAGCCAGTAAATGTAATAAATTAAACACAGTTAAATTTAATGATTAGAAAATAATTCGGGGGGAGGGGTTAAGAAGCTTCGTGCTTATTTTACAGTCTCAAACTTTACATGTTCAGGAACTCAGAGATCAAACATTTCTAGTAAGTTATTATAAAATCCATATTATTTAAAACACATGTACTGGTCTAAACTGGACTGAAAGACCGAAAATTGGTTGGAAGGAAGATTATAAAATCCTAATGAGGATTAGCTGAATTAACTCACTAAAATATCCACTTAAAAAAAGGGGGGGTCCATAGGTAAGCTGCTCCAGCTTTTTTTATAGGACCACAATAAATAGGGGTTTTGGACAAACCCGGAGAATACATTAAAGCCAAAAGCCCTTGAAAAGTCACTTTCCACATTTAATTACATGCATCCAGTTTATGCCTTTTGCCAGTACATGTTCAAGATTTGGTCTAAACACATTTTTTTTTCACTTGCAACATTTAATCCATACAAAGTTAGTGGTTACAAATAGCAAACACATATGTAAAAAAATGATTTTTTAAAAAATCATGTTTAGTTTGACAGAACAAGTATATCCTTTTCGAAGCAAGCAATTTTTTGTTTTTTACATTCTTGGCACAATATTAACAAACACAAAAGACGCTTACAGAGAAAAGACTGGGTTTCGAGAATCTGACACACAGCCTGATCCACAAAAGTACTTTATGTTGTTGTAACCCTTTTTTAAAAAAAAAAACAAGGGCCACAATTTGGCAGACACTTGGAAAAGTGAGCTCAAGTGCTGCATTTTAAACTATTTTTATGACAAGGGCAAAAGCTTTATGAAAGAAAGTTCACGCTGGCATTAACAGATAACATTTTTGCAGTTATTGCTACTGTAATGGGCTTGAAACATGAAAACTATCACAGGCAGTGATAGAAAGGGGATAATAGTTGTTTGTATGGCATTTCTTTAGTTTTTTAAAGAAGTTTTTTTTTAAAAAAAAGAAGAATCCATTTTCTTGCAGTCTCCCCTTATAAATACGCCCAAAATGCCACGTGTCAACTTACACAGTAACTTTTATTGTCAATTTCTCACTATCTGTAGGTATGTTGAAAGTCATGGACCACCAGGCTTTATCATCTCACATCTTTGTTCTCCTGCACTGCAATAATATTTCATATATCTTCGAGGATAATAGTCTGATAATAGTCTGAACTTTTCAGTACAAAAGAAATTTGAGCTAAATTTCTTAAAAGCAATACAATATTTGCATTTTGTATGGACTACAAAGCAGGGGAGGAGGACACTGCAGTATGGGAGAAATTTTTCACTTAAAAAGGTTTACAAATATTTACACTGCCCCAACCCCAAAGTTCCTTTATGTAGTGACTGGGCATTCTCTCTCTTTCTGTTGCTTCCTCTCCTCTGCCGCACCCCACTGCTTCCTCATCTGCCATGAGGACCACAAGCTATGCGCAAAGGATGGAGGGTTATCAGGAATACAAATTTCCAGTTCTTAAAGTGCAGCATGTAACTGGTGAACCACTAAGAAAATGCTGTTGCCCCACTTCTTAAATTAAGGGCCAAATGGGATGGTGGGGGGGTTAAAAAGCTTCCCAGACTCTTTACCGCTGTCTGCCTACAGACATCTTCTGGGACATGAAAGGCAACTCTTAGCTTGAGTCAGAAGTGATGCTGCTATCTGTACATAATAGGAGGCTGTGAAAGGAAGCGCAGCTATTGCCTCGTGTGCCAGGCAATGCACCCACTACTCCGTTAACATTCTACTTCCCTCAGACTACAGCGAGACACCAAGTCTCTGCCAAAGCACACTTCTTCCAGCTCTTGGCAAAGAAACACCCTTGCTGTAATGCCAGTTGATTTCAGGTTTTTTTTTCTGGGTAATGACCTACATTTAGTCAAAAGTCAATTCACAGCATTTAAAACTCACAGTACAAAATTTGTGAATTAGAAGAAGCTCATCTAACATGAGAAAAAGCAGTCAGGTGTCACATGATATTGGCATTTATGGTGTAGGACTAAATTCTTATCAGAGTACTTATTTTTATCAGGTACTCCTTAAAGAGTATCTGAAAAGTTTATTGCTCAACTTCCTTAAGTAGTGCCATGATTATATCAGCCACAGACTTCAGGGGAAAAATAAATAGAAGTATTACACCCTCCACTAGCTTACTTCAAGCTAGCTGTTGGATGAAAATGCTGCAAAGAATTCTCAAGTTAGCTCTTCTTTAATAAGGGAAATGTTGGGATTTTCTTTTCACACTCTGCTGACCTTCAGCTTCAACACATTTCAGCTTCTCACTGAAAACAGTCTTACACTATTCAAAACCAGACATGATTTCATATCATAGTTGACTGTTGTAATAAGAATCTCTAAAAGCACAGCAATTCAAAGTAATTTATATTGTATGGAGAGCAGGTATGTGCCCTGGTGAAGACTGCAGCTTAAAAGTTCTGTCTTCTTTCTACCAATATTTGGTTGTCAAAGTGTCTTGCTGCTTTGGCAGATCTACATAAACTGTATCTGTAAGGTAAGAAACCAAACTGAATTAAAACCATGAACAAATATATTCTCTTTGTCCAGGAATTACATTGTACGTAATCCTAGTTCTCCCACTGGGAGCATGACTGAACTATTTAAGCTTACCAGTATTTAAGCTTATTAGGACATTATTAATGACAAGCAATCAACTTGTAACACCTGGAGATTAATCAAAATAAGGAGTCTATCTCACTACACATTTGAGCAGAATATATCTTAGTCCTTTTTTGTTAAGCTAGATCAGAATAATTTAAAAAATGAGCTGTTTTTCCTCCAATGTAATTTTGAATTCAGTTGGGCAAGCTTCTTCTGTAACCATCTTACTTCTCAATCTCTACCTGCTTGTTTGTACATATAACTTTGAAAAGGAGGAACCACACTGTAAGAGAACATGCCACTATCCTTTCCAACACCAGAAGGCAATGAATAGGAAATGAGAATAATAAATTTTTCCTAAACCACTCTGTTCTTCCAGCCTCCCTCCAAAAAAAAAAAGGAGTGCACAGAAAATCAACTAAGAAACTAACCAATATGAAATGTGGGAGTTGTGGCAATATAGCAGCAGGCAGATTTTCTTTAAAGCATGTCCACATTCAGGAAACACTTACCTGTGTTCCAGAAATAGGTGCAAAGGGATTTGTTGGCCTTAGACCTGTTTGGGTATAAATCATAGGCTGGGGTGCCATAATAGGTGTTGCTCCCATCTGAGTAGGTACCTGCATGACAGAAAGAGAAATGAGTAACACCATTTATTGCTCTCTCGGCTTGAAAATGATGCTCCAGGCGAAAGAAAGTAATGAGTACAGCAGTTTTCATACCACAGGAGTTCATGATCATATGATCTGGTAGCAAGGTTCCAGTTTAAAACAGTGTATCAACTGCTGTAATGTTCAGTTTCTTTATTTTGCAGAAAGTGGTTCACAGATTAATAAACAGATGAAGCTGCCCTGTTTCAAGTCACACCACTAGCTCTGGACAACCTGCTTCTAACAGGGAAGAGTTCTCCAAAGACTCAAGCAGAGTTCTTCCCTAGCTTTGATCATGAGATTCTTGCTAAGTACAAGATTCTAAAGACAGAGCCTAAGATCTTTTGCATGGATGGAGGGTTTAGGGGGGCAACATCCATCCCATTTTCCACCTCTTCAGATGCCCATGAGTCACATCTGCCCATTTTGGTTTTGAAAAAGTGCTATGTGGTTCTTAAATAAGGGGACAGTATGCAGATGGAGAATTTTACCTCCAGGAGACTTCTGGAAACAGGATTCTCCATTCTGGGTCAATTTAGGAAATTGCAGAGGGATGGGAAGGGAGTGCAAAATCACTAACAGGGTAACTAGATAATTAGCCATTTTGGCTAGCTGGGATTCTGCTATACCAGCTGTATAAAATTCAAAGGAGAATACCTCTACAATTTGAATCACAAACAGAAACAGTGGATCATCTTACCATTCCATACAGAGGCACTTGAGGTGTATTCACTGGGTAGGTTACTGGAGCAGGTACCTTTGATAGTAAGGGGGGAGAACAAGAACAAAAGTTTGAAACATTTGTTACACAATGTCCTGATAAGCTGAAGAAACTGTAAAAAAATGCAACTTATTTTATCGCATACTTAAAATAGATACCAAGCTGACAGGAAAACAACTTACATATGCAGGATAAGGTACTCCATTCTGGCATAGCAAAAAAGGGGCAAGGATAGAAAATTATTGGGAAAGGCAGGATACCAGAGCAAGAACGACTTTTGTGAAGAAGAAGAAGAAGACAAGCTAGTCTTGAGGTTAATTATCCTTAGATTCACTCACCATGACTATTGCTCTAGGCCCGTGGTTCTCAACCTGTGGGTCCCCAGATGTTTGTGGACTTCAGCTCCCAGAAGCCCTGAGCATTGGCCATAGTGGCTGGGGCTTCTGGGAGCTGAAGTCCACGAACATCTGGGGGCCCACAGGTTGAGAATCACTGCTCTAGGCTGACTGAAAAGTAGAGCAGTGTGGTTCAAATAAACCGTCAGAGCAGTTTCTTTATTTGGCTGCTCTTTGGGAGGAAGAAGAACCTTCTTTCTCCAATGTAATTCACGGAACTACACTAAAGAACCTATTGACTGAGGCTACTAGAAAGCGTGCCATTCCTCCTAAGAGCAAGCTTATGTCAAAGATTAAAGATGGAATCCTTTCAATGTGGTCTGAAGCATTGCTCTGTGTCTCCAGCCCACGGCACTCTTTTCTTGGATCCATTTTAAAACCTGAGTGCAAGAGGAAATGAATGCATGCCCATTTAGGCTGTGGACCAGAGGTACCCAAGGATTTATAAGGCTGCTTATCATTAGCTACTCCAAATCTCTTTTACCTCTCTCCTCCTGACAAATATATTATCCAAGGACTCAGGACAAACGCTATGACAAGCTCACAAATCTTACAAGCCTATTTTCTATTCACAAGATAGAGGACTGTGTCCCTGCTTCAGCAGCCTGCCTACTCCTTTGAATGTCACTGAGGCCTGCCACAACTCAGCAACTGATTAAATAAAAGGCTACAACACAGCTCATTCACACAACTTCTCCCTTCGCCTCCTTGCCAAAGTACCCAAACTAGCAGACTATGGCTTGCCTGTCTCCCGCATACCAGAATCACAAACCTCATTTTGACTGTGGTTTGCAGTTCTGCTCTGGACATGAACGGCAAACCGTGATTTGCCAGGATGGATGCAATGTCATGACCCACACAGGAAATAAGTGAATAGCAGCACTTTAGGAAAGGAAGGAGCAAATTAGCCAAAGCTTATATATTTAATGACAAAATATGGTTTGTACTGAACTACATGTCACAATACCAAGCAGATTCAAACACATTTTATGATACTGCATAGGTCTAATCTCATAAGAAATTATTCTGAAAAACTGGAATATTTACAAGGCTGCTTAGAAGGTTATAATATTCTGGGAAAATGCCACTCACACACTCACATATGTATGCAAAATTTTATACACTGAAGAAGTTACCATCTGTGGAGCAGGAGGAATAGGGACAGTATTCCATGTCGTTGAGGTGCTAGTTTTTGCTTGCCAGTTGGTTCCACCAGTTAGTTTCTTCTCTGTAGGCTGATTCCACTGCATATCAGACCTAGAAGTGAACTGCATTGTTGAACTGCCACATAAAAGAAACAGCCTAAAAAGAAACTATGATATACAGGACAATTACGCTAACCACTAAACTTCTTTTATCTGCCAGTTACACTGCATCACACATCCCATACTTTGATAATATTACATGTACCAATTGCTAAAACCATGCTTAATTTAATTAATTCTACAACCACACCCTCGGTTACTTCCCAAGTTCCTTCAAGAAGTGCCTATATCAGTAAATTAGAACAACCAATAGGACCTAGGTGAGTAAGGATGTAAATCTCTTGCAAACTTCCAATGTTACATGGCACTATGGTTGCTGCTAAAGCAGCTGACTTTCCATATCAGAAGCTGTTTCTAGCGGCTTCAGGCAAATTTTAAATCACTCCAGCTCATCCCACCATCCAGTCAAAAGATAATTTTTATTAACATATTTACAAGTGACATGAACTGGCTATTTCCCATGGAAAGGCATCTATCCAGTCTGTCTTGTTTGTAACCCCACACATCTCAGCTGTGAAGCAGGCAACAACTGCGGAAAGTTTTAAAAAAAGACAGTTCTCAGAGAAGCAATTTCTATCTGCTTTGTATTTAAGCTAAGATCATGTTTTGTATCCAATGAAAATACATTTTAAACATTTGGCCTGGAGGTCCTTCCATGTTTGATCATTAATCATAGTGTGAAGCACACTTACTAGCTTCCGTGTACTGAATTGCATCAACCTACACATGAGCTAAAGAGATGTTAACAATACATAACTAGTTATTTTTTAAATTAAATATTGACAAAATAGATATAAAGTATCTCACTTTTTAGATGGTGTTCCACCAAAGCCAAGATCTGTAACAAAACACATTGGAAGTATTTCATTAAGAACTGGGGTTCATCTGTATAATAAATATGGAGATTTTTTAAAAAAAACTTCATTGCACTTACTTCCTACAAGATTAGCAAGTGAAGAGTCTAGGTCATTGGCCAAAATCTTCCCACTTTGCTGACCAACTAAAGCTCCTCTCTGATTTTGTGCTGGTTGTGCTACTGGTTGTAATACATCATCTGAAAAATTAAAGACTGTAGAGAAGGAAGAACAGAAAACATTAATAACGTTATTAATTATGAACTATAACTTTTAAGATGAAAAAGAGAAAATAGCATTGCAGTCCAGAAATTCTTTACTCTCTTATAGAGCACATATAATGTGAAGTTAGCTGTGCAGATATGCATAAATATGCTTACCTCCACAGATTTAGGCACAAATCTTAATTTACATTGTGAAGTTCAAAGAAATGTATAGAGCTATCTTTCAATTATGCTGGGCCCTGTAATTATTATGAGCAATGAGAGTCTTTTAAGAAGCTCTCATTTGATATCTGCCTTTCAATTTGAAACATTTTAAGGATTAAAATAATCCATCAGCTAAAACCTACATGATTCCTGAGGAAAACAGATCCTAGACAAAATTCTAGCTGTGGCAATGTGAAATTTACACTTAAAAATGTTCAAATAAGTATTTTCAAGAGTAACTTTGAACACTAAACAAATGGCACAACAAATCCTCAAGATAAAATCCCCAGCTTTTCCCATGTACATGACTGTTTGGAAACTGTTCTCCTTGGAGATGTAAAATTAGTGGGGTGGGGGGAAAAACAATGACATATTTCTTGGGAGTGGACTTCCATTCTCTCCATAAAATTAAAAAAAAAGGCAGAAGTGTTTGAAATTGGATGAAGAGTGCACTGGGAATTTCTTACACTGGCAAATACGAAGACTAAAAGATCCCTGAGACCTACCCAACTCTTCATGATTCTATCCATCAGGAAATGCATATGGACACAAGAGCTCAGGAGCATGCTCTATCCATTAAACTGAATTAACAATCAATTTCAGAAAGAGGGGCCTGATCTGGGCATGCATTCCTTTGCATCTGAAAACCCAAAATCTGAAATGTTCCAAAATCTGAAACTTTTGAAACTTGGAACCCAAGACTTCTTCCCATGGGGAAAATAAGAGTAGATTTTTTAAATTTGGGGATCAGGAGGTTTCAGGGGGTCACAAAAGTCTGGCCCAAGGGCTGCATGGGGCCCACTGGCTGCACTTTCCATTGTGCCCAGGATTGCAGCCTTAAGATTGTACCCACTTTAAAGGGAAAAAAAAAAACCTTACCCATTTGAATTCATGATCCAGAAGGCCATATTGAAAATCGTGCCCAAAAGACAAAAGAGAAGGACAAGACAGGATTATCACACATGCCACGCCAAGACACATGAACTGAGAATCTTTCTACTTTAAAAATTAGAATCAGTTCATAAAGAAAGAGCTGGGCTTTTAAAACCTTATCTGATCATTTTCTTTTTTAAAAAATGTTTTTGCTTCTGAGTCTTTAAGAGGCCAAAGCATGTTAAAATTTGCAAATTTACTTCAAAAAACTGATAGTACCCCCCCCCCAAAATAACTGTTCTGTTTTTAAAAAGGAAAAAACAGTTAAGAACTTAACACACTGGCTATCGCAGAGGATCCGATCTTAGCTTACTATGCCAGGATATAAATAGGCAGCAATTTCATTCCTCTCTTTCTGTGAGAACTGAAAGCAAGCCAGCTAGGCTCAAGTACAGTTTCCCATTGCATCTTAACCTGGAAACTATGGCTAATGGTTTCCAAATTTGCCAAGATATGAAGCCATGGTTTAGAGTAGTTAAATGGGGCTTCCTGGCTTCAAGTGGCTGTATACACATGCAAAAGCCTCGCTGATGTGTTCGCTTATTAAGCTGAGATGCCATCATTTGAATGTGGTACCTTAGTTCTGAAACAAGCCTGCACACTCTAGTCAGAAAGAATCTGTACTTTTTAAACAGTGAATTGCTTTTCAATTTGATTCATATAATGGAACAGAAAACTGACTACCACAAGATGGGCTAGTGGCCACCATCACAACATCAATGACTATCAGAGATATTATTTAGCTACTATACCATTACGCCTAAGTATTACATATAAGGATGGTTGAGACCTTAATACCTTCACAGCGAGCATGTGACTAGCCAGAATGACCTCTCCTCACCCAGCAAAACAGTTCTGTTTTTAATTCAGATTTGATATTAAAGAGAATAGTTCTCATCCAAAACAGAAAAAATTTCCACCACATATGAAAGAAAGTCCCTTCACCTTTCATAGATTACCGTACATTAAAGGCAGAAAAGAGGAGACATTGCAATTATAGGTTTTGATTTATAAAAAGGAAATATTTTCTACGTAATAATACATATTATGATATTTTTATATTATGAGAAAAGGTAATTAATAGGATGGTGTAACTCTGAGAGAAGGAATTCTGTATAAATAATTATTACTGCAGTCAAAGAAAGTCAGGAAGTGTTTTTAAGTGTTTTTCTTGTTTTCGTTTGTTCATTTGTCTTCATTATTTCTACCTTTATCCTTTGCTTTGGTTGTTCTTAATTAATGTAATTTTGCATTTAATTAATAAAAATGTGAAAAACAAGCCAGAAAATATTGGCTCCATTGAAAGCAATGAGTTTAGTATAAACAGCCACACAAAATCCGATACACATTAGATAACTTTACCTGTTGCAGTTTTAAACTCAGGCCCTGCTGACTTGCCACCAAATACAGCATCGAAATCCACATTGATTGTTGAACTGGCAGTTTTCTGTGATGCTGCAGGAACGGGATAGCCTACAAATGTTTATAAAGTTATATTTGCCACAGTTTTAAACAAAATTCTCAATGTTAAGATAAATTAATGCAAAAAAAGTGACTACCACAAACATTTCAAGACAAATATATAGTAGCACATGGAGAGTTCGAACTATTACAATAATCTGTAACAAATACAGCAGAGGTTAAGGGAGGACTATACAGCATCTAGTGAATGACAGAACTTTAGAAACCCAATCATATTTGCCTTCCCAACAGTTTAAAGAAAAAGCAGGATTATAAATTTACAGCAAATGCAAAACATACATTTTTGATAGTAAATTATTCCACACTGTGGATTATGGCTAACACAGACATTTGTTGGATTAGAAGCTACAATGTACTGCTCAGTTGAAACTAGGAAAAGTAAGGCAAGCATGGAATATCAACAACATTAGATATCGGGATTATCATTCAAATGTCTATTTGCAAATAAATTAGAGGAGGATTACCACTAAACAGCTCCACTGTTTGTTTGGAAGGAAAAGTGGATGCTCCAAAAGGTGTGGTACTTCTTACAGCCTCTTCAACCGGCTTCATGTCAAAGAGGTCAAGGTGAGGTGGAGACCCAACACAGCCATTTGTAGATGAGAATGGTCCTTTTAAGAACAGCGTTACATGATAAGAAGGTAGAGGAAGAGAAAAAGAAGAACTTAAGTAGTACTCAAGAGAGAAGACTCAGTCAGAACCTGAGGAGTTCAAAGAAGCAGAGTTAAAAGAATTTAGCACACTTTGGTGCAAAACTGTCCCCCACCCCTGTCATGGGCTGCTCATCCAAGTTAATTTCACAGCAATTCATATTAGCTCTGTTTTTATTATAAATTTTAAAATGAAAAGAAGAATTCTTACATAGGAATCCCTTTATGGGTCTGTAAAGTCAGCTATTTGTTCTGGGAGCCATAATTACTTCTCACTGACTTACTCACAAAACTGTTGTTCCCCCAAGGGAAAGTCTGATTTAGGTAGACAAATGCCGTTGAACTGGTTGTTCAGATGCTGATTCCCACCCTCACCGCTGGGTGTGACAAGATCAAGAGAGAATCTCAAGCTCATAAGTTCTTCTTCTTCATCTCATAAGTAAAAATGACTGCACAAACAGGTATTCTTCATGGTGGCAGGGAGAGAAAACTCTGAATGTTGCTATTTCAGCTTGTACTTCTATATGTGCAACTGGGCATGAAACACTGGGACAAGATGTTCATTACAGCTCTCACTATATGTACCATGAGACAAATGAGGTGTCTGATAGGAAGAGAAAGTCCTACAACAGGACATCTTAACAAGCACATTCCAACTGCTCCCTGAAGCTTGGGACTTAAAAGTCTGCCACACAAACACATAATAGTCTGCTAATGCCACATAAGTGAGAACAAATAATTTTATCACCACAAGAAAGTCAACAATTTGCAGCAGGGGCTTCATTCTGTCATATACGCAGAAGGGGTGGAGGGCTGCATAGAAAATGCTGTTTTATTGCAAAAAGAAAAAAAATGCTACATATGCCTTTTGCACAGAACAGGTCACAAACTGCAATTATTTTTCTCTTTGTCAGGGTCTCCCAACACTCAGGAAACCCATTTTTTTGGCTACTATTCAAATATGTTCAAATATTCTTTCCATTCCTACTAGCTAATGGTTCAGAAATAAACACCAGAAGCTACCTTGTCTCACGTATGCTGAGTCAACAATGGCCAGGATCCAACAGTGTACTTTAGTACAAAGTATCAGTGGAGCTAAGACTTTCTGCCTCTCTTGCTACAAGCCCTCCGTGATGCCAAAATCTGCTCCTGATGGTTTCTTAGCCCACCGCAGCAGGTGGGGAGGTGCACAAGGAGATGCAGGAGCAAGAAGGGTTGTCGATTATAGTGGAAATAGCAGGAGTCAACAGAAGTAGATGGTTGGATCCTGGCCACAGCTTGTTGAGGTCAGTAAGTCTCTAATCAAAGCAAACAGGAAAATATAATTCAGTTCTATGGAAAAAGGATATATGAACATACAAGCCAGCCATTGTGGCAGTGGTTTCAGCACCCCAAACCATTGGGGCAGTGGTTTCAGCACTGGACTATGACCCTGGAGAGCAGGGTTCGATTCCCTGCCTGGCCGTGGAAACCACTGAGTGACCTGGGGCATGTCACATACTCTCAATGCCCAGAAAACCCTGTGATAGGTTTGCCTTCAGATCACCATAAGTCGGAAACGACTTGAAGGCACGCAACTACAAACCAGGTAGACAAGCACACATTCTGCCATGTGAATTGTAAGGGACAAAACCCAACCTCTCTGGGATACAGCTGTGTTCTGCTCTATGTATCTCTCCAGCACTATGAATGACAACAACATTCATGACTTGTGTTTTGTTAACTATACCTAACTAACTGCAGTTTCTTGTTAACTATAACTTAATATAATTAACTCCAGAATTCCAAGAATTGTACAGGTTTCCTTTGGCTACAACAGCCAACCTACCTCCCCAGGCACTGCTTGCTGATGTTGCTATGGCTGGAGTACTCTGTACCGTTGGAACAAATGCAGGTTGAAGATCAAAGAGATCAGTAGAAAGGTTGGGCATGCTGAAAGTTTCAACAAGAACATCATACTTGAGCAAGGTGAGGTCTATTACCTTGTTTCAAACATATCACAGAGACAAGACATTTAAACAAGCCCTACCTCTTCAACACACAGACACAGTGCTACTGAGGCTTGATGCCATATGGAAATACTGATAATAACCACAGGACAGGAGGCTTTCTCAACAGGTGGAAGAATGCCCACTTCTTAATTTGAGACAGGAGACAGAGACAGTTCGCAACCTCAACATTCATCTCTCATTGCAATAAAGTTCTTCTTTTGTATTTTTTCTGGGTGCTGTAATCAACTCAACCTCAAAGACACATATTTTGGCCAAAAATGATAATACGGATCTTGACATTTAGTCTTCTGTATACTAAATTACAGGGTTTTCTGATATTATCTATGGTCAAAATTCCATTACCCCTCACCCCCAAAATCTGATCTTTATGCAAAACACGATGCTGTCTCTTTAGGATCTTTCAGTTCAGTTTACCATGATCAGAAAAAAGAGGCCTCAGCCAACTATATTCTCCCTCAATGAAATAATGAAACTGTAATTTAAAACTTGGGTATTGTGTGTAGAAATTTGTATAATGTCAAACGGCAGAGTCAGATAATCAGCTAAATCTTTCATTTTGAAATGATTTAAAAAAAATCTTGTGAGGAGAAGAATAGATTAATTGCTTGGTAAAAATGTGATGCAAAGGAAAATTGGATGCTTTTGACTGAAATTAATGACTCAATTCTAATTATTTAATCTGCTGATTACAAAATGAGGCGGGGAGGATAAAATTACTTTTGTTTTTAAGACTGCGATCACATTTCCCTTCAGCAAAGAAAAAATGAGTTTCTCCGAGATGTAAGCAATGCCTGTCATCCCCCACAAACGACATAAATGTTCTGAGTTTCCACTTCTGAAGACACAGAATGGAAGAAGTAAGAGGAAAAGTAAACAAAAGAAGTTTTAATGTGAAGAATTTAGCTCTGACTATAGGTTCTTTTTACTGGTTCTGGTACTGAAATATCCCTTACCTATTGGTGGTTGGTGCGGGTGTTGCAAAGAGGTCAACAGCAGAATTGGTATTCACACTCTTCCCTGATAAAGTGCTTGGAGAGGCAGATGTAGATGTAGAATTTGACACTACAGAAATCTCCCTCAGTCGTTGTTCCTCAAAAAAAAAATATGCAAGATAGTGTTTACTTAGAAAACTGAAGGTTCCTCTATGCTGGCCTTTCCATACATAGTCTGTGGAACTGAAACTTAACTATCTTGCAGAAATCAACCCACATCCCCATTCTGTAACATATTACATTACAGTCCACCCAAATCCCATTGCTCAACTCTCTTCCAGCAGAATCAGTGGACTCACTTGCTTGGTCATGATTTCATTGAAAGTCATGACCAAGCCAAAGCCAAGCGCTTTCACGTCTCATTGACTCTGATGGAGAAGAATAAAGGATTTAGTCAGCTCTTTCCCCACAGAAATAATTCAAGTGCTTAACACATCTGCACCTGTGAGCCCAAGGTTTTAAAAAAACAGCAAGACACGGACAGATTCTAAACAGTGGTAGAAATGACGACTAAGACTGCGTGATAGTCAATGATTCCAGCCATTCTCAACACACACTATTACTCACCTAACCAAGATAGAATCCACATTAAATAATTTTGTAAAGGCAGAACAGCCATGTTCACGCCAACACAGTAAGTATAATGGTTAAAGGGAATACGAAAGGGTACTGCCAGATAAAGCTTTTCATTTTATACTTGCTCACAGCCTAGAAACTCAGATGTACCTTCAGTGCTTGCAGTCTGGCTTGTTCCTCCTCCAGTGCCTGCTGTTTCTCTCTTTCATCCATTTTACTGAAGGACATTCCTGTGTTGGCAAGTGTGGAAACTGCACTGGATAAGTACTTGCTCTGAAATGTTTAGAACACGTGTATACACACAGTTAACATCTCTGAGCCTGGAGAGCGCGTCAGGAATTACTGAAAGTGGGAAACATGGTGTTTCCAAGAATAAAATTTTAGTATGCACACTTCTGATAAAACAAGTAAGCTTATGCATGCATACGTGTTCATAAAGGAAAAAAACTATTGTTGAAGACTGGGTAGAAAATACTGACAACTGTGGCCAACACAAAAGGGTTTATGGTAAGAAAATGTTAATGATTCGGTTTCATCAGAAATTCTACTAGATCCAGCTTTGCCTAGTCAAGTAAAGTAAAGATTTTTAGAGTGCCTTCAAATATTGGCATACTATTTCACTCAGAGAAGGGAAAATATACACACAGGGGATGGTTATCTAGACAGCAAATGCATGTACGTGCCATCTTAAAATAAAAAGGTAATATTAATAATGCAGATTTTGTGTTGCGTCTGGAAAGGGAGGGAGGACATTCCTTTCATCTTTTCAAAATGCTAATCCTCACCAATCAACCACCCACCCAGTTCCTTATCTACTCATTGTGGGATATTGTAGCAGCAGGTGTTTTGGGACTGTTGCTAATTTTGCAGTTCAATAAATCTTCAGCAGAGTTTACACAATCTGTTTGGGACCATCACCATCTTCTGAGTGAGACCATTTCAGTCCCCATTAGGATAGAAAGAATCATGGTTTAATTTCTGGCTATAGTCCTTACTATTTGAGAGAACCAATCCTGCCACATCATGTCAAAGCAAGAAAATGCAAGGCCTTAGAAGATGTATCTCCATGTTAACAAGATCCCATAAGACTACAAAAACTCAAATTGCAATGATCAACCAGCCAATTACCTGCTGGCAGCCGAAACCTCCTTCGTCTTTCCCTTCCAGAGAAGCCAGGTGCTGCTCCAGCGCTTCAAGCAGACTGCTGGGAGCCTAAAGTTAAAATTCTCATCAAATGCATGTTGGATGATCAGTGCTAAGCTAGCTGCTGCTTCTTTTCTTTTTTTTTTAATACTTTTTTCTGTTTCAAATGACAAAGAGATTACTTCTAAAGACATCACAGGATAATGTCCATAAAGAGGAAGAATAATGGTCTCAGAAGCTTTGTTTCCAGTTCCCACCACAAGCTCACAGCTACTGCCTCTCCCTCTTCCACCAGTCACTAAAAAAAGATTCCATGCTATAGCAAGGAAGAAAAAGACTATGCCTTGCTTGGTGGCAGGGGGAGCACACTGTGGTGTAGGTTTGTGGGCTGGCACTGGGACCCAACAGATCAGGGACTCAATCTCTGTTCATGCAGGGAAACCTGCTTGGGGTGACCCTGGGCAAGTCACACTCTCTCAGCCTAAGAGGAAGTCAATGGCAAACCTCTGAGAAAATCTGACCAAGAAAATCCTAGCACAGGATCCCTGTAAATCAGAGTCAACTTGAAGGCAAGCCATAAAAACAAAATTCAATGGAAATAGCACTTGACTTTTCTACAATCCCTACTAAGTAGAAGACACCACACAAGGCAGGGAAGTTGTGAAAATAACGGTCTAAATTCCTACTATTTGTCCCAAGTAGAGCAGATGTGCCGAATCAACAGAATTTACAAATCTGTTGACTCATCATTCTGCAGTCAGACTAATCAATAGGATTCAGGCTAATTGGGGAGAACTCCACGTATATCAGAGTAAGTTCTTTTAATAAAGAACAGGATAAAGTTATGATTAGGAAAATATACACAGGTGTTCAAACGAGAAGTTGATGTTGTTAGCAAAGGGATGTATTGTTAACGTTTCAATTAATATCCTCCAAGTATGAACTAATTATGTTAAAGAAGCAATGCAAATGAGAGTGTTAAGCTGAGCTTCCCATAAATGTGTAAGAGACTCCAAACAAGATAGCCACAGCAAATTACTAACTGAGACCTCAGCAAGGGTTTTTCATTTACCCCATTACTAACTTGTACTAGTAATGAAAAAAGTGCAAGGAGACAAGATTCAGACTGAGCTTGGAAACATTAGTACTAAAGCAAACACACTGCTACAAGCGAAAAAAAAAACTGTTAATGTTGCTGATTTGGTGAATATTAGGAAACGCATGATCTGTAACACACCCTCATAGTTAGTGACTGCTGATCTGCAGCAATGCGTTTGTGACACATTAGTTTTAAATTTTAAAAAATCTATTAAAATTTATTATCTATTATTTAAAATGGCCACAAACCCCATATTACTAATTAAAGTAAAATGAAGCATTAATCACTGCTCAAGCCATTAAAACAGTTAAAATAATTATTCATGTCATTTTGTACAAAATTATAATGAGTCACGAGTAACATGATTAATTCATATATCTAGATTTTAAAGGCATATTATAGTCAGCAAAATATACTAATAATGAAACAAATGAAGGTATACATTAGATTTCAGTGTTCCACAATGGTGTAATTTAAATTATTGAATTTAAAGGATGTGCTTTGGGTAAACAAATATATTGATGTTCAGGGTATGTTTAGATTTCACATGACTCTACCTTGCAAAACCTATTCCAAAGGTATTAGGCCTTTGTTAATAAAGGGTACTGACATACAGACTACTAGAGCACTAATTCACATGTTAACGACTTGAAAAAGAGACCACACCTGCTTGGATTTTTTTTCTCAACAGAGCCTGCTGGAACTAGATTTAAGTTAGCTGCATCCCATGCCCACCGAAACAAGTCCCAATGATTTCAATGGGAACTAAGTACAACTATATCAAGTATATACACAACCCACTAAAGACTATCCAAAACAATATATAGGCATTTTTATTCATATTTCTTTTCAAAAACCTGTTTTCCTTTCTTTTCCTTTCTTTCTATAACCTAACTATAATATTGTGCTTCATGCTAGTTTGCCAGTCGTACAATGCAACTGTTTCCAGTTACCAGGTTGAATGTATGCCCAAGCCTTAACATTCTTAAGGTGTGACTTTGCTAAGGAAATGATACTGTCTGTCATCAAGGTTTTTGCTTTTTCAAAAAAGACCCAACTGTAGTGATGTGCAGCCAAGAGAACTAGCTTGTTTGTGTTGGGCTGCCTAGTCTGTAGCACACCTAAGCAGCCTAAATTGCTAGTCAGGCAATCTGTAGATAATGAATGCTGTCTGCTCCCACGGGGCATTGTAGGAAGAGACTGAAAGGAACTAAGCTGCTATTACAGGCTGGGAGCAACCGCTGATGTGAAGGGGTAAAAGCAGGTGATGGTGCAACTGGATAAGCAGAAAAGGTTAATAAAAGGAAAGTGAGGAGTGACTGCCTTGATGCTGGCACACCATTTGGATGGAATGTTATAACCTCTGCAACCTGTAAATATGTCAGAGCTCCATATGAGTTAGCAATGAGAACTGTCTGTCTTTGTCTGTGGACCTGTTCCAAACGCATCAGTTCTGTTTCCCCTTCACATAATGCAATCTTACACTCATGTCACTTGACCATGTATATGTTATTTTAGACCACAAGTCTCAGAATTCTGCAGCCAGCATCTAACCATGGCTTTATGTACCCAGCCTATCAACAACAACCCACAATGTTTCTTCCAGATCTCAAGCTCTTCCCTAACCCTATTAACGAATTCCTACAACTGGAAACCCTGAGCACTGAAGCTGGATCTATTGCGTGAGGAACAGAGCCTCTACTGCTGAGCTGCTGGTTCTTCTCAAGGCTTCGTGACTGCAAGTACACTTCTGCATGCTGTTCCAAAACTGTCAATCGTATCTTTTTCAGGCTCTACCAAATGATTTCAGCAGTACATTTTTATCACTTTTGAAAAGCGGCCCCTCCTCTATGGAGGAAATTGCTTTCAGCAATCCCTTGAAGGTACAGGACCATCAGAACTGACTTTAGAGCTACCTAGCCCAGTATTTTTTTTATTTTTTTTTGGATTGGTGATAGCTCTTCATGGTCTTAGGCAATGAACTTTCCCATCACTAGCTATCTGATCCTTTAGTCGTTGATGCCAGTAATTGAACTTATGACTTTCTGCATTCAACGCATGTGCTCTACCGCTGCACTACAGTCACATCCTTGAGGGGGATGTGGCTATTTGGAGCAGGGGGTGGGATCTGCTGAACATAAGCATGCAGTCACACTGTCCTTTCTCTCCTTGCTGACTAAACTGGAAACAATCCTATTCATTTTTTAAAAAATTGTCAGATCTTCAAATGATAAACCATGTGTTTCTGGGACAGAGAATTCTGGTGGTGGGTGTAAAATCTTTACCAATAACATTGTCCTCAGAAGCCCAAAGGGATAAAAATGAGTCCTTAAAAAACTAACTATTGCTCATACATACTAGTTATGCAAACAAAACAGTTTACAGGAAAAATGACATGGGTTTCCATATATTACATATATATGGAAAAGGATGGCTTCTCAGAATGTATAGAATGGAATACTAACAGTTAAAAATCACAAAGGGTTAAATCAATATGAAATGTACACTGACCTGAGTAAGATCTGGAATGTCACCCTGATCAATTCCAACTTGCTGGGTTCACAAAAAAGGGAAAAAAATGTACATTACTACATGCAGTGGCAATGAAAAGAAAGAACTGTGGATCTGAATGTCTACATAAAAGTTAAGAAATCAGGGGAGACATGGAGAGCTTTCTGAACTGGTACAATGTTAAATGCCATTTCAAAAGTTCAGTTTCATACGGAGAACCTAAAAGACATTAAGTAGTGTTGATCTGTTTCAAGTATTAGAAAAAGCTTGTCAAAACTATGATACTATTTAGACAAGGCAACTTGAATAAATGCTTTAAAAACCGTTTATCACAGATATTTTTTAATAAAATTAATCTCTCAAAATATCCCATTAAATGCATATATTTTGGTTGATGTCTACCTTCAGTAATAATAATTTAAATAATGATGATGATGATGATAATTATAATAATAATAATTTAAATCCTGGTTTGCAGGAAATTATGAGGTTGAGTTGTGACCACATGCATTTATTATTGTACCAGTACAGAGAGCTAGATGATACATTGTTAGTGCTTCTGGCTTTATTTACCTCTGCCACTTTGAGGAATTCTGATAATTTGGTCATTCTGGCTAGGAATTTTTTGTAAATATCCAGACCTTCTTTGCACTGGTTCTTCTTCATATCAAAATACTTTTCTGAAAAATCAAATTCAAGGTAAAAAAAATCATAAATAGAGTACTAGAAAGAAAATTACAAGGAAGACTAATCTTTGATTCTTATAGGGATTGAATCAATGTTGTTATTTTTTAATATATGCTTTAGTTTTTAACATATGATTTCCTTCTTCAGATCATTTATTTGGTACGTAACCGTAACCCATAATTTGTGCATTACCTTTAAACATTTAGCCATATGCAAAGATAATCACGGTTTTTGAAAAGGGAAAGAGTAACATTCCTTTCAATGTTTTGTTATACTTCACCACTACAAGATCTCCTTCTTCAATCCAGTGGCCCAGTTTTTAAAATGCCTGAGTATTCCTCGCATATAAACATTTTGTACAAATGCATATAGAAACATGAAGTTTGCAAATAAAAATTTGAAGTTTTGTTAAAAGCAATTCCCTGCTTCAGGAGCTCCAAAATAACACAGCACACTGGGAGAGAAAGAGAACTGATCAAGAGAGAATAAACTATCACTGGGTGCTGTGTAACAATTCTAAGAGCAAGCACAGATAGAGAAGAGGTCTACTAGTTGCCCATGCTGTCAACCAATAATGGCCATCTCCTTCTGGAGGCACATCCACATAAAATAATCACATGCAACAGCAGTTATCTCTGAATCAGAGCCAATATTCCAAGGGCAACTGAGGCCAAGTCTCCGCAGTGATCCCTTAGGCATAGTTCTATTTAAATCGTAGGGATTTCAACTTGATGTGTTTAGGACTGGAGACTGGGTACACAAAAAAAATGAGAGCCAAGAGCTTCCACTAGAATCACTGACCAATCTAGTTTAATATATCTTTATTAGAGTCTTGCCTATGTGCAACTGAGCTGTCAGCAGGTGGGAAGCTCTCAAGAAGCTAGATGTTTTCCTGCACTGCCTCTCAAATTACTAATAGTAACACAGTGGGGCCAGAATCCTGTTATGTAAACATAGTGGCCCTAGTGGTTGTGCCCTCTCAAGCGTTTGTGTAAATCTAATTCCTAGTACAACCAACCATTTCACTCGGATGCATGCAGACCTCTCTTTCACTTTTGATTTAGGGCAGTGGTTCTCAACCTGTGGGTCCCCAGATGTTTGTGGACTTCAGCTCCCAGAAGCCCCAGCCACTATGGTCAATGCTCAGGGCTTCTCGGAGCTGAAGTCCAAAAACATCTGGGGACCCACAGGTTGAGAACCACTGATTTAGGGCATGGAGAACTAACTGGCAGTTGCAATAATGGGCAAGCTCAAGGCCTTGGCACTTGTTCCACCATTAAATGGGCCACTGTGTGATCCATCATAACTACATTAGTAGATATTTATCTTATACCAAAACAGCGTGAGATCCTGGCCTTGGAGCTAGCACCTTTGATGGCTTAACTTGCAAGGCAACTTATACTGCTGAATACATTAATCATTTTGGAACATTAAAAAAAAAGCAGGACATATATTTAGGATAAATATCAAAAGCATTTGCTTAAGTGGTTTATACATTTTAGCAGTTTCTTGTTATTTTTAAACCAGCAATACTGAACAGACTAACAAAAGAAGGTGTTTGTCCCACCGGCTCAACCAAATGAGTTTGCTGGTAGGCCAGTATCTTTTACTTCCATTAAGACAATTGCTTCAATTTACTCTTTGAATATGCCACTGACTGCTTAAAACTGTATTTAGATCACTTTTAGCCAAGACTAAGAGACAAATCTACCAGTATATTAGCCGCTTGCTCTTAGAGCAGTGGTTCTCAACCTGTGGGTCCCCAGATGTTTTTGGACTTCAGCTCCCAGAAGCCCTGAGCATTGACCATAGTGGCTGGGGCTTCTGGGAGCTGAAGTCCATGAACATCTGGGAACCCACAGGTTGAGAACCACTGTCTTAGAGCCTCGCTGACAGAAAACGGAGCCACTTTATAAGCTGAATCTTACTTCATAAGATGAGTCAATGATCAGCTGTTAAAGATACATCAACTCTGAACAGCCTTTGGAATGGGCCTATGAGGTACTTAGATTTACACAACAATCATTAAATGCATCTGGGTTTAGAATACTTTAACACCCTGATTAGGGCAATCATAAGCACTGACAGCCATGGTTCCAAATCATCAACGCTTTCGGAGGAAAAATACCGTTATACCAAATCCCAGGTCTATCTAGCAAAGTATCTTTGCAAAGTGGAAACTGGATAGGATTTTTTTTTCTTTTAGGCATGGTCACAAATTGAGTATAAAATCATAGTTGTTAACACATCGAATTTTAAAGTGGTTTTGCCAGTTTGCACACAAAAAAAACAGATAAATTCAACAGAAGGCTACAAAAACATTACAGCTTTTGAAATCTCTATGCTACTGCCTTCCCATTATTGAAATGTGCATCTTCTCTGAACACTGGTTTAGCTATCAAGGTATTATGGGATTGTTATGAACATTCTAGTAGGCCAATAGTGTAAGAAACAAAGAAAGAAGGTTATGGCAGAGCAGGATGTGTTGCACACAGATGGGGAAAAGGAATGCAGAGCAGGTAAGACTATCAAAGTGTTGGTCAACTATCAGGGTGGTGGCGGTAGAGAGAATGAGACCAAGACTCTCCGACTGTGAAAGGCAGAGGGAAGAGGAAATAGACCTGGATCAGCGACGGAGTAAACGTGGAAACTGTGACAGAACATAAGCAAACACAAAAGCATATTCACATATTTACACATGATCTACTGATAAACGTTTGAACAATTTCAATTTATTGTTTCACATACCCAACAGGTTAATTATCCCCTCATTATAGGCAGCAAAAAGCCTAATGGAATCTTTAAAAAGGAGCATGAAGGCAGCATTTATTACACCATTCGTTAGTTCATTAGGATTTGCCTGTGTAGAAAGCAAAAAGATTTTAAGGAGTTAAAACACCAGAAAGTGAAATGACAACATATTTTCATCCCTGTATAACCCAAACAATGGATTATAGCCACAGAGCCCAAATCCAGTGCTTACATCAAAATCAAGAAGTGCATCGAGCTGATTCTGAATAATTGGAAGGGTCTTCAGAAGTTTTTCAGTATTCATTGTTCTCATCACACCATCAATCCTTCAAAGACAGAAAGAAAAATAAACCAGAATTATACAGGCCATACATAACACAATGCCATGCAATGACTGCACTACAGACCACAAAAGGAATGAGAAATCTGCAGTACTTGAATCGTTGTTAAACTTCAGCTCCCAAAAGCCCTTGCTGGCAAGGGCAGTGGTGAGGATTAATGGAAGTCATAGTTTATTTAGAGGGCTATAAATTACCCAACCTCACAAGACAGCAAACACAGGGCTAAATCCAGTTTTATTCCCAACTAGTATAGACCCAGAGGTGAAGTGAGCAATACTTGTTAGTCACTGCTTGCCTAAATCCCATTTATTTCAATGGGGGTACTCTAGTTGGGACTAAAATTGAGACTAAACCTAAGATTATAGAAGCCATTGGACACTATCTTATACAATTACTGAAAATAATGTTTTCTTCCATTAAAAGGCCTTGACTTCTTCTAGTATTTTATGAAAGCTGTCACACAGTAGGTGAAACGCCAACAATGTAATATCAGTTCCAAACACACTAGGTGTTACATTTACTAAATTAACAGAACAAAATATTTCAAATTTGTCTTTAGACCTTTTTCTTTTGTTTTGCTGCTTAAATTACTTTAAAACTGAGCTCTGTCCTGAAAATTTGGTTCTGTCAAACATTTTGATGGCCATTTTAATGGTATTACAATAAAACAGCATGAAAACATATAAAATCCTTACCCTCTTTTCATTTTGGTGAAATCAACTGCTACTAGTCTATACGAAAGTGCTTTTTCATTCAAGTATCTGCTATATCGTCTGATGAAGGTAGACATATCGTAGCCTGGAAATGAAAATATTTTTGGTTAGACATTTTCCTTCTTCTCTATACTTCTATTATTTTCTATTCAGTATGAAGCAAACTCCAAATTAACTCTATTTTCATGGATGCTGTCTTCCCGCTTTTTCCACTATTATACAAGTTAGAAGCTAGCAGAATCACTACTGCATTACTGCACATCCAGGTAGAGTTATTTTGAATGGTGACACAGCCTTATTTAACCTTAAAGATTACCAGCTTTTGAGTTTTTGATAACCATGTTTTAAAAACCAAATTTTAAATCATGATTTTAAATGAGGATAAATCATATTCCCAATAGCATTCTAGAAGAGGCCTTCTACAAACATTTACCTTGAAACAAATTGTATTTAACCCAGTAAGACTTACTTGCAAACATGTATACAATAGATGGACTACAAGCCTACCAGATATGATGTAAAACTGTAGCAGTTCAATGCATTATGGGGAAGGGGAAAAGAATCATTAAATACATCCGAATTCCTAACATTCCCTCCACCTTCAAAAAAAATACTTTGTGGATTGCAATTTTTCTCTTAGAAGAAGAAAAAATCCTTACCCTGCATTGCACTTTTATCCAGATAGTTGTTGAGATTAAACAATGTATTTCGAGATGCCAAGTACTGGATGAAGCGCTATTTGTAAAAGAATCAGATTCCAGATTACTTCAGTGTTTCAACAGAAATAACTGTGTTATACAGGCAAATTACTAAGCAACTCTGGGAGATATAAACTGATTAAGAAATATCTAATATAAGACATAATAAGCAAATGAGGCTCATATAAATTATAGTCACACACACCACAAAAATTCCAGTTCTCACATTTGCAACAAGGAAATATATCTAAGGAAGTATTCACTCACTAATTCTTTCAAGAATAAGATAAAAAAGAATGGCCTCTAAGTTCACAAATTGCCATCCACACTTTTCCTACTTGTCCCACAAATTCCTCACAACTTCTCACAATAAGATAATTGGGCAGGAGCATGCCAGACCAAGACCTGTTCCTGATCTCATCATGAACAGAATATCAAAGGCTAAATGAAGAACAAACAGGCTCCAAAGCACATTTTCTAGAAGTGCTTTGTATGCATTTCTGCAAAACTTCTTGTGGCAGTGGAAAAAGCTGATGATCTAAATCCCAAAAGTGTACACGTAAATGCTTAATAATAATAATAATGTCAGGTGTCTTAAGCTCGTTCTGCTTAAGACTCCTGGCAGCATATTTTTAATGTAATTAAATGTTATCCAGCACATAGGTATTATAATTATTAGAAACTGTACAAAGCTCCTCTGATTCTGAGTAGAGATAAACTTCAGCAAACTGGCATTTCTTCTAGTTATACAGCTGTTAGAAGCTGAACCAGCATCTCTGTACTGGCAATTCATTTAACAAGCTTACAAGTCGAGCAACGTGTGATTTTAAAAGTGGGGGTGGGTAGAAAAAAGAAACCATCTGCTAAGTTCAGTTTTATATGCAACTATTTGCTTTCTAGCCAGAGAAGAGTTAAATATACAATTCATACAGGTATACTGACTTATTCCATCACACCTAAATCCAGAAATCATAAGCACTTTTATCTGGGTATCTTGCCATCACTGACTGCAATACTCTATGACAAATGGCTGCCTTACCTCATTTCCATACATCATGAGGTGGTGTGTTGTAATAAGAGCTTTGAACACTACTACCCAGCTACTGTTTGCCGTCCTCTCAAAAAGCGTGTCTGCCAGCTGTGGAATATTCACATTCATCTCATTTGTGCACTGAATTAGATCTGAAACATAAAAAACAATTCAGGTAAGATAAATTCATGGGAATGTGCCAAAAAAAAAAGTCAAAATGTTCAAAAAACGTTAACTTTGACAACTTCATAGTAAACCTGTTTTCACCAAAATTCTGTCAGTATTGCAGTTAATGTGAACTGGGCATTATTTTGAATTTCCAAATACATGATTTTAACTGCCTAGTTACATAAAATATTAATGCCCTACCTAAGTTGAGCAGTTATGAACATGAATACATTCCCAAATGCAGCTGAGATGAAAGCCTTCTATAACTACAGTAGGTATTAACTGAGATGCTGGCCTCTCTTGCTTTGCATGTGTTGTTTTTCCAGACAGACTTCCAGGTCTAGAGATTTGTGGCAACTTAGAGGGAAAGATACCAATGGTAGGATGCACTGAATTTCAGTTTCACACCATCTCTAACATCTGCTATAATGACAAAAGTAGGAATTGCCCTCACCTAAGTATGCAAACAGTGGGAATTCACATAAATGAAGATGCCTTCCTGACTTGTTTAAACACCCCATGAGGGCAACCCAGCCAGTCCAGTCAGATGCCTCGACAGGACATAATGGTTCCCGAAGCTACATCACCTCCAGACAGATCAGAAGGTTACACTATTAGCAGGCATCCTTCTTTTTTTCTTTTTCTTTTCTTTTTAATTACACTAAAATCAAGTATTTTTTAAATTCTGGAAATCTTTTACCACTTTGTTCAGGAGAAGCATGACTTGACCGCTTAATCAGACAGCCTGAATTCAAGCAGAAAGGAAGACTTCTACTAGTTCCAGAAAGCAAGCTATTACTTCATTTGCTTAAGTCTAGCGCAAGTCCATCCAAACTTGTATTCTTTACACTCTGGTTACATCCTAGGACATACTCACCTGAATCTGTAACCTGTAACTACACTTCTTATGTGACAACAGTGCTTCCTAGGACCCAAATTAGAGAGAAGTGCTGCTCTGAGATTCCCAGGGCTTGCCTGGCAAGCTGCCCATTCTCTGGGATCTGCTTCTAACAACTATTCATTCTTCACAAACAAATCCAAATCTTCCAGGCCCAGGAGTTTCCTCTCTCACCTGTACTACTGTGCCTCCTTGTATACCTGGACAGGAGCATAGGAAGCTGACTTATAATGAGCCACATCATTACTCCATCTATCCTGGTACTCTTGACTTCTGGCCAGCACTGGTTTAGCAGAGTTTCAGCAGGATTCTTTCCAAGCCTTATCTGGAGATTTCTGGGATTCCCTTATGGTCTCCCCTCCAAATACTAGCAA
Source organism: Iguana delicatissima (assembly GCA_948472985.1). NCBI lineage: Eukaryota > Metazoa > Chordata > Lepidosauria > Squamata > Iguanidae > Iguana > Iguana delicatissima. Next base: position 1,797,120 of record CAOKZL010000087.1, read on the forward strand.
AGCCTGACAGTGCTTAACTTTCAAAATCAGATAAGACTGAAGTGTGTTCGGGTAGTACGATAGAGGTGCATCCCTATGAAGCAACCACTGCAGCATTCATGTACCATCAATGTTCATGGTACAGCTCAGTCACACTGGGAACTCTTGTCTTGTCTGAAGAGCCTCCAAGCTCATTACAAAGTAAGTGCATCCCATGTAACTAGCCTTTTTCCCACTGCCTCCTCTCTTGTTCCATTGGCTTTTCACATTATTTTTCACACGTTATCTGAGGTTTATGGAGACATATGCCACAAACAAGTCTAAATTTTGCAACTGCATTCTCTATGTTACAGGGTTCTGGGGTTCCCAATACCACCTTATCCAGCTGTTGGTCCTCTGTCATCACACAGAGAAGCTTTTAGTCGGTGGCGGCGGTGCACTACAATTTTTTACACTGAAGTGATTACCCACTGTACATCAGTGATCAGAAAGCTGGAGAAACTTCAGTCATCAATATCCTGCATATATATTGCCAAAAAACTGCGACCAACCAGAAAGAGATGTTCAGTACTTTCCCTTCCTCTGAACCAGGCATGTGAATATATACACAATGACTTTTTCCTCTTCATTTCCTGCTAATCTTTTCTGTAACTCATGACTACATTAGCCTTTCCTTCCCCTTCCCTCTTAACATGTGCATTTCAAGCTGCAGAGATCAATTCATATGAGCCCTTGCGAAAAACAACAACAAAAAACCACAAAACACAAAAGAAAACAACAGTAAGAATGTGTCTCACTATTCCTCAACTGTTTACAGCTCAGGCTGCACTCCTAAAAACTTACTTTACACTTCTGAGGGCGTGATCCAAAACATATAAACTGTGAATCTGCAGTGGTTTTCTTCATGCTGCTGTAAGTGTGTATGTTGCTTCTGGGTGCCAGTGTCTGCAGACTGAGAAATTAATTCCAACAGTGACATCAGAAGAATAGAGTTGGGTGCCTCTGATCTCCTTCCACGCAAAGCAACAGTACTGCCTGAGCTCTGTTCTGTCCAAATCACATTGGGATGATGGGGCAAGTGAGGGCATACGGCTGCCCAGTCTTGAGTCATTTAAATCTACCAAGTTCTCAGCTGGTAGGGGAGGAAAGACTATTTGCTTTCACAGCCTAACCTCCTCTGACATTTCGACCCCAAAAGCCTACAACACTGGATGAGACTGCCTCAAAGTTTGGGAACTACAGAAAATGGGTACTCCATCTAAAGAAAAAAGCTGGAAAATCATACATAGGAGAATTATATTATGGACAAGAGTACAAACTTCTATTTATGCGTCAACTCAGTATGTGAGTCAGAGGGACAACAGAGCACACACACACTCTGTTGACTGTTCACAGTCCTCCAATTTCAGTGGGATTTAATTAAAAATCAGGTATCACTATAAAATTGTGCAAGCTGGATAATTTGCTTACTCTTCATATCTATTTGAGGCCATCTCGAATGAGTCACACACAGAAGAACACAACACTGTGAGATTTTGTGAATGAAAGGAAGACCCCCTGTTTTGTTCAATATAAAACTCTTTCATGAAACCTCATACAAAAGACAACATAACAATTCCATAGTAATATTATCCAAGATAACAAAACAAGCAGACCCTATAGGCACAGACGCTTGGCTAAATGTGAGCCTAATACCACTTATTCTACTGTTTTTGAAAAGTTTGATCAAATGGACATGTCAGAATTGGTATACTAGCATGCTGAGTTACACTCTCAGAATTTAACAAACAAACCCAGTCTTTCCTGACAAATTTCTACCGTACTCTTTGTACATATGGAGCCCACATGCAACAAATGCAGCATAGGAATCATCAGCTATTAAGAATCCTGGTATGACTACACAACAGGGCCCTAAATGGAGGGATGGAAAGTTATCTTGGACCAGGTATGGAGATTTTGGAGCTCTCCACATGTTACTGGGCCCCTCTCTTGCATTCCCCAACCAGCCTGGCCAATAATTACAAATAATAAGAGTTGGAGTCCAACATCATCTGAGGGAACCAAAATCCCCTCTCCTTTAAACTCTTATTGTCATACATACACAGAAACACTCAGTTTGCAATTCTTTCAAAAATGGCTTCCTTTGAGACTGATTCTGCAGAAATCCTCGGGAATGAGTCAGTGGGGTAGAGAGGGAGAAGCCCTGTTCCCCGCTTCTGTGAACAGTGACTACTTAGCAGGCAGCTGGCTTTATTTCAGTCACCCTCCTCTGCTGACGGAGTGCACTGTGACTTCAAACAGCCAGGCAAAAAGGGGATTTTTTTAAAAAGTGCATCTCTGAAAAGAAAGCAGCTTTTGTATTACACCACCAAAAAGCTGAGGCAGAGGATGATGCTCACAGAATGAAGAGAAAACAGTGGATCCTTCTCCCCCAAACACCAGCAGATGATTGCCTGAAAAGCTGCTACTGCCTGTGCCTCTGGAAAACAGCAAATTTAGTCATCTACTTGATTGTTGTTCTTTATTTACAATATTATTATACTAGCATCGTCGGTAATGCATGTAGTTTTAGGAGCTTCTGAAGGACAGGTCTCTGTCTTGAGGAACATACTACCAAAATTTCTACATAAAGGGAAATAGACAAGAAGAAAGAGAAAAGCACAAACAATAGAAAATAAGTGTGAGGAAGGGTATCTTTCAGTGTAAACCCAACTGCTTGTCCCGGCTACAGTAGACCAACTGAAGTAATAGGATTTGTCTATGTTGACTTCCCATTCAGCAGTTGAATCAATGGGTCTATTACAGCTTGAATTAATATTTGATTTAGACCATAGAAATTGAGACTGCTCTTACATTTGATATAAGCATTACACCATTAGAGGGAAAAGTGAATTCTCCATGG